>OZ010747.1:76398204-77598204 GCA_963932245.1 Tachinus rufipes
CCTCAGACAGTTGGCAACAGAGTGTGGCTCTTATAATCCTATGAGTCGCGTTAAATAACTCCTGCGAGGGATTGTAGCTAACTTCCTGCAACTTATAGTCCGATAATACAGTGCCGAGTTCCAATTCCTTACCGTTAAAACCCGTCGCGTAAATCCGAGTTTGTTGTTTGTCCTTCTTTTAAGTTTTTTTTCTGCTAGAATTCATAAATATTTTGTTTGTTGTAATCGGATTCAATCTTCAACAAGCAAATATAATTTTCTTTTTAATATTTATTTTCTTTTAATTGTGAACTTTCGGTTATGCCTCGGCGCTGAGTTATTTACTTTTAATTAAGAAGTTGGTTGCGTGGGGAAAAGTTAGTTTGGTTTGTTCCGCTAAATCTCAATTATAATTTTATGGTACAATTATTTCATTGGGATAATAGCGCTGGCTTCTTTTTATAGGGTGTGGTCCAACAAAATCAGAAAACTTAATTTAATGTAAATTGTCTAAAAATAATGGTGAAGGCGCCGGGTTTTTATAATAAAAAAGTACATTTTGTGACTTTAGATTCTGATTAAATGGCCATAATCCCTCACAGCCCTTATAAAATGAAACTGCTCCGTTTATTTATTTACTACATCATAATAAAAACCGTTTGTATTTGTTATTTTTTTGTGTAGAAACGGGCATATATTTCACGGCTAATATAGTTGCGCATGAAAAACTACCTCATTGTTTCTTTGCCATTACACAAGATTATTCGTCGTAAAAAGCCGCCCTCACATATGAAAACTCGAACAGATGTCGCATTAAATGTATTTTCCTCCGCACGAGAAGCTCTGCTATAAATAAATCAAGTCCGGCTTTTTTTGTCCCCGTTTACATGCTCGTTAAAAATGAAACGCGTTAAGGGCGGCATTTTAATCTACGGTTAATGCGCAAATCTGGCAACGCCGACGGGGCCGGCAATTAAAAAAAAATGTATGGGACCCCCTCGCGTGTCGTGCACATGTCGCCGGTTTGTCACCCGAATACGCACAAAAAAATTAAAACAAATCCAACGATAAATTGCAACACAATTTTAACTTCCATCAATCCGAATTAGCTTCGGGTGGAGCAACTGCTTAATTTATTTCGAATCAAAGAAAAAAAATTCAATAATTCATGGCATAAATACTCAAGTCACTTATCAATCACCCGTCGCTCGTTGTTTATTTTTCCCCCCAAACAAAATCCAAAAGCCATTTTCACTACGTCTCTTCTTGTTTACATTCGTGTTCCGGTTTATCTAAAGTTTTCCATAAAGCTTATGAAGTTATGCAAACAGATTCTGATGCAGTATAACTTATCGATACGTAAATTCAACATAGCTTGAGTGTATGTGTTTCATAATTAACAAGTAAATATGTCTCCTATTAATCAAACTATGTGTGTGTATATATGTGTGTGTGTGTGTGTGTAAAGTGGGAATACATCTTGAGGGGTGATTAAAGTGGAGAGTTTATATGTCAAAGGGTTTCTACCCCTGTTTGATTTTATCAATAGGTTCAAGCATTCCTAACAGGCATTAATTGATGCAATCATAAACTTTCTATAAAGTGTTTACAGCAAAATTATTATTAGAAATGTGCTAATTACATCAAAATTTAATAAAAATTAAACAATTTTAAGATTAAAAAGTTGTTGAGACTTCGAAAGTATTGTTGAGTCAGTAAATCAATCTTAATTATTGATTTTATTTTCAATAAATAAACTTATGCATTAAAAAAACAGTTTGTGACTACAGTTAACATAAAGTCAAAATTTTGATTTGCTTTACTTATACTACTATAAGGAACACCTTTAGGTTACTAAATTAATCTTGATTGTAAGAATTTGTTTTGATAAATATACTCAAACACTAGAAGTGGAGTTTTGCAATTTATTGAGAGAGTACAAAGCATATACGCAACTCTTTCTTTGGCAAAGCTAAGCTAACAAACAAAAAACTTCAAACAGTATCTTGGGCAAAATTTATAAAATGTATTAAAAAAACAGAACTGCTATGAAAAATAACATTCATAGTTATACAAAAAAACTAAGAAACCGCAGTTTCCAAATGTACTATTTTAGAGCAAAAATGTAAATAAATCAATTTTAATCATTAAAAAAAACTTACTTAAAAGACATCTTCAAGTTACTAGAGCAAGCATTGCATAAAAAACATTGATTGTATCTTATTAACTAACAAAAAATTGACTATAACAATTGGCAAAAACCTAAAGACATTAATAGTAGATGTAAACTAAAGAAAAAACAATTGCCTAAAAAATAAATCAACTTTTTAAAGACGACAACAAACGGTCTCACAAGCTGCAAGAGAATCCAACAACAGGAAAAGGTGGCGCAATAATGTAAGACAAGTTAGTGATCTACGATCACAACTCCTCTGCAAAAAGTATAAACAAAGAAAAATAAAATCTGTTAGTTGACCTTTATATATATTTTTTAAGAAAGTTTAAGAAAGTTAAAAAAAAAATTCTTAGATTTGCGAACAACACAAGGAAAAACAAAAAACAATATTCAAGTCAAAATAAACCAAACCGTCAAAGATTTAACTAGGCTAACCACAAGCCTTGGATGTAAACTGCCCAACAAAAAAACAAAAATGGTGATCGTATTTTACGGAAGGCGGCTTACAGAAGTAAAAATTGATGCTCAAGAAGTAATAATTGCATTAAAACCAAGCATCCAATACTTCTAGTCAAACAACAACCAAAGAGAGCACCTAATTTCCACCGTAAACGGTTCTAGATCCAGCAAAAGGAAACTACTGTGCTTGTTTGTAAACTTTGTAATCTTGTACGCGGCTTCTATATCCCTATAGCAATCCAGGAGAAGAAAAAACTACAAACTCTTACCAAAACCCAAAAAAAAGCTAGACTAAGTGTGGATACCGTATTACTTTACTGAAAGCAGTGCAGGTAATTGCAGGGTCAATACTCATCGACATCCTCGAAAAGAAAAAAGAATAGAGATGTACATAACACAAAAAAAACAGCAAAATTAAAAAAATACGATAAGCTTGATACCAAATTACGCATGTTGAGGTGCTACGTATGTAATACTACTATCCAGAGTCGAGTCATGGACACTCAATGAAGCATCAACAAAAAAGCTAAAAATCTTTGAAATGTGGCTATATAGACGCATCCTGCGATATCTTGTAAAGACAGAGTAACAAACATATAAGTTTTCTGCAGGATGAAGAAAAAGACAGAGATCATAGACACCATCAAAAGTCTTAAGTTTCAACATTTAGACTACGATATCAGAAAAAATCAGGTACGTCCTATTACAAGGCATTATTCAAAACAAAATACACGACAAGAAAGGTCCAGGACAGAGAAGAATATTATGGTTGCAGAATCTTAGGGCGTGGTACGGGAAAACGTCGAAGGAGCTCTTCAGAATAGCAATCAATAAAGTAAAGATAGTCATGCTAATTGCAAACATCCGAAATCGGATATGCACCTGAAGAAGAGAGCTATATTACTACCTCACTCAAAGTTTGGGGGAGCATGGATGCTTTGGTAGTTACTTCCAAAGATTTAATCAAGGAATATGATGTATGCCAGCACTGTGGTCACTCACGCCTTAACAAAATGCACCCACATCAGAGATAAAACTGAAAAAAATGTAAAAAAAAATTAAGAGTAACATAGTTAAAACAATTCTGGAAAACTTGTAAAGACAGATTGATAAAATGATCTCACACATTATTAAAGTGAGAAGCATTTGGCATTTGATGTTTTAGGGTTATGTGTTAACACCATATTTGGCATTGAAGTTTTATGCGTAACAGTCGTTGAGAGTATGCTTTGTGCATTGGGATTTGGGGTAGTACCAGTGGTGGAGCTACTTGTAAGGAAGTGTCTGTAATCTACGATGTTTAAAAGCAGAAAAATGTTACAAAATAATAAAGTACAAAAAATTACAAAATTGTACGTTTTTTTCTTAAACTCTGAGTCGTATTTATATTTTGCGGAAAGGCCCAAAAATTCCTAGTTTTAACACTGCTCTACTGCAAATAGTTTAACAGTTTAAAATATTATTTGACAGATCTGATTAGAGTAGATTTTTTAACGTTTTGACAGTTTTAGTAACAATTTGGAATACAATTTGTCATATTTAGCAAGTTACTTTTAAATTATTGCATTGCTGATAGTTTTAGTAACTTTTGACAGATGTAGTAAACTGTTTAATCATTTTTTGACAAATGTGATTATTTTTTGACAATATTTTTAACAGTTTAGAACACTATTTGACAAGTCTGTTATATTTCTGACAACATAAATTATTACTGTTTTTTTGTTTTTCACAGATCATTTTTTTTCTTAGTCACATATTTGACAATTTAGAATAAAAATTGATATATCGAGCAAATAGAACGCATTTTATTACATTGCTGTAAATTGTTTGGCAGTTTTAGTAACTTTTTGACAGATTTACTAACATTTTTGATAGTTTATAAAACAATTTGACTGATTTATGCAAACTTATCACATTGCTAAAAACTATATGACAGTTTTTATAATTTTTCTACACATAAAGCTTTTGACAATTTACAACAATTTTTGACAGATTTAGTACTTTTGGTTTACTTATTTTATTTTTTAAGTAATTTTTTGTTGATAGTGTAGGATACTATTTGACAGATACGCTATATTTAAGTCAACATATACTATAACTGTAACTTGTTTTACAGTTTAAGTATTTTTTTATAGGCGTAGTAGGTTGTTGGCAGTTTAGTATAAAATTTGACTGATTTGGTACAGATTTACCAATCTATAAATTTTTTACACAAATGTGTAAACTGAAAAAAAATGTTTTTTTTCCAAAACTGTTTCTGAAAGACCTTTCTTAATATTTTGCGGTAAAGCCTAAAAATCATAGTTGGACAATAACTCTAAAAGATTGTCAACTTACACTGGCTGGTTAAACCTTGGGATTGTATGCAGAGCATATTAAGTGAGCGGAAACAATAACAGTTTGTGTTGTGTTGTTAAGAAAAAAATAAAATAAACCGGAATAACAAAGAAAAAAAATCTCGTTAACTTTTTTGCAGTAAAATGATGCGGTCGAATGATTTGACAGCAATAGCCGTTCTTGAAATGAGTTAGTGTTAATTAATATACATCTTAAACGCACGGTGTGATGGATGGGTAAATCAGTGTTTGTTGCTTCAGTTATATAAACACAAATTTTAATAACTGGGAGCAAAACAATGTTTGCACTTTTTTAAATTTAAAATTGTAATTGATTTTTTTTTTCCTATTTTGGATTTTTTTTTGTAATTTTGAATAACTATATTTGTCAAAAATTTCTAAAATATATTTTTTCTTAGTGTTTACTATTAAAAAAGGTATTAATTTTATGTGTATACACTGGCGAGCAAAAAATAGTAAACCAAAGTAGGCGTTTAATAATTCATTTCCTGACAAATGTTAACTATCTGTCAGTTAATATTATCGTGTTACAGACTTTTATGAAACAGCATCCATTTTTGCTCTAATTGAAAACATACATTTCTTTGTGATTTTTTAACTTAGTATTGATATTTCTCTGCAAATCTTGTCATTCACACGGTGTACTGTATTTACCAGGTCATAATTGGCCTTATTGTTGTGGCAAGAATTATAGCGTTGATTAAAGATGGGCAAGGAAAACGTGAAACTGCAAGGGTGTTGGTAAAAGCCTTTCTGCTGTACAAAAAGTGTATCAGCGTTACTTTGATATTACCCTGATAACCAGAAGATCAAGATCCGAGCAAAAAAAAGTCACTACAAACATAGATGACCGTTTTTTGGTGTCCACAAGTTTACGGAATAGAATAGCTGCAGTTTATGTACGAAATCAACTCCATGAAGTTAGAGATGTAAATGTTAGTGAATGAACCGTGAGGAGAAAACTTTGGGCTGCTGAATTGTTTTGTAGAAATATGGCAACATGTTCACCTTTTCAACGCCAAAATCGTGTTGCAAAATTGGCTTTTGCCCGAAATAACCGGGCATGGAATAATGAGGACTGGAGCAGAGTATTGTTTTCAGATGAGTCGCGTTTTTGTCTCAATAGATCAGACAAACGTCGGAGAGTGTGTACACAAAGTTAGTCTTACAGAGAATGGCTCCCAGACAGCTCACAAACACATAGAACTTCTCAAAGATTATGTTATGCTTTTCATGACAACTATGGGCAAGCACGGCATTTTTAAGCAAACATGTCAAGGATGAGTTGGGATAACGTATCTGAAAGCATACACCTACTCCAAAAACTGCTCAGGAGCTAAGACAGTTGATATTGCAGGAATGGAATAATATTGACCAAAATGTAATCCTTAATTAAATTCAAAGTGTTCTTTGTCAACTTCAAGCAGTCAATAATGCAAGAGGGGTAATACATGTTATTATTGATCTTTTTTTTTTAATTTTTTGTTCTATTAGTCCTAGAAACAAAAATTTGAACTTTGTCTGAACTGTAAATTTGTAATATTTCCAAAATACGCATTATAAAAACAATAAATATGCTTTACAATTCAAAATTGAAATTTTAATTTAGTGTGCAAATTACAATTGTTTTTCAGTTTGCTAAGAAAAGGTTAAAACAAAAAATTTCAAAACCAAGTTATAATTTTAAAGTGACCTCTAATTTTTACTTTTTTTTTTAATCATCGGTTTAAAAAAATGATCGTCTTGCAGATTCCTTTTGCTCATCGATTTCTGGATGCCGTCATTCCAGGTTTTTCCGGGCCTGCTTTGTTTCCGTCATTTGGGAGGGACCCAATCAAGCTTAATTTTTTGTAGTCGATGATCTGCCTTCCTTTTCACGTGTCCGTACCAGATAAGTTGTCGTTTTCCTGCTTCTTGTACAATGTTTTCTTTTAAGCCAATTAGTTCATTTATCTTTGTATTGCGTACCCTATCCAACCTCGATACTCTACATGATCTTCTAAGAGCACATGTTTCCAGAGCCTCTAATCTTCTTTTGTCAGCTTCTGTCCACCTCCATTCTTCTGCTCCGTAGAGTACGATACTTTTTATAACTGTGATGTATGTTATACTTTTTTTTGTAATTTCTTTACTCCACAAAGTTTATCGAAAGGCCTGCTTTTTTATACTCTTTTTTAATTTTCCTGGTCATGAATTGAAGGTCGGACTTGTCTTGAGCCATGAGAACCTGGTCATCTGCAAACTGGAGTGTGTATATGTTGTTATCTTCTATATTGATTCCCATGCCTTTGCATTTTTGTTTCCATGTTCTCATGGAATGTTCGATGTAGATTTTAAATAAAGTCGGAGATAGGCAGCATTCTTAATTAAGGTCTTTAGATGTACTGATTCCGTTCGAAATTGATTCTTCCATCTTTAATTTTTACTTGTCAGTGTATACTCCCATTGTTTTCGTTTTAATGCAATTGGCTTTTTTTGACTTTACCATTTAGTTTTGTCTTCCACCAATTGATGTCCCACATGCTTTTTTGATACCTTTCTTCTATTTTTTTAAATTTTGTTTAATATTTTTTTAATGTTTTTTTTAATCTGTTTTCTCTTGTTATTTGCATTTTAGTGCTACTAGTCTGAAATACTTCTAACTGTTTTGTTTTCAGTCTGTATTTTTTGATTGATTTTATTTCTTCAGTTTTTTTGGATTTTGTTCTTGGATCTTGATGTTCTTTTTTAATTTTTAATCTACATTAGCATGTAATAATTGCTGCCTAATTCTGAATTCTTTATGACTCTAGCATCAGCTATCATTTTATATTAGTTGCCTTTACGAAGGAATAGTTTATGTTTGAATTTTGTATTTGTTATAATTATATTGTTTAATGCACAAAAGCTTTTTTTTTACTGTAACCATCTATTGTATCTTCTCCGTGTTTCTTTAATATTTCCTTATATTGTAATAAAATAATTACCAACTTTGCTATTATAATTTTCTAATATTGTTACTGGACCTTTTGTTTTGTCTAATGCTAGTTGTAGCTTTTTCCAGAATTCATTCTTGTTTTCTTTCTCTGATTTAAATATTTTTTTGCAATTCTACTGCCATAATTTATTTATTTATATACTTACAGTCGTTTTCTTCTTTAAAACATTTTTAACTCCAAAATAATATAGCTCATATTCACTTTTACGGTTTACAATTCCTTTTTTATTGTCTTAGTTATTGAAAGTATTTGTAGATTTATCTTTTGCATTTTTTAGCCACTTCTATGTTCATTTCATTTATTCTTTTTACGTTTTATGTTTTTAGTTTGTAGCTATTCTGTATTTTTTGCGTTTTTTTTTTTCTCATTATTGTAGTCTTGTTTTTTTTCTCTGAAGTCTGATTCTAGTTTTTTGACGCGTGCCATTGAATGACAACTAAAAATTTCTGCTTCATTTGAGCTTTTTCCTTTTTTTTACTTTCTTGCAATGTTTTTGATTTTATGTTTTTTCCATTAAGGTATTATCATTTTTAATGTACACCTTTGTGTTCTTTAGTTTTTTTTAGCTTTTATTACTTCCATTTTTTTTCCCAGGATTTCCCCTCTGAAATTATTATTTTCACATTGTTGTTTATAATTTTAATAGCACTGCTGAATGCTAGTACAACAATTTTAGTTTTCTTCTAGTGTTACACTTTTAATGACAATATTCTTTTTTTCGTTTCTGTTCTTATCATTTTTCGTCTTCTAGTACTTTTATTTTCTTGCTTAGTTAGTTTGTATCTATTTCTCTTTCTCTTATTTGATCTTTTATCATACTTTTTGATTCCTTCATTTTTGCACGTTTTTTGCTTTTTGGTTCCTCTAAGTTGCGCTGTTCTAACGATCTTAGCATTTTTTGCTTTTTACAAATATTATCTTTGTATTTGTTTGCTCTTTTGTTTTTGCTACACATTTGTATACTTTTTTGCATTGTAATTTTATACAAGCCGGTACGTTGCAAAACCGCTTGCCGCACTGTACAAACATGCATGTTTGTTTACTTAACAGTTGTGCTTAAACATTTTAAATTAAAAAGACTTAAATTGATTCAAAAATTACTATTTTTGAATTAAGTGATTTGAACATAATTGGCTTCCAAACTGCAAATTTGGCAAAAGAAATCATTTTATATCAATTTTATAAACTTCCATGACCATAAAAAAACATTAAACCTACTTGCACGTTAAAATATAATCTTAAAAAATAACAATTTTATAACAAGCGTAGCAAATATGTACCAATCATTTTTTTATTATGATATATTTTATTTTACGTGTTTAAATTGAAATTAAAGTCTTTTAAATCTAACTAGCGGTCAAGTCATTTGCAAGAAACGCTTGTAAAAAAAGTACCGACCAATTGCAGTGCTAAAGTTTTTCTTAAATATACATAATAGAGTATATTGTGATAGATAGTCACATTTTTTTTAATAAATGTTACTTATTCAATTCAAACTCGTTTAGATTTATTTTTTTTTAAATACATTTATTAAAATTACTTAACATACATATATATATACAAAATTGTTAAAAAAAAGTTTTTCATATAAATATAACATTCCTGCAGTACCGCCATCCATCCGTAAGGAATCTTGGGGCCTGATATAGAAATTTTTTTTTTCTTATTGTGTGGTGTTATGATGTGTGTTAGTTTTAGTTTTAACTTTTATATTTGTTTTTTGATCAGATATTCTTTTAGTTTCATATAAAAATTATTTATGTTGCTTATAGTTTTAATTTTTTCTGGTATATTATTAAATTCTTTAATGCCTTTGACAGTTATACTTTGGTTTTTTGATGTTGTTCGGTTTACTTCCATGTTTAAGTGTCCTTTTCTTCGTGTGTTGTGTGTATGAATTTCTTTTCTAGTTGTTAGTTTTAGTTCTGTTTTAGTTAGACAAAGTTGTATCTTTTTTATTAAGATAGTACATTGTTGTGAGATTTTATTTTTTATTGTAAGTTGGTTTGTTTTTTTGTGAATTTCATTTGTAGGTGTTAGTTTGTCCATTTGATATAGTGTTTGTATTGCCTTGTTTTGTTGTCGTTGTAGCTAGTCTATGTTTCTTATGTTGGTTTGTGACCATACGGTCATCATGTAATTAGTTTGTAAGCTAAAGATAGCATTATAAATAATGTTTCTTGTTTTTTGTGTAGTTAAGTTGCTCAGTTTGTATAGGGCTCCTATAGCTATTGTGTTTTTTCTTATAGGTTTTGTATGTGTTTGACCCACTTTAAGTTATTGGTAATTGTAATTCCAAGATAGTTTGTATGTGAGACTTTCGCATAATTGTTTGTTATTTATAGATAGCAAGATGTTGTTATTTCTTTTTTTTTGTGATATCAACATAAAATTTGTTTTATGTTCATTAATTGTTAATAGGTTGTTATTATACCAGTCAATAATTTTATTTAAGTCTTCTTGTACTTTGTGTTGCAGTTTAGTTTTGTTTATTTCTGTATGTACTAGAGCTGTGTCGTCTGCGTATATGTATAGTTTTCCGTTTAGCTTTAACTCAAATACGTCGTTAATATATAAAATATATAGAAGTGGTACCTTGTGGTGTACCGTAATCACTATATTTTACTGCACTCAGTGTATTTTTAATTTTTGTTTGTAAGGTTTTTTGTTTTAAATAAGTTTGAATTAGATTTAGTTCTTTTTTTCAAATTCCCATTTTTTCTAGTTTTTGAATTAGTTTATGTTTACATACAGTATCAAACGCTTTCTGCATGTCTATAAATATTGTAAGACATTCTTTTCTTACATCAAGTGCATTGTTGACATTGTGCATTATGTCAGTAAGTGCCTGAGCCTGTACCGGTTTGTTTTTGGAATGCATATTGCCGAGTAATATTATGTGATTCTACATGTTTTAATATTCGTTCATAAATTATTTTATCGACTATCTTGGCTACAATAGAGAGTAATGCAATAGGCCTATAGTTTTCCGGTATATGTTTGTTTTTTTTTTTTAAATATAGGTATAATAACAGTTAATTTTAGACACTCTAGATATAGACCTTGTAATATTGTTGATCAATTTAGTTAGTAGCGGTATCAACTCATTTTTTACAGTTTTAATAACTTCAGTTGTTATCATATCTTTTCCAGGTGCTTTTCCATCTTTAAGTTTGTTTATAATGTTTTCAATTTCTACGTCCGTCGTTGGGTTAAATGTTACGTTTGAGTCTATATTCTTTTGTAATGTAATTGTTTTGAGTGATGTGGAATTATTTGGTTTTTTGTTTGCAAGGTTTTTTCAATGTTTGCAAAATATATATTAATTGTATAGGATATGTCTTCAAGATTTGTGAGTATTGGTCTATTTTCGTCGGTGATTGTTGATACATCTTTGCTTACTTTTTTATTTTTTATAATTTGATTTATTTCATTCCATGTTTTTTTGGATTATCTTAACGTGTACGTTCTATTCTATTCTGATAGTACATTTTTTTCTTTTCATTTTTCATTGTAATGTAGTTTTGTTTGATTATAGCGTTTATTTGATTTTGTTTATATCTTTTATATAAATTATTTCTCTTCTTTATGTCGTTTAGTATTTCTGTATTAATCCAATCATTTCCTTGTTTATATTTAAGTTTTACTTCTCTGGTGTTATTTTTGTGTTATTAGTTTTGTCATTATTTCAATTAATGTATCAAAAGCTTCAATTTGTTTTTCTCTAATATGTTTAGCAAATGTTTCTTTAATATTAACGTAATTTATTTTATATTTTTTTGTTATTTTATATTCATTTTTTTTCTCTTTGATGTTCCATGTGGTCATTATTGCATGGTGGTCAGAGTATAGAGCATATTTTATTTCAAAACTTTCCATTAGTACAGGTTTATTTGTTATTATATGGTCTATTATTGATATTTTGTTATATTTGCTTGTTCTTGTACTATCAGCAGAATTCATTAATTAATATCCTTGTTCTGTTATCATCATTTTATATGTGTTGGTTTTATTTCAGTTTTCTGCTAGATTTATATTCATATCTCCCATAATAATGTGTGTTTTTTTGTGTTAAGTATATTATTTTCAAGAACATTTAGTAGTTCTGTATTTGTTATTTCTGGTGGCTTATAGATTGATGTTATGTATATGTTAGAAATATTGTAATTAATTCTACAAAGTTAATTGTTTTGTTAGTTATTATTTTATATTTTATATTTTTCTTAATATACATGTTTACACCTCCTCCTTTTGTTTTTCTTGAATTTTGTACGCTGTTGTAGTTTTTTAATTCAAAGTAGTCTTCCTGATCTTCATATAGCCATGTTTCTGCTATCGATATTATTGATGGTTCATTATATAATTTTGGGATAATTTCTAGTTTGTTTAGTTTTTGTTTAACGCTTTTAATATTATGAAAATATAATGTTAAAGAGTTCATTTTGGATGGGTGATTGTTTATATAGTGTAATGTATATTATTTATTTTGATTTTTATTGTTTTAGTTTTTTTATATCTTCTAGACAATAAATTTGTAAGATCTTATCATTTTCAGATTTTCTAACAAAGATTTTTCTATTTTTTGTCTATATGTATTTGTATGCTTTTGTTGTTTTTAATTGTCTACATTTGTAATATACTTTGCTGTTGTAGTTAATAAGTTGTTCATTTATGTAAATGTTATTATTTTTCTTTCCTTTTAGTTCACAATCTTCAATTTTGATAGTTTTAATTTCTTTTCTTTTTTCTATAATTTGTTTATTTAGATTTTCAGTTCTCATCTCAACAACGATATCTCCTGGCTGTTTATTGTTTAATTTTTGGTAGCAATTTTTTATATCTTTTTTATTAATTTTCATTCCTATTCCTTGTGTTATTTTAGTTATTATTTCTATAGCATCTTTATTTTTATCTTGTATATCAATTCCTTTAAATATTAGATTGTTTTTGATTTTGTCTTGTTCTATATCATTTATTTTGATTTCCATTGTTGATATTTTAATTTTCAGTTCTTGATTATCTTGTTTTACATTTTTTAATTCATCTTTAATTTCTTTATTATGTTTCATCAAATCATCGAATTTTGTGGACATAAATTCAATTGATTCTTTTATCGTCTCGGCCAGTCCTTCAATTGTTTAATCTTTTTTTTTTTTTGCTGTTTGGCGTGTATTTGCCATTTTCTAATCTATTTTATTTATTTTATAATTAAATAGACAATAAAAATAAGAATAAATGCCGGGGTTCGAACTCGCAATTTGTTTTAAAACTTTGCGGTCCAAGCAATTTGCAATTTAAAATTTTTTTATTTACTATTATGTACATATTTACAAAAAGAAGAAGCAAATTTATAGTAATGAAAAATATATACAACATGACTCCTACCCAAAAATTTGGGGTATTCTTGTACAACTTAAGTTAAACATATTTACATATATAAGAAAAACAACCAAAAAAATAGAAAATTAATTAAATTTCAATTTTGAACAATACATATATATTTACAGGTTTACAATTAATATACAGGGAAAGCTTTGAAAACCCTGTTTTCAAAACTTATGTTTTTGCCTTATAAAGGCTGATTGAAAATAGGCAGTTTTTGGTATGTAAGCCTATGTTTTGGGTTAATGATTGATGAGCGTCGGTTGGTGATTGTCTTTGTTAGTCGGTTATGCTTCAGTTGTGTGAGGTAAAAATTTTGTGACTGTGTGTTTATGTAGTCACCAATTCTAGGTATGTTTGATCTGTCATGAAGGTCATCAATTCTCGTGTATCTGTCTTGGTTCAAAATTAGTCTCAAAAGTTTATTCTGGTAAACTTGAAGTTTTCTAATGTGTGTTTTTGCAGCACCGCACCAGATTGATGCTGCGTATGTCATGATTGGTCTGATGAGTGCCGTGTAAATCAGTCGTTTATTGGTCTGATTGAGCTTACTAGTTTTGCTCATCAGCGGGTAGAGTGCTCTAAGTGCCCCATAGCATTTCGCCAGTGTACTGTCTATGTGGTCCTTGTAGGTTAGTCTTTTGTCCATCTTTACACCTAGATATTTGACGCTTTTCGACTCTCTCACCGCTCCATCATGCAGTCTCAGCGGTACAAACACCGTTGTGCCGGTAAATTTTTGAGAGAATGTGATTGCTTCCGCTTTGGCAGCGTTTAGCTTAATCTGCCATCTCTCAAAATATTTAACCAGCACATCGGCGTGTATCTGCACTTGTTTACTTGACACAATAGCATTGTGAGAGTGAGCGTATATCGCTGTATCGTCGGCGTAAAGTGCTGTCTTTGTCTTAAAATTAGTCGGCATGTCATTAATGAAGATGTTAAACAGCTTGGGTCCCAAGATAGAACCTTGGGGTACCCCCGCTGCAATGTGTTGGGAACCTGATAGACTCTCGTTCACCTTGACCTTGAACGAACGCCCATCAAGGTATGATTTAATGAGTTTTATGATATTGTCCGGAAAATGGTACATTATAAGTTTGTAGATGAGACCGGTTTGCCAAACTTTATCAAACGCTTTTTCAATGTCTAGTAGCAGCATTGTTGTCACATTATTCTTATTGAAATTCGTAAGAATATCATGTGCAATGCGTACTACTTGCTGGGTGGTGTTGTGTTTGGTCTTAAATCCAAACTGATAGTCATTTATGACTTTGTTTTTATGATCATACTGGTCTAATCAATTCAGTACAATTCTTTCCGCCAGTTTACCCAGAACATTAAGCAAGCTTATTGGTTGATAATTAATTGGCAAGGTTTTATCCTTGCCAGGCTTTGGTATGGGGATGATAATGGCTGACTTCCATACTTTTGGAAAGTATGAAAGTTTCAGCATGCTATTAATGATATATGTCGGCTGTACTATGGCCTTTTTTGTAAGGTTTTTTAGTACAGCGTTGGTGATCGTGTCCGGTCCAGGTGCTTTTTGTGAACTTTGTCTTGTTATGAATGATCGGATTTCCCTTGGACTTGTCAGTTGTTTATGGTGCGCCGTTAGCGGTATATTTAGATTTTCTAAATATTGCTGAACTGTCTCTTCAATCAGTCTATGTTCGTCGTTGTTTGTGGCGTCTAGTCTGTGTACCTCTCTAAATACTTAAGCAAGAGCATTTGCCTTGTCGTGATCGGGCAAGACAATCTCGCCTCCGTGATTAAGGGCAGGCATTGGATCGTATTTTGTCTTTAATGACTTTGTCAATTTCCACAAAGAATTATCTTTTGTGGATAGGTTCTGTAATTTATTTGTCCATCTGTCATTGTTAAATCTGTTAATTGTCGCCTTAATGAGTTTGTTAAGTTCATTAAGGTTATGTCTGTCTGCTGGATTTCTTGTTCGTTGCCATGTCTTTCTGGTACGGTTTCTCTCGTTTATGAGTTGAGAAACTTCACGAGAGATGACCACTTTGTACGGAAAAATTGTATTTTTCCTTACAGATCTGTTACTAGCACTTTGAATAGCTTCTGTCAGTTTAACTGTTTCAGCGTCTAGTTTGTCAGTCAATTGAATGTCATTTTTTAATAATAATTTTGTGTCTAATATTACCCGAAAATTAGTCCAGTCTGCATTTTTGTAGTCGTATACAATTCTCGTCTTTTCGTTTTTTACGTGCCTCAGTAAAGAGAATAGTATGGGGTCATGGTCAGAGTCAAGTTCTTGTACAGTCCGTGCTTGTGAACAGTCTACGTTTTTAATAATCGCCAAGTCAATTGTCGTTGGTGTCGATCCATTTGGTGGAAAATGAGTAGGGTCATCCGGATGATTGATAATGCAGTGATAATGTTGAGTAAAATGAAAAAGTTTGTTACCGTTTGCGTTGTTTAGGTGACACTTCCATGTGAAGTGTCTGGCGTTAAAGTCTCCTACAACTATCACTTTTTGTCCAACGTCAAGTAAGTTGCGTATGTCTTTGTCAGTGAATTTGTTCAGCGGTCTGTTGTAAATTGAGAAAATTATTGTGTTGTCGGCGAGTTTAATAGCAGTATGCTCTAAAGTCGTGTCAATGATATTATTGATGATTACATGTGGAATGGAGTTCTTGACAAGAATGGCCACCCCGCCGTATCCGTCAGCTCTGTCGCTTCGGATGCAAGTGTATCTTCTAACTTTAAACATTTGTAATACATTGAGTTTTGTCTCCGAAACGGTTAAGACGTCAATGTCCATTCTTGTCAAAAACTCCATTAAAATAGCTTTTTTGGTCGTGAGACCATTTGCATTCCAGCCACAAGTAAGTTATCCATGGCTGCTTTCTAGTTTAGCGTAAAATTTCGCCATAACATGAAACCTGTCTGTGACTGAATTGCATCGGTCCAATAATGAGTTTAATTCTTTTACAGCTTCCAGCATAAAATTTAGGTCTACCTTAGTGTTCAAAATAGCAAACTCATTCTGTAGCCTTGAAAAGTTGTTGTTGCTAGGTGCTGATTGGGTGTATGTATGTTGAGAGGATTTTGGGGCATTCCAATCAAATAGTGGACGCTGTTGTGGTGTGGGACGTGGTGGTGGTTGCGTCTGCTGCTGCCAGTTGCTCCATCTTGGCTGTGGGAACTCCCTATTGTTGGTATCGTTATAGATTATGGATGTTCTTGTTGCTGCTGCTTTGGGCTGGCGTATGTTTTTTATCCGGTCCAGGTAAACAGAACATTTGGAATAGTTGGCAGGGTGATCCTGCTTGCAGTTTGCACATGTCGGTTTTTCCTGCGGTCCAAGCGGTACTCAGCATTGAGCTACTACGGTCTTAGCGATTTGATCGTCAGTTATAATGTGATCTGCTTTAGCGAAAAGAAGATTATTGAATATTTTTATTGTTTATGTAGAGATTCTAATCTATATTAATTTGTTTATTTTAATTTGTTTAATTCGCTCACCCGATGCCCCCTTCAAGCCATCCTTACGGAAATCGGACTGTCCAGGAGCCTAAGGTTCTGTTTGTTATATCTAATGCACTGTATTTAGTGAGATAACACTAATAATTTATTTATTTCGGTACGACTCGTCACGACACAATACGATCATATATACTTAATAGGTCTTAATCTCTATTTGGCTAAGATAGATCAGTAATCAATCGGCACAATGACTCCATTCATAAATAAGTTGCACAGCAAATTACATGACGGAAATAACTGTACAAAAATATATTTAAATCTACAAAAAATTTTGATCTAGTAAATTACAATAATTTACTTAGCAAACTATAGTTACAGAATTAAGAGATTTGCACTAGACAGGTTCTAAAGTAATCTTGAAGTACGACGGAACTATGTACAGGTTGTTAAAACAGAATCAATTAATTTAAAATGTTTAATTTTTGTTTAAGATATTTTTCATCTCTAATATCCATGTTTTTTTTTTGGTTTTCTTTTCTGGTTTTTTGTTGTTGCTTACATGTCCAAACTATCTAATTTGTCTTTCGGTTATTTTTCCATAATAGTATCTGATCTGTAAATTTTGTTGTTATGTTTTATTTCTAACTCTATTTTTAGATTTTCTTCAGAAATCACATATCTTGTGCATTTAATTTTCTGCTATGGTCCATGTTTTACTGCTGATGGTCTTATCACCTCTGCACTATTTTTACTTGTATACTTTTAGGTATTTTGTTTTTCCGTCCTTTTATTATGTTTGTCCGGTTTTTCCTATTTTTTTATTAAGCAAAACTATATATCATAAAGGTCTTGCTTACATCTTGACAAAAACCTCTGTTCAAAGAATCAAAAGAAAAAACTGCATTTTTTTGGTACTAAGTAGTGGTCGTTTAGACATTATAGTTTTTTTTTTTAGTTTTTTTTACCTTGAGCATTACAATCATTAAGCCACAACCATGTATATTAAACGCGATTTTTTTACAAATTCTCGTAGCAGAACAAATATCCATGCTTTATCCGGGATTCGAACTCAGGACCTCCAGTCCCGTAACTAGTCTTGCAACCGCTGAGCCACTAAGGTTGGCACATTATAGTTAATAAATATATTTTAAAGACATATCGATACACTCCGTAAAATATTTCTTTGTTTAGATAAGAGAAATCTTATAATCAACATTACAAAAGAGAAATTTTATAATTTTTTCTTAAAATATTTAAGTTTTGTGGTAGATAAAGAAAGCTGACAAACTGACCCCAGAAAATCAAGGCAATGTTAACATTTTGCACAAAAGTAAACAAAATTATCGGACTTTGTTCTTAGTACCGGACGTTCAAAAATCTTTGACATTGATAGCTTTAAGATTACAGGTTTAAAAAAAATATATAGAGAGAAAAAGCCAAAAAGTTCTTAGAAAGAAACGCTAGTTAACACGCTTATGTTAGTTTTTCAGAACCATCAACTACAAAATAATGATTTTAAAATAAGAATGGTTGCTTGCTTACTCAAAAAGGATTTAGATGAAATTGATTATTGCATATCCCAGTCAAAATTTAAGCAGTATCTAAAAAACTATAACTTTAGAGAAGTTTTAGCCGTATATGTTGAAGGTACCCAAATAACCGCAATTGCATAATTTTATTCTCTTTTGTGGCTATCAAACTTTTATAGATCCAACCAATTGACTTGCTATAAAATTAAACCACTACAACCTAAATTCAATTTACCTAAAAGGCATGTTGAACTATATTTTGCTAAAATTAAAAATGAGTGGTATCTTAAGTTGCGTAAAAATGTGTTAAATAAAATCTTAGTTTGTGTTATTACAGCCCTAGGAACAAACTACGGCTAAAAAATAAGCAAATTTGTAAACAAAATATGTATTTTTTATGTTTAGTATTTTACATACAGTTATGCAAATACTTTAAAAAGTTAAAGCTTTTAAACTACTTTATAATTCAAACTATTGCTCTCATGTCAACTTTACTAAACCTGCAAATAGAACCATTAAAATATTTTTAATTTGTCTTATATTACAAAATAAAAACATAAATTATGAAACAAAAAAATGTTTAGGAGTAATGCTATTTGTTCATCACAAAATTACAGGTTTTTCAGTAAATCCAATAGTTTTTGCAAGGAACGTATCAATTGGCTGTGAGTACCTACGCATATGACGACCCAAATAAAGGATTTTTGACAGTTCCTAGTTTTCAGTTACTACAGTGTTAGATATAAGCCTCTTTTATTTTTTTTTTCTATGTTTGTCTGTTTTTTACAATCCTCATTCACTTTTTCTTGATAACATTCATCTATCTCATCAAATTTTTTTTTAGTTTTTGAAGTCTTTAAAGAGTTATTCCGTTATTGTTGTGTGCTGCATGATGTTTTGTACTTTTGTTTTACCTCAAATGTCGTTATTGCGCATTTTGTCTCTTAGTATAATCCTTAGCATTATAGCTTTTAAGGTGACTATCAGTTGTTCAGATAATTTCTTTGTTATTGCCATAATTTCTAGGCCCTAGGTAGCAATAAGCAGAATTCAGCTGTCATATGCTTTTTGTTTTAAGTGCAATAGGATTTCTTTGTTTTTCAGGATAAAGTTTAATCTACCAAAAGCAGCTTATGCTAGTTGGACTCCGCGTTTTACTTTCATTGTTTAGATTTCCTTGCCAATCTTGATTGTATGGCCAATGTTTACATGTTTATTAATTTTCTCTATTGCAATGCCATTTACAGACACGTTTTGCTCAATACTTCTTAAAAGTTTTGTTTTATTTAGGTTTAGCTGAAAGTATTTTGGCAAAATTGATACCTAAATATGATAAGAATAACGTAAAATCTGTGCAATCCGATGTAGTTAAAAAACTTAGCAAACTTTTACAAGAGTTCTTGACTATTCGTTGGGCAGAGATATTAATCATTAATGATGGCTGAAAACTTTACTATGTGGTAATCTATAATAATAATAAAATAAAACACTATCTAAGTTTTTTACTAAAAACATTTTATTGATAACTTTTTAGTTGAACAATTTTTTTTGTTTGAAAAAAACCATAAAACTTACTTAATAAAAAAAACATATATCCAAACGGATCCCATGAATAATATGTGACATTTCAGCTTTTATAGGTAAAATGTATTTTTTTGTAATCATAATATTATTTATGTTTTTTGAAATATAAGTTTAACTCATATAAACAATAGACATCAAAGTGCTGCAAATTCTTTCTTGCGTGTGGTGCTTACAGTTATTGTTTGTCTGCCTCTCATAAATAAGATGAAAAAAAAAAAACAATTACTAACAAAATAAATAATATTATGACTACAAAAAAATGCATTACAAGTTACTAACAAGCATAAGACACTAGTTTAATTAATTAATAGCAATAATAAAAAATAATGAAAATATATTTTTAGTTGCATATATAAGAAACAAATATAGTAAAAAAAAAAATATATCTAAAAAAAAAATTTTTTTTAAGAAAAATTTTGTCGTGGGGTCTGTTTGGACCCCACTCGGTATTGCAAGAGTTAATTTATGTGAAGAATGTCACTATAGACTTCAGAAAAGCATAATACACTTAAAAAATAAATAAACAAATATTATATTTTCTTACAAACATTAAACCTCCTCTTAAGACCGGCGCTACCCAAAACTTAACTAAAACCAACATTGTGACATCCCATGTCTTATTCATCTATGTATTTTTGATTTAAATATATTTCTTCATTTTGTATTTAATATGCAATATAAATTTATTTAGAAAAACGACACACAAAAATTCAAGATTGCAAGTACAAGCAACCAGATATCAAGTTTTACCTCTTTAGATTATCTATGGCCAAATTGATGACTTTGTAAACTTTTTAAAGCACTAGAACATTTTTCTTTAATTACATTATTTTATGATTCAAGACCTGCTATAGCCTTACAATGTATTTCTTAATTTCCTGCTAAGATTTGCTAGATTTTTTTTTTCACTTTTGCATAAATAGACAATTAATTCTAAAATAAAATAAAAATCATTGCTTAATTTAATAAAACATTAAATCAATTAAGTTTATTTAAATGCGATTCATTAAAAAAAAAAAAAACACACAAATTATACTGGCACATTTAGAAAATAAAATCTTTAACATATTACCATCAGCCAATAATGTAATAGTAAAACAAATTAAAAATAATTTTATTAAATAAAATCAAATAAAAAAGCAATAGAATGACTGCGCAACCCTTACAAAATTACCATTATTATATCCCGCGCTACACACATACACACTCACACACATAATTCCATTTCCACTTCCGTTTCCACAATTCCACGGTTATCGATGTTATTGGATATAATTCCTAATGGGTTTTTGCGCTTTTGTGTCGGCATATCCTTCTCTCTCAATATACACATATAAGAGAGAATCGAAACCGCATAGTAATAGAGAGTGAGAGAGGACGTCATTACATCGTAGAAAATCTGTTACGGCGAAGGGGGCATCTGAATCATGATACCGCCGCGGAGATAAACATGCGCTGACCTAAAAATTTCCAATCCCCCTTCATGCTCGCGAGGCGAAATTTATTATTAAAATATTCCAGATATCGTGCGCCGGAGGCGGCCAGCCCCGCCGGCAATCCGGACTTGTTAAATTACAAAAATATTGAATACTACTTCTTTGTTTTCAATTGAAATATTTATTCAATCATATTTTGATTTTTTAATATTATTTTTTTAGCAGTCACGTCGAAGATAAGATTTACAATAGAATTCCGAATTATAGAAATCAATGGAATAAATACTGTTAATAGTAGAAACATTTTTAGAATTCTACTTTCTAAAACAATATTTACTTAAATTTGCAGCATAGTTTAGATTTACTGTAGTATTTATCGCTGAACCAGAATTTTCCAATAAGAAAAAAAATATCAAACAAAATTTTTTTATTGTTATAATTATTTAAAATTATATACTAGTAACTTTAGTGAGTACACTATAATTCTGTATTTACTGGCCAAAGTTAAATAGTTACAAATTTAATTATTTATAAAAACAAAATTAAAAAAAACAAAAATAATAAATAATAAATAATATACTTAATATACTAATCGCTCTAACTGAATACATTGCAATGTTAGCTAAAGTTAAACATAATTTAATTATTTTACAAAAACTAAATAACATATACAGGGTGATCTATAATGTAGATCGAAATTATCGTGGCTTTTTTGGCAAGGCTAAAACTTCCGTTGGTGGTGTGAGCTTGAAAGACAATCTAACAGTCTTTTTCATAAAAACTTTCTTTCCATTTTCAACTTCTCCAGGGTTTTTTCTTAATCCAGTCGCATTTGTTCGAATTCATTCCCATAATATATACTTTTATGTATGATGTATTGTTGCGACGCTACCAGTACAAGCCACTTTTTTTTTTCTAGTTACTCGCCAAAGCCATAACAATCAAGTTTGAGGTATACAAAAAATCCAAATTTGTTTTACCGGTAAGATATTGCCAAATGCATGTTGTCCAGCATGGGGTATTGTTGCTTCTTCTAATTTAAAAAGGATAAAATTATTTCAAAGTAAGACTTTAATAAGATTCTCAAAACACCTTACAACTTTTGTAACATCCAACTGAAAGCTGATACTGGACTCAATCAATGACCACATGGTTAGTTTTAGCAGAAAACAATCAACAACAAAAAATCACCAGCAGTAGAGACCAGGCCGATAAAAATTGACCAAAAACCAAATTACCGTCTATAACTTCTACTAATGGAATTCTAGCAAATCTTCAAATTAAACCTAAACCAAACTACAATGACAATCCATACACTGCTCCCGGACCACTTTAGTGGACACTTGCTTTCACCAACGCTAACAGCAAAATCTTGCTTTAATCTTTCAACTGTGAGTTGCGCGAGTTGCATTGCGGCCTTACACTCTTGGCACAGAAGTTTACAATCCGTGCACAAGCACCGCTTCCAAATTTTTCAAAATTTTGGCTCAACACCTTAAAATATTTTTATAAATCTATGTCTACTATATCGCAAGAACGTATAAAATAGCGTTCAAGCAAACTGAAGCAAAACACCATCACGTGGTACTGCGTCCTGAGTAGGCAACAGTAACACAGCAAAACAAACATACGTGTACTGCCACCACTAAAGCCAAACCTTGGGCCACCTTAGCAGATCAACCGCATCTGCAGGCCAAACCCTAGGCCAACAACCAGACTGCACCTCCAAAAACCAAACCTTAGAATAACCACATTACCACAAGTTGAATGCCACTTCTATCAAAAATAAAACACATCATCAATAACGTGCTGGCTCCAAAGCTACATCATCCTTGGGCACAAACTAACAATTTTACAAAAAAGATCTAACATAGATAAAATCTGGAGGGACACCAAGAACGTGGTTGAAGTCTTTTTGCTTTATTGTGAAACCACATAAAGATCCAGAAGATTTTTTTTGATTAATGTAAGCAACAACAGATTCCGCCAAATAATAATAACAATAATAATAATAACTACAATTAAAAATGTTTATTGGATTAAAGAGAAAAAAAAGCAAACAAACCATAAACCTAAAATGGCACCATTGCATATTACACCTAACATTTTAAAAGAAGTTATAAACAAAACTCATAACTGGAAAACACCCGGAACTGACAATTTACATAATTATTAGTACAAATTTTTTTCATATTTCATTCTTTTTAAATCTTAGTGTTTTCCAATTTTTTTACCTTAAAGCGTTGTTACCTAAAGACAAAAATGACCTTAGCAATCCAGCCAAATACAGACCTATAACATTTTTTTACAAACTATCTTTAAAATAATTACATCGTGCATAACGCATCAGCTACAAAATCATATTTATAATAGCAATATAGTAGCTGAACAGCGAAAAGGTTGTCGCAAAGGTTCCCAAGAATGCCAAAAACAACTTTTGATAGATTTGATAGTTCTTAGACAAGCAAGGACATTTTGTAGTAACATATAAACTATCTTTATTGACTACAAAAAAACGTTTGATTTTTTTATTTGATTACATACTAACCCTACGCTGCTGGCTAGAACGTTAATAAATAACTTATACCAGCCCAAAGAACAAGAAGACTAATATCTACAAAAGCAAGCCGCGCTATACAACAGCGGGTGTATCCACATCACAACGCTTTACAAATAACAAACGCGCTAGTTACGTGGATAAACCTCTGGATCCAACAAGCATTAAAGTAACTATGCTTAGCCAGTTTAGAGCAATTGATTAAATTTGCGAGCAAAGTAAAAGCAAATATTGAACACCACCGCAGCTTCAATTCAACACAAAGACAAACCCATCAAAAAAAGAAAAACAACAGAATTAAGTACCATAACTCTACCGGCCCACGTTGACACACCAGACAAAATAAACAAGTCTACACTTAATGTAGGGTTTATAGGTTTTTTAATCCATTTGCCGAAAAATATCGTGTTCGTCAACAAACAGTAGATGTAGTTCTTATTAACCTTGGCGCCAGCTAAAACTTTACCAACCTGACGTTTATTAAAACCAAACAACTTAAGACGGCAATAACCCAAGCGGATTTTTGCTCTATCCTGCTAACCACAAGCAAAGCATATGTACAGCTCACAGTAAGCAAAAGCACTAATACTGCCTACTTTTTATTTGCTCCCAATCTGGGTAAGACAATTATACTGGGGCATGCCTGACTACATAAAAAGAATGCAAGCCTAGACAATAAAAAACGTCGTTGAAAGCACTTTAGCAAGCAGATGCGAGCCACGGTGTTTTAAAAAAATGCGGGAAAAAAACAAAAATTACCCAGTTGGTATGTGCGTTTGCATTGTTGTTTGTAAACAATGCAATTTCCACAATAACACACAAGATCAAGCTTCCGTTAAACACACCTTAGTACACCTACAATATACACAAAAAGACCGTAATCCTGCAGAAAATAAAAAAGAGCTTGCCAATGGCATTATCAAAAGAAGTACTAATGGTAGTAGTGATCAAGAAAAAATATGGTTGATCAATGTTTTGTATAAATTTTTGAAAACTCAATGTTGCAACTAAAGACAAAGCCGCTCCTTTGTCAAAGATCCACAAAACCTTCAAGAACTTAGATTTGGCAATAATCTTTACAAAATAAATTTAGTATTACTAAATTAAAAAAGCAACACCGTTATTGTACAACATTTTAAGCGCCAAACGGCAAAGTATAACAGTTTTCAAGTCGTTTAGCATAAAATTGCCTCTGCATCGTTCTAAAAATTAATGTCAAAAGTGCTGGCGAGCTTGCTTTGAAAATTTATTCTGGTATACGTAGACAATATTTTTGTGTACTTAAAAAAAACTACAAAAACAACATTAGTCACCTTTGCAAGATACTAGAACGCCTCCTAGAACATGGTTTAAAATGCAAACTGCAAAAATATAAATTTGCCGAATCAGAGGTAAAATACTTGGGCCATTACATTACGACAGAGTTTTGCAGCACCATTTAACCTTGATTTTCAATTATGCCAGGCCTACCAACCAAATTTGGCTACGCATCTTTTTGGGGTTTTGCACTTGACTCTGCAAATACGTCGTCGGCTATGCTCAAATGACGTCGTTATTGATAGAGATGATAACAAGCTGTCTGTGTAGAACAAGTCCTCCAAAAAACCTTTCAGCTAATTAAAATAATTAAAACTAACATGGACATACCACTTAAGTTAGCACGCTTTTGGCTAGGCCTCCGTTACATCTTAAAAATCGACGCATCCAAATGCAGGAATAAGAGTGGTGTTATACCAAAAAGAAACATTTTAGAAACATATTATAATATATGCAAATAAATGCTTGGCGATCAAAAAATACAACAAAGCGTTAGTCTAGTTGGAAAATGTTATCAATAGTAAAACAAAATTTAAACAGTAGTTGCTATTAGTAGAAAACTGTACGTACCACATAGAACATGCCCCCGTGTAGATCAACCTGTTGCCCGATGCATTGTCAATCCCAACAACAAAAACAAGCATAACCATCACCAAGCCTAAATGTACTATACCAATGACTAGGTCGGAAACATAAAACATGTGCATAATGCATACATTGTTTTTTTTTTTATTCTCTACATGTTGAGATATTTTCAATTTATTTGACATTTTTTTACAATTTTTTTGTTTTTTTTTTGGGATTTATTGATACAAGATGAGCTTTGCATCAGTTTTATGTATAAAAAGGGCTTCTTGAATAAAATTACAATCGTTACACTATAAGCATAACCAATTGTGGAAAAGCAGCAGTCTAATAAGGTTGTACTAGTATAGTCCATAGTAGCAACAATGATACTCTAAAAACTGCCTTTGGTGACAACTTTCTTGATGACTGTGTTTCCTAAGTCACTCCTCTTTTTTTTATCATGTGTTTTATCCATCCATTGATTGTAATCAAATTAAAAAGTGTGCATGTTTGTTTTGTTAGAAGTATTGACAACTTTCAAATTAATTTGTTGAGTGTTTTTAATAGGAAAGAACGTAAGGTTAATTGAACAGTAAGATTTTGCCTGGGTATATTCACAAAGGTCAAGTTTTGTTATAAATATAACTTTTACATCTTTCTATGCTAGAAAACACACCAAAAAGTAATACAAGTTTTAGATAGATGTTTGCCAAGTAAATCAGGATTTGCTCTATTGTAGGAAAGTGAAAAAATTCTATCTAATGCAAGTGCTTTGTAAACCAAAAAGTTTTTGATTGCCAAAGTTGTACACACTCCTACAAAATCATTCAATTTAATTAAATTGAATTACTTTCAAATCCACTTTTATAATATTTTTAAATATTAATCCATTTAAATATATTTATTGTAACCCATTTCTTCTTATTTATAAGCTGCACCTTGATCTGATTTTGTTTATTATAAAAAATTTTGAAGTGATGAGCAGCGGCCTAGTCACTTCCTGATGGGGCTAAGGTTGCAGTATCAAATTTTTATGTCCGAGTGGTACAGCTTGAAAATTTGGTTTCCATTTCAGTTGCCTTTGATGAGTTGGCTGTGTATGTGCCTTTTGTACGTTTTAAGCAACAAAATTGTTGTTGAGGTATCTTTTTTATTATTTTCACAAAATTATCTCCAAGTTTTTTTTTGTCTTTGACGTATAAGTTTTTTTGTAATCTTTCTGGGCGTTTTTATAAGACGTCCAGCCTGATTGCGTTTTTGAGTTTTTTTGCTTTGTCAAAGAAGTCTGTTTTTAGTCGTTTCAGTTCTTCACACCACTATGACAAAGCCGAAAGCCGACCTAAATAGACAAAAGTCATTGTATGCTTGTGTTAGAGAATTTTTCAACTTAAAAACTCTAGAAGCACTTAGAGATGATCCACAAAAAACGTAGCAATGTACGACTTGGGATCTGAAAAAAAAATGATCCAAATCATAAACATAGAGTAAGAATAATTATACAAGGTGTTTAAAAAAAAATGTAAAATATTTAAAAGAGTGGTAGTACAAACTACAACAAACAAAAAAGTTTTAATAAACATAAGTTGTCATAGCAACGGTTTCGGAGATATAGAACATTATTTTTTTTTGTCTTTCTTCATTTTTTATTTTACAAAAACGTGCATTTTGTTATTATAGTTGGCTGATTGGTTAGTTCAGATTTTTGGCGTATCAGCCTAAGAAGGCTATTAACGCCAATTCTTTTCTCTAACTATAAAAAGTGTGTAATAATATGCTGTAAAATGGCATATTAAAGAATAAAATTAAATAAATAAATAAATAAACAACAAAGATAAAATAAACGTTCACAAACTTTAATGACTATAGCAAAAATGACTAGATAATTTCAATAGTGTTTAGGGTGTAATAGGTCCTAAATTTTTTTTTATTTTATAATACACAAACAATAATCACAATAAATTAACAATTATATCCATACACCCAATTTGCTCCGTCGAATAAATTTGAGCAGACGATCAACTTCAACGATCTGATCGCCCAAGACAATCGACAAACTAGGTGATAATTCAGACGCAATTCTTTGTTCCGAAAACTGCTGACAATCCAATAAGATATGACAAACAGTGAATGGGACGTTACAAATATCACAAACTGGTGGCACTTCAGATGCCAACAAATGCCTGTGAGTCCATCGACAGTAACCGATGCAAAGCCGCGTGAGGAAAACCTCTTCCCTATGCTTCGGCCTGCATGACGAACTCCACAGTGTAATGACGCTTTTAGTGCATTGCAGCTTGTTGTCATGAATAGCAAACCACTCAGTTTGCCAGCTAGACAGCAGCTTTTGATGTAGAAAATTACAAATATCCCTAACGCAAACTTTAAATAAATCATATTCAGCGCTAGTTATTTGGCAAGCGCATCAGCTTTTTCATTGCCACTAATACCTACGTGACTGGAAATCCAGACAAAGTTAACAGCGACATTTATCTGAGACACCTGAAGCAAAATTAAATGAATTTGCCTCAGCAAGTAATGATCAGGATATTGGTCATCTATGGCGTTTAATGCACTCAACGAGTCTGTACATATAACATAATTTGTACCTGAGCTTAGTTGGATGTAGAGAAGAGACTGATAGATAGCATACAGTTCTGCAGTATAAACGCTGCTAACACTTGGCAAGTCAAATGTAAACTGCAGCTTATCTACCACAAAAGCACAACCCACACCGTCGTTACTTTTTGAGCCATCGGAAAGTAAACTGCAATTTCTTACAGCAACCAGTTTTGGGACCGTATCCTGATGTTGTATAGATTGTTGAGACCATTATTGTACACGACAGGAAACGTCGAATGCAAGCGTTTAGCTTTTAGTTTTGCGGCGTACCTAACAGTCAAAATTTTACGCCGAAGACAGAGTGATGGTTCAGTTGCCTCACACAAAACACTAGCAATAGGGCTAGTGCGGAATGCGCCAGTTGCTAAACGAATTCTAGTATGGTGAGCAGGATCAACAATACGTAATGTAGATGGAGCTGCGGAAGCATAGATTATGGAACCATATTCTAGTTTTGAGCGCACCAAAGCGCGATGCAAAAGTAGCATTGTTTTTCGATCCGCTCCCCATGACTTTCCACTCAACGACCTGAGCAAGTTTAGTGCCGGGACACATCTTGATCTTAGATTTATTAAATGAGGACGCCAAGTCAGCGCACGGTCAAATGTAACCGAGAAATCGAACACTATTCTGTACAGAAATAGGATCTCCCCCAAGATATAATAAAAGGTCACAGTGTGGGGTTTGCCTTCTACAAAAATGGATGAGCAACGTTTTACTAGTAGAAAAAGTGAATCCATTGTTATTAGCCCAGTTCAAAAAGTTCCAATGTTGGCATGTTTCTTGAGGCACAATAGATAGCTACGTCATCAACATACATACATCCGCTTACCGGATGCTTGATGAACTGACTTATGCCGTTAATCGCTATCATAAATAGTGTCACGCTTAGAATAGACCCCTGAGAAATACCATTCTGTTGCTGACGTATGCCCGAGATGCTGTCACCTACACGTACCTTAAATGAACGGGAAGTAAAAAGCTTTGTATAAACAATGCCATGCTTCCGCGAATACCCCACGAATGAAGCGTTTGTAGAACATTGTACTTCCACGTCATGTCATATGTTTTTGCATTGTCAAAAAATACAGCGACAAGATGTTGATTCTGTACAAAAGCATTTTTAATTGCTGTATCCAACCGAACAAGGTGATCATTCGTAGAACGATGACGCCTTGAACCACATTGTATGTCAGCAATTAAACCTCTTGAATCTAATAACCAAGTAAGACGCTTATTGATCATTCTTTCTAATAACTTGCATAAGCAGCTAGTTAGAGAGATAGGCCTATAACTTATCGGGAGCTTTTTATCTTTACCAGGTTTAAGTACTGGTACTATGATAGCAAGTTTCCACTACTCAGGACAATACCCTGCTCACCATATCCGGTTATAGAGTGCCAACAATTGAAGTTTGGCAGAGCGACTTAATTAATATATAAATAAACATAGCATTGTGTATCGAATCGACACCTGAAGCAGTATTATGTGCTTCAGATAATGCCGAGTCAAATTCCCAAACACTAAACGGTGCGTTATATAATTTATCTTCAGCAGAGACAAATGACAGCACGTTTTTCTCCATGTTAATTTTAATATCTCAGAAATTTTCATCGTAATTATTATCGCTGGAAGCGTCAAAATAAACATCGGCCAGGATATTCGAAATGTCAAGGGGATTGGTAATAATTTGATCACCCGACAATAACCTATTAATAGTTAATGATGTGGTTTGGCCAGAATTTTTTTTTTTGTCGATGGTGACTTGGACACTGTCATCGTAATCAAACACCTAAACAAACATATTCCAATCGGCATCTTTTATTCTCCAATTTTTATGACGGTTTTCATTAATTACATGACCAAGCACGCGAATGAATATGGGAAAGTGGTCACTATCATAAAGATATTTCGAGATTTCCCAATCCAGCAATGCTGCAATACTTGGAGAACAAATGGTAAGGTTAATAGCCGAAAACGATTTATTGGCCACGGAAAAGTAGGTATTGTTACCTTTATTTAAGATAACTAAATCCGTTTCTGAAAAAGATTGACCAAGTTACAACCTCGCACATCAGTTCGACTTGAGCCCCACATAGTATTATGAGCATTAAAATCGCCCATTAGCAGGAATGGGGACGGAAGTTGTTCAAGTAATTGATCAATCAAACGAATGTCTAAACATGTTCTATGGTCTAAACTGACATTTGGCGGAATATAAATTGAGCAAATGGTCAGTGCGAAAGGGATCTGTAGTTGAACGGCTACTGCTTCTAATGCAGTGTTGACACGGAATTCTTTACTGAAAACCGTATCACAAACCAATAAAGCCGTTCCACCCTGAGCACGATCAACATTTGCACAATCTTTTCTATAAATAGTATAACCACGAAGATTAACAGAACATTCAACCTTAAAATTTGTTTCCTGTAAGGAAACGCAGATAGGTAAATTTTCTGCTAATAATATTTTAATGGATTCGTAGTGTGAATTATATCCGTCGCAGTTCCATTGTATAATGGTTGAAACCATTTTTAGTGTTATGTAGCGAACGCAATTTTAACTCTTTGTTTATTAGCGTTTTTATTTTTAACTTCTGAATTATCATCTGGGGGAGTAGAACTCCCACTAATTGGCATAATTTCATCTGTCAGAGTAGATGGCGCGGAAAAAACTTCCACATCCATCGACTCTAACAACACGTCAATATTGGGGTCTGTGGGCGCAGGATCGCTAGAAACCTACACCTCAGGTGTAGCCTAGATTGGGCTGCCGTCTTTGCAGGCTTTGACTCGGACTGATCCTTTGAATGTTTAGGCTTTGACTTGGAAGTCGCAATCTTAGTTGGTTTTGGCCCGATACGAGCCAATACCTTAGATGGTTTAGGCTTTGAATAAGCCCTCATCTTGAGTGGTTTTGCTTGAAGCCCTACTTGTTGTAACCTTGATTGGACCGTAGTTAGTTTTGGTTTTGAGCCTGATGGGCCCGTAACCGGTTTTTGACCCTTCACATTAGAGTCCTTGTTTTTATTTAAAGAAGTTTCTGCAATAGAAGTAAATTTCATAATTGGTGGTTGTTGAACAATAGGCGTTTCAACAACTGCAGCAAACGATCTAGAAAAGGTAGGAGCCGTAATTGCTCTATACCTCTTTTGAGCATCGAAGTAAGAGAGTTTGTCTGTTACTCTGATCTCGGCTATCTTCCTTTCCTCTTTCATTTTTGAACAATCTCGAGAATATGATAAGGATGCTTACTACCACAATTTACACATAAAGGTAAACTTTTGCATGGATCGGAGTCATGTTTCTCCTTACTGCATTTTGCACATGTTGAAACACCTGGACACCTAACTGCAGTGTGTCCAAAACGTTGGCATTGGAAACACCTCATTGGGTTAGGAATAAACGGGCGGACCGGGCGAGTAACATATTCTACCTTAACTTCATCTGTGAGCCGTTCGGAATCGAATGTTAAAATCATAGATGTTGTATCTCTGACCTCACCATCCTTTCTACGGGTTAATTTTTTGATATCGATAACGCCTTGCAAAGCCAATTCTTGTTTGCATTCGTCAACAGTTGTGTATAACAACTTATACCATGAAATAACTCCCTTAGAAATATTTAAGAATTTATGCGGCTCAACTATCACCGCAATATTACCCAACGACGTGCATTCCTGCATTTTACTGCTCTGCATTTTGTCTTTTACTTCAATAAGAAAAGTACCGTCTCTTAACTTCTTACACGATTTTAAGGTTCCGTTAATAATATTGGAAATGGTCTTATGAATTAAGAAGGGAGATACCTTCTTTATACTCTGGCCATTTTCAAAATATTTAACAATTAAATACCTAACAAACTTTCTACTTGTACTCATACTATCTTCTTTAGCTCTCTCGTCCGTAAACGAGCAAGATCGTTTGGTTGGAGATTTAGAATCTACCATAATAAACTCCGTCAATTTCTTCGCTCAATCTCTCCACCCACTACGGAGCCACATATGGGACGTTACATCACAAACTAATGCAGTCGCCAGGGCTAATCAAACATTATAGGTTTCATGAATTTAAATGAAAGACTTTTGCAAACACACAGAATACTATCGGGCTCCAACCGTAGTACAGTATGAACCTTTCATCTATCACCACATAAATAATTCCTCACCCTAACGTTAAACAAAACAAGCCGATTGATTAAAACTGCGTTAGGTTTAACCTCCCGTTTTACCAGAAGCTAAGGCCAAAGCAGTGTGTTGGAACTAACACTCTTTTAAACCTGAGTATTAGCCCCTCAACTACCAGGATCCCCTTTTCCTGACTTTCGGGTCACCGCGCACGGCAAACACAAGGTGTTATAAGAAAATTGTCAAAAATAAACTCACAAATAAATTTGACTTGTCCCAGACGAACTGTGGGTTTTTTAACGAGGTTATCTCCTCGCCTATTGGTCGCTTTTTACGACCAGCAAAGGGGCTAGCGGATGTATTCTTTTGCACCACCCCCTCCCGCAGGGGGGTGAAAACACTCTACAAGCAACTGCTCTATCCATACCATGTACAACGAGTACAGGCCTTAAATTTAACTGATCATCAGGCACGTTTGGTTTTTTGTCGCTGGTTTCTACGCAAGAATGCTGAAGGCCCGCAGTTTCTTGCCAAAAATTTTTTTACTTATGAAGCCAGGTTCACACGAAATGGAGTTGTTAATTTTCATAATGCACATCGTTGGGCCGACAAAAATCTTCATGCTGTAATTGAATGTGAACATCAGACACGTTTTGCATTAAACATTTGGATGGGTATTGTAAGCAACAGGTTTCTAGGTCCTGTTGTTTTACCAAACCAATTAACATGCGCTGCTCACCTCAACTTTCTGCAGAACACAATGTATGATCTTTTAGATGACATTCCTTTGGCCTACAGGCAACAAATGTGGTTCCAGCATGATAGTGCTCCAGCTCATTTTTCAATTGCCATTAGAGAACATTTAGACCAAACTTTTCTACATAGCTGGGAAGGAAGAAGCAGACCAGTTTTATGGCCATCAAGATCGCCTGATTTAAACTCTTTTGATTTTTTTCTTTGGGGATATTTGAAAAATTATTAGTGTATTCTACTACTGTAAATAACCTCGAGGAGCTGCTGTTAAAAATTAATAAAAAGTGTCAAGAAATCCGAACCAATGAGAGGGTTTTAGAAAGAGTACGAATGTCCTTCAGACAAAGGTGTCGTGCCTGTTTGAAAATAAAAGAAGGGCACTTTGAACATCTTCTATAACTCTGTTCTTTGTAAAAATATATAAAAATAAATATTGTTCCATCTCCAAAACCGTTGCTATGACAACCCATGTTTATTAAGATTTTTTGGTTTATTGTGGTTTGTACTGTTTGTTTTTTAACTATAAACTAATTAAACATAAAAAGTTTTAGAAGAGAACTTAGATAAACATAACTTAACAATTCTCAGTTATGTTTTAAATCTAACTAATTTAAAAAAAAAACTGAAAACCTTTAGCAAATTTTTGATTAATTAAAAACTTTTAAAATATTATAAAACTTTCAAAGCCAAATTTAATTCAGTTCTAAAAAATTGATCATAAAATTTTAATTAATAATTATATATTTACACTAAAAATAACTTTATTTACATTGCAGAAATACATATTTTCAATTAAATCAGCTTTTCACCAAATTAATATAATGTTATAAAAATGTATTTTATTTCATATTAATTATAGACAGCTTGCATTTTATCTACTAACAAGTTTAATAACAATCTATTGCCATACAATACAACGCGCGTTCTCTTCCATCTCCTTTCATGGATTACTCTAACGAGAATAGTTCAGCTCACAAGGTGTACATGAATGCCTCGGCCGAACACAATGCTTTCAACTCAATCCATCATACTCCTTCTATTTGCTGGTAATTGAGTAATTCATTGTGCTATATGTGTATAGATATACATTGAGTTGTGAGGGACCAGGGCACATTAAACAAAGGGAGATTTTGTTACCTAAGAGTCCAGAAACCCGATACCCATGTTTATAATGAATATCATTGTATCAGAAGTCTATTATCAGCAACTAGCATTAATTATCAATTGTTAATGATTAAGAATTTATCAATAACAGTATCAAATTAATATTAAATAAATTTAAAATTGAATATAAAAAAATAAAATAAATTGAAGTTTTGTACAAACAATAAAATATATTAAAAGTAAATATTTTTTTTAATTAATTACAATTTTAATAAAATATTTAATTAAACAAACTTTTTGAATATGAAAGAATTGATACGGTTGACCTATTATTTAACTAATTATTAAACTAATAAATATTACAAAATTTGTCATATAAAATCAAATTTAATTAAAATTTCAACCCTTTTTTTTTCATTTTAATTCTTTTTCTTTAAACTTGGACCGGTTTTCAATTAAGAGTTTCGTCCGCCTGCTGCTCCGTGGAATTAGAAAATTTTTGAACCAGATGTCACTTGCCGATATTAATATTTCGAAACTTACACACACATATAAGTAGCGGTGAAAATGTTATTCGGCACGTCTTCTTTGCCTCCTAACGTTTTCACAAGGTGAAACTAAATTAATTAAAACTTAACTTGCTTGTTTCCCTTACGTCTTACCAACTTTCCAAAGACAATTTCATCCGATTCAACTATTAATATTATAATGTACAATAAAATAGTGTTGGGATAGTCCTAAACATATTTAATCACATATTAAAATTTATCCAGGTTTGAAATCATTTAAAATTTTAATGGATTTAAGTTGTTATATTTTGTGAACGATTAAATATTACATGAATGTAATTGAATTCTGTTGGACTTTACTAACAATTCTATTCCATTATCTCATTTAACCCAATATGCATTACAAATTTATCACTCGCAGATTCGGGTTCGTGCTTTCACATGGACATGCACACACGTATAGGGAATCATGAAATCATAATAGACCGTTATAAATATATTATCCTAGGATGTGGTCTGCAGTTTTGTCCAGGCAATTAACAAATCCGATTCACATTCATATTTTATTTAAAAATATAAATTGTTTCATATTTGAAGTTGTGTAATGTTTGGAAAGTTTTGTTTGAATGTTAAACCAAAAATTTAATTATCTTGTTTATTAATATTAATTTTGTTTAGACTTGTTTGAAGTTTTAAAAGTTACTTTCAAACTAGTATTAAGAATTTTTAAATTACTTTTAGTAGCTAGTGTTCCAAATTTTATTTTGTATTTTGATCTCTAGTATCTTAAAGTCTTTTAATTGTTATTGCTTTTCATAATATTTTATAAGATTATCTAAAAACCGTTTTATTGCTAACAGTATATATTCAGTATATTGATAAAGTTTTATAGCTAAGCATTTGACTTTTCAGTAACTCATTATCAATTGATGACTGTGGTGCATACTGCTAATTAAAAAAAATTTTACTTTAATAATTGAATTGTATTTGCTTTTTACAAAAAGCACCTTAACTACTTTTAAAAAAACTTAACAACAACCTTCAATACATTTTAACTACAGGATTTAGGAGGATTTATTTATTTATTTATTTATTTATTAATTTATTACAATCTTTATTTATCATTTTAATCAGATAAAAAGAAGAAGTTCAGCTATTAAGCTGCTTTTCCACTTAACCCTTAAATTTTACAATAAATTTAAATATATTAAATTAATTCTACATTCTAAAACCACTGCTTCTCCATGTTCTCTATCTTTTTAATAATCTTAGTGTTGCTTCTTTTACCATTTTAGTGTTCTCTATACTCTCCAGTACTTAATAATTTGATAAGAAATCGAAAATATGTCAATATGACATATGATAGCGTCAAATTCTGCATTTTACTTTTCAAACTTGTTTTAGTTTTTGCTATTCAATCTGATATACTTTCAGGACATTCAGTCAAAATAATATCAAAACTTTGAACCTTCATAAACCGCGCCACTCTCGCTCAATAAAGAAAATATAAAACAAAAAAACTTTTACAGAAGTCAGGTTCAGACTTACTACCAAGGCTTAAAGTAAAACTACCGACGCCAACACTTTGAAATCCCATTGCTATTGTGTCCCAGACAATATTTGCGTACTTGAACAATAGTATCCCGTTAGGTAAGACTGATTAAAAACACTTCATGTATCTGGAAAAAGTGTTACAGAGGTTACGAGCAACTGGCCTTGAACTCAACCTCCTAAAATATAACTTTGGCAAGGTGGAATTAAAATATCAAGGGCATATAGTGAATGACTTAAGTATCCAAACCGACCTTAGTGCAGGCCATTTTGCATTTACAAATCGACCAAATTGTCCGAGAATTACAACGGTTTTTAAAAATTGTCTTGTTTTATTGGCGATTTATTCCGCTTTTTTCAATTGTTACATAAATTGCTGCAGAAAAACATTAAATAGAGTTGATTTGATCCACAGAGCAAAAGCTTTGAGAAATTGAAAAAACATTTAACTTGTGCTCCCGTTTTGGTTGATCTCAACTTTCAACAACTTCTTTTTTCTAATTGAATGCCCCAGATTGTAGAATTAGAATTGCTCTGCTACGACGGCCAAAAATGAAAAAATAACTTGATAGACCATTATAATGCAATAGTATAAGTTTGAAGTAGAATACCGCAAAAATGTTCTATATCAGGTTGCTCTTCTAGGCTGCCAGTTAAAGAAACTTTGGTAAGCAAACTTGTGACTGTTAATAACAAATCCGACTTGTGGTACATGACACTAGAAGTCACGCATACACGGATTTTGCTAAGCATTTCTAGAACCAAAATGCATACCAGGACGCTCAGAATGTTGCTTCTTCACACACATCAAAACGCAATACACTACACCGAGGTATAGTCAAACAATTATCCAAATTGTTAACGCATACTACTGGCCAAGAATTTAGAGTAACATTAGAAAGTATGAACAAAAGTGTATAACTTGCCACTGATTTAAATCTTTACAACAGAAAGCATCTAGGAAAACAACAGGGTTTTAAATCACAGAACCGTAAGAGATTTTATGTGCAAATCTTATTGGTCTACTTCTCCGATCAACAAATTCGTAATGTAAGATTTAAGACTTATTGAGCAGGTTTTGGCTCTGGTGGGAACTGAGAACTTTTTTGAATGACCTGGGAAACAATGCCTTAAATTATCTACTGGTTAAACAAGTTATTGAACTAAGATTGTTGTGACTCTGTCTCATAAAAAGCTTTGCAATTTGCACTCAGAATGTTAAAACGGGTAATTATTTTGTTATATTTTGTAAAAAAGGTTGGTTTTCTCTACTTTCCGGTCGGAAGTTAGTTTCCCAAGTGAGTTCTTTTGGGAGTTTGGGCAAACCGACTATTTTTATTTAGTTTTTTCTGTTCCAAAAGCCAATATTATAGGGCTTACGTTTATGCTACTACCACATAAGCTGCCTTTGAATATATATAATGTAGATACTGACGAGGCTTAGTGTCTAATCCACTTACACTCTCATATTAAATGTAACTATGTTTAAATGAACACTAATCATATATTAGACTCACGTTTTAAATTAATAAATGTCTTGGCTTGACCAAATTAATTTTACCAACCGTTCAAAGAAGGATAAAAGGTACTTGTCTGTCAAATTTTCAGTTTCATTTACAAATTTTTGTCTATAACAAAGCAGCTGGGTTAGTAAAATTAAATTTGCAAGACGCCAGAGTCTGGAATGTTCTAGAAACAGCATTATTTCTGGGTGCTCAAAAAGTTAATGCCGTAACTGGTAAAATTAAGCTTATCTCAAAGTATTTTTGTTGGTCCATCCAAGCAAAGCAATCTGTTGGTTTGGGATCGGAATTGTCAAGAACATTTTATTGCTCGCGTTTGCTCAGATGAGTCATATCTACCACGCGTAGGTTGGTATTTTCTACTGCGTTAATGTTAAATACTAACCTACTGTATTAAATTTAAATAACAATCTAACTTGCCTTTTAAGTCTTGCATTTATTGCAAAAAGATAAAAACCAATGACAATAACAGTCTCTGTTTGGGTGCTGTTTTTTTTGTGAACGTAGTGATGTGTTGGCCTTAACAACTAGCCCATAAAAACAATTTACGCATAGCAATACCTTCCGGTTTTCTTCTCTGCGTAAATTTTGTTGTTATATTGTCCTTGTCATACTAATCTAGATTTGGCAGTAGTTTGAGGTGGGCTGGTTATTGCCTTAAGGATTTTCACGCATGCTGTCCCCGGCCATTCTCACCCTATAGCCCATACCTTTGTCTGTCTCTTTTGCATTTTTGTGTTTTTTTTATCATCACTGACATCCAGCTTTGCATTATCTTTTTTCTCTATTCCGTGTGTTATTTATTTTAGTTATTTGGTTTGTCCTTAGATATGTTCTTAGTTTTTTTAGGTCTTTGTTCATTTTTTCTTTATCGTATCTTCTCTCCTTCATGAATAGTTTATGCAGTTCCATTAGTTGTATTTTTTTGGCAGTCCTAGATTTGTTAGTTTTACCTTCAGTGATATCCTTGTATTTCCACCTGGGATTACTTCTTCGAGTCTTTTTGTTGCCAGGTATATTCTGACCATCTCAAAAGTTGCGTTATTTGTCAACTTTGAGATAGCGTATCAACATTTGGTGTTTGTTTTGTTATTTCTGTTTGGGTGCTAAATTTGTAACGTTATACTTGTTCTGGAGATTAGAAAACGGCTAGAGTAGCTAAACTCGTAAATTACAGAGCTCAAAATGGTTTTGTCTGTGGGTCTTGGACGCTACCAAACATAGATGTGAACTGGTTAACAAAATAAAAGTAACTTTTGGATGTTGTGTTGTTTGATAAAGATTCCACCTTCCCATTGTCAACTTTTTGAAAAAGTTATCTAGATGCAAAAAAACTTTGAGACATTTGTTGTTTTGTAATTCCCGGTGGTTAATGACCTTTAAGTACAACCAGTAGTTGCATGGTACATTGGAGTTGAGTTAGTACAAAGTCAAATAAAAAGAACCACAATGAGTAGGTGCGCATCCGCGTAGAGTTACATACCAATTTTTTTTAGATTTTGGAAAAAAACTGGCAAACAATCTTACAAAAATTGTTCATTAAAAATAATTTTTATTTTTTGTTATGAAACCAAAACAAAAGTACTTGTACTCAATTCAAACAAAACGAGCAGTTAATAAAAAGCAAAAAGCATTTAATAAATAAGCCAGTAGTGGTTCCGTTCAAACTTGTCAAGGTTATAAAACAACTCGTAAACATTGTGTTTCATAAACAACAAAAAATGGTAGTAGTAAAAGTAGTTTAAAATTTTCAATACCTTTTCTTTGATATAGTCAAAACAATCTAGTTACTGATCCAAAAGAAAAAACAAATATTTTTGCATCTTCTGACTTATGTCAGTCACAAATAGAATTCTAATAAATAAACATGAAAACAATCTTGCAGTAGCTCTAGACATTTCAAAATCATTTGATGAGGTATGGCATCCTAATTTTATTAACAAGCTCTATTGTATAGGTTTTGATCATAAAACTTTTGTCAATAGTTTTCTTGACAATAGACAAGCTATAGTTAGAATTCAGAGCAGCGGTCAATAGAGTGATGATAGCCAACATGATAGCCAACGTTCGCTAAGCAAATAGAGTACTCGAAGAAGAAGAAGAAGTTAGAATTGATGGTTTTAACTCTGACCCTAAAATCATAAATGTTGGTGTTCTTCAAGGTTCTGTTCTTTTGCCAAATTTATTTTTGATTTATATCAATAAACTCTTTTAAATAACTAAAAGTCCTATTCATAGTTTTGCAGATAATAGCACCCTTCATACTTTCCAAAGACCATATCGACAAATATGGCAGAGTTTTTTGAAATTTTTAAGTTTGAATCTGTAGCATCTATAAACAAAGACCTTAAAACAATATCTGAATGAAACACTCCCAACATGGTCAATATTAAATCTAAAAAAACTCAAGTTCTTAATGTTTCAAAATCCAAATCCGAGGTATCATCAGTACTAAATATTAAACTTAACAACGAGTCTATATCTAAATATTCTTCGATTGGTCTTCTAGGTGTTACAATCTTACTTAAACTTCTCTGGAACGACCATGTTGTCGACATAGCTTTAAAAGTATTTAGATTTTTAGAACTTTTGCATACATATTAAACTTATATTTGTTTCTGTATTAAATATTGTTTCCAAGTATGGGGAAAAACATCTCTTCTAAAATCTATTCAAAAACAAGCTATTTTTCATTGCCAATCCAAAATTGACTAATAACTTTACAACACAGGCGTAATGTTGCAGATTTTTAAATTTTTATAGATATTTTAATAGACACTGTTCAAACAAAATACAAGACATTTTGCCATCTAAACAAATATTTACAAGGCTGGCTAGGAATTCTAACAAATATTCACAGTTCAAAGATGTAGGACTAAAACTTTTTAGAGATTTTTTAACCGTACTATCGACAAATGGATAAACTTCTAAATTTAATATTTCCTGAGACTTATAAGCCACTAATATTCAAAGTCAATGTTCACAGACTGCTTAAATCTAGGCTTTAATGTATTAGTTTCAGCAAAAGTTTTACTTGTTAAAATTGAAATATGTTTTTATGTTGTTATGGCGTAAATTTTTAAATATCTCATTTTAAATTTAAAAAAAATTATGTTTTCTTAAACAACTAAAGATTTTTGTAATTTGTTTAGTTGCGTTGAGAACATTTAATTTCTAATATTTTTGCAGCAACTAATTAAAGATTTTAACTCTAATTTTTTTTTTTGTAAATTAAAGTTTTTAGAAAATATTACGTGTAGACAGAAGCTAGACGCACGGAGTTGTCAACCGCTAATAGAGCTTCTGCGCAAAATGTTTGTTTTCATGAGGAATGTGGCTTAAACACGCAGTAGAAAACGTGCTTAAATCCAGCATAAGGGATGTGGCTATAACAAATAAAGGTGTTTGTGCTGTTTTCTATAAAAACGCGTCTATGTTTTTAAGTGAGTGTGTTTTTGCGCCCAATGTTAGTATATTATCTATAGTTAGTATAAAAAATGGTGCTACCATTTGGAATCAAACCAATGCTTTAGTAGCGACAACGCTAAAAATATTTTCGTATGTATAAAGTCAAATTGTCAAAAAACTTTTTGTAAACTCAAAACCCACAATAACGTCTAATGTTGCACAGATTAAATTAGCAACAACTAAACAAATTCAATTTTAAAAATTTAAAAAGCTGTCAGAACAGTTTGCAAATGAAAAGCATTCAAGGCAACAAATTAGTAGCAGCAACGACCAAATAGTTTTTTTAGGGGTTTTAAATTACCAAAAAATCTTGTGAAAGAACAACAAACTTTCTTGTAAATTCAAAAATTCACCGTAAACTTGAAAACTCTCCAAAAATTTAAAACCTTTGGTTATTCTTAGATTGAATAGGTTTGTAGCTGTCTTGCTCAACGTTGGTAGGTTTTAATGTTAAATAATGTACAATAAACATTTTTTTTTTCAATATAATGTTATTAGGCAAGTGTTGGGCAATGTCTGTTTTGGTGTGAAATCAGTGTTTATTATTTTTTTAACGCTAAACTTTGTCTACTCAAAATTGTTTTCCAATATAGATTTCTCAGTTTTTGTTGTAATCAATGTTGTTGTCCGTTTTAAAACGGAGATAAAACTTAATGATAAAAACAATGCAAAATAAGTGTAAAACACATATCTAAAATAATTATGTTAATCACTTTAGTAATTTGGGTTTATTATATTATCTTATAAAAAAAAAATGATAGTGTGAGCTGTAGTTTAGCCACTATTCGTAAAATGAGACATGTTGTTCTTTTTGGTAGATGCTATGACTTTGATTTTGATTTTTAATTTCATTTATTTTGTTGCTTGTTTAGCTAGTAAAACTTGAAAAGATATTTTTGATTTAACATCTACCGATGCCAACATCTTTAAACCCTTTTGGTATTAATCGCTTTCTTTGTTGAATTCCTATTAAAAAACAATGTCTGGCAATTCTTGACTATTTTTTCAAAAATAACATTGTAATTCTCCAGGCAGTATCTGCATTTTCTTGGAAACAATTTTTAACTACCGGAAGATTTTTTCTATTTCTGATGCCAAGTCTAATCACCGACGCCAGAGATTAAGACTACTACATCTGGGTATTTTGCCCGCAAATTCAGAAATTCCAACCTAAATTATTGGGTTCTTTATCGTGCACGCAACATCAAGGCAGTTCACGGGACCTACTAAATTTTCTCTTCTTATCCGAAAGAAGGCGTACTCATCACAACACTCTACCGGAAGATAAAAGTCGGTTTAAAATACATATTAATTTACCTGGCTAACTTTTCTCAACAAAAAAAAACGGTTGGCAGCATACTTGGCAACAGTCTATCTTAAGTCTAATTCAGCTGATTAACTAATGCCAAAAGATTTACGCAGAGCAAAAAAGTAATACTATGCCCAAGTTAATCTCAAATGCTACTTGCTAAAGTCAACAATTTCTCCCAATGATCTTTATGCACCTTAAAAAAACAAAATTACAAAAATTAATAATTTAACCAAACTACTAAGAGTTTCTGTTCTATCACAGCGTTCCGTTAAGTATGTTTTTTATTCATATTTTTTAAACTACGTAGTTTATCAAAAGATTATGGCTAATTAGCCAAAAATTAAAAAGACTAAGTCTAGAAGACGGTTTACTAAATGTGGTCCTGCCAGAATGCAACACTTTACAGATTATGTTTGTGACACATTATTAGATTTGCCGTTGTGTATAATAAAACTTTATAGTGATTTTAAGTTGCGTTGTGTGGTGGAAATTCTACTTTCTTACGTAAAATTCTTTGAAAAAGTCATCCAGGTGCGGGAGCATTTGTTGTTTGGTGATTCCTAGTGTCAAGATGTACAATAACTCTGAAAAAGCCTATGTTTCATTGATTGTGATTTGCTAGTCAAACCTCCTTTAGTTTAAAGACCCCCAAGTATGATCACTAGTTAATTAGTGAATTGGCGTTAATTTGACACAAAATTTAACTAAGTGGTTATGCAGAAAAGCAACTTAAGTAACAGTGAGTTTAATGCTACTGAACATGCGCGCATCTGCGTTTGAATACGTATCCGCACTTTTGGGTGTTGAAAAAAGCAAAACAATTTTATTGCTGATGCAAAGTTTACACTAATTGTTTGTTAAATTGTCTTTGTTGATTTGGGGTCAAAATGTTTATAGAACATACAGCTAGACACGAATAGTGTGGCCTGTATAATAAGCAACTTAATATACACAAAAATTATGTTTACTGTGCACTTTTAACTTTGATCGTTTTAGCATTTTTTATTTGCGCTTACATTTTACACATTCTATTTGAGATTGAAAAATGCTAAAACGGGCAAAGGCATTAGTTTAACCACAGCCAACATAATTTTTGTGTATGTTAAGTTACCTATTATACCGGCCACACTATTCGTGTCTAACTGTAGTCACTATTCTAAAACGCAAAATGAACTCTAGGCAATACCTCTTTAAAACTACTTCTTGTGCTTGTGCAAAACTGTTTCAAAATTTTTGGCACAATTTTTTTCTATCACAATTTCCGGAAGTAATGTAAACAAACAATTGCAAAGATAACAAAGCCGCCAAACCAATGTTATCTACAAAAAAGTTTATAAAACTATCTGGCTATAGTTGTTAGCTTCTTTGAATTATTAGTCATTAAGTGCAATCTTAGAAAAGTAATACGTAATTATCGGCCACATTCATGGTCTTAATTGCAATAAACTTAAAGTAAGTATTAAATCCTAAATAGTAGCGCTTATATTTTTTCCGCTAAATAAAATCAGGAAGAAATTAGTAATACTGAGGCTCTTTGACTATCCTAAAAAAAGCAATAAAAAGCCGGACGGCAAAAACAAAATTAAAAAAAGGAACAGATATAAACAATAGCAACAAAAACTAGATAAGTAGATTTCCCTAAAAAAAGCATTCAGTTTCAAAAATGATAACTGATGATATTAAAAGTTCTTTCAATTAAACTGTTAAAATAACTGGATAATTTGACCAAAGCAACGATTAAAAAAAAAAACTGATCCCCTGTGCCTTCCTAAAGAAATAAACAAAAAATAAAAAATAGTAGATTATTTAGTTATCCCCAAAATTAGAAAAGGCATGGCAAATAAAACTAGACTATTCCATAAAAAATAAAGTAGGAAAACTAGAAAAACTTAATAAACATACACAAACACCAAAAAAAGAGGTCAAAGAGTCAGCAGCCAAACTCTGAATACTTGTGGAAAAACTGTTTGACCCCAACATATTAATGCATAAAAAACTCCCACTTTGATATCAGAACCGGAGTCGAAACTGCAAAGAGAAATTTCATTTAAGCGAAAACGCAAATAGAAAACTATTAGGACAGGAAGCAAAACATAATTGAAGAAAAAACCGCAAATCTATAACAACAAAATAGAAACAAAAACAGCTTTAAAAAAACTGGACTTACCGCTTGACCAGTAAAAAGTCTACAAAAAAAGTAGAAAATAGGAAAAAATAATAGAATAGTATAGAATAGAATAGAATAGCAACAGTAGAATTGTAGACAAAAATAGTATTGACAAAACCTGAAGCATCTACTTGGTAGGCATAGATAAAGAAAAACCAGATACAGACAATATTGATGCCTTGATTAAACTACGTCCTAGCAAATGACAAACGCATATGTTTGAACGTATAAGTTTTAAGCCGGTTTGGCACAAGAAGTAACCACAAAATAGTAAGATCCAAAATATAACCTAACGTCCATCTTGAGAGGAAACGACAAATGGAGAAAAGAATCCAACCCATTATGTCAGAACTAAAAAAAAAAAAGAAAAATAGCAAACGCCTACATCCAACCAATAAGCTATCGAGGTTAGAACTAAATGCGTTAACAACAAGAATTACTACAAGTATCAAAACAGCGGTGCAAAAAGTGCAAGTACTGATCAAGGAACAGAAAGCAATAGACAGAGACTTTCCGGAATATGTAACTTTAAACAAAAAGACAAAGAATAAATTGTCATAGAAAAGGACAAAATTTCGGAAACCATTAAAAAACTTATATAGCCAAGTAGTTTAATCCAAAGATTACCGGACCTGGTCAAAACAAACAGTTCTTAATGTAGGATCCAAAAAAATCCAAGAGATTGATAAAGCAGAACTAAAAGCAACATTACACCATCTGAAGAACAACACCAGGCAAAGATCAAATAACTAGCAAAATGCTAAAGACTAGAGGAGAGGCCCTAGAAAAACAATCCTGATACTTTTGAACAAATGCCTTGAAAAGGACAAAATTTCTGACTCATGACAAAACGCAGAGGTAATTCTCCTTTTTAAGAAAAAAGATCATACAAATTTGGAGAACTACAAACAAATCAGTCTACTGTACCTTTTATAAGTTACTAACCAAAATAATAACAAATTGACCTACTCAAAAACTCGACTTTTATTAACCGGCTGAACAAGCAGGTTTCAGGCAAAGCTACAGCACGACCGACCACATTCAAACATTGCGTATACTGACCAAGAAATGTACGGAGTACAATATATACTTCCACATGGCATTTGTGGGCTGTCAGAAGGTTTTTGATTCCATCATGGGCAGTACTACAGTCAATAAACAATGCCCAAATTGACTCCAGGTACACAAACTTTTTACAAAAAAGGCGCCCGGCAAGGCAACACCATCTCTTCAAAATTATTCACCTTAACTCTGGAAGACGTGTTCAAAAAATAATCGTGAGTAAAAGGGAGTAAGCATTGATGGTAACCGCCAAAATCTCCTTTGCTTTGCTGATAATATTGTCTTCATAAGCAATGACTCAGAAAACTGGAAGAAGTCTTATGCAAACTCAACAAAGTCAAAAACTGTGAGCCTGCAAACAAACATGCACAAAACTAAAAACATGAGTTTGTGTAACAAAATGGTCACCATCAAAAATCACACTCTAGAAAAAGTCGAGGAGTATATACACTTGAGGCATAGCATCAAATTTGGAAAGGCCAACTAAACAACAGAGATCACCAGGCGCATCGGATTGACATGGGCAGCTTTTGGCAAATTAGGATACATCTTACAAAAGCCTAAAATTCCAATAAACCTAAAAGAAAAAAACTATGGCCATCACGAAGAACAAGGCAAATAGATTTTTAGTCTGCCAACGAGCAATAGAACGCGCGATGTTAAGATTAAGCTTACGAGATAACATTCCAAACAAAAAGATAAATCGAAGAACTAGAATCACAGATGTCATAAAACAAATGGCACATCTTAAATGGCGCTTGGGCGGGACACGTGGCAAGAGAAAATAGCAAATAGTCTAAAATAATATTACAGTGGAGACCTTGAGTAGAAGAAGCGTTGGCCGCCTTCAAATAAAATGAAAAAACGACATAGAAAAGCTTTTTTTTTTAATTTTTTATTGTGGTTTTGGGAAAGCTCTGCCAGCTTGTGTGTGAGGCTTTCGTCCACTAAAACCCTATTTCCACTTGACGTTATACCGCTTAGCCTAGAATTAACTCGTGCCTTTCTTCAGACTAAGTACGCCCGGACACGCATTCTGCGCATCCTAGATGTATCCGTCTTCCTTTTTTATTCATTTTTGGATCTTGATCCTTTATCTCTTCTTTCTTTAGTTTCCATATATTGGATAATTCTTTTAATGTACCCATAGATCATGCTCCATTTCTTCTCCGTCTCCAACATAATGTCCACTGTATTTTTTGGGTTATTTCTTTGTTTATTTCCTTCTCTAGGTTCCTCTTGTCTTCTTCCCATCTTCTGCATTTGTAGAATACATGCTTTGGCGTTTCTGTTTTGTTGCATGTGCTGCACTTGTTATTGTCTTTTTTTTTAATTCTCATTCAAGTATTCCTTAAAACAGCCGTGTCCACTCAAGAATTGTGTGAGAAAGTAGTCCACTTTCCCATGTTTTTGTCTGACCCATGGCCGTTCCTTTATTATTGCCTTAGTCCAAGTTGATTTTCCCGTTACCTTTTGCCAATTTGCCTGCCACTTGTCTATTATCTCATCCATAATTTCTTTTTTTTTGCCTCTTTCTTTCCTTGCGATAGACTTCTATATTCTGCCATATACTGAATCGGCATTATGGATGCTATTACTAGTATTGCATCCGTCGAAATTGTTCTGTATCCGCTTGCTATCTTTATTGTGATACAATCATATCCTTATACTTTTCAAACTTTAGTACATGACCCCATATTAGTGCAGCATACAAAATGATCGAATGTGCCACTGATCCGAGGATTCTTTTTTTATTAGAAGCTGGTCCGTTTATGTTTGGCATTAGTCTACCTAGCGCCTTTACTGTCTTCTCCGCTTTGTCTGTTATTTTCTTGACATGCTTCTTCATTTCAGCATTATAATCAAACCAGACTCCTAGGTATTTTATAGCCTCTTTTGTTACAAACTCTATACCTCCAATTTCAAATTTTATTTTTTTGACATTTCTGCCTCCATATAGAATCACAACTTCTGTTTTGTTTTTAGCTATTTTTAATCCTTTTTCTTCGATTTTTCTTTTCACCAATTCTAACATCTTGTTTGCTTTAGATGCTAAATCTTTTTCTGATTTAGACGTTACAACCACTGCCGTATCATCTGCAAAGCATATCATATGCACTCCTTCTGGTCTTTCCAGTTCTAGCAATTCATTGAAATATATATTCTACAAAAGCGGTCCTAGAATAAATCTTTGCGGAAAACCACACGTCATTAGCATTTGTCTTTTTTCACCTATATTTAACTTCCTATTAGTTAAATAACTATCTATAATCTTCTTTGTTACATCTTTAACCATACTCTAGAGCGTTGACATAATACTCTCCTATGGCACTGTATTGAAGGCATTTTGAATATCTATGGTTACTAATAGACAGAATTTCCTATTTCTAATGGCTCTATTTTTAGCCTCTTTAACTATATTCATAAGCTTTTCTATAGCTCCAATTGTTGATTTGCCCTTCATGAATCCATACTGATCATTGGACAGATTCTTTTCCACTTCATCTTTTAATCTGTTATTGACTAAGTGTTCATATAACTTACCAAAAGTATTCGTCAGACATAGCGGTCTGTATCCTTGCGGCTCTTCTGCCTTTTTGGGTTTTTCTATCAATACCAATCTGGATTCCTTCCACCTGCCGCCTTTTTAAGCTTAATCTTGTTTACAGCATTTTTCAATTCCTCTATGGTTTACATGTCTACCTCTCTTACCTCTATTTCCTCTCTAATACGTATCGGATACGTTGGAAAAAATTTCTTTGCCTACAGCATTTGCTGCTCATCAGTTTGGGTCATCTTATGTCCAAATCTTAATTTTATTTGATACAATTTTGTATCCCAACTCTCATATGTCGTTGTCTATTTCCTTGCAAAGCACCTGCCAAAATTCCCTTTTTGCATCCATAATTGCAAATTTATACTTATTACGTTTTATTTTGTTCCTTATCCTTATTTCCTCCTTTTGTTCTACGTTAGTATCAGGGTTCCTATTCCTCCTACTATACTTTCTTCTTACTTTGCAGCATTCCTTCTTAATTATCTCTAGGGTATCATTCCAAAAGTATATCCTTTGATTTCTCATCATACCTTTCTTTCTTTTAAAAGACATACTAACAGCCTTGTTTATACTTTCCTTGAAAGTATGAAGATCCAAATTTGTTTTGTTATTAACCTCTTTTTAAGTACATTTCTGAAATTTATTCTTCTTTTCTTGTTTATTTTCCATCCTTTATTTATATATCAACTTTCTCTTTTATTTTCAGTCCCAACCTCATAATAGATATTTTTATGTAGACTTAGATTTTCTTCGTCCACAATCTTCCAGTTCTTTATTTCATTTATGATGTTCTCACTACATATTGTAATACCAATGCACAAGCTTAATTCTCCTCTAACAAAAGTCGGGGTCTTTCCTTTATTTGCAACTATCAGATTTATGCTACTCATCCACTTCACTAGTATTGCTCCCTTTTTATCATCCTGATCACTTTCCCAGAGCGTTGCCTTTGAGTTAAAGTCTCCCGCTATGACTACTTTCTTTTTATGCTTTTTGAGATTTTCTTCCAATTTTTGCAAAAATTCCTCAAAATTCTCTACTGTTTTGCTTGGTGACCAATAGCAGGAGTATATGAGCAACTCCTCTAATTCCACCAAAACAAAACCTCGATTACTATTATCACATCCATATGCTTTGATATTTCTATTGTAAATGCAAATAGCTACATCCCTATCTTTATCCACCATCCAGTGTCCACTTTCTGTCATTTTTTTGTTTGGCTCTGCTATTATGCCAATATCTACTTCATTTGAGTTAGCATTTTTGTGAAAGAAGTCCATAGCTGCTTTCCATCTTCCTACGTTATTTTGTAATATTTTCATTATTTCGTGTAGGGTTGTACCCCCTTTTTCTTCATATCCTCCTTGGCTTTCTTAAATCTTGAGCATGCCATTTCATCTGCCTTGTGTCCCTCTTTATCACAGAAGTAACAGTGCGCGTTGTTTTTGCAACTTTTTGCCACGTGTCCTGTAATGCAAACTTTGGCATCATGCCCGAAGTTGAGACACTTATAACAGTTCGTTGGCGTTTGAAATTCCTTTATCTTCCCTTTCAGCCAGCCTACCTTTAAACTGCCTTTTTTTATCAATACATTGGTGTGCTCGATCCTAAATTTTGTTTATTTATCCTTTCGGATACCTTAATTTTATATACGTCTTCTTCCATTGTGATGTTACATTCTTTTTGTATTGCTTCCTTTACATTTTTTTCTATCGTAGTTTCATGTAAATCCAACAATATACACGCCTTTTTCCCGCTAAACATATGTGTAGCTACTTTATCACCTAGCTTCTTTGTCACTTCCCTTGTGAAGTTCTCACTATCTTCCTCTCTACCTATTATATTAATTTTAACATAACCCTCTTTTGTCTTCGTTATATTTTTTACTGTAACTCTTTTGTTTACTTTCACCTTGCTTTTCATTTCATTCACCATGTCAGCATAGGTTCTTTCTTGTCCACCGCTTGGTTTGACAATAATTGTCTTGGTCCTTCTTTTCCTTTTAGCTTCCTGCCATTTTTGTTCCGTATTTTCATTTACATTTTGCTGTTTGTTTATTTTGACTTGGATTTCATTCTTTATAACATCTTCTCTTCTTATAGTGCCATACTCGCTACGAGCGTCGGCACCCCTCACGAATGTTTGTGGCGCGCGATAATAGTTCCACACAAACATACGGGACCTACAGTTTAAAGTGGAATCCGAACCACACCACTAGAGGGGTTTACTAGGCAAATACTTTGCTGGTTTGCCATTGCCTTGCAAAGGAGACGACCGCATCGAAATATATTCGACAAATTAGATATTGCCGCTGCCGGGAATCAAACCCGGGCTGCCTGCACAACAGTCTTCGCACTAGACCATTGTGCTACGGTCGCCATAGTCTAGGACTATTCTGATTTCTTTATTGTACTCCTTGGCTTGCAAGATGCATCTTACCCTATTACAGTTTTTATTCTGTAATTTCTCCATAATTTTTGTGATCACTATGTACATATTTTCAATAATTTCATTCTTGTCGCCCACTTTTGCTCCAATTATGAATACGTCTTTTTGCTCCTGCTTCTCTAGATTCATATCCTCTATTTCCATAGTAGTACAATTTTTGATAGTGGCAAACCCACCACTTTTAATCCATCCGTTTTTAATTGCCTCTTTAATTTGTGGGTATCTTTCTTCTATATTTTTTATAACTCCACTCTTTATTGTTACACCTGTGTCTACTATCAGGATTAGATCTTCGTCTTCCTTGTCTAATAAGCTTTTCATAGACTCTATCTCACTATTATAATCCTCTTCTGTCCACTTAAGGTTTATTCTTTCTTTGAGTCTTTCCAAGTCACCTGTAGTGCTCAACCTGTAACAATGTGTGCCATAGAGGTTGCTTAAGCAGTAAGAAAAATAAAAACTGGACAATTCTGACTGATGGAAGTTTTAATTGCTGTGGAGTTACTTCTAATATTACTAACCTCAATAAGGATGAAAATAATGACGAAATAAGGTATTTAAAATTACTCTTATTAAGCAAAGATGATATTATTGAAGGGCAAAAAGACTTAATCATCTCTTTAAAAAGGCAAATTGACTTAATTAATAGACTAATTACAGTAAACACAAATAATAATATTCCGACATCTATAATAAAAGACATGAATTATACAATAGAAAATCATAGTTTAACCGTTAAAGAACAGATGGGGACAAATGTACCACAAAGTCAATTGATTGAAAATCAAAAAGTAACGAATGTGAAGGTAGATAAGCCAGCTAACAAAAATACTCAAATAGGTAAAGAAATATGCCCGGAAAAAAAATCCGCAAGCGACATAGAAAATGGATATACACTGGTGACATATAAACAGAAGAAAAAAAACAATAACAACAATAAAGCCGTACAAGGACTAGCTGCAAATAGCACAATTTTAAGCGGCGCTAATAAATTAGCACATTTCCACGTCTTCCGCTTAAAACCAAACACGACGAAAGAAGAATTATGCACCTACGTAAAATCAAAAAATATAGAAAATCCACTATGTGAAGAATTAACTGCAAAACGTCCTAATGAATATGCGTCATTTAAATTGTCAGTTCCTATAGAACATCGAGACTGGGTTATACTTCTGGCCACAAGGAGTTTTTATCAAGCGTTTTTTTCACAGCAGACCGAAGGAGAAAGAATTGAAGTAAGAAAACAACAATCAACCACCTTAAATCTATTGGCAATTAACACCCAATCCATTAAAAATAAATTGATTGAGTTTGAAGCTTTTATAAGACACGAAAATATTGAATACGATGCATTCTGCATGAGTGAACACTGGCTTAATAAATCAGAAGCTGAAATGTTTAAGGTATGTAATTTGGAAGCAGTGTCTTATTATGTGCGTTCTAATTATAAACGTGGTGGGGCTATTATTCTAGCACAACCCTATTTTAAATGTTCTAAATTAGATCAAATAAACGCACTATCTGTTGAAAAAGTATGCGAGATATCAGCTACATTTGTAAGAAATTTTAATTTAATTTTAATATGTTTGTACCGTGTCCCTCTCACTGATTTTAACGTTTTTATTGAAATTTTAAATAACTTATTAATTAGAACACACGCGTTGAATGCGCACATTATAATTAGTGGCGATTTCAATGTAAGATTTCTTACAAATGATAGCAAAGCAACTGAAGTATGTGATATTATGCAGAGTTTTGGGCTAGTCTCTACTGTTAATTTTCCAACAAGAAAACTAAATAGTATAGACAATGTTTTTAGCAATATTAGCATTCTATTGACATCACAAGTAGACACGGGATTGTCGGATCATTTTGCTATCGGTATACAGGTAAAATTGCAAACAAATACACCTGAAATTGTTCAAACTAAAATTACTCGACCGATAACAGCAAAAGGTAAATTTTATTTTTATAACAAACTTCGTGAAGTCAATTGGGATTTTACGAAGGCAGCTGATATTGAAATAAATGAAAAATTTAATATATTTATGGACAACTTTTTAATTGCTTTTCATGAATCATTTCCAAGCAGATGCAACCTAGGAAAACCATCAAAAAAAGAAATCATTTGGTACAATGATAAATTACGTCAAATGCGTGATTTGTTAAATTTAATACGGGACGATCTTAAAATGACAGAAAATCCGAATACAAAACAGTAATCTCAATACAAATCGGTTTTAAAAGAAGCTAAAATGAAAGCATATAGTGACTACGTTTCAGATTGTAGCAATAAGCCGAAAGCTTTGTGGAATCTAGTCAACTCGAATCGTCCTTCTAACTGTGATAAAAAATGTGATAATATAAAATGTGATGTTAAACCTAATGATTTTAATGTGTTTTTTGTAAATGTTGCTGAAAATATTGTTAATACATTACCACCGTCGAATAGAGATCCAATACACTTAATGAATCGTATGCCTTCTCAACATATAACATTTTCATTCAAATCTGTTAGTTGTATGGATGTTAGATCAGCAATAGACTGTTTAACAAACAGCAAAAGTAAAGACTATTTTGGTATACCGGTTGCAGTAGTCAAATGCGTAAAAGATATAGTGATTGAACCATTAACAACTTTGTTCAATAACTGTATTAATATAAGATGTTTTCCGGATGTACTTAAGCTGTCCGTGGTAATACCTATATTTAAAAAAGGAGATGAAAACTTGCCTGACAATTATCGTCCTATTTCACTACTACCAATATTTGCAAAGGTTTTTGAAAAAGTGTTGAAAAATCAAATTTCTCAATATTTTGAAGAAAATAACATTATCTCGAAGTGTCAATACGGATTTCGTAAAGGTATGTCTACAACGGGAGCCGTGTTAGACTTCATAGAAGAAACTATTGATTGTTTTGAAAAAGGTCTCTATTCGATGGGTACTTTTTTAGATTTAAGCAAAGCATTTGACTCGGTGTCGCACAGTATTATGTTACGAAAGCTGTATTCTTACAACCTTATGCCATTAAGCTGCAGATTATTAATATCTTATCTGTCTAATAGAAAACAGTGTGTAAAAATCAATGACGAAGTATCAGACTTTCAAGATGTTTTGCACGGGGTACCACAGGGCTCCATATTAGGTCCTTTATTATTTTTAATCTACGTCAATGATTTTCCATATCACATTGAAGAGGGAAAAGTCGTGCTCTTTGCTGATGACACGACTATATCAGTAAAAGATAAAAATCTGATCACAGCATCACAAAAGGCTAAAGATGCAGAAGTAAATGCTAAAGAGTGGTTTACTGCAAATAAACTTTGTTTAAATGTTAGTAAGACTATATCAATGGCGTTTACTAATAAGAAAGTCGATGAAGAATTATTGCATACTACTTCATCAAAATTTTTAGGTTTTTATCTTGATAGAGAGTTAAATTGGCATCAACATGGGAATTACGTGGCTAACATTTTAAGTAAGCATGTATTCTTACTTTTCAATCTTGCTGCTTTCATAAACTCTACCGCTGTGAGAACTGCTTATTTTGGTTTGTGTCAGCCGTATTTGCAATACGGTCTTATAATATGGGGACATTCTGCAATACGGCATAGACTTTTTGCTCTGCAAAGAAGAGCTGTAAGAATTGTCGCTAGTGTGGGATACCGAGAAAACTGCAAAGATAGCTTTAAAAAACTGGAAATTTTAACTCTACCATGTTTATATATATTGGAATGCTTGTTGTATGTTCACAAAAACAAAAATTACTTTACCGCAAATTATCAAATGCACGCATATGATACCAGACATAAAAACGATTTGAGAGCCCAAACAAATCGACTTTGCAAATCCCAAACAGGTACACGCTTTTACAGTTTAAAGTTTTTCAATTTATTACCAATCCATGTTAGAAATTTGTCTTATAAAAACTTCAAACAAAAAGTGAAAAAATGTCTTATATCAAAATCTTATTATAGCTGGGATGAGTTTCTATTGGACGATTTAAGAATGTATGTTTGGTAATTTTATATATGTAACTGTATAGTAATTATTATAATTATTATACTGTTTTTTAGCTATTTTGTAATGAAATAATTATTTTTTATTTTTTATTTTTATGTTATTTTATATTATTATTGTCTATGACGAGTGTAATAAAATGTATTTTTTAAACAACACAATAAACTTGAACTTGAACTTAAACTTGAACATTATCTCCTTTATTTTTAACTTATTGTTCTTTTTCTTCTGCTCCTGTTCTTGTTCTAAGCTTTTTGTGTGTTCTGTCTCCGCTTTTCTCTTACTATTTACGTACCTCTCCACTTCAGCTGTGAAGATTTCAATGTCCTTCCTTTTAACCCTGCTTATCTGTGAGTCAATTTTATTTATCGCTTCCTTTATTTCCGTCTTTGTGCTTACGTGCTTCTTTATAAGCAAAGTCAGCGTTTCACTTTCTTTTCTTATGTTTACTAATACCTCATTTATTTTATTAATAATTTTGGTATCCCACTCTATTTCAGTAGTTTCAACTTCCATCTTTTTCTTCTTTCTATTCCCTTCTATCTCTATTCCAGGTACTGTTTTCATAATCCAGTCACTTAGGTCTGAAATACTACTACTCACGGAACTTGCCCTACTTCTTGTCTCGCCTCCTTTAACTTTGTTTATATTCTTTTGCACCTCCGGTTTTTCCTCTTCATTTACCTTTTCACTTTTACTTTTTTCTTGGCTCCTTTTAATTTTTTCTAATTAAGAACTGACGGGGCTTTTTTTCTTAGTACCTCCTTTTCAAATTCTGTTAATTTCACACTTTGTGATTTTTCACTGCCATTTTCTGATATTTCTTAAGTCTCCCCCTTTTTCTTTTCTTCTTCACTACTTTGCACTTCCATATCTTTACTATCTTTCTCTTCATTTCTTATTACATCACTCGTATACTTGCCCTCCCCCAGAATCCGTAGGGCAGCCCGACTTATAGTCGGGGGAGGATTCTGCACTATTAGTGCTACCTTCCTGGGGTACTTGTTCTGTAAACGACTTTTCCATCATAATATTTTTGTTTGGTCCTGTTTCATTAAGCCTGCAAGCAGGTTATTCATTGCCGAAAGTCCAATAGGATATTTCGGGTGTAAGGAGAATAAAATAACAAAAAAATTCTTTGGACTAATGAGACACGGAATTTTAGATTATTGGAATACTTTTTATTTAAGAAGTCCACCACCCTCCGTTGCCAGAGGAGGCACCCCTATCCGCCACCTGGGGACGCGCTCGGTAGGGGTTACAGGTGCCCCCCCCCCCCCCCCCCCGAGACATACAAAAGCTCAAGGGCAGGCACTAGATACAGACTACTCAACAAAGATTAACTTAAAAGTGTATGGAAAAGCCTATGTTCAGGATTGGACAAAATCAGGATAAAGAAAAAAAAACAAAACAGTCAAAATTATGACCAGCTTTGAAAAAAGAAAATACTTTTCACCTGCACTAGAAAGAAATCTGAGGATTTCATTAGAAAGATTGCAAAAGCAGAAGAAAAAGAAGACTTTATAAAAAAAACAACCAAATTACAGTCAATACTAAACCCAGGAAAGATAAAATGTCCTACTCAGACTTGGTCAAGGAAGTAAAAACAAATATAAACATAGATAAAAAGAATATAAAAAATTAAAAAAACGGTTGGAAACAAAAAAACGGAAAGAAAATAAATATTGCACTAGATGAAAAAAATATTATTATTATTGATATATATGACACTACTACGGAAAAAGAGACTGATAAGGTAACTAAAACTAAGATTAAAACAGATACAACAATAACACTGTCGGCAAAAGCAAACGCTAGAAAGCTAAACTATGCTTATAACAGAAGCAAACTCACTGCTAACGGTATTAAGATAGAGTAGATGAGATGTTGCATTGTTAAAGAGATGGCTCCAGTACAGTGCTATAAATGTTACAGGTTTGGGCACTATGCTAAAACGTGCAAGGCAACCTAGGACATAAAAAAAATCCAAAATGTGGAGACACAAGTTATTTAGCAAAAAAATATACAAATGACAACAATTGCTTTGTATGTAATGTAAAAAAACAAATGAAATGAGATGGCTTGTCCAAACTACAAAAAACTGATGTAAAAGCTAGGAAGGAGCAGCAAAGAAAACAAAATCATTTTTTTAGAAATATAAAATTAATGTAAACTGTAGATAGACTTCTACTTTTCTTCTTCTTAATCCAACTTCTTGACAGACGTGTAGTGGCATGATGTATGTCTCATTCTTGTCCTATTCGTCATTTATTACTTTTCTTACAGTGTTGCATCATCTACTCCGGTTTGCTGTTTTGCGGATTGCAGTCTCAATGTTGGTGTGGAAGAGATTTTGGATTGTGTCAGTTCATTGGCTCAGAGATCTTCCTTTTCTTTGCCTGCCATATAGTGTACTTTGCACGATCAGCTTCTTCATATTATTTCCTCTTGTAATATGCCCAAAGAATTTTAGATTTTGACTATATAGACCATGCTGAAAAACCGTTGCTTAGGCTTGATCTCGTTAAGCACTTATATGTTTGTCCGCAGGGCCGTCCATTGTATTCTTAGCATTTTTCTCCAGCACCACATCTCAAATCCACTCGACGTTGATCTGCGGTTTGCAATGTCTACGTCTCCGCTTGGTATATAAACACAGAGAACACAAACAAACAAATTTGTTGGGACATTGCTGTTCTTTCCCATTGGATTTGACATATTGACATATTTGCCAATTCGAATTTTGTTCGGCCAGTTGTCGTTCGCGCGGCCTATGATCATAGTTTTAGTTTTGTGTAAGTTTATTTCTAAACTTACATCATGCTAATGTTTTCTAGCCTTTTGAGTAATTTCACCAGTTTTTCTTTGCTACGAGCAAGTAGCAGCGTGTCGGCAATTAGTTAATTACGGCAAAAACTAATGCTTTCAAAATTAACATAACACACGCCGTCCAGCAAATTCAGCCAGATGTATGCAACAAAATCATAAAAAATAAACTTTCCAGACACGTACCACATAGCAAAGGTGCGGCTAATATTTGAACGACGTTATATTCCATAGTTAAAGCCACTATCTTACACACAACTTGTTTTGTTCACATTTAAAAGTTGAGAGTTTTTATTAGAAGACTCTTTACAACAAGAAACTTAACCTAACCTAATAGAGCACAATATTGGCAATTTAGGTTTTGTTTGGATGAAACAGACGAAGGTGATAATATACTCTTGCCACTCATCAGTAAACTGTAACAAATAAAACTATTAGATCTACCTTCATAAAACTGGGCGACAGCATACAAAAGCACCAAAGCAAGGACATTATACTGGCCAAAGATCTAAATTCTAAAACGCAAGTATAAAAAGAACGAAAAGAAAAAGATGTTAGAACAAATAACAAAACGTACTCCAATTGTGCACAAAAGAAGCACTAAACTTAGATTCATAAGAAGAGAGCAGAATCTTATCTCTAAGTTTTTATTAAAATATTTTTTTTTTATTTAAACAACAAAAGCTTGGCATAAACGCTATTAGTAAAGCCATGGAAAATTCCTACTAAAAAAAAAAAGATAAACATTCAAACAAACTTTGGCCTACTGGTGGAACCAACACATAAAAGACCTACAAACTCAATGCCATATAGCAAAGATCCAACAAGCCTTAAGGGTGCTTTAATGATTACTTAAAAAAAAACTCACAATAGTTGAATGCAATAAATGACAAACGTACAGAAACAAAATCAAAACAACTATTACTGTAAACAATACAGTCAAACAGATGCTGTTAAACAATAAAAAACTAAGAAACAATTTACAACTTCATCAAAAAGTGCTACACAGCAAAAAAGTACACAAAAAAATAAAGGCAAAGACAATAACTAAAGGTGCAAACTAATAATAAACTCCAATAATTAGTAACAAAAAGGAAAAAAGGTTAGTAAGAATCCAACATAAACTGACAATAAGAATTGTCAGAAAGTTTTTCCTATTCCACACAAAAATTAAAAAAGTAAAAACATGTCAAACAAATTGAAGTTAAATAAATTTTGGCGTATTAAATTATAAGATAGTAATAAAGTGTACTAATGCTAATTTACATAAAAATTTAATAATTGTTTCTAAAGTTACAATTATTTAATTTAGTTAATAGTTTCAGCTTACTCATGTAAAATTTTGATTAATTTTACACAACTGATACTAATGATAATGAATTTAATTAACACCAATTTACATAAATTTTCAATAAACAGTTTAAAAGTTTAACTCATCTTGTAACTAGTAAGTCTATTTAACTCAAATCAAACAACTTAAAAATTAAATCAAATTGAGCGTGTAACAAATAATAATTTTTGGTTAATTTAATTATTTTTAAATTACTATTACGATTTAGTTCTGTCAAACAATAAAATAGCTTTTTAGTAATAAATTATTTCTATCCACTAGTCCAAAGTAATTCCAATGATGAAAAGTTGAATTAACGCCTATTCCACCCCACGGTACATTCATCTCTCCTGTTGGATAAAAATGTAGAGATAAAAGTCGTAGGGGAAATTGCCAAGTTTTATGGCGCGAATGATGCGACACATTTACATATGTGATTCGCGCGAGAATTAAAACTTTATTTATTTACGTCCACCCAGAAATGACAACGTAACAGCTAAACTGTTTCATTTACAACACAGCATTGTTGCAAATTTTGTGCAAAAGAGCACTTGTTTGATATACGAAACTTTTTATGAGCTTACATTGAAAAGAATAAAAGTTTATTATACTATTTATTATTTTAGAGCATGAATACAAGCAATTAGTTAATTACAAAGAAAAGTAAGGTTAATTGTATAAATCATGTAAATGGTATTGGTTTTATTTATTATTCGCAATAAATTATTAAACGGTGTTGGTCGGACAGCTGTAAATAAATAACATGAACCCTCTTAAAAAAAATTGGGTAAACTGTTGGAATTTGCCAAGTTTGCATAGTTCCCCCTTGCATGCTGATATTGTTGCGGAGAAAAATTACACGGTATGCGGCTACAACACGTATCGATCTAACCAATCGGGAAAGTTCTCTCGCCACTCGACGAAAAACTAATTCCGGACTCAATCTCGCGGGCTGCGTAAAGCTAACGATTATAGCCCGGACACAATATGCATTTGCAGACCTGTTTAGTGAAAGGAAAAATCAGCGCGCGACCCCACCAATAGGGGCAAATTCCGATGGAGATGCAAAGGTATTTGCATTTTAATGGAAATTGCTTGTTCGTTTGCTTTTTCAACAGTGATCGTTAACATTTTTGGTTTGTATATTCATGTAATTACGCTTAATTGTTTATTTAGTCAAAACATCATAACAAAAATATTTACTTAATGATATTTTTATTCGATTTCGATATCAATCTAACGTATTTCTATTTTCAATTTAGAATCGTTCTCATGATATGAATATACACGGGGCGACAAGGAAGCCAGATCTGGAAGTTGGAATCGCATTAATCAAGTAGAAAGATTACATCGATCTGCTTTTAAAAGTTGGTTACCGTGGGTCCGGGGGGAGGAAAAACAGAAACGCGCTGACGTTCATACAAATTACACGCGCAGACGAATGGATACGGAAAGCCATTCACGACTATTTCAAACATAAAAAACCGAATGAGAACTGAAAATAAAAATACAAATTCAAATACATAATTTAATTTGATTTTTTTAATAATTTTAATTACCATATTTACTTATAATTTCAATTATGCCATATAAAAAAAAAATAAGTGATTTTATTAAAAAAAAAATTGAAAATTATATTTATATCATAAATAGTCCTTAAAATCTATAATATGAAATTATTTTTAGTTCTAACTCAGTTCATTAAAATACCAATAACAATTTTAATTGTGGTTTAAAAATTTGAATATAAAAAACTTAAATTTATTATTTGTAATATAAGTCAATTTTTGTAACAAGCAATTTGAACATAAATAAATCCCAAAATAGTAATCATTTTACTTTTAACTCAATTATATACAGTTTATTGAAAAGTCCTATAAAATTTTAAGATGCAAATTAAAAATTTGGGTTTTTAAATAATAATTTATTACAAAAATTTATAAAACTATTTTTGTAACATGGAATGAACAGTCAACATCTAGAAGAATCACCGCAGCTATACCAGACTACATAGCCTAAAGGAAAACTGCAATTTTTATTGCAAAACAAACAGTCACAGATAATTGATTGTGTAATTTACTTAATCAATTGTCAACTAATTAAGGTGTATAAAGCCCGATGATGCGCACGAAATGATGAATGTCTCCATGAAAGCTCCAAAGAAACAAAACCTTCTGAAAATAATAAGTGGAAAAGATCAACGGGCTTGAAAAGTTAATTGTCAACTTGATCAACAAAGAGTTTAATCGGATTGATAGTTTCAAACAGATTAAGCTAAACCATAAAGAATTTCTCTTTTTGAGTTGCGCTAGGACAACACCATGGAAATATCAAAAGAAGCCCCAAAGACTCTTAAGTCTTCTCCAACAGATAAGGTTCCGGGCAAGACCTGGGCGCCCCAGTCCTGGACCTTTCTCAAGAAGCCTGCCTAAAACCTGGTAAAGTCCACTACCACTTTTTTTGTGCTCAACGTGTCGGATTCACTTTTACGAGGAAAGTGCCTACCGACTAACTTAATATTAGGGGTGGGGAGGGCAGTGTTGAATAATTGGAAGTCTGAGACCATCCAAGCTCATAGACTTTCCGTTTAGAGTTTGAAATTTAGGATATCTATTAAGCTATGAGCAAGATGTAGCGTTATCGACTTTAGGTTAGGGGCAGTTACTTGATTCACCGGTAGTTTGTAGAAAAAATCTTTTTTGACTGGTTTGGCAAGTTGGGCCAGATCAAGGTTGAGATGCATTTCAAAAGTATCAAAATACTTTCAATATATATTAGCGCAGTGGGAGTATCCCAAGATCTGACCAAATTTTTCTGTTTTGAACAAACCATGGAGTTCCAAAGAGCATTCTCAAGGTATTACTTTGGAAAGCCTCGAGAGGATTGAGGTGGCAGCTTGCGGATATTTATATTGGTTTTAGGTCCCCAATACTATTATTTGCAGACGACGTTAAATTATTTAGACAAATTTTGTCGCCTAATGATTCCAAAATTCTGCAATCAGATCTCAATACAATTAACAGTTGGTGCATTAATAATAATATGATTCTTAATGTTGATAAGTGTCATGTAATGCTGTTCAGTAAAAAAATTGATAACTACAGATTTGATTATGATTTAGCCAATATCAAACTAGTCTATGTAGACTCTGTTCGAGATCTTGGTGTATATTTTGACAAAAAGTTGTCTTTTTCTTACCATATAGAAATTGTTATTTCTAAAGCAAATAAAATGCTTGGTTTTATAAAACGTATCACAAAGGATTTTACAAACATTCAGAGTCTAGTTGTGTTATTTATTACATTAGTTTACTCTATTTTGGAGTACTGCTGTGTGATATGGTCACCACACTTTGAAGGTTTTGTAAATAGGCTTGAGTCTGTACAACGCAAATTTCTGAAGTATATAAAATACAAACTGAAATGTCAAAATATAATACTAACGTTGCAACAAGTTGGGGTATACGTCAACTTAGTAAATCTTTTAAAAAAGCGAGAATATTATGATATATGTTTTGCTTTTAAAATTTTCAATAATTTGATCAATTCATCCGATTGCTTTTCTTTAAACGTATCAAGTTATAGAACACGTTATTCTTTACTTTTACACGTTCCGTTTAGTCAAACATCGTATCTTTTATATAGTCCGCTTGTAAGAATTTGTAACATTGTAAACAGATACTGCGACAGTCTTAACTTTGCATCATCTTTAAATTGTTTTAAGATTGATGCTCGTCGTGCCATAAATGCATAACAGTTATTTTATGTGTTAATCTAGTGTAAGTGTAATTTTAAATATAGTTTTAAGCATTGTAAAATGTTTGTATGACGTTAAATAAATATTATTGTTCCAGAGCAACAAACCACTGTTCCGACGCATCATTGGAACAAAAAGATTTTTTGCACGTGCAATTTGTACGTGAGTTTTTTGTTAAAAGTTATCCCCAGATACTTGGCAGCATTGGACTACGGTATAAAAACGTCTTTAAGATTGACGTTTTCATGGGGGGTAATTCTTCCCGTGTGAAAAGAATAGTTTAGCTTTTCTCTAGATTTTTTTGACTTGCTATTCATTCAATCATTCTTCAAGGTTGGTACCTTGAGTAATCTTTAAAATATAAAAATGCAGCCAGCTTAATAATCTTCTTCTGTCCTTCATCTATAAGGTCCGTCATGAGGTTTAATTATTAGACAACTAAATGCCTCCATCTGAACCCATGTTGGTAGAGAGAAAGAAAATTGTTAGCTTCCGTGTGTAGATTACGCCAAAACATTCGATAATGTACGATGGGCAAAACTATGGTTTGTTCTGAAAAATGAGACTACCAATGCACCTAACCTAACCTAACCTAACCTAACCTAACCAACCTAATTCGAGCACTATACAAAAAGAGTGCAGCCGTTGTAAGGACTGATAACGTCGATTCAAGAAAATGCACGATTCAAAAGGGCGTACGACAAGACTGTATACTGTCTTCAATACTGTATAATATCTACAATGAGTATGTGATAAAACTGAAATGGGGGTGTGAAAGTTAACGGAAAGAAATTTTCCAATCTGCAATTTGCTGACGATAATCTATTGATACCCAATACCGCTGAAAAATTTACCGCCTTACTCAATAGACTAGAAGCAATAAGCAGGAAATATGGGTTGGACATAAATTACAACAAAACCAAAGTCATAATTGTTGATCAAAAGACAGAACATCTGCAACAGCCTGCTCAAGTTGGGAACTACGAGGTTGTGAAGAGATTTATATATCTTGACGCAACAATCCACAAATCCGGTTTCTACAAGTTTAAGATAAGAAGGCGTATTGAAATAGCACGCTCCGCAATGACTCAATTTACCAAGCTATGGAAAGACCGGGATATAACCATAACAACCAAAATTGCGCTAACAAGAGCTCTAGTATTTCCTGTCTTTACGTATGCTTCCAAAACATGGGTCATTAAAACTGCCGATAGACGGCAAACCGGTGCTATTCAGATGTGGGTATAGCGTAAGATGCTAAGGATTCCCTAGACGGCCAAAGCATAAATATCTCTGGTCTGGCCAAAATTAAACAAAAGCAACAAGTTTCAAGTATAACGCATTTGCGTATCCTAAAATTCCTTGGACATATTACACGCCACAAACTCATCATTCAAGGAAAACCCAAAGGCAAACGCGCGGGCACTCCTCTACTCGATGGACTGATAAAATATTACAAATGACGGATTTGAACTTGGGGACAGCAACCCGCAGAGCAAACAACCGACAAAACTGACGCGATACCATAGAAAGATAATATAACCACTACACATTGGACACGATGTTAGACAAAGAAGAAGAAGAAGAAGAAGAAGACCTTTTTAACGTGCTCAAGATTAGTATAAATGGCTAAATAAAATTTGTATTGTAAGAACTTAAAAAAATTTCCACATTGTATTGTCGATCTCTGTAATCGATTTCAAAGTGTTCTTCCAGCACAAATTTCTATGCAACTATATAGTCTTTCACACTTTGCTGCAAAGCAAGTTTAAGATCTTGCAATCTTTGAGGCAGTATTTCTACTGCGAATCAATTTATTAGTGTCGCGGTTTAATCCAAGTAAGTAAGTAAGTAAGTAGTAAGTGAAAAAGTTTAACGGTTCTTTTGATGTCCTTGGCCGTTTTTACTGGGCAAGCCTGCTAATGCTCTCTTCCAAAGATTGTAAAACAAAGTTTTAATTGATTTTGATATATAACTTTTAAAGTTGAGCAGATTGCGCATTTGGCTGAAATGCCTTTAAGGCTAATTGGTACTGCTTAGCGCAGTCACGGCAGATGATAGTTATAGTATAGCATAGTTTAGCAATGTGTCCGTGTTGCTGACACTTTTGGCATTGGAAAATGCCACTGCTGTGTTTTTTAGGTTTTACCGCAATCTTAAAGCGTAAGTGCTTAGTGAGGTCTATTATCTCGGCGCTTTTTGCTTCTTTTGGGAGCTGTACCAAGCCTAAGTGGACATAAATAAATTTGTTTTCTATCCGATGAACATTAGTAAAAGAGAATTCAAGAGATTCCAAAGCATGTCCCATCTCATCCTTTGTAAGAAACTCAGGTACGTGCTTAATCACAACTTCTGAGCAGCGTTTATCATTGGTCGACCACGTGTAAAAGTTCATTTCAAAAAATTTAAGGTGGTGATTGCTTTCCTGTAATTGGCGTTAGTAGCCTTGTACTTGTATACGTAAACCCTTGTAGGTATTACTCAAAGATAAAATAGCAATTCTTGTTGCTAAAACCGTTGATGGCTATCTATTCTAAGTTGCTGAGGGCAGCTGGGGATTGACTAAGAGTCCTTTCGATAATTTATAATAATAATAAAAGAAGATGACTCACTCCTTGATTTCTGCTGTATCCTTAAGCATTGGACCAGCTGGTATCTCTTGTTGTCAAAAAGGGTCTTTTGGTGACATTATCTAAAAAGGAGGTTGTCTGTTCCTGGACTTATTGTCTACGGATTTTATTAGTCCGTGGCATCGGGTAAGATGTTGTCCTTGGCTAGGACAACTTAGAGGTTGGAGTTGGCGGTTGAGCTTTGTCTTCCTTGCAAATATTCTTTTTGCGTTGCTTCACGCTTGAGAGAAGCTGATAAATTAACCTCAACTTTGTCTCGCTTGGCCTCTTTTATGTCTGCATCTTTGATTTCCGCTTTTAGAACAAAGGCGTCATCGGCGGCGTTTCAAGCTATGTTAGCCATCAGATCCATAATGGCTTAGAGAGATTTGATTTTTGCAACCATCCCAGTAGTTTGATCTTTTTTTAAGTTTTTGGACCTGGATTTGGACCTGGTGGCTGAGAAAATTTGTAGCGGTTCTTCTTCTGCTACCGCTCTCTGTCTATCTTGCAATTTTTAATAGTTTGGGTTTCTTCTTCTCCTTGGGTAAGAGCTATTGCTGCTCTGGCTGTCTCCAAACTGCTGTAATTATTTTTTTACTTTTATAAAAAAATTTATAAAATAGTAAAAAACGTTTTGGTAATTTAATTTCAACAATTATTGATAATTCTTTTTTTCTCTGCAAATAAGCTATCAGTCGGCCTATCAAGTTAGGTGTTTTCAGCACCACCAAATCTAAAAAGTCTTCAATCCGGCCGGCTAATAAAACTCTGGCAACTACTGTAAGTCCGTTTAATAGCTCTTTAAACTCTTCTCTCTTCAAAGAGTGCCATGTTATTGTTCAAGTCAAAAAAGTCGCAGACAACAAGTTACAAAAGCTGTCTATCTTATCTGAAGCTGGAAGCAAACCAAACTTTATTTAATGTTTGATCCAACGCACTTGTCTTTCAACGGTAAATTTCAGATTTTTCCCAAAGCTTGCAAATAACCTAATCGTGTATCGGAATAACATTAGCCAAAATATATTAAAATTCCAATACGAGTATCGAAATTACAATCAAGTATGGGAATATACAGTTAAACGCGTGTATTGGCATCATGACTGAGTATAGAAATAATTTGTCTATAGAAATGATGGCCAAATAACCCGTCTATCGTAACAATAACCGAGTATGAGATTTAAATAAAGACAATACCAATAGTCAAAAGCGTGTATTGGCACCTTTGTTACTGGCGCAATCTAACTTGAAACAAGGCTGTCTTCTAAAGCCAACTACATCTCAGCCTGAACAATAATCATTGATGACCGGTCTAATAAATTTATCACCCACAAAAAAAAACAGTGAGAAAATTAAGAAAAAAAAGTAACCGTGCAAACAAAACACTGGAACTACTGAGAGCTAACGTGTGACAATCAGAAACTGTAACAAACCCAATCGGTCAACACAATCATCTGACGGTCTAGTAAGCACCTGACCATCATAACCGGGACGTAAGGAAGTAACTAAAAGATCGTAGAAAAGCGGCTGGCCCCAAGTCAACCATAAGAAAAGTTTGCATTGGAAGATTTTTATTGCAAAAAAGTTGAGTATTCGTGCAGACAAAGCACCAGGAATACTGACATATTATATCTTTTACAGTAGAAAGAAAAGAGAACAAAAAAACAGCATGAACAAGATTAAGCAAGCAAGAACAGGAAAATACTCTGCCGGGTAGCGTACTTGGTGTGTGTGAGGACTAGTATCCGAATGCATTGCAGTAATTATTGCCAAACAAACTTTGTCTACCTTCAGAAACCACAAAAGGAGACAACTCTATCTGCAACAAGTGAAGTAGCAAACCCAAGTTTTGTTGTGTACTTGACGCTAGCAGCAGGCCCTCACAACAGAAGACTCTACCAATACCTCAAGATCCGTTTGCAGCATGAATAGTTAACAAAAACAGACTGTAAACAGAGAAAAAATATAGTTGAGTAGAAAAGTGAACCGCATTGTGTATCTGATGTGTGAAGTAAGTGTTATTCAGTAGGGCCACTAGTCGTCAGCGTGTTGACTTCTACGTCCTTCAACACTAAACCAGAAAGTAGTGTAACAAGCTTTGTAGAAATTATTTTCAACTTAATAGCGATGGCGTCCAGCCAATGATAAATTTTCATAGAAGTGAATAAAATCCTGATCTCATACATTTGATTCAAAATTAAATTTTAAAAAGCGTTCTTACAGATTTCTGTAAAAAAGTAATTTTTTTAATTTGAAACTGACTGGAATGTATGTATATATAACAAACCAGTTGGTCAAATTGGGTAATGTCCTAAAACAGCAAACACAAATGACAAGTTAAAAGTAGTTGCCCAAGCTGCGTCAAACACACCTCTAACAAGATTACTTGGTGGAATAAAGAACTTGACAGAGCAAAAGCTAGCACTCAAAAACTTCTTAAAGAGATTTTGCGACGGCATACAAAATTTGCTTCTAGAAAGCTTTGATCAAAAATTTCACTCAAACATTGGATACCTTTTAACAACAACCGAGTCGACAAATAATATTTATAATATTCTAGAAAACACATAACAATAACTTTCACGTCAAGCTCTACTTAAGCACAATCCAAACCAATTGTTAATTTTAGCATTTTTTTATGCAACTAAAATAGAAAGCATCTAATTATAGAAAACACAACAATTTTTAACCATATTATTTGAGTTAAATTGAGGTTCAAAAAACAACATTTTTTAGTTAGTTATGTGTATATGATATGGAATGTAGAGTAATAAATTATTTAATTTACATTGTCAACATGTTGGTTAAATATAAAAAAATCTTAATTATATCAATTTGTAACACAACTTGCAAAAAGCCAATTAGTTTTAAACAAATTTAAACAAACTCTAAACTGCCATGCATGTAATGGAAGCTTGAAAAATCCGTACATTTATATCAGTGAAGTAAAATGTATGAAGAAATATGGTTGAAATAACATGGAACAAACAATTCATCTGCAGTTAAAACTTAAATTGCAAAACAGTTGGGTCCCTGCTACTACTGCATATACACATATATACAAACATACAAAACACATACAGTTGCGCCCCGTTTATTTACGGCTCTGAAATAAATTAAACATGATCCGGGCCGCATAACAGTCATAATTTTAATCATTCAAACACAATGCTCCGCGGCAATAACGGGCCAATTTTACTGCGCCCATTCGCATACATCATTGTAAAACAGCAGTTTAACGATCACACCGCCTCTGCACACACAGTGGAATGAGTCGAGTAGGTGATCACGGAAAATCCATCGTTAACACGGTCCATTAGTGCCATCATATTATTTTAAATCGCGGGCGTCCGTCGCGGCGCTCTGTCCAGATGCAGCAACCGCATGTTTTGAAATATTACCCGGATGTGCGGGCCCGCATTCCGTATTAAACTGTAATTACTGGACAGGAATCCAGGGCCGCATATATCAAACCAATTTGATGCATTCCCAGCAAATGCGCTCGACCTATTTCTATGAATTTACATTAAGAAATTTATGCCATTGTTTTGATTTGCTTTCAAAAACATTTCATATTGTTTGTGGTTCAATTGTTGGAATGTAGAGCTTCAATTGTTAACTTGATTAGCCAAATAATACTCCAACAGATTGTTATTAGCAATGCTTAATATAAATGTGATCGATTTGATTTCCGGTATAATTAATATTGCATACTGTAACAGACAGTAGTGATCTTGTAGGTGACAGTCGAAACAAGACAAAACATACTAAATAAACTAAGGAAGTTAAAAGTGATTATAAAACATGCACTTTATGTTGCTAGATTGAATCAACAACCATACAACTCATTATGAATCTAGGCCATGGGAATATATAATTGAATTAAATTATTTTATAACAACTATTTTGATTGTGACTAAGTAATATAAAACAAGTATTAAAAACATCTTATATTTTATTAGCATAATTAGAGAAATTAATCATTTAATCAGCTAGAAACTGGGCAGAAGTTAAATTTAACTTTTTAAATTCGGCGCCGCTTGCTTGGGACAGACGGAGCAACAACTGATCCTTAGCTAGAAGTTTTGCGCTTTGCGCAGAATTTGCCACCTGAGCATAGAATACCTCTTTGCTAGTTTTGGGGGTGCTTTTGGGTCCTTTACCTTGAATTTTGCCGTGTCGACTAATACGCAGTTTGCGGCCTACCAAGCTTGGCGAATATAGCTACATGCCCGAACTCTTTGGAGAAAGTGCACTTGGAGCTTAGATGAGCCCTGGCGCAATTAACACACATATGGTGCGTTGCATCTAGATGTTATGTGGCGATGACGCTGACAACGATGGCACTGTGCAATCTCTGCGGTCTTCCATTTGTACTCAACCGTACAACGCAGATCTCAGTGATAGACATAATTCCTCTGCTTTGAGTTACTGAGGAAGCTGAACGTACAGCATTGGGAAAAATCACGTTTGCCGTGACGCAATCAAGAATGTTCCAAATGACGTATTTTGGGGTCTATTCAGTCCCTGTTTAGTATATTAAGTGCTCTATTACAGCACAAAAATCCGAAGAGAGTGCAAACGGATACCAACAACTACGTCGATTGCGACTTCCTTGGGCGAGGCCTAAACTTTTTCCGGAGCTGGGTGAAAATTTTGGCAAAGTCTATCTTGAGGATTGTCGTGCCGTCCAACACAGTATACGTTTTGAAATTACGGGCGTCACAACGACGCAGTCCAGACGGTATGTATTCCTCACCGTAAATCTGCCGCTGGTATCTTGCATCCAATTTGTTCAGCTTGGCTAACAACTTTTTGAGCTAGTCTTTCAGCTTTTAGTTTTTTGCATATAGAATCCCTCTTTGACCATACTTTCCTGTTACCAGTTCTAATTGTGGTAAAATTAAAACCTATAGACAATGCCTAACAAAGTTTATATTAAATGTCGATATATGTGTGTATGTGTGTGCACGTGTCTGTGTGCACGTGTCTGTGTGCAAGTCAAGACATGTCTGGCAATTAACCTTGAAACGGAGTTCTTATCTAGTTAATTGCACGCGTAACGTAGATACGCTTACAAGCAAGAATGTGCAATGCCCGTGGCGATAAGTGCAATGCCTCAGGGTATAATGTTCATTGCCATTGAGGGAAGTAGCATAAAATGAGAGATGCAAAGAGTGTAAAAAGTTGTGGGGTTTCCCAAAATTAGCGGATTGTCGACTACGTGGTAGAATTAGCTCAAAGGCCAGGGCAAACGGATTTCCAATCTGCCTGGTTCGGAAAATGGTGGCTTGCTTCTTTTGGTTAGCCTTTCTAAAATGATGTTGATCTTGCAAAGGCTCTCGAAAGTCTGACTCAAAATTTCGAAGTAGGGAGATATTACGCCAAATGGCGCCGCCTGGTGGCCGTGACATTCCATGACTCTTAAAGTAAAAACAACGTGATGCCGCAAGTGGGCAAAGCCAAACTCCATTAATAGCGTCTCACCTCATCAATTCCTACTACTATAAATACTAAATTTTTCAATTCACTGTAAGAATTCAACCAGACAACTTTAGATCAAAACAAAACCACCAAAACTTTTACCGAAAACACCCGACCGCTCCCGGACTTAGACCAACCGGTTTAACAACCCTTTGTAGACGCGAGCCAGTAACAAATGGCGCCTAACGTTAGGCAGTAGATGGCATGATGCCTTCACAGCTCAATAAAATTGAACCTAAAAAAAAACTAAAAAAACAAACATTGCAAGAAAAACGCAGAAAAAGAAGATGAGGAACAGTCGCTCAAAGAATAATTTGCAGACTTCAAGGCAGTGATATCGAAATACCATCAAAGAAACCGGTTCTCCAAATCGGAATACTTACCGCCAACCAACTCACTTGAGTCACGTCACTGACCCAAACCACCGTCAACTCAAAGATGTCACAGACTACAAGTAGTCTAAAACTACCGTGACTTAAAACTGGTCTTTGCTGGTGTACCCAATCTAGATGGAGTCCATGTTATATTCAATACATCGTTAAACACAATTAATTCCGGCAGTTACTACATGGAACTAAGGATTGCTCACAGTGCAACTATTCGCCTGTGGAATACAATCAAACTGTTGTCGTGGCAATTACAGGTCCAAATTGCAACCGACTGCAAGATTACTATAAAGTTTAAAAAGATCTTAGAATAGGAACTGAACATACCCTAAACCTACGTGACTGAAGAAACAATCTGTTGCACGCAAGAGAAACCGGAAGAGATGTAGAATAGAACCAAACCGCAAAACAGTGTGTTCAGTTTCAGCCTCAAAAAGTAAGGAAAACAGTTGATGCTGTGAATAAACAAAACCAAGCTCACCTTGTCAAAATATAAAAAAATTAAAATTACATTAAACCAAGATTCAAGATCCAACTAGAAAACATCAGATCAGTACGAGTGTAGAGCAGAACCAACACGATCCTGTTAACCTCCACCACGTTTGACCCCTAAAAATTTGTTTACAGACTGGGAGAAGAATCTTCTTAAAGACTTTGCAAAGTTGGATTTGCCTTCACGGGCGCTTACCAACTAAATTCCCCCTTAATGATTTCTTGAAGTTTGCAAAAGTTTGTGCAAAGACCTTCCCATCTGAATAATTTTGGCTTCACTGGGAAAAACTTAAGGACCGAATTGTCAGGAATGGTTCCGTGATAAACCACCGGGAGCGCTTCACTCGCACTATAGTAAATTACCGCCCATGGCGACAATCACCCAATAAAATCAAACTACTAATTGTGTAATAAAAACAGTACCAAACGTAATGGGCGGAGCCATCTTTGGGCTTATTGTTTACACCCAAAATTATCCTCATCTTCGGTGCTACTTTTAAAGCAAACAAATAATCATTTTGTGATAATTTTTGCGGCATATTTTTTTTTATATATATAAATCATTAATATGAACTAAGTTTGAAATAAATTGAACAATTTTTACCACTAAACTTTTTTATTTATTAATAAATTTTTACCAAAATAGCTTATTCAAATGTTGTTATTATACTCATAATAATGCCGCAATCGGAAATAAATTATCTTAATAAACTTCCGAGAAAAGCTGCACGATAGTTTTATGGGACAATTTTCCCACCTTAAGAATGCACATTTGTGCCAACTATATAGACGTTACAAGTGGCATTGGGCATTGGAAGTGCTCCGTGGAGGATCAAAAGTCCGCTTTTGAAAGAGGCAAGTTACTTGATGTAGTCTGAGCAGCCTTTTTAGCTTGCTATGTACAGCCCCTTGCTGACAACAATGGCACAATGTCCCCTGATTTACGTTTAAACTTAACGCTCACGGTAAAATCGCAAAGCTTAGTAAGAGATGGTATATCTTTACTTTGCGCGTTCTATGGCAATTGAAGGTAAAGTATGAGGAAGATTTTCTTATCTCTTTTCATGCGATTGATTAAAAGCGGAGCATACCACAGAGCTAATAACTCTCTCTGTGCCAGGTATGTTCCTTATGACGTATTTAATAGCCGTATTCTGAACATTTTTTTACAGCGATGTTAGTTAACATATTGAACGTTGCTAGGCAATATTAAAACAACTGGATACCTGGTTGGTTAAAAACCAATTTCTACAGCGATGTTAGCTAACATCGATGTTAAAATATGTTCAGAATAGACCCATAAGTGTCTTCTCAGACGCTACTTGACACGTGTAGTGATGCACGTCGTTGCCTTTGACATAGTCAAGGGCAGCACAAAAATCCACATGCAATGTCGGATGCCATCTTTGACGTTGACAAACCGATCAATGGCAATTTTCATGGTCATGGAATGTCGCCAACAACCCAGGCTTTATCTCAAATTATAATAAGAGGTGGACAACGTGTATTAGCCCCCCTTGCGGGTGCTGATTGAAGTGGAAGGCCAAAGCAGCAAGAAGCTAAACCAGAAGGAGTCGCCTTGATCTTAAGGCCGGCCAAATGGAAGACCCTTTGGCCATGGTAGTTAAAGACCCTGATGGCGTTGAAAACGCCTGACTTTGAGAGCCGGCTGATGGCTTATTGATAATATAATCAGAAAACTCACCTTTTGCCTTGTTCTTTTTTTTAGACTTAGAATAATTGACAACAGTATATCCTTCCTTGTTGAGCGTTCTTAATGTTGTCGACTTTGGTGTCCAGCTGAAGCTTCATAGGTTCTTTATCTTCGGAGGAACTAGACTTGACTTGGTTAGAGGAAGTTCTGGGATAGGTCACAAGAAGTAGGATAGGCGATGCAGTCTCAGTAGTAGAGATTGGGGCCGGTGTTACTGGCGCAGAGACTAGCTGATTGGTGTTATGTTTTCCTAAGAACAAGGTAAAATCAGCGCTTACACGTCAAATACGCGTTCTTAATCTTCTTGGTGATGTTCATGCAAATAAAAAAGAGGGTATTGGTAAGGTCGTGCCGACTTTGCTTAATAGTGTCGGCTAAGCAGTCAACTTGGTAGGTCATGTCTTCGAGCATCTTGATGACCTCTTTCTCTATACTTTTAAATTTCCCATCCTACTTCTTCAGGTGCGCCTGGATCTTCTTAAATTCAGCAAATAAAAATAACAGAATTTTTCTGTCCGTTATTTGATGAGCGGCGAGATAAGCTGGTGGTGTATCCATACAAAAAAATGGTAAATTAATTGTTAGACGGCATGATTGGTAATTAAACACAATCAAGTCTTCTATTGCCGCTCTTGTATTTGTTTAAAACTGCAATTTTTTCCCGGGCTTGCTTCAGTCGGGTGGTAAAGTTGGTCGTTCGCTCGGTGTAGACGTGTTGGCTGCTTGCTGCAAAATCTTTGTTAATTGTCCCTGAAAATTTTGAGGCGTACATCATCAAACCTATACTCTGTGCTTGCACATCACGCCACTGATAGCCGTTATATAGTCTTTCACGTCGCTCTAAGCAAAACTATCAAGTTCTAAGTGAACTTAAACTCTTAGTAAGTGTAACCACCAGAAAACCTTTACCCAGAGCAGCCAAACCACTCACAAATTTCGACCAGCTGCTCCCGCAATTGCTTGTAGACGCAAGCCGGTAACAAGCGTCGGGTCATCTTCTCAAAAAATAGATCCAAGCCTAACAACATCCATTTCCGAGCATCAACAAACAAAAGATAAACCAAAATACAATTTTCTAAAAATGGGTGTTAGCGTTAGAGGAACAGGATCAAGAAGCCGATCTAAATACACCGTTATTATTAACCTGGAATACTATCCAAGTCATAGTTGATTCAGGAGTTCCAACCTATCACAATCAACGTTGCGCAAGCAAACTCAATAACCACAATAAAAACTACAAAAGCAACGGCCAACATAACGGTTGAAGATCAAACATATTAAAAAAACTGACTCTCGGATGCTCCTAAGCAGTATATCTACTATGGCAAAGACCGCCAATACTACCACAATACAAGAAAATGGAACTTTATAAACCAATTGTGCTACACACGCCTTTTGAAAACCAGCCAAAATTTGAAAAACTGGTTTGTACTTTTTCGAACGGTTTTTAACAAAAAAGCTACATCTTTGCAATTGAACTAATCAATAACATACCAGTAAAAACTACAACGTATACATAGAACGCACACAAAAAGTTCAAATCTTTAAACAACTATCTAAATTGTTGTTATCAGACTTATGCATACATGTAAATACCCAAAGTTATGTTGAAAACATATTATTTTATTTTTTATACAAGTATGCTATTCATTATAAGTAACTAAATGATTGACAAATTAAATAATAAAACAAAGCTCAAGTTACTGCTCTCTGGTGGTCTTGGTAAAAAAAAGTGGCACAACGCGCGTTTAAGTAAATTGATGCAATCTGAACAAAGTCACTAAAAAACCGCACTACTCCTCAAAATCCATAAAACTCTAAAAAAATTTGGGCTTAGGTTTTTAGTAAAATTAACCTAAAAACGAGATACTAACATAAACTTCTAATCTCTTTAACTGGTTCCAGTAGAGAAACCTATAAATTTAAAGTCATACCATTTGGACTAAAGAACGCACTAGCCACTTTTCAAAATCTGATGTCCCAGGTGCTTGTTTAATTATTAGGGAAAATGATCAATGTTTACCTAAACAACATCGTCCAAAAGATCTGCAAATACACATTATAGCATTTGTCAGTTCCAAACTAACAGCATTCCAAATTTGTAGCCACTCAAAAAAGTTAAAATAAAACCTAGGGTACTAAACTAAAAAATCAGTAAGAATGCTTTTAAACATTAAAGAGTATCGCGGAAATGGACCAGCTAATTTCAACAGAACTTCTGGGCGATCACCACTGGCCATCCAAGGCGCAACAAAACAACCACCGCTATCCTTTAAACCTGCCACTAACCAAGAATCAGAAAAAAACCTCCAAACACTTAAAAATGTTTGATGTGTTGGAAAGTAAAAGTTCTTAGCCTAAAACACTAATACAAGCTCACCCATTAAAAAAAAATTGTGAAAGAGAAAAAGTAACAATAGATTTTTTGGGGCCACTGCAAACTACCAAGTTAAGGAACAAGTATGTTCTAACCATGATGGATACCTGCACTAAATGGCTAAAACCCATATCAGTGACTACAAAGAGGATACGTATGTTGATAGCAAGAATATAATTTTTTACTTATATTACTTCACATCTACGGCTCAAGAAGACGGTTACTGTAGTATCTTACTTGTTCTCGGAAAAAAACACACAAAATTAGTCTTGACTGGAAATAAATAAAATAATTTCACAGCTGATACTTTCTAACCGAGGACCGCAAAGATATCAAGTTTGCAGTTGCCAAAGCAATTAAACAGGAGCCCTTTACACATATGACCCCTAATCTGATAGCGGCTATCTTTGATTGGGATAAGCTCGGGAAAAGCATGCAAGCGGTATACTAGTGGAACAGCAATTTAACGACTAGATGCGTACGAGCAAGGCAATGTATTACGCGTGCGCAAACCATAAAAAGTGCGTGAGATTTTCGGTGCCATGACGTAGACAATAATCACTAGGGCACAGGCTACAAATTTGTAACTGACAAAACCGGTATGCTTTTGCCTGTTTGTCTGATAGATGAAAAGCAAGTGTAAGTGATCAAAACACGTTTTTTCCGCGCATTGTATCTAAGCCCAAAGACATACCCAACATCACCATGTAGGAAACTAGAAAAACGAGTCAAAAAGTTAAAACGCAAAAAACGGCAAGAACGGATGGTATTCTACTTGAAGTTATCAAGGTGATAGCCAAAAGGTCCTTCATACCACCCTTAACACTCTTTTGTTCAAAGGTATCTTTCTAGCAAAGTGGAAGAGGCTAATTCTGAGTAAAAAACTTATGCCGTTGAACATCTTCAACGCAATTGGCAAATTTATTAAGCAGAATCTTAACAAAACACTGATGGATAAACTAGAATAAAAATGCTGCTTGTCGGACATGCAATATGGCTTCAGGAAAAAGCAATCGAGAAGGTGCAAAAACAGATACAAAATGTAAAGCTAAAAAAATGTGTTAGTGACTACATTTAACATCAAAGATGTCTTCATTCTCAACACATTGAAACAACATAATGGAATCACTACAGGTATTTAAAATTATAAACTATTTGATTAGGATTACGTGCAGGTACATATCAACATTTTTAAAATAAAAATGGCTGCTGAGGTTCGACAAGGCCCAGGGCCCAACATTATAAAAATTAAAACTACGTCAACGTCTTAATGCTAAAAATGACAAGCAACATCAGGCTGGCCAAATGGGCAGCTAAAAAGTTGGTAAGATAGCTAGACAAGAAAAGCTTAAACTGACCCACAAAACAGAAACTGTCATTCTAGCAGGCAGAAGAAATGTTAAAACTCTCTCTTTTAAAGTCGACGGCGTTACCATTTTAAGTCAGAACTACATCAGTTACTCAGGCATAATTATAACAAGATTATGAGCTCCTACATTGCAAAGATTGCAAAAAAAGCAGACAAACCAACTGCGTTACTAACCAGGTTAATGCCCAATATAAGCAGACTTAAAAAAAGCAAAAGAACTGCGCTATGCAGAGTCGTTTTCTCTATAGTTCTAAGTACACAAGAAAAAGTATTTCAAGATACTCAAAAGCAAAACGCATAAAAAAGTTGCCATACGCATAACATCTGCGTACAGGACCGTTTCTTTCAAGGCAATAACAGTCATTGGTGGAACTATTTTGATGCACTTGCTAGCTACAGAGCGCTCTTACAAATCACGCAGCGCCGTGCAGAAGAAGATGGCAAAAAAGTTGACTATCAGAAAATAAGAAAAAGAGTATCAAAAGAAAAGCGGTACGGCAAAATGGACAAAAACTCTTATTCCAAATATAGCACCTTGGATAACTAAAAAACACGGGTGCTTGAATTACTGTGTTACTTAATTCCTAAGCGGGCACAAATGCTTCTTTGCGTACCTGTACAGGTTTAAGCTGCGTGCAAACTACTGCTCAAACTGCGGTACGACTGATGCTTAAGCACACGGTGCTAGATAGCACTAGATGGCAATCAGAAAAAAAAAATTGGATGGCTACCATGTCACCGTTCAAAACACCATAAGCACATGCTGGAAAATAAATCAAAATAAAGGTCAAAATTATTAAAAAACAAATATGATAAAAAAAACTGGTTGAGAAGTAGATAGGTCGTTGCAATAAAGATATTAGTGCTTATGTAGATAAAAATATAGTTTTAGTGGGTAAGAATGTTTTTGAATAAGGTGTTTCAGTCCCACACTGCGTGGAATAGACATGCATAAAGCATTTGCTCCTCTCAAACACCAGTGACATACTAACAATTTTAGCCAAGGGAGCTAAAGTTTGTTTTCTATTCTTGATAACATATTAATATTGTTTTAAAAATTTATTTTGATTAGTTCCACCACATGTTTTTATTTATTTGTTTACTGAATATTTAGTTGTTTTTTATGTAAACTATATATTGCATACTTTAAGAAAACATATCTAAACTAATAACAATCGTCGCTTCCTTTATGTTAAAAATAAAATTTTCCACCCACATATCAATAAATTCCATCTTAAATCCTAAATTATACGTCCATATATCATTAAAAAAACGGCCCATATTTCCGGTTTCCCTTTTCTTATAAGTTATGTCCGATCGTCTTTGTACGAGCGCTTCCGGGTGCTGACTGGACAACGATATGCAGCGCTCGTCCGGATCCAACGGCCCGCATCTTCTCCCCCTATAATATGCTTTTTACATCCGACGAATGGGGCAATCCAAATAATCCTAGCACGTTTTTTTTATCAGGGACATGTGTCTTTAAAATGGATGGCTTTATATATTTAATAATTTGTAGTGATAATACCGCTGTTGGCTGGAACCCAATCAATCCTGTCATGACGTATTTTTTTTTCTGGTCGGTGGTATAAAACATGATGTATGTAGTCGAGGTTGATTGATTTATGCTGTCAGGTAATTAATGGAAATGTTTTGTCAGGCTTGGATTTTATTATTGAATCACGTAGAATATTAACTTTTTTTTCTGAATCAGCAACGATTGATTATTTATTTTTTAGTAAAGAAAATATTAAATCAAAAAAATCTTTTTGCTTTTATAATATGATTAGTATTACTAGATTTAATAAAAAGTGATATAAATCGTGCAAAACTGAAAGGTAAAAAAAAATCCCACTAATTCGTAAAACCACCCATCTAACCGCATGGATTAATTCGCGGCACGTACATTCTACCCGGATTATATAAAAGTATTTCAATTCCAACAAGTATCATTTGTCATCATTCTTTTTTTAGCCCTCCCTGTATAATCCACCGGCTTCTAATGATGATGGATTGCCTGCGACTCCAACATCGATCGACAGAATATTATTTACTCTGTAAACATCGACTTCAACAATGTCAGTGCATATTTCATTACAAATAATATACGATTTAATAATAGTTATAACATATGCCTATGATGCTAACGCTCAAATGCGTTTCAAATATTACGGTAGATGTTAATTAATAAATATGGAAAATGTGGTTGAAATTGATAAATATTTGTTTGTCAAATATACAGTTTTACAAACGCGGAAATTGTAATTATAGTATAAAAACCTATGTTTGAAACTTATTTTTTATACTGTTTTATAAACAATCAAAATAAAGCATAAGGATTTTTATATTCTACCAAATAACAACAATTTGCAACTAAACACAAATTTTTAAAAAAATTATTGGCGGCGTCAGTTTTCTACAAAAGAGCAATTATATGCTTAATTTGAGTACATTTGATCCCTGGAGTGTGGGAGTTTAACTAATATGTTGATTTTAATAAGTTATTTTTCAAATATAATCCTCAACTCTTTTGTACAGTAGCTTCACTAATTTTTTTGTTTTAAAATTGTTTTTTTTGCAAAAGTCTAAAGTAGAAAAAAACAAAAAATAATTAAAAAAGCCAATTTTTAATTTATGGTTTTTTTTGTTGCTTTCTTTAAGTTCTTTATTAAAATTGGTCTACTTTTTTTTCCGCTCAATAAATTTTATTCTTTTTAGGGAATAAGGCTTTTTTTTCTTTTTTATCTTTGTAGGTATTTTTAGAGTTGCTGATTTAATTATTTTTTTTTACAATTTTATAATTCTTTTCCCGCACGTTTTTTTTTTTTCTATTTTGCTACATAGCCTTACTCTTAGCTATCATCGTTTTAATCTCTGTTTTTTTCTGTTTGTACGTTAATTCTTTAGAGTCTATTTTATCCTGTTCTATACTTTGTTTTTTGGCTCCGGTTATTGCTCTTTTCAGCTTTGTGCATTTTTTTGTTGTGTTGTCTTGCTTTAAAACGTTCTTTCTCTTCTATTGCTTGGGTTTTATTCCTGTCTACGTTAAGCTTTTTATTTGCGGTCCGAATCTTTTCCAGCTTTTTCTCTTACTTGTACTTGAGTACTTTTTACTCTGCTATTTGCTCTGTGGTTTTTTTAATTCAAATTTATTTTCTGCAACATTTTTATTTTCTGATCTTTTTTTTGTTTCTGTGTTGCTTCATTTTGTTTATTGTTTTTGGTCACAGTTTCTTTCACGCAAATTTCTGGTATTGTTAGAACAAGGCGTGCTAAATCTTCTACCGTTTTATTAAATTTTAATTTTGTGTTTTGAAAAAACTGACAAAATACGTCGGATTTTGTAAGGTTTTTGACACATTTTGTCAAAGCCATTAAAGGTTGTTCCGGTCCTATAAACAGTGCCGGTAAGCTATTCTGTCTTTGAAGCTTTCCTTTTTGCTAAGTTACCTAGACGTTCTCTTCTCTGACTCAGTTTTTACTTTCCTTGCTTAATTTTTTTATTTAATGTGTTTGGCTAGTGTTCCGTTTTTCCTGCCTTTTTTAGGCCTTTTATTGTGCCGTGTTCTAATACCAGCGTTTCTTCTGCCAGTCATTCCAAGTCCGCTTCTTTTAAAAAAAAATTGTTAATTTTTAGTGTCGCATCAAATTTTATTCTTACTGTCAGATTTGTTGCTAATATTTTTATTAGATTTATAGTTTAGGTTGCTCCACACAGATTTCATGAAGTAACCTAGGCATTATTGTTATCAAAACTGTTGTTCATTTTTTATTTTGGAATGGTTACCGTGTTTTTATTTTGTTGACTATCTGAAGAGTTGCTTATTTTTATAAATGTTGATAGTGTGGGTTTCACTGTAAATAAAAGATTTTAAAGTTGTTTTAGTTACTAGACCCTTGATACCTAATAACATTAATAACCAGAAAGTGAGACATCAGAGCCAAAAAAGTTATACAAGAGCAAACAACAGTTTAAAGAGGAAAAAAATAATAGTATTGTTACCAAAGCTACCATGCAATAGCTTTAGTTTGCGTGTGCAATTTTTCTATTTGGTGACAAGGATTACATCTTTTTCCACATGTCTAGATGCCTCTGCAAAACCAGTAAAACAATAATATTATAATAATAATAATACTTTTGGCCATTGATTACCAGCTATCGTTGGTAATGCAATAGCCAAATCCATAACAGTTCTTTTGCTTTCTTGGTAGTAAAAGTGGGTACAAACTTTATTGTTTTTTTTTTCAGTTTTTACGGGCAATTTCAATTTTGCAGCGCCAGGTTTTGATTTTGTGTTTGTTTTTTGCGTTCATAGTAAAGGTTTATTGTTGCTTTATCTACAACCATTAATAAAGATTTTGTGTGCATAAGCATCACGTAATTTACTGCCAGCAGACGCTCATCAACAAAAGTTTTATTTGACATACTTGCTTCAAAGCTTCTTCCAGTAGATGTATTAAGCTTAAAAAGTTTTGCTTTAGTTTTTCAGACGTTTTGCAGTAGCTTTTTCAAATCCCAAAAGAGGCTTTTGCACTTGTCGCATCACTTTTTTGGAAAGTTTCAAAGAGTTAAAGGTGGTTTTTTGAGTTCCCAAATGGGTTTGTTTCATTGTCAAAGTATTGCCCTATGCAAAGATTGTTAAAGGTTTTTTTAAAAACCGGTACTAATTTTGTTGCTTTGAATCAATTGCTTTTGGTAGCTTTTTGAACCTCCAACAGTATTTTTTTGAAAACTGGTACTAACTTTGTTGCTTTTAATATTTTAACAATGTTAGTGGTCTTTTGCTTAGCCGTTGCTAATTCAGTTTGAGTCATACTAAACGTCTTTGTGGTGTTCTTTTTTCAGTTTCCAAAAATGACATATTTGCCGTTGCCAGTCTTGCTTTTATTATTTCTCGCAGTAATTTGCGTTTTTGCAGTGATTTTTTGGATTTTCAAAAAAAAACTACTCATCGTCGCCGTTACTAACGCATTGATCTTATTTCAAACTCTATCCGCAAGAATCTCTTTCGCAAAGTACGCTTTGCTCAAGAACAGCGTTACTTTGTAAAATGATTCCCTCACAAGGAATTCACACGCTTCCCAGAAGAACAGTTTCACTCGTTGAAACTAAACCTTGTCTGGATTGCCCGTTATCGTTTCTACTTTGTTCTATTGCCTGCAAAAAGCAAGAAAACTTTGCAGCCATAAAAGTTTGTTGAGTGACCATATTACAATTTGCTCAATTAGCATTTGTGTGCGTAATTTGATTAGCATATTCTTGATGAGTGTTCCCATTGCTAGCAGGCACAACATTGTGCTAGCCCAAAACGCCTGCAAAAACCTCCACTTTTGTTTATAGTCACAAAAATCAACAAGTTGCTTGAAGTTTTTCCTGGCAACCAGGTCAAACTTTTGCAAGCAAACTAAAAATAGTGGCGCCGGCTTGTTCATTGGCTTCAGCTACAAAACATGCTTAGGGTTTATTTTAAGTTTTTTTAGTTTGTGACTTATTTCTACAAATTTTGTTTTAAAAAGTAAACTTTGGATAATAAACTTATGATCACAATCTTTGATAACAAAATTGTAAGCAAAACCTCTAAAAGCGCACACAATTTCAAAAGTATCAGTTTTGCACAAATAAAGGAGTTACACGTTACTCCCAAACTCTAACAAACCTGCCAAAGTTGGTTGTCTCTACGCGCCTTTTTACGGAGACTTACTGATACCGGCTGCCTAAAGCATAAAAGGTTAAATTAACTATACTGTTTGCAGAAGAGGTTTTTGGTGACAAAAATTACTTCTTTTTCTTTATTTCGCGTTTTACAGCTATTTTACATCGCCCCAGAAGTCTTACGACTTGTTTGAAGGGGGTTGACTTAACTCATTATTGTCGTTGATGTACTCTAGGAATTACCCATCAAACTTGTCAAAAGTAGTCCGACCCGTCTCTAAAGGGGCTTTGCTCTTTAGCGGTCTTATCACTGTAGTAACCCTTTTCAATAAGTGTTAAAGCTCAACGGGAGTATGTCATCTTAGATAAACTTGCAGATAGATGTGATGAGTATAGATGATAGATGTTATTAGCTTAAGAAATTTCAACACTGGCACTTTGTTCATAAAATACAAAAAACTGGTTTCAAAAAATACTTACGCCCACACGCATTTGTCATTAACAAATTAAATGTTACTATCTCCTGCAACTCACAAACATAAGAAAATGATTGACAGATGTCATTAAGTTAAAAAAAAGCAATTAAACCACATCCTTAACAATCAACACGTAGGTGCAGTAGTGTATAGGCTTTTTTAACATTTTATAAATAAAACTTTACACTTTTTGACAGTTTATAAGCGGTTTTTAAATTTTCCTGACAATATTTTGATTTTGCTCTTTTTTAACATTTTCTAAATAAAATGTTGGATCCTTCCACCCGTTTCTAACCGGATTTTGATTCTATCTGAAAATATTTGTATGACATGCTTTAGTCAACTTTTGCACTTTTTAACAGTTAATGATTACATTTTAGTGTTTTTTGACAATATTTATATTATTATTAGTAGTAGAGGAAGACCAATTAGAGCGCGTAAATAAACTAAAACACCTAAGCACGATTATTAACAATAAATGGGACCCAAGCGTAGAAATCAAAACCAGCATCGCACAAGCAAGACGTTCTGTGCAGCCACAACTAAAACCTAAAATTGCGCATAAGAATTGTACATTGCTACATCATCCCGGTTTTACTATACGAAGCAGAATCTTGAACGATAACAAAAACATTAAACAAACGCGTTCGAAATGTGGATGTACAGGCGAGTTCTGAGAATCAGCTGGATACAAAGAGTTACAAATAAAGCTGTCTTCCAAAAAATTAACATAAATCTCAAGATTTCAAACATCATAAAACAACGTAAACTAGAGTATTTTGGATATGTAATGATGCAACCGGAAAATTACACACTGCTTCATGTAATAATCCAGGGTAAAATAATGGAAAAAATCATGGCCCATGACCCATTCCAAAATTAAAACGTTTCCACAAAAACATTAAATTAAAAAAATCTAAATTCAAAAGTCCCGATCCAGAAACAGTCTTCAACCGATCCGACTCGTTCTTTTCATAGACTGTCAGAGATCCACCACAAAAGAAACCTTAAAAAAAAACAGAGTTAGTTGCTTTTACTAGAACCAAACCAGTTATTTAACAACCTTCAGATGTTGTTTGACAACCACTGACAAACGTTTTTTTTTTTAATTACTGCCAATGGCAATAGCAGAACGTCTAGAAAACCAGTTTTTATCATTTCTTTTAGAGAAAACAATTAATTTTTAAAAAAATAAAGAAGATGAATGAGTCAAGTGTACGGAATAAAAATTTGTTTTTGCTCAAACCACCGAAAATGTCTTTCTCTACATGAATCCTGAATATGTGAATTTTTTCAGATTTTTTCAGTGAGCCATTTTTGAGTAATAAGCAATTAAAATTTGAAAAAATTAAGGTTTTTAAGTTTTTACACATTTTTTGATTATTTGTTACTTTTCAGAATTGCATTTAAAAAAAAAAATTATAACTTTTTCTTCAAAATTGTCAAAAAAGATTACTTGTATTTTTTTTTTCAAATATGGATAAAAACGTGCTTTTATATGTGCAAAAGATACCCTGAAAGTATGTAAAGCACGTTTTTATCCACATTTGAAAAAAAAAAAGAAAATACCTATAATCTTTTTTTAAGAAAAACTGTCATTAAAAGCTCTGCAAAATTTAAAGAAAAAAATTTTTGTCTGAAAACTTATTTTTTAGACAATTTTGAAGAAAAAAATGTATTATAATTTTTTCCCAAAAATGCAATCCTGAAATGTTACCAACTATCAAAGAATGTAAATTTAAAATTTAAGCCTTTTTTGCTACTTTTAACTATTTCTGTAGATACATTGTAAGATATCTCGAAGCGTAGCAGACGGCACTTTCTGAAATTTTTAGTGTATTCTTTGCACATATAAGAGCACGTTTTTATTTATATTTGAAAAAAAAAATACCCGTCATCTTTTTTTAAGAAAAACTGTCTTTTAAAGTTTTGCAAAATTTTCAAAATTTAAGAAAAAAAATTTGGCTATGAAAACTTATTCTTTGGATAATTTTGAAGAAAAAAGTTTCTAATAATTTTTCCTAAAAATGCAATCCTAAAAAGTTACAAACAATCAAAAAATGTAAAAAAAATCAAATTTTTTTTGATTGCTTATTACTCAAAAATCGCTCACAGAAAAAATGTGAAAAAATCACATAAGCAAGATTCATGTAGAGGAAAGCATTGTCAGGTTTGAACAAATTTTTATTCCGTATACTTGACTCATGCATGGCCATATACACTATTGAGCCCAACTAGTTTTATTTGCCACCATACATTGTTTTGGACACAAAAACTAATAACCAATATTACGCAAACAAATAAATTTTAATGGATTTGGAAAGTAAAGAACATCCAATACACCATGAGAACATCAACACTCTTGCAAAACTTCTCGAACTAGAAGATGACAAGATTCTAATCCATAAACACCTGCAAAAAATAGATAAAACTTCTAAAAGTTTTTATCCAAAACCGATTCAGAAGCTACTGGATAACGTTCTAGTAAACTTTAATAAAGAACAAGACCTGGAAAATAAATCTAACGATCTAGCACACTACTCAAGCACAACAACCAATAAAGACAAGCAAAAGCCTAATCTCTTGACAAAAGATGTTCAAAAATGATCAAAAACTAACAAAACGCAAAAAAAGCATTGTTACTTTTTTTCTAACACTAAGCCACGTTTTACAAAAAAAAAACTGCTCAAACACTAAGGCTCGCAGAGACAAATAACGGCAAAAGAAAAAGATGCAAACTGACTAAACTAAACAGCATTAAATCCCTGGTAAGCTAAATAGTCTGTAAACATTGCAGACTAACATTGAAAATAAAAAGTGTAGACATAGCAAAGAAACAACAAAACATTAACATCAAGATTACCATCAAGACGCTACTTGTTAGAGAAAAGATTTTCTAAACAGAAAAAGTCTTGATCATTATTTTAGACAAAAATGTTTATTCTAAAGCCACCAAAACGCTGTACCAAAATAACCAAAAGTTCCCTTTCACAAGAGATCCGCATAGAATTGGACCACAACCCCGATTAACCACCTTTCAGGCGTTATCTCAACCTTGAACATATTGCTCCACGCTCCAATGCGTAAATTGGGAGAGATTGTTGCAAACATAGAAGTAGCATCTAAAATGATCCAATGAGCTTCTTGAAAGAACAACTCGTTTACTACCAAAAACCTTCTAAACTGGCGTTTAGTATGCGGCCTGGTCTAAACTATAAATGCGTTAGTTTAGACTAGACCTAGCGTCACTTTGAACTAAATTGTCCTTATAACAAAATCAAGTTAAGAAAACTTACAAACAGATACGACCTAACTGATTTATTTTTCTTAAGAGACCACCAGAGATCTGAAACAAATCCACACAAAAAAAATCAAAAGTTGCTTTTGCTAGATTGCTCAGTCAACACTTCACTTCGGCAGAATTTTGAACGTCGTTTAATGTCTGCGTACTAACATATTTTAAGTAACAAAATACTGTAACACTTAGAAGCAACTATTTTAAGATTTCAGGAAATAGACCTTCAACAATTAACGCTTCCTAAAAAAATTTAGAAAAAATAATATTTGAACAATTTTTTTTTATAAATTTTCAAAAAATTTTTTTGTCAAAATTAAATTAAAAAAAATAAAATAAAAAGCAAAATTTGGTTAAGTTTTTTAGTCATCACTATTCCTAAAAGTAGCATGATACGCACCTACCAAATACCACAAAATATCCTGACCGACAGAATGTACCAGACACAAAGACTATAAAACTTTGCCAAAGAGTTCCTGCTAAATCAAGCAGCGCTTCGGCAAATTTATCACTTTTAAACAGACAAATCTTTATGGCTTTGAACCAAAATGTAAAAACCACATTGCGTATGACATAACTCCTTCACTAACGCAAAGATGAAGTACTGTGTACTGAACTTAAGCATTTGAAAACTAAAGTGATATATGGGCATATTTCAAACGGACCAGAGCAGGGAGGGGGGTTGCGTCGAGAAACATGCTTTAGTATTTTTTTCCATTTCTATAACTTATTAGTAGTTTATTTACTGGTTCATGAAAATATGAAAATTCTTAAATTTTTTGTCGTTTGCTTTGATTTTAAAAAATTGCATTTTTCGTTTAAAACTGGCAATTTTAACGCAAAATAAAATGTTACTAGTGAAATCAATCAAATTTCTCGTGCAATTCAATTTTTGCGTCATTTTAAGTTCACGCTCTTTTTATACGCCGCAAAACCAAAAAAACCGATATTTTGATCCTAGTGGTCTAGACAAAAAAAAGCATTTCTGTATTTTTTTAACAGTCAAAAAATTTTGATGTAAATTAGTTACAAAAAATAAATTTGTTCTGTGTATTTGGGTTTTACGGGTATAAAACTAAAAAAAATAATGCAAAAATAGACTTATTTTTCAACACAAACTCTTACAACTACACTTTTAACAGAGCTCAGAAGAACTAATATTTGTTATATTAATAAAACTTTGAACTCTGAGGACAATTTTACATGATAAATAGTCATTGTCGTACCCATTTTTAAGCAAATGTGTTAAAAATTAATTATTTTTTCATACAAAAAATATTATAAACACTAGGATAGAGTTTAACATTTTTTTTGTCAAATTTTGATGAGCGCCGAACGGATTTGTGTTTGAATGCTAAAAATAATAATGTTCTCAAATTTTGGCGCATATTGAATTTAAATTTGTGCCGCAAGCGCTAAAACTATTAAACAAAAATTGTCCAAAAATGGTTCAAACGATAAAAGATGTCTTTGTTAAATATAAGCCAAATAATCTTATAAAAATATTTTTTTCTTCTTCTTCTTCTTTTTCTTCAGTCAGCCATTTTCTATCCTTAGGATATAAGCTTTTCTTTTACTTATCCAAACCTGTCGATCCTGTGTCATGAACCAGTTCAGACCCGCTGCTCTTTTAAGGTCAGCAGCCTATCTCATTTGTGATCGTCCTCTTCCTCTATTTTCTCCCCATGGCTTCAATCTTAAGATTTTGCCACTCCATTTATCTTGACCTCAAGCCACATGTCCAGCCCATCCCCACTTCATCTTTGCTATTCTTGTGACTATGTCATGTACTTTTGTTTTTTGTCTTATCTAAGTGTTTATTTTATGATTTCTCAGTGTTATTACCAGTATTCTCCTCTCTATTGCTTTTGATGTACGCGCAATTTATTTAGAATTTTCTTTGTAAAAACCCAGGCCTCAGCACCATAAGTCTGTCCTGATAGTATGCACTGGTCATAGAGCTGTGTTTTTAGACTAAGTGGTATGTTCATTGCCAGAGCATCTTTTAGTTTGCTGTATGCAGTCCAGCACAGTTTATCCTCCTGTCTATCTCTATTTCTTGGTTTGCCTTTCCTATTGCTATTTGTTGACCTAAATAGTTGTATTTTTATAACTTACAAATCTCCTGATTGTCTATTTTAATGGTGATATCTTCATCGTTTGAATTTGTCATAAACTAAGTTTTACTGAAGCTGATCTCTAGTCAAACTCTTCGCAAAGCTGCAAACACCTCGTTTGACATGTTCTGTAGTTCTTCTTTAGTCTTTGCAAATATTACAATATCGTCTGCAAATCTTAGATGTTGGAGCATCTCTCCACAGATCTTTATGCTTCTTTCACTTCAGTCTATAAATTTGAATGCGTCTTCTAATACCAATGTGAATAGCTTAAGTGAGATTGGATCGCTTTGCCCTACTCCCTTTTCTATTGTGATCTTTTCAGTGTTTTTGTGCATTTTTATCTGAAACGTTGCGGTCTTATATATATATATATATATATGCTGTATAAGATTTCCGTACCTGTGGTCAACCATCGCGTTTTTTAGAGCTTATATGATTGCCCATTGTAGATGTTCTATGGTACTAAAATTCTTCCTAAAGCCGGCTTGTTCTTTCGGTTGGTAGAAATCCAATTCATCAGTTAGTCGATTGGTGATGATTTTTAAAAAAAGTTTGTACACCTGAAATAGTAGACTAATAGGTCTGTAGTTTTCCAGACCTTCCTTATCTTCCTTTTTGTATAGTAATACAACTATAGCATTTGTCCATCCTTCCGAGACTTTTCCTTGTTCTAGACATTTGTTGAATAGCTTTGCTAATTCTTCTAAGATTATTTCTTCTCGGTGTTTCATCATTTCGGCTAGAATGTCATCTTCTTCAGATGCTTTGCCGTTCTTCAATATTCTTTAGAACACTTTTTATTTCTGCTCTGTTTATTTGCGGGATGTCTTCCAAATTCACATTTATAACCGTTCTTTTTCGTTCTTGTTTTTCGATGTCACTATTAATTTTTGATTTGTATAGATCTTCATTAAACGCTTCTGTGACTTTTAGTATTTTGTTTCTATTATTCACCGTGAAGCCTTCTTTATTTTTAGTTTTTATTATTTCCTTTCTTGAGTTGGTTTGTTTTCTAAAGTTCATCATGCCTTTATTTTCTTCTAATAGTTTCTGAGTCAAACCAGTTTTGTATTTTCTTTTATCCTCTTTTACCATCTTCCTTGTCGTTGTTTACTTCCGTATATTCTACTGTACTTCTTTTGTTCTGTATTATGAAAGTTCTTTGTTTCTCTAACATTTGTTTTGTTTGGTCACTCAGCTTATTCTTCTTGCTCAGTTTCGATTTTGCATGTTGTTTTGCAGCAATCTTTATTATCTCTATTACTTTATTGTTCCTTTCGTTTATGTCTGTGTTGTTATGTATTTTCAGTTCTTTAAAGCTAATTGCCAGTTGCATTTCGTTGTAACATGCGTCGGTCTATTATTGTGCATTTGTTTTTCTTGTTACTAATTTTCATTGCTCTTTCTGGTTTTATGTTTATAATTGTTTTGGCTCTTACTAGTCGGTGGTTACTTCCAGTATTAAATCGGTTTAGTACGTTCACATAATGTATTATATTTTTTTGCTTAGTTAGTATGTAACCGATTTGATTTTTTGTATTTCTATCAGGGCTTATTCAAGTCCATTTTCTGTTGTTCTTCTTTCAAAGAATGTATTGGACACATATAGATTTTTTTGTTCCATGAAATTCAGAAGCATAGTCCCTCTTTCATTCCTTGTTCCAAGTCCGTGTTCTCCTATATATTTTTCTACATTGTCTAACTTTCTTCCTACCTTGCAGTTAAAATCAGCCATCACGATTACGTGCCTTGTCGAGCATTCTGTTATGTCTCTCAATATGTCTTTATAAAATTCTTGTACGTCTTCGTCTTCATAGCTACTTGTAGGTGCGTATACTTGTATTATTTGTAACGTTATTAATCTGCTAATTTCCGCAGTAATAACTCTATCCAATATTGGCTTCATTTTTTTTATATACGTTTCTACTTTTTTATGTATAAGTATACCTACACCTTCGTGGCTCAATTTTGCGTTGCTTCTTTGGAATAGAGTGTGCCTTGATTTTAATATTTCACTCTTTTTCTTCTTGTTTCTTCAATTTCAAGTATATCCCACTTGATTTTTCCTAATTCATGTTCCAGCTCTTCTAATCTCTCTTCTGAAGCTATCGATTTTACATTGTACGTTGCGATATGTAGTGTCTTTTGGCAGCCTGTTTGTGCCCAGTCATTCTTTGCATCTTTTGCCTTTCTATCTTTTCGTCCGCTGCCTTAGGCGGGGATTTTCGGGCTGCTGGAAACTGAAGGCCTTTTTGTTTCGGTTTGGAATCATATTTGGGGTAGTGGTCATAAAACACTACGCTAGCCAGGCGGGTTGGTGAGTTTGGGTTGGATTCAGCCGCCCATTGTGGGAACCGACGCTGATTGCAGCCGCCCGTTTTGAGTCAGACGATGCATACCACCCATATCTGGAGGCTTTCCCCTATCCGCCACCCGAGGACACGCTCGATAAAAGACTAGGAACCCCACACTAAAAAAAAAAACTAAGTAAAAGAATTTTTTTTTAAGTTGTAAATTTTTTTCTATTTAGACTTTTCCACGCCCGATAAGCACGGCACTGACTATTTTCCATATAGAATTGTTTGTAAAATTTATTTTTTTTTTTAATATTTGGTGTATAACTTCTCTGAACGCTGCTAAATGTGTATTTATAAAAGTTTATGTCCAAAAATAGACCTATTTTTGAGCTTTACACCCCTAAAACCCAAATACAAAAGAACAAGTTTACATTTTCCAACTAATTTACATCAAAATACGTCAACTTTGGCGGTTAAATAAAATCCAAAAACGCTCATTTTTTCACACCCCATTAGAAACAAAAAATTGGTTTTATGGCTTTTGCGGTTTACAGACAGAGAACTCACAAATAAGATCTTTGCTCAAACACCAAAAACATTGAAAAAAGAAATTGTCAAAGTCAACAAATCTTGACAAAAACAAACAAATAAAAACCAACCAAACTAAACCATTTATTGAATTCCTGGTAAGTTAATCAAAAGTTGCAAGCCAACAACTAACAAAAATGATTTTTTTTGTTATAGCAAAAAAAAATAAAATACGTTAACAGAAGCACGAAAGCTGTCCAACATAATCTAAAAGCTTCTATTTGGCACAATTACTCTGCCATTAAGTGTTTTTTAACTACTGTTACTGTTCTTGATACCCTAGAAGCGGACCGTTATCAACAAAACATTTTTTAATGTTGTGGATTTGGTGATGCTTTGACTGACTTTATAACCGCCCTGACAAGTTTTAGCTTCATAATTGGTTAGTTATATTGTCTAACGTCCTATAGTGGCAGAACTATACTAACGTTTTTTATTACGGCCATAATCGTGACAAAACGTGTGTGTGTGCCAAGGGTGCTAAACAGCAATCACCCGAGTGTATGAGCATTATCAATGCGCGCCAAGTGGCTGCAGTCTCACTGCACCACCCACCGCCACCAACTAAAATTCGAACACGTTAAATCATATGGCGACGGTCCGACTGATTCACTATTTTCGCCGGCATCTGTCATTTGGTAACCACCGTTTCATAATTTCAAATCGGTTGGTTACGCGGCAACAATTGATTGTCATTTGAAACATACTAACTTAATATTTCACAAATCAAAGCATCTGTCATTTTCGCTTTGATATTTGAAAATTTTAAAAACGGTAACATGAAAGAAACATGAACACCACTTGACATTGATAAACAAATTACATTAGCAAATGAAATATAAATATATAAATATAGCACTCTTCTACTGACATAGAAATGAGTGGGAAATTTAAATATTTGGTGGTCACCAGTAGCTGCAGTGACACCGTAGTACATTTTGGTGGTTAGTGGCAAACGGTGAAAGTTGGTGGCGGTGGTGCAGTGAGACTGCATAAAGCAACAACGCATCCACCACTATGTCACAACACGCCTGTGGTCGCACGCAAAACGGCTTGTACGCTATTTATTTTTTAAATTATTGTGTGATTTGACAAGCCACACAGCACAAACACTCATGTAAGACTATAATAAACAATCTCAACACACCGCAAGCCAGAAAAGCAATAACAATAATTACACTTTAACTAAAACACATTGACTCAGCTCAACAAAAAGAAAACTGGAAAAAATTTACCACGCTTCTGCGTAAATAAACGTGTATTTTGGCTTGTGTAGCTAGTTTGAGTGTTGTTAGATTCAAAAGACATTTTATTAAAGCCATTAACTTTGATAGCATCCGCTCAGAGTTACGTCTTAGTACAAAAAATCCATTCTTTGGGTCGTAAAAAAAAGAATAAAATAAAAAGCAAAACCATTTTTTGGTATTCCAATTTTTTTTCTTAAAATATCAAATTGTTATAGTCAAACCCAAAACAACTCTCAGTTAATATCTCTCCAAAGAGGCCATGCTTGCATCCAGTCAAAGATTGAAACTTACAACCAAAACACTTCATCGCTACTCCCCGCTCTACCACTAAGAAACTACACTACTTTTACAACCACAAAATAAATTTACCCGATGATTATTTTAATAAATTGTATAAAGAACACTTTACTTGGGTCACTAATCTTTTAAGTAACAAAATACTGCGCGTCAGGTGCCGAACATCATAATAAATCCTTTTTTTGCTCCAATAGCTATACGTACACACAATTCATAATATTCTTGACAAATACGTTTCAAATAGTTATAACAAGACTAAGAAACAAAAATATTAACTATGGTTTACTGGTGAAATAATAAAACTTTAGATTAGAAAACAAATTAAGAATTGAAGTAAAAATCGAAAAAGGAATCATTATATAATATTTTTTTGCAGAATCAAAAAAAGCAATAACTGAAACTTAAAAAAAAATCTAGTAAAAAAAAGAATACAAAGTTTCCAGAAGATTTAATATACAATGAGTAGCAGTAATTTCAAATAGTAAATCATTTTGCTAGTACATTCCAAAATTCTTACATTCAAACGCAAGATAAACATGACAATGATTGTGTTCAAGAAAACATAAACTACATGGGCAACGTTCAAATATTAGAAAATAATGTTCTAAATGCATCAGAAACTTCCAAGCTAACAATGGGTTTACATGATATTCAAAAATTTCTTTTAAAATAATCTTGCTCTACATATATCAGCCCCGTTGATGATCTTTTTTGTTGACAATACCTTGGTTTTGCGTAGTGATAGTTCATTTACACGCCGTCATTCTATAAATTTTATGTTAGACAGAGGATCATGATACAAGACCATAATTTTATTTCCTGTCAGATTGCAAAATTACTTCTTGTCTTCCCTCACAGAGTTTCAAAAAAGATCAACCACAATCAACTCTGTTTTTGAAAAGCAGGCAGAAGTTTTGGAACCCATCTTGCACTCATTTTATTCATATCTAAATGATCATGGGGTATTCGGCAAATCAATGTATCTGACAGCCCCGACTTTAATAAAAATTAATTTACTTTTATTCGGCAAGCACTTTCAACCAAATTTTTCAATAAAAGCAATCAATTTTCTGTGAGCCCTTCAACTGGTCGACCAGAACGTGAGTCATATTCTAAAGACTCATAGCTCATCTTAAACCTTTTGCCTCATTCTTTTACGGTAAAATAAGAAAGTGAATCTTCACCGTATACGCCATCCAATCTTTGATTAAATTGATAAGAGGTAAGACCTTCCAATGTCACAAACATATACAATACAATACAAAGGAGAAAGGAAAACAGGAGCACACGAGAGAAGATAAATGGAACGTAAGAAGAATGGACAAAGAAAAGATAAAGAAAGACATGGAAACAGAAGAAGTGACAGAATACGACAATATTGAGGAAAGATGCGAGAGGTACTCAGATAAACTGAGAAAAGCGGCGGAGGAAGCAATTCCTAGGTACAGGAAAGGCGGACGAAAAGGACCATACTGGTGGTGTGAAGAAACAAAAGAATGCAGAAAAAACACAATATAAACTGGGAGAAAAGTCAAAAAGCAGAGAAGAAGAAGAGAGAACACAGAGGAAATAGAAGAGAAACTAAAAAACGACAAAAAATCTTAAAAAAGGCAAATAGGGATAACAGAAAAAGATGCTGGAAAGAAATGATAGAATTTATAGATGGGGATCCTTGGGGAAAACCGTACAAAATAGTGATGGACAAATTGGGTGGAAGAACAAAAGGAATCTGCCTAAAAGAAGACGAAGAAAAAGAAGTCGTAATTAAAAAACTATTTCCCAAGGGAGAACCAGTAGAAGAACCAGAAACAAAAGAAGAAGAAGAAACAGTTATGGCAACAGTGAAAGAGATAAAAGAGATCATAAAAGAATTGCCTAACAACAAAGCACCAGGTCCGGACAAAATAACAACAGAGATTGTTAAAGCAGCTTTAGACGGAAACGAGATAGAAATAACTCAAATAATCAACAGGTGCCTAAAAGAAGAAACTTTCCCAGGATGTTGGAAAGAAGCCACTCTGGTACTGATTGAGAAAAAGAAAGAAGTAGGAAAAGCAACGTCATAGAGACCAATATGCTTAATCAACACACTGGCTAAAATAATGGAGAAAGTTATTGTACGGAGAATAGAACAAGAAGTAGAAGAAAAAGGAGGATGGGAAAAAGAACAATACGGATTTACCAAAGGAAAAACAACCTTAGGAGTTATAGAAAAAGTGAAAGCAATAGCAAAAGAAGCAAACAGCGGAACGCAGAGGAAAAGACAACACTGTATAATGATAGCGTTGGACATACAGAACGCGTTTAATAGCATATCATGGGCAGCAATCATAGAGACGGCAAAGCAAAAAGAAGTGAACAGAAAAACAATCAAGATTATATGGAGATACTTACAGGACAGAAACCTAGTGACCAAAAAGAGAAGATTTAAACTTACCAGAGGGGTACCGCAGGGCTCAGCACTGGGACCAAAACTGTGGAACCTTGTCTATAACGTGTTACTTCAAATAAAGATGCCGGAAGGCGTGTCAATAACAACATTTGCGGACGACTTAGCAGTAGTAGGTAGAGACGTAGAAATAGAAGTACTAAAAGATTAGAGCTGGCAATTGATATGATACAAATATGGATGAAAAGTAAAGGTTTAAAACTAGCAACACAAAAAACTGAGGCGGCATGGCTATTGACTAAGAAGAATAATAGAGGAACAGGTAAGATACAGGTGGGAGATTAAGAAACAACCATAGGAAAAAAATCAAATACCTCGGAGTGACACTCGAAGCAAAGGGATAGAATGAACAGGTTACGGAAGCGGTCATTGGAACAAAGGAAATGGAGAGAAAGCTTGGTAAACTTATGCCAAACAACGGAGGTCCAGGAGAAGAAAGCAGAAGGCTAATAGCAACGACAGCAAAAAGCAAATTGCTGTATGCCGCAGAAACATGAAGTAAGAGGAGCAAGCTCGCTAAGGATTTGCAGAGCTTACAGAACAGTGTCACAAGAGCCAATAGAGGTAATTGCGGCAACACCTCCCGCGGATATGATGGTGGAGGAAATTATAGAAATAAAAAAACTTGTAAAAGAAGCAACAAGTAAAAAAGAAGCAAAGATAAAAGCAAAAGAGAAGACTATGGAAAGATGGCAGAGAAAATAGGATACAGGAGAAAAGGGGAAATGGACGAGAGAACTAATCCCAGAAATAAAAGAATGGGTAGAGAAAAAACCCAAGACGTGCTATTATACAACACAAACACTGACCGGGCACGGAGCATTTGAAAAATTCATGCAAAAAATTAAAAAAATAAAGGAAGAAGAAAGGTGTACATTTTGCCAGGAAGAAACACACGATAACGCAGAACACACTCTAGTAGAACGCGAAGCGTAGGAGGAAGATAAAAAAAAAACTAGAATATATACTAGGAAGCAAAGTGGATAAAACAACAATCACTAACAAATGCTAAAAAGATGAAAATAAATGAAGAGCGCTAAGAAACTTCGCAACAAGTGTACTAAAAAAAAATTGAAAAGTTTGACAATAGAAGAATATAGAAAAACAAACAATGGAAACAAACACACAAACTAAAAACCATAGAAGAGAAAGAAAAGAGATGAGAGAAGCTAAATGGAAACAAGAAAACAGAAAAAAAGATCAAAAAGAAAAAAATAAGAAAGGACATGACAATTGTGCAAACCAAGAAGCAGAAGAAAAAAGAAGAACATCTACAGAGACTACGATACCAAACAAAATTGCAGAGATAAGGAGAAGGAGAAAAGAAATATTGAAGGAAAGCAGAATAACAGAAATAACATGGCAAATACCAAATGATAGATATGCTATCTCGAGGCTGACTAAAAACGCAACCTTTCAGATAGTCAGAATATACTTGGCAACGAGAGAACATGAAGAAGTAAGTCCTGATGGAGATACAAGGATATCACTGGAGGTAAAACTTACAAATCTAGGACTGCCAAAAGGAATACAACTAATGGAACTGCATAAATTATTCATGGAGGAGAGGTGATACGATGAAGAAGAAGTGAACAAAGACCTTAGTAAGCTAAGAGCACATCTGAGAACAAATTATATAATTAGAGTAAATAACACAAAGATGGGAGAAAGAAGAGAATGCAGAGGTAGATGCCAGTGCAGATAAGAAAAAGCAAAATGACAAAAGAGACAAACAAGGGTAGGGGCTATAGAGAGAGAGGGGCTGGGGACCTTCCAATGTGAATTTTTTTGCAAACCTAACAATGTCTACAAAACTAATTAAAGTCTGGGGTTGAAATTTCACTTGTAAGTTAATAAAACATCTCAGTTTACTGACAATATTTGACATTTTTATTTGGTCTGAAGTCTTTAGAAATGTAGTATGCCAGAAATTTATTACGGTTACCTTGTACATTGTCGCTTTGCAATTTAATATAATAACGTTTTGTGATAGTTTCTTGCTTTGCGAATTACTACCATAACTTAATTATAAAGATTTTTTTTATTAACTTTACCAGTTTTCGTTTAAAGAGTATTTTTATTGATTTAACATAAATAGCTAACAAGAAGTTGTCAGAAAACTGAATTATAATAATAAATCAATCAATAAGAAACATTTAACATATATGTATAAAATATATAAAGAGACGCAATGTCTTCTAATGAGACAGTTGTAAAGCAATAATTTCGAATAAATAAAGCCATACTGATGAGAGATAAAACCTCGAAACGCGTATATAGATGTTTTGAGTTTAGAATAATTTTTTCATAAATATAATTTTTTAATGTAATTTAAAATATAATTTTATAAAACAATATCTTCTAAGAATTATTGATACTTTATAATAATATGATTAGAAAATAGTCAATTTAGACAATAAAGTCGCAACCTGCATCGATATTCATATCTCGTTATGCAATTTTTCCATATAAATTCTTCTTGGAAGCGTAGTAATCCCATATTGTCGAGCAGTGCACCGGAATATTGTCACATGCTATGCCACTTTTACTTCTATTTACATTTCAAGTTAGTGCTTGACGCGAATACAGATGGCCGCGTTTTACATATGCAATATACTTATTTTACGCGTAGAAATAGAAAATAGAAAACTGCAATATTTATCTCTGGAAACCATACAAGCTAAAATAATCTTTTTATTGTCACATGTACTGAGAAAGTTTATTGCATGTGTAGTAGACAATAATAAAATAATAATAAAATCACATCAGATTTTATTTGAATTAGTTAGTTTTAGTTTCGAGAATTAAATTCTCGTTTCGTGGAAGATGAGTTTTCAAACCCACCCCAAAGTTATAATCCACTTTTAATTAATTTGAACTTCATTATTGCAATTGCATACAAACAAATTCATCTCTGCAAAATTGAAAACGATTAAATTCATACAAATGTACAATTGAATTTTAAGTTTTGTGTATAGTCAGATTTAAATGATTTTATTATATTATATTTAATAAATTACAAAATATAATAATTTTTTTGTTCAAACTAATAGATTAAAATGTATTCAGCAATAAATTAACTTAAACGTCATCAAATTTGATTTAATAATAATCCATTAAAGCCATAAAAAAACTTGATGTTTTATGTGATCCCATAAAACGATAATTAACTTCAAACATAATAAAATTTCACCCCACTTATGGGGAGGGGGGTCACAATTTGAATATTGCAAGCATACATACATGCAGCGTCGGCACGTGAAACGCAAACGCGGCGACGTCGAAGAGTGTCATATATCAAATGATTGCAAATTTCAGCGAACAGCAGCTGATCGTAAAATCAATTTATTGGTTAATTATCCTCCTGATGGCGGCATGAAACTGCTTCACGCCGAATTGCCATTCTTGTTATATATATTCGCTGATTCTATTATTACTAATTTTATCGAATAATAATCATTAAATTGAATAATCATACTAAATCCAGCCAATTTAAAATCGACTCTAAAGAAAGCGTATTTCAAAATTCGTTGATAATAAAAAACCCTAAATTTATAATGAGACTGCACAATATTAAAAATAACAAAATATTTAAAAAGAACAATGAACTAATGATATCATATTTCTATTGTTATAATAACAATAGTCCACTGTCTGCTTTGCAATTATATTTACAAAAAATAATGAAATCTATACAATTTTAAACTAAAAATAGTTGCATGAATGATTCAGCTCTAGAGAAACAATAATTATCTCTTTGTTATAATTGCTGTATAAGTTTGCTAATTAAATTCCATTAAAAATACAATTTTTATTCTTGGACTTTTGTTCGTGCTCGTCTAACACCTAGGCGCTTTAATTAAATAATGTAAAATCAAACGCGAACACCTCTCAAAGGACTCCCTTACCCCCACCAACGGCAAATCTCAAAGGAAAATTATTATGAATCACGGGTGTAATGAGTTCCGACGCGATATTTTTATTTTATAATTTTGCCGACTTTAATTAATTCTCCACCCTGGTAGAGCAAACACGACACCGGCATGCAGAAAGTATATTAATTGATCATTAAAACGTTGAAAATTGTTTATGTGTTTTTTTATGCTACGTTGCACAAATTAATCATTGAAGCCATTCGTATTAAGAACTTTTTCTTCTGAATGCATTAAAATATAATATCGATGTAATTTAGCTGAACATATATAGTGGCTAGAGTAATAGGTCTTTCAGGCTATTAGCCAATAATAACTGCATCCATTACGTGATAAGCATCAGATAATACAGTGTCCGTGTGATATATGGAAACACAATAAAGCCCCCGCGTGTTAATATCCGAAATGGAGTGGGAGTTAGAAACTTTATACAACATCTACGTATTTGGGATTAAAACATGTATATTTTAATTTAACTTTTTTTTATAGAAATTGAATTTTTTGATTAAAACAAGCGCTATGCGGAAAGAAAATAATAAAAATGCAGCGAATTAAATATCTGGAATTTATTGCGGGCCATAATAAATAACGCTTGTGCTTTTTATTATCCGACATGAAAATATTAATTGGAAACGATATAACCATGCAAGGTTGTAATTAAAAAATATAATGTATGAGCTTGGATTATAATCAATTGATTTGAAATTATTAGTATTTTTTAATAAATGACATCACGTTTGTGTCTTGTTAGTTGCCGCTTTCGGGTTGCAACCCTCTGGAATTTGCACGTTAGCGTCGCACGTAGCGCGTATTTATATATCTGGCAGATCGCAGATACACACGCGAGTTTAAGAGATGGCTCTTCCCCACCCAAGCTGCACATGCAAGGAATATTTATTTATGCTGGCAGTACATTTACCCTCTTGTTTATCGTGTACCGAATGCTGGATGAAAAGTGTTTTGCAAACGGTTTTATTTGTTTTATTAATTTAGTTGTGTCTTAAATTGGGAAAGGTTTAATATAAGTTCTTTACTATTGACAATTGCGCCACAGCATACAACTAACCTAACAATGCTGCATCTAGTTTATTGTTCTGCGATTGAGTTGAGCTGCAGCAAGGGGGAATCCAAAGACAAGAAGGCCAAAGTGTTCATATTTGTATTAATTGTGTAAAACTTAATAATAACTATTCTTTAATTTCATTGTGCTCTTCTATAGTTTATTAAATTTTACGATTTTGTTTTTTTGAAGTAAATCATGCTTTGTATTAGCATCTTTCTGGAACTCTAACTCCATTGTAAACTCACAGTATTTTCTTGGAACCAAAGCAGACTTACTGCAACTTATAAAGACTTTTTTTTTCTAAATTTTACTTCGCTTTACTTCACTTTACAAGCAAATTTAGTTAAACACTTTTGGGTATTTTATAATATAAATTTTTGTTTTGCTTTTAGGATTACTTTATGTTTACCTATGACAAAACATAAACATTTTCAATCCTGTAACTTTAGTATTATTAAAAGTTTAAAAAATAATTTTCAGTTTTATTTATATTTGATTCTTTTTGTATATTTTAACTACCTGATAAGCCCTGTCAACTTTATGCTTGACAAATCTGGTACATAAACTGTCAATTGTCAATTCGACAAAGTAATTATCAACTATTTTACAAAAGTATTTTTTATAAACAATTATTTAATTTTTTTAATAATTTTTGTTAAATTTTTTCAGTTAAAAGTACAGTTCCTCAAACTGAAGTAAACCACAAACACGTGAGAGAAAAATCCAGTTATTAAGTATTAAGAGGTTATTGAATATATAGTTAAAATTACAATCTCGTACTCAATAAACTGAGTGGGCTAATGGGCAAAAATTCCAATTAAAACTAGCTATTTGTGATCAAAAAAATAAGATCACAAACAATGAGCAAATACTTCAGTTAAAACTACTGTCCCGCAATCAATAAGCTAACACACCCAAATGTTTATAATTAAGAAATTAGATCACAAATACTTAAGCGGAAGGACGTTAACTTCAGTTCAAACTACTGTATTGCAATTAATATACTGAGTGCCCCGACCGCCCACCTAACCAAGTATTTGTTATTACAAAATTGAATCACAAACACTTACGCGGGTGATCGGGAACTCTAGTTAAAACTACTGTCCTGCAACCAATGAACTAAACGGCACTCCCACTTACCCAACTGTTTGTGATCAAGAAATTAAATCACAAACAAATTGGCAGCAACTCCAGTTAAAACTACTTTCTTGTACAGAAAAAATTGAGCGCCTTGCATACCCACCCGAGTGGTTGTTATTAAGAAATTAGATTAGAACACAATCACTTAGGCAGGAACCATAGTTGATACAAATGCTCCGCAATCAATAAACTGAGACTATCCACCCAAGTGATTGTGATAACATGATTGGATCACAGACACTTGAACGGGTAAGTAAAAACTTTAGTTAAAATTACTACCCACCCAACTGTTTGTGATCAAAAAATTAGGTTGCAAACACTTAAATAAAATACATCAGTAACACAGGGGAGAATCAAAACAAAACAAAAGGGAACAGCGTGATTAGGTAATAAATAAATAAATACCTAATCACGCTGTTCCCTTTTAGGGTAGGAAATCGGATTTATTTGGAAAGAACGCTACGCTTTGCATCACTTTGTTCGGGACATCCAACTGTCTTCTATGTCGTACTGATGGCTTATTTGATATTGTTTGGTATTTAGTTACTGGTAGTTTGATGTTTTTGTTGACAAAAATTGTTCTTTTTCTTCTTCAGCCGTCAGTTCTCCACTCCTGGACGTAGGCCTCTTTCATCCTTTTCCATGTTTCTCGGTCTTGTGCTGTCTCAAACCATCTTTTCTCTGCTACTGCTTTGTCATCGTCTATCCATCTTTTAAGTGGTCTGCCTATGCTGCGTTTTGTTTGTCTTGGTAGCCAGTGTGTTAATTTCAAAATCCATCCGTTTTGGCTTTGCCTGGCTACATGGTCCACCCATTGCCACTTGAGTATATATATATATATATATATATATATATAATACTCAGAATATCAAAAAGATACTCGCTCCAAACTATCCATTCATATGCACCAACAAGCAAATCTGAAGACAAAGATGCCAAAAGACACAATAATCATTGGTGACTTCAACGCAAAGATTAGTCACCAGGATACACAGGCTGCTCGATTTCCTTGGAAATGAAAACATGTACTGCATGAATACTTTTTTGTTTTTCTTTATTGCGCGTTTTACAGCTATTTTACATAAAATACACAAACCTGAACAAGATCATAAAAAAGCAAACTCAAAAAGACACCCGCGCCCATAATACTGAGATGATAAATACTAGGAGATAACGCAAACATGAAAGGTCCGAGATTCAAAATGTTAATTAATAGGAAAACAGGTAATTAATAAAATAAAAAACACCAAAAGTACTTATTATCGTTGTGGATAAAAACGAAATTGAGGATGTAATTAGAAACTTTTACAAAACTCTCTATACACCAAAAGTAGAAGACCCGGGCCACTGAAAAAGAACAACAAAGATATACCAGAAATCACGATAACAGAAATAAGGAAAGCAATGAGACAAATAAAATATAGAAAATGTCCCGGAGAAGACTTCCACTAAGCGTTTGATTCTATAAAAACTTGAGCGTTTCAAAGATCAATAAACAGAGCTCAAATCGACTCCAGATATTCCAACATTTTAAAAAACATCTACAAAAACGCATCAAAATAGATGAAGGACTGAAAACAAATAGAATTTCAGTACATCGAAGACAAGGAAAACTTATATCCCCAAAATTAAATAATTAAAACAGATGGTAGTTACTTGAACCGTCTAAGATTTGCCGACGATATAATCCTCATGATATGGCAGAACTGAAAACTATGCTCATACAACTAAATAACTCATCTAAAGCTATAAGTTTAAAAATAAGCCTAAAAAAACAAAACAGAGGTTCTAGTAGACACCAAATAATCGAACAAGATAACGTATATGTCTAACTAGGACACAACATCCTGCTAGGGAATGATAATTAAATTGCTGAAATTACAAAACAAACAAGGTTTGCTTGGGTTGCATTTAAAAACTTAAAACACATACTAAGACCGTATGACCTCAATCAACTTGAAAAGAAAAATATACGAAACATGCATCCAACCACTTACAAGAAAGAAAACAGATAAACTAAAATCAACACAAAAGCCAATGAAGCGAGCAATGTTGGGGATTACACTGAGAACAAAATACGCAATGAAGAGATCAGTAAGCAAACTAAAAAAATGGCAATGAGTCGACCATGTCTCAAAATAACACAACGACAAATGGACGACAAAAATTGGTGTCCAAGAGAAATAAAGAGGAGTTAAAGAACTCTAAAAAAAAAATTCAAAAAATTTAATTAAAACTGTCCCGCAATCAATAACTTACCCACCGCTCAACTGTTTGTAATCAAGAAATTGGATTACAAACAAGTGGGCGGAAGCAAAAATTTGTTTGTAAGTGCGTCTCTAAGCCATTTTCTGGAATAACCGCATTTTTTCACTCCAACGTTTCTGCAACTATATTATATAGCATAATCATAAACCAAAAGAACTTTATGAAAACTTTTCTAACCACAAACACTTCAGTTTCTGAATTGTAGTCCAATATATCAAACGGGATACACTCCAGTCTACCTACATAAGTGCTTTTGTCATCAACTGATTGGATATATGTTACACTGCAACGTTCCTGCAACTATATTATATAAAAAAAGAGTTGATTATTGTTAAAACCACAAAACATAAAGATTTTTTTTGTAATTTGTATAGAAAAAATCTTCTAAAGCCAAAGTGTTAGATTTGCTTTCTGAAAAAGAGTATCTACCGACTAAACTCCTACCAAATCATACCTGGAAGTATAAAACCGTAAAGCTCATGTACCTTAAAAATTGTGTTTTCGGTTGGTTGGAACGCTCTTTAAGCTGTGATGTAAGCCACTTTAGAGTTAAATAAGGTTAATCGGTCTTTTACAGAAGTATACTTTGTTTGGCTCAACAAATCTGGTCGGATCAAAGTTGAAATAAACCGCAAGGTTATCATAGTATTTTTAAGTCAAATTCTCAATGTGATGCCGCAACAGAGGAATACCAAGTTTGTTACAAATTTCTTGCATTTGATAGTGTTCCGACAATACAACGCAAATTTAAATTTTGGAAGATTTTGAGACAATTAAGGTGCGTGTTTGCGGCTGTTCTTTAGACTAAAGACGCAATGGTGATTTGCAGTCTAATGATCGAAGTGTACATCTAAATTTTGTTACAGAGCAACATCCCACTCTTCCACTAAAAACAATTTTAAATTGTGCAGTTTTTACTTCTAACCTTGTCAAAAGTAGTTTTTTCAGTCTGAAATTTTTGACAATGTGGTCTTTTCCAGGTTTACGGCAAGCCTTTTCAAGCTTTTATAGACTGCCCTGTGCAATATTGATGAGGGCTATTATTGCTTTATGCAAAATAGATTTAAGAGTTCTGTTAGAAATCAGACCCTAGCGCAGGTTAAGTTTTTAGTTTTAAAATGATTTCTCTGATTCAAAAAGGTCAAACGCTGTGAAAACCATTCTTGCAATGGATGACTGGAATGAGGACTCTTTTATTGCGTAATACTTCGACAATCTTCTACATTTGCAAATTTTTGTCTTATTCGCGCGAGAAAGACCCAGAAGGTTATCAGCACTAGCCTTTTTTAGAAACCTTTTTTTTGGTTTTGTAGATTAAATTTAAAAGCAGTTTGACAGCTCCTTCAATGTTCGCAACCATTCTTAATAAAGCTAAACTACCAATGCTCACATCCAAGTATTGCAAATCCAACCCGTATAGAGAACAAATCTTCCACCCTCTTTCTCTTTCTATAAAACTTGAGTAATATTAGGTAAAAAGCATAACGTCTTAAGTATTGTCAATGAACGTCCCCTTGTTGACTAGCAAAGCCTTTTTGCTCAACAAAAATCTAACAATGTTTGACTTTTGAGGGTGATTTTAGCGCTGTTGCAGTTTAGATGCTTAAACTTGAAGTCTCCAACACTTATGGTAGAAAGGTTTAAGAAAACCATTTCAAAGTTTGCCGTTTCAAAAAGGTTAATTAGATTAATGTATGCAGATGCAAACTAGAATGTGTTCAGTCCAAGCACGTGCACAACAATTGCATTTGTTTTAAATATAAGAATGTCAAGAGTATCCATTTTAGAGTAGTCCAATAATATCTTTAGATCAGTGTTCTTCGCTTCCAACGCTAAATGAACAAATTTGGGATTATCAGCGCATATCTGGGTTTGTGATTTGACTTACACACTAGCATGGCGTCTATGTTCTGTTAAAAAAAAACTTTTTCACTCTGCCAAAACTCTGAGTAATACCTCAGGTGTAATATCCAAAGTTTTATTTGACAAAGACGGCAAACATGATAGACTGTTACAAAGCAAAAAACTGTACCTAAAAAACATAAACAAACAATTTGTTTGCTGTTACAGCAAATGATTTACGGAAACCTGAGTGAGGAAGCCAAGTCCGCTTCAAACTTGGGCTTGTTTGGAGTTTTTTTGCCTTATAAAGTGATCATTTTTATGTAGACCTTGCATCACTAGAACTTTGCAAGAGCCAGAGCAGAGTTAATATGTTTTTTGAGCTGTCCAAACTAAATCTTTAGACCCAATAACTTTGTAAGATTTCTGTTTATTTTGCTTCTTTCGGAATTGTCTGGTGGAATGTTTACAACAGCGTTCATAGTGGATAGACCCGCCTACACTGTTACGGAAAAGTCCAAGTTTACGGCATTAGTGACGTCCTCTACAGACACCTAAAAATGGAAAACATACTTGCCCTTGTCTTCCGAAGCAAAATCTGTAGCTAGACAATTGTGGTTGAAAGAATGGACCACTTTGACAGATTGTGCAATAATTTGACAGTTAGGAGAAAATTTTAACATCCTAAAAAGAAACTTTATAACAATTTTAGCATATTTTAAAAAGTATTTTGGCAAAATGGAAATTTTTACAGATTAAACAACTGTCAACTATTTCAAAAAACTGATATATAAACTGCAAATTTTAATCTTGACAAACTTGGCATATAAACTGTCAATGTGAAAATTTTACAACGTTGACTTAAACTATTAACTGTTAATTTGTCAAATCAAGAGTCAACTGTTTACCAAATCTGTTAATTGTACTGTCCTACTGTCAATTTGACAAAGCAAAACAACTGTCAACTATTTTACAAATATGGCAAATAATTGTTTTACTTTTGTTTTGAAACGACGTAGAAATGTTTAAAAAAGACTGTTATAACCAAATCCTGGAAGCCTAACAGTTTGGCTGTTAGGAAAGGCACTTAGTTTATAAATTATAAGTAGATATCGTAGAATAATGGGGTACATTATTAATATTCCCACCCACCCAAATGTCGGCCAAAAATTATATGTTTTTTTCTTACTAAAAAAGTTATAACAAATTCCTTCATAGTTAACACACAGACTACCCTGCAAGTGTCGGTTAACTAATGATTAGACGTTTCTTCTCACTGCACATAAAGTACAAGAAGCTGTTTCTAGCTAAAGAAGAATAAAATTACATCTAACTTTTAGATAATTAACACACATGCAGATAGGTGCAACACTTTATAAATTATGTGCTAGTGATTTAGAATAATTAAACAACTTTGCAGCGATCCTCGGACGTCTTTACATATACAGCAACACCAATTGCCTCAACATTAAAAGCTTTCTTTTCTTGAAAACTTACACAACACGCTTTGCACTTTTACTTATCAAAACCACATTTCCCTTGAAGAAAACAATTTGCACAAAAAACACATTCGCACATGATGCCTGGTTTGTGTGCTATTATCAAAGGCGTAGCTACAATTTTTGTGCTCTGCCGCAAAATATTAAGAAAAACCTTCTCAGAAACGGTTTAAAAAAAAACATTTCCATTGTGTGACCACTCAACAAATATTGGGCAGTCTTTCCCGTATTGCTGACCCTTGCTTACAATTAGCTACGCCACTGGTTATTATTTCTGTGTTGCTTTTTTTGTCTAAACAAGTGGTTAACACAATTAGCGTAGTTAACACAAAAACTTCACACAAGACAACTTTGATTTTCACGTCTTTAAGTCTTGGCAGTCAAAGTACTAGGTAGGCTCAGTTTTTTTTCCATAAATAAAAAAATGCGGACTAGGCTTATTTCAAAAGAAGGCTTCTCCATCAGATTATCATCTTTGTTGGAAAACTAAAAAGGAAAGTTTTATCACTAATTTTTGTGCTCCTTGATTGCCATCTTCACCTTATCATTAAGAGGGTTTAGTTTGATTTGGTCAGTTGGATTGTAAAACTTTTGCCATTTATGTTTTGCACGATTAGCTTTTTGGTCTTTCTGTCAAGACCTAACCAATTTAATCTAATTTTTGGCAAAGCCTTGGTAGCCTTTTCCATTGCTAGCAAGATGCTAGTAAAGTCAAGTAGTGATATGATGATTTCTTTTAAGATGTTTAAGATTTTTGCCATTTATGTTTGGTACAACTAGCTGTTTGGTTTTTCTGTCAAAACCCAATCAATTTGATCCAATTTTTGGCAAAGCTTTGGTAAACTTTTCCATTGCTAGCGAGATGAGACTAGTAAAGTCAACAACTATTTCTTCAACCGTTTGAATGTGATCTGATGCTTTTTTTAGGACGTTAGAAAATATGAATCAGGCTTGCAACCAGACAGTAGCGATCAGACAAACAGTCAACCCGAGTTTGATTCCCGGCAGCGGTAATATCTAATTTGTCAAATATATTTTAATGCGGTTGTCTCCTTCGCAAAGTAATAGCAAACCAGCAAAGTATTTGCTTTGTAAACCCCTCTAGTATTGTAGTTTGAATTCTACGTTAAATTGTAAGTCCCGCATGATTGTGTAGAACTATAATCGCACACCACAAACATACAAAAAGAATGCTTGTAGCAAACACGGCACTATAAAAAGAAGTTTTGCAGACCAATTTCCTATAAAAATCTAAGACTACCAAGCTGTAGTCTAAGTTAAAATCGTTAATAACCAAAATAACAGTTTAAACTGCAATGTTTTTGAGAAAAGCAATGCAAAAAATATTTCCCGTACACCTCTAGTAATAAGTTGGTATGTCTGACCTTACTCTAGGCATACCTAAACAGTACTTTTGGCTTTACAACATTCGTTAGTCTGCTGTGCCAAGCTAAATGCTTTGACTTAAAATCTCCTGCAACAATTATTGACAGCTAGCCGTCTAGCCTAGCATTAAAATCTGCTGTTACTAATTATATAGTTAGCAGCTGTTATGCTAAAATTAACTTTGTCAGTCTAAAGCTAAGAACAATAATTGCAATCAAGTTTCTTCTTTGCGAGTGGTCAGCAGATCATTTAACAAGAATCCCAGTTCCACGTTCCTGTGCTCCAAACGTGTTTTCCAAATACGTAAAAGAGTTTGAGATAATGTAAAATTTTTCTTGAAGCTAAAAGGGTTTTGGATAATCTTATTAATGTTATTTTTAATGAAAAATGCTTCTAGTTCCATTTTTATAATTAAAACCGTTGCCATTTCAAAAACAGATACAAAGCAGAATTGTTTTAGCCGTGTTAGCCATTAGACAACTACTATACTGATTGATTCAAGACATATATTTTTTTTTAATTCTTGTTTGCCTGCCATCATTAATTTTGTCAGGAAATTACCAGCCTTTCTTTCACCTAAAAATGGTGGTTGAGTGCCAGAACCCGTTGTTTGTGCAGAAGATTTCTCCTTCAAGACACAGAGGGGTCGACTGCCAGCAGCCGACAAGTCTACTCCGAGCCAACTCTCAAGCGAACCCTCAGCCCGGTCCATGCAGCAGCAAATGCAATTTTAATTGTACCATCTCAAAGCGACGACGGATAGCTTGATGCGTTTAAATACAAATCAAGCTATTCAAAAAATTAATTCAACTGAATTAATTAATTAATTACGGTTAATTAATTAATTCAGATTTCTTCCAAAATGGATCCACCACTAAAGATGAGCGACAGCGAAGTACTCGCTTACCTCTACGTTGAGTTCCAGAAGTTGCAAAAGTAGCTGGCCACCCAGGCAGCCGACTTTAGAAGCCTGGAGAAATCCATCATTCGGATGATGGATGACAGCGCCAAACAGATCGACCTCCTCGCAGACGACATCAATCAGAGCAAGCTTGATCTCGATGAGTCCCTCTACGTCCTACGGAAGGACATCACAATGGAGATTAGGGTCAGCGTCGCCGCCGCCAAAGCGGCCACAATAGCGCTGATCAGCAGGCACTCTAACCAGCCTGACAAGCCGCCGGCACCGGCCGCTCCCACCAAGATCAAGAGGATGGAACCACCACCTCCACCTACTGCTGTCAAACCTCCGGCTATCTCCCTCAAGAGGCCAGCCGAGCAAAAAGACATCCTCAGCTCCGATGAAGACGACTCACTTATGGAGACGTCACAAAAAAACGACGCCACCACCCAGATAGAACCCCGCCTCGAGGAGGACGGTTTCACCAAGGTGGTCTACTCCAAGGGTAAGAAGAAACAGAAGAAGGATTCGGGTGAGCCAAATTCTGTTTGTATGAGGCCTTTAACCGGCCCTCACGTCACAAAGCCAAAGGGTCTTTAATCCGGCCCGCCCCTAAGGCAAAGCCGACCAACTCTGGTCCGGCTACCAGCTCCTTAGGCCACTCAGCTTAGCCGGCGCCCACAGAGGGAGCCGGTGCACGCCGCCCTCCTCCTATTACCATCCACAATAAAGATGCGTATCTAGGGCTTCGAGTCACTCAACATCACCATTGCTCGCGCAGTAAACGTGGTCGATAGCATACGCCTGCACCCCCAAACGCAGGATAATTTCACGGCGGTGATTGCTTATTCCACAAACCATAATATCTTTCACCACCTGAAATTAAGGCTGAAATAGTACAGGCTGAGCTCATCGCTTAGGGGTACACTCCAGTATCGACGACACACATGAGCAAGGAAGGGAAATCCTTCCCAATAGTGTACGTCCAGCTTCCCCAGGGAGCTTAAAACAGAGAAATTATATTTCTATCTAAGTTGCTCGGGCTTCGCGTCACTACAGAGGTCAAACTGAAAAGTCCCAAAATTGCACAATCACAATTCACCTTTGCCAACGTTACGGCCAGTCGATAAGCGCACGTGAGGGAACATCCGACACTTTGTGAGTCCTAGCACCAAAAAAAAAGACACAGAAGTTACTTTTGGCCTTACTCGTAGCTGCTTTTTAAGAAGTTGGCAGTTTGCTTAGCTGTTAGCGGTTCTGACTAATAATACGCACCCTTTAGTCCTTAGATGTTTATAAAACCTAGCCTGGCTCAGCCCGCGGAGATAGGCGGAGTACTGCAAAATAATTGAACAATTAATTAATTTTCGATTCTGTGCTTTAGAACATTCTCTCAATTATTATGAGGAGCTCTGCAACCCAAACCAAACAACGTGACAAGCCAGCCTTTACCTAAAACTAAAGATAAGTACTATTATAACTAAAATAAAATAATTAATTATTATATTTTTAGGTGTAACCGAAAACGAACCCGCAACAGTGCACTGGACATTTTATAAATCTGGCAGTAAGATCTTCCTAATTTAGGGCACAATCTGTAGCATGAGATCCTGCATATTTAACACAAACTTCAAAAACTTTGCACTTATTTTCCAAATGTTGTAACCTTTGACATCTATAGTATTGGTTAATAATGCCCAAAGAACACACACGGCCGGTAAAAAATAGCGCCCAATATCGAGCAAAAAAAAAACATGGTGCCTTCGCAACCCCGCAAATAACCCAAAAAGAAAACTCGGCAATATAAAAACGTCTTAAAGAAAAAAACAGACATTAAAAATTATCTTGAGTTGAGATCCTTGTCGACCAAGTAAACCGATACCTGGCGCTATATATAAAAATATAGCGTCATAATAGCAATGCAAACGGTCTGATCACCTTAACCTATCACCCCAACAACCTCTCCGACACGACAGGTCTTCTTGCATACCTGATGGACAACTTCTAAAAATCAAAACACAACAAGTTATGATCAACAAAGTTAAACAACCAATAAAGCAAGCAACCACAATTACCCATGCAATCTGCGTTGCAAAGTACGGTAAGAGAAAATCACTAACATCTGCATCACTACTGCGCATAACAAACCAGATAAAAACAACAGCTGACATCAAAACAAAAACCATCGTATCTTTTTACACCCCTGAGGTATCAAAAAACATAGGCCGCAATATTCTGAAGTTAAGTTCGGCAAAGCCCTCAACGCAACGTGTGTAGCTTAAACGCATCTCGCCGACATTTCAATTCCGTCTACAACAACAAGAAAGGAAACGTCAACATGCAGAACATCCTAGAAATAACACAGTAAAATTGCAAAAAAATCACAACACCCTGCACCTGGTAAACAAACAGGTTAAGAATTTTTTTAAAAAAATGCAACCTACACCAATTCATCATCTTGGTAGATCTTGTGCAACATAGAACTACCACGTATTGTATAAGACTACGGTGAAAGATACCACAAAACAACCGCTAAAACTTAAAACAATGTAGTTAGCCCATGTTGCAAGTGCTTCATACATTCAAACTCGCGACATCCAAACTAATAGTAAAACCCCAGTGGACACTTTTGATATTTTATAAACTGTTTCCGTTCCGAATAATAATATAGTAGTATTTTGGACTATTTGGCCGTCGTCAGTATTAATTTTGTTGACTCTTTTTTACTGACCGTTTCGGTTGTCTTTTAAATTTACAAAAAAATCTGTTTAACCGTCACCAATTTAGTATGTGGTGGCTTTTCAAATTTTTAAAAAAGGTATTTTCACCATTTCTCTATCAATTCTTCATAATAATAATAATACGTTTATTTCTTGCCTTTCGGCCTTGAAAATTACATTTACAAATACAATTACAGCTTCCCAAAATAATAAAACTTAATCCTTATAAAATTAACACAATTAAGAAAATTTGCTTCTCTGTTCGTATATTTCTTTTCTTCGTTTTTTAACTGCCCTCATCCATTCTACCCCTCTTCCGTCCCCTTTCAATATCTCATTTTTTCCCATCTGTTCTTCTCTCATTTCGTTACACTCTTTCAACATATGTTCTATAGTTTCCTTAGTCTCTCCGCACATTCTGCACATTTTCAAATCCTCTTCCATCCAAAATCTTGTCACTTGCTCTTCATTACCACATCTGAATCATCTTTTTGTCATCTTTACTATATCTATCGCTCTCTAAGTACATTGGCAATTCACTTTCTATAATATGTTCATAATTTGCGTTGTACCTAGACTCTTTCACTCGCATTCTCCTTTCTTGCCTTTGTATATCTCTATCTCTTTCCATAATTTCGTACCATGTCTCTCTCCCAGATTCTCTCATTCTTTCAATTTCTTGGCTCGCATATCCATTTCTATTGTAATAATTTTCCCTGATCTCCCCTAGCTTTTCATTCCTTGCTCTCATTTTCTCTTTCATGCATTCTTGTAATATTTTGCATTCGTGTCTCTGTCTCATTCTTTCTTCATACTTCATTGCTCTTTTTCCTGCTTCTACTCTTAACTTATCTTTTTTGACTTCCTCCAGCACAATGTCAATTCTTCATGCGAAACCTGCAACAATGATTTAAAAAAAAACAATTTTGCAGAAACTGTCGGACGTCTCTATACACACAGCAACACCAATTGCCTCAACATTAGCAAGCAAAATACTCCTTTACACAACACTCTTTGCACAAAAACAGATTTATTTATCAAAACCACATCCCTCATGAGGAACACAATTTGCACGAAAACCACATTTGCGGATGTCAATGACGTTTGTCTGGTTTTTATGCACATGATGCCTGGTTTGTGAGCTATTATCAGAAGCTTAGCTAAAAATTTGTGTGCTCCACCGCAAACAATTAAGAAGAACCCTCTCAGAAACGGTTAAAAAAACAACTTTGCCATTGTGTGACCACGTAACAATAGCTACGCCACTGGTTATATTATACCTTGACAACTGTGTCAAAAGCTTACCTAAACATATTGTTACCAACTTGCCCCTGGCTTCTTTGTTCTTCTTCTGCAAAAAATGTAAATAAATCGGGCAACTCTAACAACAAAACAAAAATTTAACACAATCCTTAACAATCTTGGTTACAATATTGTAGCCAAACTCCACCAATAAAACTACTAGAGTTAGTTGTCTTTACGCGCTCATTCTTCTTCATCTGGTGTTTATCCGTATCAAATGTTGGCAATCATCATAGCTATCTTTACTTTATCTGCTGTAGCGCGGAATAAGCCCACCGTTGTTGTGTTAAACCATGTGCGCAGATTCTTCTTCCTGGTTCTCATTTTCCCTCTATTTTTCCCTGTAGGACTAGCTGCAGTATCCCGTATATCTGTTCATTTCTCATTACATATCCTAGGTATTCCAGTTTCCTTGTTTTTATTGTCATCATTATTTCCTTTTCTTTGCCGATTCTGTTTAGAACATGTTGATTGCCGACATGATCCGTCCAGGGTATTTTCAGAATGCGGCGGTGTAACCATAATTTATAAGATTCTAGCTTTCTGCATGTCGCTTCTGTTAAAGTCCAGGATTTGGCTCCGTATAGCAAGATTGGAAATATGTAGCACTTATGTAATCTTATTTTCGTTGTGTTTTAAATATCTTTGACATTTTTGTGAATGAGACTCTGGATTTTTCTATTCTGCACTTTATCTCTCTTGCATGATCCCAAGATTTGTTAAGTGTTGTGCCTAGGTATGTGTGTTTCAAATCTATCTATTGTTTTGTTGTTCACTTTTATTTGGTTTTGATTATGATTCTGTTTGGAAATTATCATGTATTTAGTTTTCTTTATGTTTAGTGCAAGGCCATATCTTTGGCTGTTTTCTTCTACTCTGCTCATTAATATCTGGAGATGTTCGTGACTAGACAGTCGAGTACCGCCGTATTGTCTGCGTATCTTATGTTGTTTATGATTTCTCCGTTAATCTTAATTCCATACTCCGTACATTCCAGTGCCTTTTGAAATACTCTTTCTGAGTATACGTTAAATAGTGATGGCAACAGTAAGCATCATTGCCAAACCCCTTTTTATATTTTGATCTCCCCTGAGAGCTCTCCTTGAATGCGTGCAGAGCTTGTTTAGTTCCAGTACAAATTACTTATGCTATTTAGGTCATGGAGTTCCAGCCCATTAAACTCTCTGGCCACCTTTCAATTTCAACGGCAATTAGCTCTTGCATAAACTCCAGTACTTCATTTCAATATCTTATTTTTTTGCTACCTTTTGATTAATTGTCCTGCTGTCAATTGCTTAAAATATTCAGGACCATACTTTGAAAAATGACAATGACCCGGTAGTGTTTTTGTCTTTTTTTTGTCAAAACAATAAGTATACAAAAAAATGTATTGTAAGAATTTTCTAACTACTTGAAACTTGGTGGAAAGATCTATCTAGTCTATCAATGTTGAAGTTTATTATCATCTAACAAAATTGACGTTTATTGTCATATGTCAACTTTAATGTTTATTGTTGTCAACGTTGTTGCTTATTGTTATTTGTCAAAATTAACTTTTATTGTCTGCCACAAAGTTGACGTTTATAGTCATTTATTGAAGTGAAGTTAATTTGCAACGTTGAGTTTAATAACATCCCATAACACGACTGAGAATACGTTTACCGGCAATCCCTATCCGACTTAATAGCCAAATATACACAATTAAAAAAAAATCAATCAACTAATTATCAAAAGATAAACTTCTGTTAGACTCACTCGGTAAATTTTAAAAAGAGTAATTTAATGAAGTATCATTTAGATCAAAACCTAATCTAATATAGAATTTAATTAAAAATAAAACCTACAAAACAAAATCCAACATTTCTAATTCAAGAATGTATAAATAACAGTTAATAAATTATACCAAACATGGTGCAGACATTATTTAATAACACTCTTAAAGGAGAACTCTACACATTCAGAAAGTTATTAAATTCCCAAATGGTGAATGCGCCGGGCTCACAAAATTATGCAATAATTTTAATAGCATTTCTTCATGAATGCACATTTTAATAACAATATAGAAATCCGCTTAAATTCATATTATTCTCATTTTCAATTCAAATGCAATTGTTATATTATATCGAAGACATCCATTAATCAGAAACAAAGTACAGCGCGACTCGAGCGATTCTTTTGTTCTCTTTGTGAACCGCCTCCGGCTTTAAAGGTGTTGACATCAGAATTGTTTTCCGGTAAGATCAAGAAAATGTTAATTTGTCGATGTAACTAACAGATTTTACAAGTATGGTAATTTTTTGTAACGCGCTCCACTTAACAAACTTGAACCAAGTGCAATTCTCGCAATTCCGGCACGAATTTATACAAACGAGCCACCGCCTTTCAATAAAAACAAACGTTTTAAAGTTTCAAAGCAATCTGTTCATAATATGTTGGAATATTAAGAAAATTTATTGAAAAAATATCATCTCTCAAAATCCGTGGTGGGATTTGTCTATGGCTCAAGGCGCATCAATATTTAGAGCTCACAGAATGGGAATCTCGTGTCGCACTCTTGTATACAAGATGAGACCGCTAAGAGGGATGCAAAAGTTTTCCCTCCGTGTTTATGTGCAAGTGAATGGGGTGGGAAGCGTCTGATCAGAATCCGGACAGATGTCTTTTGTGGCAATTAGGATTTCCCTTCCCTTTGCCCCGTTTTAATCGAACTTAAAAAAAAAGTATATGGAGCCAACTACGCGGCAACGACCCCCTCTAAATAAGGCTTTTATGGCGGGTAGTTGGGCTTATCGTTGAACTAGGAAACTTTCCCTATCTTCTCAATGTTAAGGAAAAGTAAGGATTTTGTTTTATCTTAGGTAATTTTGTATTTCTACAAACATTTCAACTCCTTCAGTCTACGGATGTTTACATGATTGCATTGCTGGTTTTATTAATTAATTTAAAATAAATAATTATCATACATATTTTTTCAGTGTATCAAGTAACATATAAGAGTTTTTAGCAACACCATTAACAAATCTTTGTTTTCAAAAATATTCCAAACTTTATTAAAATATATTTTCAATTTTAATTTTAATTGTTTGATTATGTTTGAGTTTTTATTTATGATTAGTAACATTACAAACAGTTGCAAGCTTAATGATTACAACAAACACTCAGCAGCTTGCAGCTTTTATACTTCACATTTCTTGTCACCATCAACAAACTCTTCAAGAACTTTCAAATATAAGGTCATTATAAACTCTACAAAACCTCAAATTCAAAATCATAAAAAATTTTGTTAAATAGCATAGAAACCAAGTTTGTACTAATGGCTATTATTTATTCTAACTTCCCACTACTATTATGCTGCAGAACGTTGGACACACTGTGTTCCAGTGTAATGGACAGATCCTACAAACTACAACGCTTTTATAAAAATCCAACAAGTCATTTCACGTTTCTGCAAATACCGGAGGCTACCTGAAGATGTTTGTTTTTGGGTGTAAAGTGAGGTGTAGAAAAGTAACTATCTGGTAATAGACCAAATAACTGGGTTCTTTCTTGCCTTCTGAAAATCTGTTTTTGTAGACCTTTTGAAAATATTCCTCCAAGAAGCTGTAGTTTGTTGCTGCAGCTTCCAATTTCCAAACTAATTTTGCTTTAGTAAGATTATTGAATCTCCAATGAGAACTAACTTGACGGATGCATGTCGTAGAGCAATCCATTCGTGCATGGCTCGAGGTAGACTGATCTTCTTTCTTTTTCATCCATGTCTTTTGTCATGATCAAGTATGTCAATTTTGGTGTATGTCATAATCGGTATGGGCCTTTCTAAGTAATGCTTCCAATTCCTCGCCATAGAATTTTTTTTTTTATTTTGGTCTGTCTTGATCTAGAACTAACCGCAAATCATCCAAATACGCTTTTACTGAGGAACAATAAAGATTATCTTCAACCCAGTATCAATGTTCTTTGAATTCCGTGTCGTTTGAGTTCCAACACTTAACTGCCAAGCCCCTTTCTCGGCCTCACACCATGGCTTGGTTGTCTGGTTGATAGACAATGGCTGCGTTGTCCCGTCTACGATGCACTGCAGCGTTGGTCCGGCGTCGCAGTCAAAAGGTGGCGAATGGCACAAGCTTGTCCCATAAATTTCAGTCGAGTACTTCAAGATACAGTTCTGGGTGGCGTCTCTCTATAAAGTTAGGCTAAAGGTAATACACATTTCCACCTGGCAATAAGGTTCTGGAATCGTTTGCTATCAAATTGAAGACCATTGTCGCTGTGTACAACCTTTGGGTACCCATACTTGTAGAAGATCTACTGCTCTAAAATGTCAATTGTGCAGCATGTATAAGTATTCATGGTGGCGGGGATAAACCTGTTTCTAACGGAACTAGTGTCTAGTAGATTAATAAAGTCAATTGAAATCCTTTCCCAAGGTTGCTCGTCAAAATGAGTCTGCAAATCAGCAGCTTTTTGGGTAGATCGTGCCTACATCCTAGAACACGCAAACACGTAGTTCTTAACTGCTCGTCACATTCCTGACCAGTAGTACCCTCTTAACATAGATCGGGTAGATTTGTCCCGGCCTGTATGTCCGGCAGCGTTAGTGTTATGGTGGTACTTGATGACTTTTTACATTGTTGGAGGAGCTACTAGCTGGTAACATCCAGCGCTGGTACGGATTAATTAAACGTCTTCCCAGATTTGGTATACATATCCGGTTAACTCAGAAGCCTTGTCTTTGGCTGCCACTTCTTATAGACGGTTAATTATGATGCAAATCTGCCCGCAGGTTAATCGGTTTTGTTTTACTACTTCGGTCAAAGTCTCAACCTTAAGAGGTTAAGCTTATAGGTCGAGCAAACACATCGGAAGATACTAGCCAATCCATATCTCCCACTTCCTGATTCCTTTTCGTTTGGTGATCTAGACAAAGCACATGGTAGTTTTTGGTTACAGGTGTGTGTTCTACCAAGTTATTAAACTCAGCCAATAGCAGCAAACAATGCGAAAATTTCGCTTTTGCGCCAGTAGAGTTCTTGAGTCAATCCAATGCTCAATTACCCGTTTTCAAAAAGAAAGCTTCGTCTTCAAGCTATAGTCGGTAATTCTTCACTGCTTAGATATTGGCAAAGGATTCCTTCTCGATGCTGTGGTACTTGCGCTGTGTTTTGTTGAATCGAGAGCTGGCATAGCTCATATTTCGGCAGCTTTTTTTTTCTTCCTGATAGAGCACAGCTCCTATTCCTACGTTGGCAATACAAAGTATCGGTTAATTGAGCAGCTGTTTTACTGCTTAAAAAGCTTGGTCCGTATTGCTGTCAAAATTAAAGAGCTTTTTGTTCTCTTGAAGATTGGTAAATAGTGCGACGGTTTCTGCAAATATTTATTTAACCAAGTTCGGACTCTCAAAAAGATGCTTTCGAGTGTTTGATCGGTTAAATTCTCCTACCAGTTTTTGAAAGGTGGCTGGTGCATTCTTAAGCTCGGATGATATCACTTTAAAGTAATACGTGGCTTCATCAAGTGTAAAAAAAGCATTAAAGTGGTGGCTGTCTGAGTGCAATGAATTTTGCCAGTATCTAGTCTTTAAGTCAAGTTTAAAAAGAACACTGCTAAAATCGTTCAACGTTTCCTAGATTTTTGGTAGGAATGTAGCCTCTTCGCAAGTACCCTTTTGGACGGTTCAATAATGTTGTTGGCTAGCATCTCCCTCACTTGTTGGTAGATAAGTGTCTTTTTGGCGGTGTTGAATCCATACCTAACTCGGATATGTGTAGTGTCTTTGAGATCAATAATGTGGGTTACTGCATTTGCAGTGGGTAGTGTAAACCAGTTAATAAAGATACCTGCAAATTCTTCTACCGGTGCACAAAACTTTTGCGGCTCAAGAATAACGTGTTTGAGCATGACTATCTCTGCAGTGATCTGTTTTTATTGGATTGCTTGCTTTCAATATACAAATGCTTGGTCTTCTTGGTCAAAGTAAATTAACCATCTGGTGTGGTACAGGTTTGCTTGGTTTTCTATCGTTTACGGGTGCACCAAGATGGTTTCTTCACCTAGTATAAAAACATGTAAAAATGACACTTTTTGTTCATGTCCTCAGACTGTGAGGCTGGTAGTTGCTTCTCCGGTGATTTAAAGTTTGTGGTTGTGGTCGGCTTGCAGTACAACTTGTTTGTTGAGTTGTAAATCTTTGAGGACAAGGAGTAATATTGGAACTGGCTACTTTGGGTAGCCCCTAAAATAACACAACTATTTTTAGGAGTTTGCAGTCATTTCTAACTTGTCCAATGTGTGCTCGGATCAATCAACGTTTCGTACTTAGGCGTCGCCAATTCCCATCGCTTTTCTCGGCAATGATGTCGGCTTTGTAAGTTTCTTTCTTTAGTTGTACCTTGCGTTCCGTAGTTTGCTGTTGGCGTAATCTTGCCAACTTAACTTCAATTCTTGTCTCGTTTCACTAAGGTGTCTCAGGTTTGTAGATTCATTGATCTTGGCCATACGTTAAACCTGTGGATCCATCCAAGTTGTCAGTAAAGCGCAGAACCCCTTATTGTGTCTATAAATTATGCTGATATCTCCATCTGTTTGTTCTTGCCAGCTTTTCACTTGGTCCCGCAATGCCTAAATTAGACAGCAATAATGGATTATTTCCGGTACTCCAAAGTGTTTTTCTAGAACCTTAAAAAACTTCTCAGTGTCTTTATGTCCTAGGCATTAAACGACCACCAAAGGCGCAACCTTAAGTTTTGGTTGGACGTTGTAGAGCTGGTTTGACTGCCGCTACAAATGCGGTGGCCATCAGGCTTGTAAACTTCTTTCTCGGCAACTTTTCTAGGTGTAAATTGGCTAGATTGCAGCTCATCTTTCCAAGATTAGTAAAGAAAAGTAGTCTATGTGTAAAAAAGTCTAAAGGCATTTGTTGGTTTGTGGTCGCAGGTGTTGATGTGTGCTACAACACCGGAAAAGTTCTATTGTTATAAACTGGTCAAAACCCCTTGGTTCAGAACTTCCAGGTGCATCCTAAAAATCGGCGTTGAGTTGGCACATGGTCCAACCAAGTAACAGTCTTTAAATGAGACGTTTGTAAATGTGGATGTAATGCTATCAAACGCGTGTGCATACGCATTTGGGTAAACATCCGTTCTCTTATGTCCAATCCATGTTTGCAGAAGTCGTCGTTGATTCGGTTGTTAATTGTGTGTAAGATATAGTCACTGTCTTGAACGTTTCATAATTTCATCTGTAAAATTGTTAACGTTGTTTGCTCCATTTATATAAAAACAAATAATAATTAATTATTGTGACCTGAATGCAGCTTATGAAAGCTTTGTAATGTTGGGAGTCATTGTTATAAGCCGCCAGGACTTGATTTTACTGGTAGATTGTTAAGAGTTCAGCGGAGTACCTGCACAGGTTTCTAAGCATCATGCTTGTCCCAATTAAGTCTACGCATGTGAATCCAGCATTTTGTAAAATTCCCATAATGTTAGGGAGCATTAGTCTAATTTACTTTATCCTCTTCTTCCGTCACTAACACAGAACACATTGTCATCTTCTTCCATTAATCCTGCTCTTTTTCTTTTTCTATAACTACCACTTTACTGTCTTTGTCCATCTTATTTACCATTCTTTTCATTATTAAAGTTATTGAATTGTGTTGATATTACTCTTTGCCCCACATTGTGCGCCATTTGTTGCCGGTCTTTGTCCTGAGTGCACCAATTAGACAACTTGTATTGTTTTAATGCGCTAGAGTGAAAAGACTTAAGGATTTAGCTTCCTAGTGCAATAACACAGTGTCTGCATGAATTTCGAGGAGTTTTGGCTTCCCATGTATAGAATTTTCTTGATAAAGTACCGCAGGCAATTGAAATAGTTTGGTAGTCTAACTCAGTTTTCCCTTTTTTTTTCTTTACTTACACTGCATCGCCTTCTCCCATACTGTTCTTTTTCATCTCCGGTTTGTTTTTAAGTACCACTTCTCTTCATCTTCATTCCCATCCTCTTTATTATAAAAAAATAAAAATTGAGTCGTGCTCTCAACAATATGTTTTTTGAATATTTGAAAGAATTCGGTCACCTAGTGCAATAACGAAGTGTCTACATCAGTTTCCAATCATCGTGGTTGTCCCATGTCTAACCGTGTGTCCGCTATTTTGTAAAACTTGCTTGTCGACTACATTCGTAGAAATGTTTGTAATATTTCTCGTTTAAAAGCGCCAGAGTCCAAAAAGACTTGATTGAGAAAGTTCTCCAAGTGATGGGGTTTTGCTAGATTGACCGTTGTAGGTCTTCTCATTCTAAGGTCACCTGAAATAGTTTGTTGTAGTTTGTTTTTTATCTAAGCCTTCCAAGACTACCAAACACGTTGCTTTGGTAGACGTTGTTTAGTTAGCCCAAACGCTAACCAAATAACCATTCTGAAAAGCGCTGACTGCGGGATGTGCAAGATGTCTAAGCGCTATAACACCAAATTTGAGGTTATCTTTTCCAAAACTAAAGATGCTGTTGCAATTATCCTTAGTTAATTGACCGTAAAAATTGCTGTAAAGCTCTTTTTGGGTCAGAGTTGCTCAAGTTATGCATTATTACTGCACTTGGGTAATTTACTGATTTCATTAAAAATTTGACTGGATTGCTCCGTAAGTTCTATTGGTAGTAATCACTGGACTCAACTAAATTAATGCTCAAAACTGTCATTTTTTTTTTATAATAATTAGAGTACGCGAACAGGCCACATCTCTTTGGCCAATTCTGAATAACTGCTGTAGTTGGGATTGACTTTACTACAATCTGTATCTGTTGTCTCCAACTTTTTGCTGGAGCTGGGCAAGAAACATTATAAACCTAACTAGTGTTCGGCCAATGTTGAGATCTCCCTTAGGATTAGTCATTTGTTGATCAAATCTTTGGATCTACCAAGCACCATAACTATGTCTTTTGCTTTATAGCGGCAAACTTTATAAAGACTAAGGTAGCGTTGTTGCTAGTAAGTGGTTTGCGTTTAACGGGTTTGTTATAGTCCCTGTTCCAAACCTCGTGGTTCTCCAGCGGATGCGGTACAGTTCCCCAGTTCCATAAGGTTGTCCCCAAGTAGCAGGGTGTCTAGCCAGTTGAGGCATTAATCCGACAATTTTTGTGAATCACTGCAATCAATAATAGTTTGTCCCTTTGCTTTTGGACCTCTTCTTCCGTCAAGGCTTAAATGTTTTTTTGAACTTTGCGTGGCAACCTTTGATAAGACAATATGTTGCCGTAATAAAATTTCTCTTTCTTTCTCATGCCATTCGGAAAGATGTGACTCACAATTTGAAGCTTATTATCAAACAGAATCAACTTTGTGTGCTCCAAGCAACAACAAAGGTAATTTGACGTGGTATAAGATCGTAGTACTGGTAGCTGCCGTCTATGATCCACAATGTTCAGAAACTGTTTCATTCTCCCAAAGCTTTGATTTTTGTACATAAGTAAGTATGCTTTTACAAATGTACTAATAACGAATGGCTCAGATCTTTAACCAACAGTATACTACGCGGCCATCATTTGTGTATGCAAAAGATGATCGCTTACTTCCTGCTGTGCCCTAACTAGTAATGTACGGTTGTGGTCTTGATAACATTTTCCATTCATGTCTAGCAACGATTCGTGGTTGTCCCGTAGTTTTTGATAAAGTCTGACAATTTCTTGGATCTTTGCACAACCCCGCTAAGATCTACTCACTAGTTCTGCTAAGATTTCTCCAATAAATGCAACACCAGATCGCAAATTTAACCTTTGCATCCGTAGAATTTTTAACGCTGGATTATCAGTTCGTAGCTTGCAAAAACCGTCTTCCCGCACTATAACTAGGTACTTTTGTTCATTTGAGTGTTAGTTTGGAGATGATATGGCGTTTATTCCATTTCTTAGTAGAGCATACCCCGTCGCAGACAAGTAGAATAAAAATAAAACAAAAGCCTTCTTGCTAACTTTAGAGGCTTGATCATAGTAGTCTTGATTGTTTCAAAAACCTTGTTTTTCACTTTAGTCTTTTTGCGACTTCCTGTGACTCCATGAGAAGAGCAACAATGAAGAATTGTAAACGTATCCTCTTAGTCACGTACACAGACCCCAAAACAGCTTCAGAGTTGTTTTTTGGAATAAAGTTTTGGCTAACCCAGAATGAGACTGATAGTAAAAAACCCGTTGACCTACAAAGTACAAAGCCCCAACTTTGACTCAAAACTGCTAACCGACATTAACCTACCTAACATTTCTCCCAAATCGACATAGAGCGGAACTCCTTTTCCGTGTACCGCCAAACGATCTACAATTTTTACCGACAGCAGCTTTCAACTCTACCCCAGGCATTGCACAACCAGCCAACAATAAATTCAATAAAAGAAACTACCCCGCCAGAACAATTTAACCTCAAGATTGCTTAACTGCCTCTCTGGACCTGCGACAGCTGCAACAACTGTTGTACATCGTAGGGCATAGTGTCTTTAACCCCAAAAAAAAGTTAGCAACAGAAACGCCGCAAAGAGTCGGAGAAGCAAACTTGGTAGGCTTCAAAAATGAAATTCTTTACAGCAAAGTCGAATCATGTTGAGCTGCCTGTAGGACTTTTTCAAGACCGCCCCCACCAGTCACATCACTAGAACAACCACTAAGCAAAATAACTACCACCGTAAATAACCATCCACTAAGTAAATCAACGAGTCTCAGTAATAGTAACGAGTTCACTTAATCTCGATCGAGTCGAACCCGAATAAATTACAAACTTTTTGTCAAATTTGAAAATTTTTTGTGCACAAGCCAAAAAAATCAAACTTATCTTCGACCGCCGAGGGAACCGTTGACTGAATAACTTCCGATTTAACAGAGCATCTACTGGCTTCGGTAACTAGACGAAGAAGCAATTGCATCCCCCCTCCCCATCCTCGCCGTAGTGTCTTTTTGTGGTCTAAACGCAAAAAATGCATTTTTAAAAGTCCATTAGAACAATATGAAAACAGAGCAGACGTCCTAAACCAGCGTCAGGTGCATATCACATACAAAACCATAGGCTTTTACTTACCGAATACTTACGAGGTATCATCCAGAGCTTGTTCCACATTGTAATTTGAACTAATTACAATAACTTTTAATGTCTTTTATTATATATACAACTTTATACACTGAGATTATAATGAAATATAGAAACATATTTAAACAGAACATCCATGTTGCCATCTACTATTAGTAAGCTCGTGTATTTCCACAGACTCACCACACTTCCAACATATAACAGCATTCTCTTCACGATGCACCTCAGTGAAATGATCATGAATCTCATAATACCATTTAAACGATAGATTACACAAATTGCATTCATAAATAATGCAACTTGTATTAATATCTTTGGCAAAATGTGACGTCAATACTGAATACTTATTCAAAGTTCTGAAGGAAATCTTATTCATATCATGACAATCCTGAGTCGGTGTAAATCTATTCAAAGAAACCACAACTTTTGGAGTTAATACTTCCCAGAAATTTATATCCTTCCTGAAATTGAATCAATTAATTAACTGTATAAAGAATAAATTAATATTTACATAGTGGTTTGCTTGCTTCTTATGTATTTGTTGCAACCTATACCCAAAGCAACTGATGTATTCGTTGCCATTGTTTTCTTCTTCATATTCATATCTGCTATATCATTTAAAAATTCAGTCAGAAAAGTCTTAATCTCATTAGTTCTTGATGGTAAAATCTACAAAACAAATCATAAAGTTTGATTTGATATTAAAATCTACGAGTTACCTGTGGATTAGTTGTCATTAATTCATCCAGTTGTTCGAAATATTTGGAAAAATATAAATATGTATAAACTTGTACGGGAATTTCTGGGTTTATTCTCCAAACTGAATAAACGCGTTGGGGTTCTGAAAGCTCGATATTAACTCCTCCCTTCATAATATAGCGATCGTATTCGTGTACATTACAGCGTTTTACATCAAGGTCTGCTATTTGCAAATGAATATTTACGTAGGGATGATTCATAAATTGTCTGTAATTAAGCATAGTTGCGTTGAATGGTTTATCTGAATGTTTCTTCAATGTTACATCATCTGAAATCAAATCATAGATTATTCTTAAATCTATATTTGTGAGCAATCATGTTGTGAATGTTTCTGCAATAAGAAGTCAAACGATAATATAAAATTTCTTCACGATTCCTTATTAAGCACTACCTCACAACATGATTGCTTATTGTACAATACTAACTTCCTTCTAATGTAAACACAATACTGTTGAGATTTCTAGGTGGTCCCTCTATGCATACAGCATAGTTTGTAGTTGGTTGACCATTGATGGTTACTATAGCGTCATGATCGACACTAAGCATTGGCATTACGTGGATGAATTTGTGTTTTAAATAATTAAAGAGTTTTGTATTCCAGACTTTTTTGTGTCGCAGGAATCTTTGGTATGATGTCACATTTGACCATTCCTTTGTTACTAAGCCTGCATCTTTTTGTATTTTGTATTCTTCCTTTTCGCGGAGTAATACTTCATATTCGGGATGAACCTCTGAAAAAAAAAATTAATTAGTATATTATGATTCAATAGCTAATGTTTAACAAATTTAGAACCAAAATTTAAAGAGAAAATAGGAAGGGGACACTAATACATTATGCAGTGTTGTCGATATGCAGATAATTGTCTCAGAATCGGGTATTTTTTAGTCAGATAAGAAAGCATTTTTAACTAATTTCGTATGATTCAATTACTAATGTTAGAAATTCAGGTCAAAATTTAAGAGGAAAGAAGATAGGAGAGAAGCATAAGGCATTATACAGTGTTGCCAATACGCGGATAATTGTCTTAGTATTAGAGCGGGGAAAAATAACTCGACATCCTTCTGACTTGAATTACGGAAATCCTTATGTACTCAAAGCCTAATTTGCAAATTCGTCTCTGCCATCAACGGCGCCTGAATGTTATGTCACGTAATATTCAATCAATTAAAACCACCCTGTTGAGCAACAAATTGAGAATTGTCCACAAACTACATAATATGTAAGTCGTTTCCAAATAGTAATCGCAACAAAACGGCAGCCGAGAGACCTTTATAATTATGTCCTATTGATCAAAAAAAGCAGACCGGTACGATAACAAAGCGTAGTAGTAGCGCGCTAAAGAGATTAACCAAACTGCCTCGAATAAAGAACAGTGAGCCAAGTGAAAGCAACGACAGAAAATAAGAATACAGTTTATTTGCCCCAGTCAGTTGATGCCGTGAATATGGCAGCAGGCAATGGTTAGACAAAATTGGAAAAAAATGGCTTTTACAGTGTAATTAAGATTCTTTGATGTCCAACTACATTTCGTCTCCACAATCTTAGGCCCCAATGCAGACAGGCGTGCGATCCATGTTGATCAAATTACTCTTCCACACAAGTCCACCACGCGTATCACTTCAAGCACCAAATTAACTATTTTCTACCACACAGAGAGCTAACAACCCCAAAAAGAAAAACCCGACAAATCAGAAAAGAACCCGCACATGAAAATGTACTGCACAAAGCTTGACCAAAAATAAATGTCTCGGGTACGCCTCTGGTGTCCCAAGTCCAAAAAGTGAAAAAACCATTCTCGACAAAAGTATAAATAAATAATATTGTGTAACTTTGAGAGAGTTGTCCTCGAAAAAGAGCGTTAGATTTATGAGGGGAACGACATGTGGAACCAGTAGTCAAACCACAGTGGTCGTAATAATTATAGCCACCCAGGATATGCAATGCACTAGGTATCATTTAAGCAAAATCTTATAAACGTGATACCAGCGCCGATGCCAGAAGTAGAGACGTGAGTGCAGCGTCTATAGTCCAAAAGCAAGGTTGCCCTCAGTAAAGGAATCCAACACAAGGCACGTCGTTGGAATGCGTGCAAAGGCAACAAAGTGTTTAGTTTCGTTGTGGCGTCCCAAAGCAATGACTCTGTGCCACTTTTCGTACAAGGTTCTGGACTGGGGGTGTAGAATGATCCCTGCAGGTACGTCGGTGTCGGAATGTTAGCCGGGATCGCAAGGTTCGTCTCGGACGTTTTGTTACCAGTTCTTGATGTGCTTCGGTCTGTACTTTATGCCAAATTTTCTAGTCCGGATTTGTTTTATACCCTAATGGGCGTATCGGTGATATAGTTTTGTAGCTCCGTCTGGCGGCCGTAACAATTGTCTCCCCCCCCCCCTCCTCATTTGAGCGTAAAACACACAGAAACTGGTGCTTCGTCTTGCAAGGCATCTTCAGGAGGTGGTGCAGGTCAGAAGTCGTTGGCGTGTACTAGTGGGGAGACGGTATAGTAGGCATTCAATTCAAAAACAGTTGTGTCTTATTTATTTGTGATAGAACCCTCTCACTCATACTTTGTTCATTACCATTTCTCCCGGTTAGTAGTTGTGCAAAATATCGGCCTTTCTAGGGTAGTGGCGGTCGCAATACGTGATTTTTTTACACTCTATCGTCCTCGCCAACCTATTTCTAGCAGGCCAAAGGTCTTTCCGAGTAAGTTATAAAATAAGGCAAAATGGTTAATGTTTATACATTAGTTTGTCGCTGAAACCATGAATGAAATGAAATTCACGGCAGAGTAAGATTTGAACTTAGTACCTCCAGAATGAAAGGCAAGCACCTAAGCAAATAACCCACGCTGCCACTCGATACCTGGTTTGCCTGTTGTAACCTGCAATCCTGATTATTTTTATCGTTTTCGGCATTGTTCTCGTTCAAACCTCCTGAGTCTTGCCCCAACAGTAGTTAGCTTAGGTTTCATCCCATGACCGTTGTGTTGGACGACCAATAATAGCAGCTCATGCTAGTGGCATCTTGGCGTTCAATTGAGTGTGAGTGACCGTAATATTATGGATGTAAATCTATCGTTGGTTCGCCGTAATGTGTCGGGTCGTGAATTGTAAATCTTTGTCCGATAATTCACCTTTGGGTAGCCAAAACGGTAAAAAAGTTTTTCTTCCAGCAGGCGGGCGGTTGTCTCCGCTAGGGCAACCGATGTAATCAATGACCACCACTTGACTTTGTACTATTTGTGGTCTCAGCGAATACGACGGGTAATTTACGCCGGTTAAAGTGCGAGAGCACGTGAGGTAACCTCGCCCAAACATGCGTATTTTTCTGTACTCTAGGCCAATAGTAATAGCGGAAAAGGGTCCCGTCTGTAATAACTCGTCGTTCTAGCTCAACCGGAAGCATAAATCCACTTACAAGATTCTCGGAAGCGTGCATGGGTATAGAAACATTCTTCTTGTACCCGTGTGGCCATATCTGCCACTGACTCCGTTTGAAGTACGTTTATTCGTTGGCGCCCTTGATCGTGGTGTCAGCCTAGTTGTTGGTATAGAACCTATATGCCTTTTCTAGTTTAGGTTCTCCGCAAGCGTAGGTTTTCTGGAGGCATTAGTCGGTCTACGTCCTCCACTTCTTCGCTAGAGTTTGTCTTCCGGGTGTCGGGACAAGGCGCCAGGTAGCAAGTTTATAGGTGTATCCACCTGGTAAACTTCGCATTGGCTTAGCTAGATAAGTTCAGCCACACCAGCGCCTTGTTGTCAGTCCGTAGTATAAAGATTTCATCCACTAAGTACGGCTTGTACCTCTTGATAGTGCAGACAACGTTTTAGCGGACGGACCATAAAAAAGAATAGGAATTAATTTTGTCAGCCCCCATGACACCAGAAAAGACAGAAGTATAGCCACAGCAATTCTTAATGGATACAAATATTAACATCTACCCTTACGCTCTCATAATACCCTTACACCATCTGCGCCACAAAGAGTTTTGTAAGAAATTGGCGCCCAATGTCGGGCAAAACCTGGAAAACATCTCCAAAAAGCTTTGCAACACCTTTAAGAGCTTAATTATAATTATAACTACCCCTAAATAGGAGACTGCAACCCCTAGCAACTGTCATAAACGCATGGCCATGTGATATACTACGCACAATGTAGACCTACAACAGAAGAACATCTCCGACTCACCAAAGTAGCTAGTCAATATCTCTTCAACTAGTCAGCCAAAGCCACACATCAAGTCCCAAACTTTTGCTTCATCTGGAAAAGGACTACTTCTCACCAAGATGCAATGTACAAAGATACGCAACAAAAGAATAACCACAACACCAACTACACCCTAATAAATAAAAACAACAACAGTAGTTTCCAAGCTACCCACAACACAACTTAAGCCATCCGACATAAATATACACTTGACAATTCGGCGCCCATTTGAAATACAAATTAATTAAGTCGACAACACTTCTAAAACCCTTCACTAGTACTTGAAAGATCTCTTTGAAAGAAAATCACCAAAAATCAACCAAGTTTAAAAAAGAAGTCCACAAGCAAATAACCATCCAGATCACCCTTAACTCTAATAATCGCAGCAGCTGGAAGACTGAAATCATCTAAGGAGGTCGATAATATCTTCAAGTCCTTCACCTACTCAGCCGGAACCACACATTTAGTCCCGCTCCTCAGATATCAACAATAATTAAAGAAAAAGTCACCCAATTGTCTAAAACTAAAATAATCTAAGACCCAAATCTCAAAATCTCTGTTCATATTATACCAGAAAAGTACTACTAACATACGTCAATGGTGTAAAAGTCCGCAACCAAATTCGAAGAGCACCTGACCACTCCAGGATTCACCCAAAACCACAAGAAGCCGTAAGACACGTATTCTCAAAATCTTCGTCAATATTGTACCGGTAGAAAAATCACATTTGATAAACTTGGAAGCCAGAACTTCGTCAACAAAAAAAAAGCCATGATAAATTAAAACCTTAAAAAAATAAGCCACAACACCAGCAAAAACAGAATGTCCCAACTTTGCAACCAAAAAAGATATAACAACAAAACTTGACCGGTAAACCCAAGAAAGAACAAAATATATTCACTTAACCGCTCCCATAACACAACTCAAAGACGACAGCAATAATGTGTCTAACGACAAGTCAAGTGTTGATCAAGATTAATAAAGCCCGCAAAAGGCAAAGCTAAAACAAGCTTATCAGTGACTCGTAAAAATTTGGCGCCCAAATAAAGCATGTTCAAAACAAAAAGACCTAACAAACTTAAAACTTTAACCAAATATAAACTGCATAGTCAACCGGCCTCTCCAGAAGGTATCTCTGCACCTGGAAGAAATCTCCAGAATGAAAAATCAGTTGTTCACTAATTTACTCCATTTATCGCACCAGAACTATACCATCACCTAGAAGACGGCTAAAAAAAATTATTCCAAGGCAGGCCCAGACCACACAAGAGTTATCTTAGCACCTAGAAGACATCATCGTAAAAAAAAAATACCTAAAATATGATTATGGCAATATTAAAAAAAAAAAAATCAAGTATTATATATATTTTCTCGTAAACTACTCAAGAACTTACACAGTACCCAAATGATATAAAAAAAAAACTGACGCAACAAACGCTCACCCAAACACCACACCGAGCACTATGTCGTATTAATTGTTTGCACTTTAACTACACTATCGTCGCCATCTGCTATTTCAAGCAACTGCATCGTTTCACTGCAAAAAGTGTACTGTCTACTACTCTCCGCGAATTGATCGGGGTTGCCTAACTAATCTCCGTTCGACCGCTCTAATAATAATTATAGATTCTCTGTAGAATATGGTACAACCCGTAGGCCGTAAAACCTGCATACTTGTTGTACCACAACACCATAAAAATTCCGTGCACAGTAATCCCATTATTAATCTACTGTGCAAAAACCTATAGCCTATACCTCCCAAACCGTACCATAATAATCAACGCACCTGGAAGAAGATAAAAACCATCCATCGTTCAACCCTGCAAATATTTCACAGAAAAACAAGTCTCTACCAGAAGCATACTGAGCTGTAGTCATCAAAAACCTGATTCAACAAAAGCCGCAATACTAAGAACGCCCAAAAAATTAACTTCCTTGAACTATACCCAACATCACAGTGCTACAGCATCAAAAAACGTCAAAAAAATCTGAAGCCAACAACGTGACGTCATTAAATTTAATCGCGTATGGAAGCGGAGTTGGAACCAGTTGCAAAGGCTCGGAGCCGACAAGAAACCACCTAAGATAAAAAAGCTGCTTCTAATGTCTGGCCACGACACAAACTCTTTAACTTACGTTTGGTTCCTGACGGACATTTTCTATAGACGTCTTCATATGTAGAAGTAACAAAAGCTTTGATGAACCGACGCTCCTACATCAATGAATGCCTGAAGGAATTTTTTCTTGTTTTTTTGTGACCTCTGTCCCGCATTTACTTCAAGTGTTATAAATCCAAGCTTACCTGTAAAAATCGGATATTTTCGCAAATAATATTAGCAGAAAGCAAAACCTAATTTTTATTTAAAAAAATATCTAAGCCCAGTACTTTTCAGAAGAAAAAAAATAATGCTATTAAAGCAGCACAATATATTTGTCAAACCTTCTATAGATATTTCAAAAATAATCAAGCAAAGAAGTCAAAAACGCATGAATAATCAAGCAAAGAAGTCTAGAATGCATAAAAGATTCGTATCCCGATTCAGAGGTGGTAGACAGCAAATGTGCACATAGTTCCAAAACAAACCAGATGTGACACACAAAGAATGAACTTGAAAGCAAAAATTAGAGAAAAAAGACAAGGGAAGATCTGCGCGTCATTGATGCTAAAAAAAAAGAAAACATCGCGATGTGGCCCAAGACACACACAGCCACAGTACCCTAGAATTTAAACCCACTGTTCAAAACACGATCAGCTTCAACAACAAAGCAGATCAAAAGTCTTTAAACTGTGAAAAATCAACGAGCATTGTCGACTCATAAGAACGAAGATGAAACCAGTAAAGATCGTTGCAAAGGCCAACCGAAGACAAAGCTCAACCCCCTTACATACTTAAACGCAACGTCTATGTTCGTCAAAGCCAGATACGCTCCTATAAAAAGACGCAACCCCGTTCAGAAACGGCTCTTCTTTGTGACGAGTTTCTTATTTCTTTGTGACCTCTGTTCCGTAAAAGCTACAAACTCAAACTTATCAATAAAAAGAAAGCCAAAAACATGCTGAAAAACATTTCGGGTTTATTCGGATAACTTCGGAAATGATTAGATTACATCGTATATACGGTTTGTGCCGCTCTAGTGAAATGCGTAAATAAAGTTTCATATCTTAAGAATTCAATAATAAAAATATTTTCATATGTTTAAATGTTTATAATTATCAGTTGTAAACAAAATAATAGTTTGGTGCTACTATTCTTATGAAATGTTTTGACAACATCGAATATTCAAATTCATGATCCGGAAACTGCAGTCGAAACTCTCGAACACAATCCGGAATAGAAGAGAACCATTCCTCATTATCAAACCGCCCATTCCTAAAGTAGGATTCAATAATAAAAATATTCTCTTCATTTGTATACATTAATATAACCTTGCTTGCTTGACAGCTGTCAAAGTTGAACTGTCAAAACAAATAGAATAGTGGACAATTTTAAAAAGACGGCAAATTTAAAGTGATTACATAATCCCATTCATTTATAGAGACCCTGTATTAATTTCCAAACTATTCGGCTAAATAAACTTACCTTTTTTCCACAACGCCCATTCATTGATATACTTCGTCAATAAAGTCACACATGCGCGCTGTTGATATACGGGACACTTGGCAATATTAATTTCAAGCTCCATAAACGACGAAATATACGCATCAACACTCCTCAAAGGCAACACGTCATTGATTAACATAAAATCAAAAACCCGTCTCAATCCCATATCGCCTAAAAACGAAGCATTCGAAGCATGCTTCATACGCATACTATTCAGTTTCAAATCGTCCATTTGCTTCATGATTGCACTCCTACTTTCAATAAGTTTAACTGCTTCCTAAAATAATAATTAATAGAATAAAACAATTAATAATAAACAAATAAAATACATACCTCCTCATCAAACAATTTGAAGGTGCTCAAATGTTGACATTTGTTGAGACTGGGATTGATTTGATTAAAGCATACTTGATGGTAAAATTTTCCGCATTTGCTGCATATGATTGGGTTTTCAACGTATAACATGCATTCTTCGCATATGGTTGATGAATGTGGTCGATGCATGCAGCTACTGAAATCTCTTACACAGGATTTGATCGCACGTTTCATGCAAGATGCATGGAAGGCCTTATCGCAATGTTTGCATTCGATAAACATTAATACTTTACGCGAACAGTAGTCGCATGTTTGATAATTGTTATCATTTTTATTGTTCATATGAGTGCATATTGTTGAATTGAAGAAGCCTGATGATATACAACCCGGATGGAATACCTGTTTACAAGTTGGGCAAGTTGTTGGATTAGCTGGAGGATGTTTGCATTTATAGCATACAACAACGCCGTTGATTTTTTCAGGTGATGGTGCAACTGGCTTAATGATTTTAGGTTTTACAACTGGTGATTTGATAATTGGTGATTTAATAATTGGGGATTTTATAGAAGAGGTATCCATTACTGGTGGAATATCAGTACCGCTTGTTGTAACAAGTTTTGGAGTATTATCCTCAATAGGCGTTGTTGTTGTTGTTGTTGCTGCAATTCCATTTGTTCCTATCAAAGTTGTATTTGGTACTGGAATTTCATTTGTTGCTACTACTGGGCTTTGAGTTATGATTGGATTTGTTGTAGGTAAATTTGTTTGAATTTGATTGGGTGCTGTGTCTAATATATTATCAATACTATGATTATTAGGTGATGTTATGGTACTACTGCTTTGTGCTATTGGTGCTGGAACTGGTGGATCATTGGTCATTTTGCCTTTTAATTTCTTTTTCAAGAAATTTATACTGATACTACCAGTTTTTCTCTTGCTAGTATCCAGTGAATGATCCAAAATAATCTCTTCATCTTCTTCCTCCTTTTCATCATCCTCGTCATCATCTTCGTCGTCATCATCATCATCTTCATCCACATCAAAAGGATTCTCACACACATTCATAATACTACGTATATCAACTACTTTAATTTTTTGTTTGAATGGTACCAATTCCGGAATTTTCTCAACCTCAACTTCTTTCTCCTTAACTACATTACTTTGATTACCTTCTTCAATTAAAGTTATATCGGAATCAATATTAACATTAGTCTTCTCAGCATCTTTCATAACAATTTCTTTATGAACATCCTCAATAACAGCCGATAGAAGCTTGATAGAATCATTCCCTTCCTCATTAACAGTTTTATTATTCGGAACAATACTCAGTTCCCCAAACATTGAAGTTGTTTTGCCTGTTGCTTCTTCAACTATTCTATTTAATCTATCTTTAGCAATTTCCATTACTTCATTAGATTCAGGTTTAACAGCAACTGAATTCGATTCAGTTTCCATTTGAGTTGTTTGGACAACTGGATTCAATTCAATCGGTATTTGGGAATAAGTTTGACCAACTGGATTCGATTGAATCTGTATTTGAGGATAACCTTGAATCTGAATTTGGGGATATGCTTGAGTTGCTCCAACTACTGCATTCGATTCAATCTGTGTTTGAGGATAAGTTGGTTGAATAACTAGATTCGATTGAATCTGTATTTGGGAATAAGCTTGAGTTGCTTGATTCGATTCAATATGTATTTGAGGTGCTTGAAAAACTGTATTCGGTTCAATCTGTATTTGGGGATAAACTTGAATAACAGGATCCGATTGAATCTGTATTTGGGGATAAGCTTGAGTTACTTCAACAACTGGATTCGATTCAATCTGTGTTTGAGGATAAGCTTGAACAATTGGATTCGATTCAATTTGAGGATGAGTTGCTTGAATAACTAAATTCGTTTCAATTTGAGGATTAACTAAATTTGTTTGAGTATTTATATTTGATTCCATTCCTATCTGAGGATAAGCTTGGCTTGTTTGAGTAATCTGCTTTGATTCTATCTCTATTGGAGGATAAGCTTGGCTTGTTTGAGTAACGTTTTTTGATTCGACCTCCATAAGATATGTTTGGGTTAGTTCGATTGGTTCTCCGCCATTTATAACTTGTTCCCCCACATCCACTTTGCTATCTTCAAGTGTTTCATTGTTGGTTGATAGATCTGTGATGTTTGAAAAATCCATATTACCATCTTCTTCTTCATCATCATCATTAATAATAGTTATTGATTCATCCAAATTTTGTACATCAGATGTACTTGAATCTGGAAGAAATTTTGTTGTTAAGATCCCATAAAATGTAGCAGAACTATGGTAAAAGTTATCAAGTTAAAATTAAGGACATTTATTTCAGTTTAGGTAATTGCGTGCTCATGTTATATTAGTTTGTAAACCAGTTTTAAATTGATATTTTATTCTTAATGCGAGAATGGTTTGAGTATAAAGTAGAATTTATCAGTAGCGATCCGCTATGACTTTTGCTTAGGTGACTTATCTCATAGAAAATGTCAGTCAAATGAGACAAAATCTTCTATAACAAAACTCACCGATGACAAAGGTCATCAAGTTCAGAATGAATCCCTTGAACGCACCCGGTAAGTACTAAAACCATGATCAGTTTATAAATTTTGAAACATCTAATAAAGATGTGACTATACCGACACCCCAACGTGGGGCATTTTCGAAGTTTTTCCCCACTGTTCAATTTTGTCAAATTAGTAAGAAAAAATTGAAAAGTTTTATGTAAAGCAAATAATATTTGTAAAACCACACTTCAAAATCACCGTTACGCTTAACCAATAACTCCACATGACAGTAATCACCAACAGAAAACCCAACTTAAGCTTTACAAAAGTAAAACTTGCTTTTCGGAAGAACTTGAAACAAGTGATCTTTTTCAGCAACAAGCGCCGCCGAAGCCACATTCAAAGTAAACAACTTTGTCCTATTACAACACCCCTGGTTCACCGAGATATGTTACTAGAGCGTCAGTCGGAGGAGGAGTAAAGATAATCATAGAAGAACCCATAGAGCAATTAATCCGTCTCAGAGGTAAAGTATGCATTGTACTTTGTTGGTTTGTGCTCATAGAATGTTTGTCTTTGTTATGGTAACATACGCTTATACAAAAAATGTTCTCAAAAAAGAACATATAACGTGATGCGGCGTTAAGCCAGCAACAGTAATAAAGGTTGTCAAACAGATTCCCGGTGCATGAGGTAGGTGAACGGTGTCGTGCCAATGATTTATGCCAGTGTAAGGCTTCTTTTCCGGTGTTTCCCGGCGGACCATGTCGTCGTTAGCGTCGGTGATGGTAGGGACAAGGTCTTGTATAAAATGTAAGCAACGCGTGTCGTGCTAAAAGTTAGACCAGGCTCAGCCGCAAGTTTGGTTAGTTGGTCGCTTTAGGTATCTTGCAATACCTCCTGGATAAAAAAGAGGTCATGTTTGTTGACCAAAGCTACTGCAACACTAAGCTTACGCACCCCGCTAAGGCCTTCAACAACAAAACCGTCGACATGAAAAAACATCATCTCCAAAACACTCACAAAGCGTTGCTATGTCGAGAACCTTCGACTTCAGAGCTAACAAACTATTCCTCAGAGACTCATAGTCTCCCCCTTACCACCTCCGTAGGCCCAGCCGGTAGCACGTTTGGTTTCTCAACGTTGGCCGTGAAGCGGCTTCCATAGTTTTTATCATGTTCGGTAGTCTCTGATGTAACTTTTTCGTGATACTCAAGTTCGACTGATTCCGCGTAGTGCGTAATCTGCCTGATCTTACTGTTTAGTGAATTTCAAAGAACTCCTGTTTATAGCCCTGAACCTCTTCGGTATGCGTGTAAATTTTCTTTGACGGTAGGTGTCTTGATTCGAATTTGCATCAACAGATAAGACTTCACTCACCGATCACTTGTTTGCCTTCTCCAGGTACGTAGATGCCCAGTATGCAACCTGTGGGTCACAGAAGTAAATAAGATCGTAAATCATAGCTTCAAAGAAATCATTTAGTTGCTCAAAGATTGCCGAGTTTGTGGTGTCAAATTGTCGCATATAATAACTGGAGTAGTCCTCATGTCGATAAACTTTAAGTAAGACGTCTTGGTAGGTCAAAACAGTACCTTTCAAAGAGCTTCAGGTACTCTGCTCTTCCGGAGATTGGTGGTATCTACGTCTAAAAGCTACCATGCTAATCGTAGTCCCATGTTGGGCGACTATTGGGTACTCGGTTTTGTCATGTTTGGTGGGGCCGTTGATGTTGCTTCTTCGTAATACTTGAGTTCGGTGGTTTCAGCCTGGTCGTGGATGATTCTGCTGCCATTATCCTATCAGGTTTGATGCTTGTTCAAACAAGCCATATGGTTGCTTAAAAATTACCGATTTTGCGCTAGTCATTTCAGAGTCGTCCTTAAACTGTCGCATGTGATGAAGTAATCAGTCATGTCGACGTTCTTTAGGTATGGTCCTACCCTTCATAGTCCTTCAGATACTCTGCCAAAAACTGCTTTTCCGTAGCTCAGTAATGTCTACGTCTACTAGCCTTCTTAAGTCATTTCTCAAAGTGTTGTTGTTAAGGTCTTGAAAGCACAACGTTATTTGTTGCCCCACATTGAGCGTCATTTGTTACCAGCTCTTCCTTCGGAGGTGGGGAAGGGATGGTTGAGGGTAAATAGTTCCGGAATTAAGCCCATGGTGATGACGCTGTAGCTGCGTACAACTTTCTACTTTGTTTGGTTGTACTCGTGCAGTTTATCTTTTATATGTTGTACATGTCCTCGAAAGAGAACGTTTGCGTTAAGCCAGCAACAGCGGCTGCATAAAAAGACTTTTTGTAAAGTCTGTAAGCCAAAGATAAATGTCATCGCACGAATTGCCGGTGTACAAACAAATGAGACATTTCAAAATGCACCCAACAACATTTTGAGATGCAGAGAAGCCACTGACAAAAAGTGACTTCAACCCCAAAGCTGCTTAATTGCTTTTTAGGTCTTGTGACAACCACCTCCAGGAAATACAGCCGCTAGGTAACCCTATCTACCATATCGCACATGCCCCTTCGCTAAGCGTTTGTCAATCGCAACAGAGAGCGCAGCATAAAAAAATCCAGTCAGTCGAGTCCGAGACAGCAAGCAGCCAATATCCCTTCAAAAAAGACACCTTTCACCCAGTCAAAGACTCCACTGACTAATCACTGCTACTCCCAACTCTAAAATCAGATGCGCACGTGACTTCGACTTCGTCATCCGTACGGTAAGTCCGACTGGATATAACCGTACCAAGGTTAACCGGCAGACAAGTCTGGACACAATAAGTTTCATAATTGAGAAGAGAGGAAGGCTGAACAACACCTACATGAAATTAAACCCTAACAAATCACTTTCATCAGCAATCGGATTCATCGGCAACCCACCCAAACGAGTAACAATAAATGTAGAAAAAAACTAATCCAAAGCATAAAACACTTCCAAGACTAACAAAAAAATCAAGATGTACAAAGAAACATGTCGCCTAAATCCAGATACTAATGCCCACTGAAACCCAAACTAGATCCAAAAGTCACTCCAAAGCGTTTAAAGCAAGACAAACCTGCCGCGTTACGTTTGTCCAGAAACCTATCAACATTGCAAAAAACAGAATTTAATGCCCATCAACAAATATCAATTCCAAAAGCCACTGATGTCTGCTTAAACCAGATCCAACAGGTGTGAGCCAAAACATCATGTCTCCCAGCCCCAGTACCCCTACAGTAGAAGGACCCACTAGATCATAAGCTAAAGTCAAAACTCGAGCTAACTCAAAGCGAATATTATTGGTAATAACATCACTAGGTGGGTTCTGTTTTGTTAGCGCCTGCTCACCTTAAACCAGACCCAACAAATGTAAACCAAGACACCATGTACTCAAGCTATACTACCCCGGCAGCACTAGAACCAACTTTCACAATCATAATTAGCTTCAAAGACCATAAGCTAAAGTCAAAACTGCAGCATGCGGAACTTTCCGTTCCCATATCCATCAAGCCCAAACCACGCTCCCCAATCAAAATTCTCAGGCGGTAAATCCACATGCGGAAGGGAACTAAGAAGCAAAACATGAACCTCACGTAATCTACTAACAATTTTCACTAACTTTAAACCCAATAAATACAAAGAAGATATCTCGCCCCAAGTCGCAAGATATAAAGATGCCAAAACCCCGTGCTAAGATCTGGGTAAAGTTCGTCAATTTTCAGGCACAGACCGCGCTCCTCAACCAAAACTATCAAACACTGAATTTACATGTGTAAGAAGAATAAAAATCAAAGCATGACCACCACGTGAACGTCTTTAAAGACTCTCAAACGCTGAAAAAATAATAAGAAGCAAAACATCACCCTCATTATAAACTTCTTCAAACAATTTTTACCAAATTTAAGCTGCAGAACCAGACGAACAAAAAATGTTAAAAATCCATGAAAATCTTTGAAAAGTACACTACCAAAAAAACTATCTCCCCAAGCCCTAAACCCAAAATCAGGATAATTTTGTAGACTTTGTAAAAACAGCCTTCCTTTCAACATTGCACCAAAAAAAAATCATTTGTCAGACTTCAGCAATAAAGTCAAAAAAACCTATCAAATGTCTGATGTAGTATTTAATTAGACAAAAAAATCAACTGCCTAGTACCATCTTAAAATCTAAAGCCTTAACCAATGGAAATGTAAAAAAGCTCACGCTTTCCATCATTCCCAAAGTAGTCGATGCACAAGTAAAACTTTTGGTTCCGGTCTCTAGGAGCGGAACCTAAGATTGATGTTTATGGCTTGAAAAGTACATAATAATTCAAGAGCTACAGTTAACTCCACTCTGTAGCTCCGTATATTCTCGTTGCTTGCTAGTAGTCACTGCTTCTTCGAATCCAAAAAATTAAACCGCATTATATAATATCTTAAACTACGTATGCTATTTATTATGTCAATTTATTTTTAATTTCTTTCTTTTATAAAATCGATGAATAAGCAGAAAATGGCATATAAGCCATGTTTCACGTCCCCTCGAAAACCCGATGCGCAGTGGCCGAAGCTTGTTCTCCTATATCTATCTCTTATCGCAAGCCATTGTATGCAATCTTTTATCCCACATTTGCACCACAAATAATTATTGCCAAAATAGTATTACAATATTAATATTTACCTTCGTCAACATATTTAATAGGTACTGCAGATTTTATCAACAACCTCCGTTTCGAATTCATTATAAAATCCGTCGGCCTAAAATGAAGTTCGCATACTAATTTATAGGATAAAGAATCGACATCCATTAATGCGATTTTAATATTTCCACAGTTATTTCTCCATTCCTCGGATCGTTTCCTATCTTTAATAGGAAACTTGTAAAAGCTTATTTCAGGATGCGTCTTTTTAGACTTTGAACATCTTCTATATACACAAGTATTACAACTCATTTTGTTTGTTTATTTATGAAGCTGTGTAGCATAAATCAATATCAACATTGTACTGGTCTCTAATATAATGGTTGGATACTAGAGAGTAGGGTCCGATCGTGTATTTTTAAACCTCTTATTACGTGCTGCTACTGCTACCCTGATACGTCTGCATGACTGTGCAACGCATATTCAGCAAAGTTTACAACACTAAACAGGCGGCGCTGCTTGCGGTAATAGTCGCAAGCTAAGTCAGCGAAGATGCCCGTGCTGCCGATTTTAATTTAATATTTATACAATAGTTGCACCTCACTATTATATTTCATATTTATTAAAAGTTATATTTATATAAACTCGAGACAAAAACTTTGTTGTCGAAATTATTTAAGAATGTTCACCATAAACCACCAATAAAATAATTTTTAATTAAAAGTTAAAATTAGTTTTAGTTCTACATTTGGTAACCTTCATTAACCAATCAATTTACCAAAATAACTTCACCACAATTATCACATTAGAACAATGTTTATATCATGAACGGATTTATGCTTTTTAGTTGAATGTCATCTAATTTTAAACAAACCTACATCAGAACCATCAAAGGCCAAGGTCAAATTCTTCTATTTAAAATGCGCTGAAGTTGCATATATTACGTGAACCCAGTGGCGTAACAACCGTTCGGCCAAGTAGTATCCACATTTAATAAAACTAATATTTTTTTAGATTAAAAAATACTAGTTTTAGTATATTTGAAACATACTCAATTTTGTAAGAATACTTAAAACCCATTTTGTTAATTTTAAGGAATATACAATACATTCAATTGTTTAGTTCAGTAAAATGATTAAAACTTTACAATTATTTTGGATAGTTTAAAAACATTTTAAAGTATATTTACACATTTTGAAAACCTTTTAATATTTAAAGGCCGCATTTGTTTATTTAACAAATTTATTATTTATTAGCCGGATTTCATCATTTATGAGCAAAACATAATATATATCAACAGCGATTTATAGATTAGAGATTACTTTTGAGAGTTATTGTCACATTTACTGATTTATCTTACAAATTCTGTTTTTATTAGCCGGATTTTAATGTTTAATAAACAAATTATTATGTATTGGCCGGATTTTACAATTTATGGACTGGGTATTACATTTATTGACAGCAATTTATAAATTTGAGATTACTTTTGAAAAATATTGCCCGTATTAATTGATTTATTTTACAAATTATTGATTGACCGGAATTTAATATTTAAACCGAATATAACATTTATTGACCTCAAAATATGATTTAAAGTTATTGTTTTTGTTGTTTGTTGTCCAGCTTTTATGATTTATGGACCAGATGTAACTTTAACTGGCTGCAATGTATGGGTTAAAAATTACTTCTGAGTTATAGTATAGATTTTCTGATTTAATTTAAAAATTCTGTTTTTATAGACCGGATTTTAATATTTAAATGCCGGATTTTGTTATTTGATAAACAAATTTATTATTTATCATCCGGATATAACACTTATTGGCCGCAATTTATAGTTTGGAGATTATTTTTGAGCCTGGATTTTTTATGTAACTTACAAGTTCCTGTGTTTTATTGGCCGGATTTTAGTATTTAACCGCAATTTTCTGTTTAATAAATGAATTTATTTGGCCTGAATTTGTAATTTGTAGGCCAAACATAACATTTATTGGCCGCGATTTATGGTTTAGAATTACTTTTGAAAGTTATTGACTGGATTTTCCGATTTATTTTACGTTAGCCGAGTTTTAATATTTAAAAGTTAGATTTTGTTTATTGATCGGATTTTATGCTTTTAAAATAAAATTAAGTTTCTACAAAATTTATAAAAGTCTTTTTCTATATTTTGACGTTAGAGGTGTAAACGTTAGAAGAGTTGTAAAAAAAGTTGTTACATAATGAATTAAATTTTCTACAAAATTTATTAAAACTGTTTTTTTATATTGTGACGTTCAACCTGACAAAAACACAAAAAACCTTATTTTGAGACAATTTCTGTAAACATCTTAAAAGTTATAAAAGTTTTTGTAGATTTTGAAATTAAAGCTGCGAAAAAAGTCAAAAACCTGCTGTGGAAATAATTTCTTCAAATATCTTTAAAGTTTTTAAGTCCAAAAAGTAGTAAAGTATTAATTTTTCCACAAAACTTATACAAATCGTTTTTGTGTATTTTGACATTAGAGGTGTAAAAAATCTTAATTTTAGAGTTAATTTCTTCAAATATCTTAAAAGTTAGAAAAGTATGTATATTATAGCTGTAATAAATTCAAAAACTGAGCATTTCCCATTTTCTTATTCTTACACACATTATCAGCGAGGAGATAGACCTCGCAGACATGAAAGAAGAAGTTAAGGAAGTGGCTCACTCCCTCAACCATAAGCCGTAGATTCCTGCTCGGAAGACGAGGGTGACCATCCTACACCACTAAGTGCATGTAGAGACGTCGCCGACGTGGACATCCAAGACTTCCCCGCACCAGAGAAGGTAGTGGATGATGAATGGGCCACCAGCAACGCGGTCCCAGACACCGCAACTGAATATTGCATTAGATTCATCACCGTTCAGCGGAAGCAGAAACTGAAGAAGATAAAGGGCGAGTTCCCCTCTCTTCCTACTAATAATGCAAATGCCTCCAGACACCTCCCAGCGGTCGCCTTCAGCGACTCCACGCAAGCCATCAGAAGCTACCACTGCCGTTTCAGGTCAGTTTCAGGTTCAAAATCGCGGATAAAAACCTAGACGTCGCAGGTGACAACACCACCCAACCTCCACAGAAACCCACTTCTCCCTCTCGCCCTCCGGCATTTGTTTTAACAGAGAAACATTTGTTCCCGAAATTTTCCGAACATTTTAAGATAACAAAATCGTTATCACATCCGCCCGCAATATTAGGGTAATCCCGGATCATGGTCGACCCCTAAAAAATTTCCAAACGTACTCGGTGCAAATCCCAAAAAAAGCAATAAGCACGAAAACCATAGAGCTCACAAATGCGAATAGCATTCGAGATAAAATGGGCAAAGTTGAGATTAAGACAATCAATGACCTAAGTCAGGAGATCAAATGAGGGGAAGGAAGATTCATTACCCACACGGATTAAACTCTCTTCTCAAGATGGTAGATTAAACCCAGTAAAAACAGTTGCGGATATCGTTTGAGCCGTCAAACAGTTCTCAATACACAAAGGCACAAAAAAGGCTTGTAAAATCAATCAGGTTCGCACTGATAATCCACAAAAGAAGAAATGCTGCCTAACATCAATGTCAAAGACATCGCGACGCCGGAGATCGCCAAGTCCTTAACGCTCTTCATAATGAAGTCAAAACTGCCCTAAAGTTGTACAAAAATCAGTGCTGAAAATCTAATGTGGCAGATCTCCAAAGTCTTGCGCAATAGACTCTATAGATTCTAGTCATCCATAGCCAAGAATAGGGTACAACACTTAAAGTATTGGAAGAAAAAGCCAAAGCATTTACCGGCAACCTCAAACTCCAATGCTACCTTTTCGTAACAGAAAACACGTGTCAAAAGAGTCCACAGAGAAGTCAATGTCTTCTTGGAAGACACTAACGACAAAACACCGTTAAACAGCGTTCGACGAATTTTAAGATTATTTCTCTAATACGGGAAGTATTAGAGAAATAATCTTAAAATCTAGAGGCCATATCAGAATTCCAAAATCTTTCTCGCACAAAGCAATAATGGCCTCACCAATACTGCTAATGCAATCCTACGCACAAAACACTTTCTAAAAGAGTGAAAAAAAAACTCGCCAGTAATCATCATACTAAAACCTGGAAAAGATTGGAAGTTTCCCCAAAACTACCGGCCTATCAGTCATCTATGCACCTTAAGTAAAGAGTAATCTTAGAAATAATCCAGAAACAAGAAGAAGCTAACGCTCTTCTACCCGCCCATCAACATGGCTTCCAACGCAAATACTCTATACATCAATTAAACCGCGTTGCGGACCACATTGCCAAAAGTTTCAGAGCTAGAATAATAACCACAAATCATCTTTTTCTACGTTGAAACAAAGGTCTACTCCTAAAACTGCACAGATTTAAATTTCCTCTGCGTATTATAAAGCTGAAAGCTTCATATTTATACCGCAGAACGCTGGCATTTGATAGAAGTTCATGTTTCTATCTTACGTCAGTAGTGCCTCAACCTATTTTTTGCCGGGCTGGAAGCACCTCCTATTCAGACTCGAGATCACCAAAAGTGACTACCAGTAATCTTCAAGACTGTTTAAATGACTAGAAAGTCTAAGTAAACCCAGAGAACAGCAAAGCTTCTCTCTTCTCAGGGCAACGCACCACCAGACTGCTGTTCCAGAAAACAAAATATACCGATTAACCTCAAAATCTCTATAGCAGCTAACACCACAGCATATAGAGCGTCACAACCAACCATCTCCTAAATTACAATCTTCAAAAGAAAGGTACATAATCCTTACGGTCTCGAACTTCCAGGTATTCAACACTAGAGGGGCGTTTACTCAGTAAGCACACATGCTTTTGAAAGTGAATTCGACACGTCTAAAAGATTCTCCTTCTAAACCACAATTAAAAGTTGTACAAAATTTAAGAGGTGCAATAAAAGCAAAAACTTATGGAGTTATAAAAGTTAGAGAAAACGTACAAGGACATAATTTTCTACAAAATTTATTGAAGGTATTTTGACGTTAGACCTGTCAATAATGCAGAAAACATTGTTTTAGAAAAACTGTCTTTAAAAATCTTAAAAGTTAAAAAAGATGCAGAAAATGTTATGAAATAAATAAATAGAAAAAATGTTGAAGAATATAAATAATGAAAAAAATATTTTTATACAAAATTTAGTAAATGCAATTTTTATTGCAATCAAGTCGCATCAATGATCTAATTGTGTTTAACTACCAATCAATTCATTGCATAATTAATTACCATTTGAATTAATTGATTAAGAGATAAATTAATTAAAATTTTATTACATGATGGAAAGACCACCAATAAGCGATGCTCCAGCTCCAGCTCCAAAAGCTGAAAGACATGCTCAAGGGTCAAAACAAAAAGTTCAACGATCTTGAAAAATACGTAAAAGCAAAGCAGGCTGGACCTGAAGGACATTCTCTTCAACCTTCGCATGAACATCAACAAGGAAATAACGAAAGGCAAAGCCGCTTCCACCGCCGAGAAAACCCCAAAGAAAAGCCAGAAAATGATCCAAACCCTCCGTAGAGGCCCACAAAACCTAAGCGTTTCCCCCAGCTGTCGCAGCAATGTCCCAGCTCATCACGACCCAGACCTCCCTCAAAAAAACTGCCAACAACCCAGACAAGTCCGGCACCTACAAAAACAAAGAGCGCATAGAGATCCAGCCGAACAGCAAAGTCAAAGCCTACTAGTAAATCCTGCTCAGAGAAGATCGTTGTTACTCTCCAAAATACCAAAGAAACAGAAGAAGGAACAAAGTGAGTCTTTTTCAGATTCTAATCTTATTAAGCCATCAGCCGGCCAGCAACTCTTGTCGTGTCTTCAGCGCCATCTAGATCCTCAACCGACAAAAGCCAAGACCTGGAAGACCACTCAACCCATAGTGTTCACACTTCTGGCACAGCCAATAGGTCCCTTGGAATTCCAACAAGCCCCCCAAATACGTCGCCCACTTCCGATTACAATACGGATTAAAACCGTATTTCCTGGGTTGTCAGCCATCAATCGCGTAGTAAACGTGAACGATGGCATCCAAAATCGCATGCGGACTATCGAGCCTCTATCACTTATTGTGAAAGCAATGACGTGTTCCAGTACACGTATTAATTAGTGTGCGAAAAGACCCTAAAATATGTCAGAAACATACCCAACTGCATCGCGGCTGATGCGGCGCAGGCTAAGTTATCAGCTCTAGGGTATGCTCCTCTTTACGTTAATCGCATGAGAAGGGATGAGAAACCCTTCACTATGCTGTGCTTTAAACTTCCGCAGAACGCCTAAAGTAAAAAGATAATGTCTCTTACAAAATTGTGTGATCTCACTGCAAGCCTTGAAATTAAACATAAGTCTGGGGATATTGTCCGATGCTATCGTTGCCAGCATCGTAATTCACCCTATGTATGCGTCAAGTGCGCCGGAGCCCATCCCAGCTCCACGTGCAAATTTACAAAAGAGTCAAGCCATGTAGATACATGCGCAGCAGGCAAGAGGCCGCACACCGCAAGTTATAAAGAATGCCCAGCTTATCTCAAGCTAAAAGCAAGGCTCCTGCCTTTCAAAAGGCGGACTCCCGTTCCTCCCCGGAGCACTCCAAACGCCCGCAAGTAGCAAAATACTAATACGCTTTCAGTAAAAAAATCAGCTTCTCCTCCGCTTAGCCCAAGCAAGTGAAGCTGACTTTAAAAAGATTATATTATCTTTAGTACATCCCCTAACTTAATAAGCTAAATACAAACTATTTGCTAGTTAGTCTGAATTCCAGACATAGTTCTCCCCGAACATTACGTGCATTCTTAAGTTTCCCCTCAAAACAAATTCTCTAAGGTCCTTGCAATGTAATTGCAAATTTCTAGGAATCATAGACAGTTTAGTTGGTAGGCGCCCGTGAGGGTGAATAAAAGTCTTTACAAAAATTCTCCTCCTGATCCAAAAAAAAGCAATCCTATGCGCAAGCAATAGCAAAAATCTATGAACGTCTATAGGGCGGCACTATAAGTGCATTATATAAAACAACCCGTACTGATCATGTATCAGAGAGAAAATTAATGTCACACAAGCAAACCAAACTTCCAGCATTCATTCGAAAGAGGGTTTAGCCGGTAGGCACTCGTGAGAGTTTAGAAAAATTCCCCCACTAAGCCAAAAAAAAGTAACCTGAAAAACAAAGCTTCTTTAATTTTATGTATTACTATTAATAGAAACCAAAAATCAAAATCCAGTGATAAAATGATACAAAAGTCACCGGATTAATTATTTGATAAAAATTCGCAAAAAAATTTTGAGCTAATTTCTTTAAATATTTTGTAGGTTGTAGTAGTGTTTTACAATATTCTGCAACTTGGTTTTAGAGAATTTTCTACAAAATTTATAAAAGTAGTATATTTTAACATGATTCAAAAACTAGTTTTTAAAGCTAATTACTGTAAATAACTGTTATAAAAATTTTAAAAATACTAAATTTAACAAGAAAGCAAATTTTCGTATCAAATATTTAACAATAATGAAAACAGTTTATGAGCATCAAGCCCACCTTATATAATAGTATCAATTTAAATAGTTCACCCTGTATAATTCAATCAACACTGGTACACCCTTTATAATAAAATTTAAGTATACTTAAATGGTCCACCCTGTATTATAAAAGTCAAGCCAACTAAAATAGTCTACCCTGTATACTAAGGTTTGAGTGAACTTAAATGCTCCACTATGTATAATGTTATCAACTTAAATAGTCCACCCTGTATACAATGTTGTCAACTTAAGCAATCCTATTTGATTTGTAAAATCTGTCCAAACTATCCTATAATGTCCTTTCATTTATTTTAAAAGTGAATTTAAAATGTTAATAAAATCCTTTTTACAACATAATATTAATTCAACAAGTTTGTTACAACTACAGAGAATTAGTTACTAAATCAAACCTACTTAACAAAATAAATTAACACACCTTTCTCCACAACGCTTCCTGCGTTATCACTGGATTCATCACCAACAGCTTTTAATTGCATTGGAACAGTTTTGGTCCAATTAATCATCTGCTTTTCTGGTACTACTGGAACTAAAATCAATAATTTAAAATAAATTATTACACAAATTTGAAAACAAGCATAAAATCATCTTCAAACAAACCTTTCGGCACATCATATTCCAACCTTCGCAAATGAACATTCCACATATCATGCAAACAATCCTTATAACAGCATACTTCTCCACAACTATTGGATTCAACTGTGCTCGAGTGATCGCATCCCCAACTTGTATTACACAACTTGAAACAATCATTGTGAAATATACTACCGCATTTAAGACACAAATGTGATTTCCCGTATTGTTCCTTTTGTTGAGTTATATGTTTTAAAATAAAATAATGAAATTCATTCGAATCCAAATTTTCGTGACATGGATGAATGTCCATTTTAACACATACTGTGAAATAATGCGGGCAACATTCAGTTGTTTTACTGCATTCCGCGTGGTAATTTTGCCAACAAACAACACATTTATAGCCGTTATTGATAACATTGCGACATTTATAACAATCTTCATCTTCTTCATCAATTAATGCAATAGTTTTTGGATGTGAACAGTTAATAACGTTCATACACTTGGCATGGTATACTTTAGAACAAGATAAACACTGAACACCAATACGGACATGGTATTTGCACTTAGGACAGACACGATAATTCAAGGATTTTATCGAACTGCCATGGCATAATTTCTTATTTGATTTCTGGTTTTTATTATCTTCGTCGAGACATGCCATGTGCATGTAATTTTTGCATTGTAAGCATACGGAGCCTGAATAGAATTTCTTGTTGCAACAGGAGCATTCTCTATCCAATACTTTATGTTTTAATGTATGTTCGACTTGTGTTAATAGAATGTTCAAATACTCTTTAAATTTTTCCTTATGTGGATGCTCCTCTTCACTTGAATTCTGATGTTCCCATTCTTCATGTGGATCAAACTCATTAGCGGGTATCAAATCAGTTTCTTTGAAGACTTGAGACATTATTTTGATTACAATTTAAAACAATATAACCCTTTGTTGTCAAACAATTAATGATTGTTTAATAAATTATATTCTACATATTACATAAATATTTCTTACATTATGTAGGCTTATTAATTATTTTCCAGGCTCCACTAGTAGAGTAGAAAACCAGGCAATATACAGCCAAAATAGACTTGTTTTTATTAACAAGGATTAATCTTACTAATCCCAATTCCACCAATCCCACTCACTTCAACTTATTTTGGCGTCGATCGATTAATTAATTACAGACTGTTGGTAGCATTGCTTAAGCTGTAAAGTGAAGCTAGAAGTGATTACTATTTTTTCACATTTGTTTGTAGTAAATTCTTTAAAATTAAAACATAATAATGTTAATAGAATAGTTAACAGAATGTGCAATTAAATTAAATAATCTCAATAATCGAATAATATAACTCAAGGTTATTAAAAATTCTTATTTAGTGTAGGCAACTAAGATACCAAATCACCAGTGGCGGCGTTAATAAAATTATTTTACACTTAATTACAAAATAAATTTGGAACTTTATATCATTTTATTATTATTTAAATACATTTTTTTTTGGTATGATGTCTTCAACGACGGTTGGCGACTATCATGACAATTTCAACTTAGTTTATTGCTGCCTTAAATAGTTGGTTTAAGGTTCATTCGAACCAATATTGGTGATTGCAAAACCACTATATTCTTCTTCTCTCAACACTTCTTTTGCTAGTTATTTAGATTATTTGTTCTGAAAGTTGGCCGAAGTACTCAAGCTTTCTAATCTTAATTATTGATAGCATTTCTTTTCTGTTTCCCATTTCCTTAACAACTTTTTGTTTTTGCGGGATATCCACATCTCAAATGCCTCTATTTTGTTTGTTAAGTGTTATTTAAGGGTTAAAGTAGTACTTAAAAAATGTAACATTGTACCATTTTAATCATAAGAGAGTTACTAAGATACTTACTGCAGAAGAAATGTTTCATTCTTGCTCTTTATTTTTTAGGTTAAAATAAAAGTGTTTTCTTGGTTAACCGTTAGCTTGGTGCAGTTTTTTGCTGCGTGTTTGCTTATCAACATAAATTTGGTTTTGTTTAACTTTATTTTCCGTATTGTTCACTGACACGGTATTATTGGCATAGCGAATGATATTCACGGGATTACCATTCAGTATAGTACTAGCAGTTTCATGATCCTGCGCTTTCTGCGTTATTTTCTTAGAGTAAAAGTTAGGAAGAGAGTTGGGGATAGGCCACATTCTTGCCGAACACTTTGTCTAATTGAAATATTTTCTAATGTTTTTCTTTCAATGTTTATGGTGGCATTTTGGTTGTAGTAAAAAGACTCTAGAACTCGTAAAAATCTGCTATCCATTCCATTTCTTTGTAACAGTTGCATTAGTTTTTGTGTCGTACTTTGTCAAACATCTTTTTGTAGTCAATAAAACATGTATATACATCTTGATTAACATCAAGGCAACGCTGTACAAGCATATTGAAACTAAGCAGTGCTTTACGTGTTCTTACTCCATTCTTGAAACCAAACTGGTTTTCAGTTACTTTTCTGTTCAGTTGTACATTCTTATAAAATAATAAAACAAATTAGGTCAAAATGATGCATTTGTGGTTGGTTGCTATCTGAACTTATTTGGTGGCCTACATATTCTACAAAAAATAGTCGAAACTCGCATTTTTTTAGGTGTTTCTTTTTGCCACTATTCCCATTTGTAAAATAACAAATAAGAATTTTACTTTGTCTGTAACCCTGGCGGCCTACCACGGAAAGAAAAATAATAAAATGATATTTTAAAGCCATTTATACATAAATAAAATTGTAACCAAAAACAACAAGTATATTTGAATTAAAAAAGAACAAATATTTGTGAGGTAAGGTAAATATTTTGTCTAACCCTACTTGGCACAAAGAAATCACCTAGATTCATTATACGCTTGTAAAAGTTCTAGGACTTATCGTAGGTGTCCCACGCGTACCTTCTGGTTGTTGGGAGTTCACGATTATGTCGTCCAGATAAACCAACACTATGGTCTCTAGTAGACTTGCTACCACCCGAGATATTAGTTTTTTAAAGCTTAAACTGATATGTTCTTCCTTCGGGGGAAGCAAAAGCAGTTAGATTCTTTGTTAAAAACGGTTAAAATGTCTCAAATCAGTTTTTAAAATTAAGCTGGTTTGAAAAAATTGTATTTTGGTAGCAGGACCGTTTTGTGGGGTTCTATTTTCTTAGACTATGGTAGTGTCTAGTAAATTCTGAACCTGCAGATTTTTGATACTTTCTAGAGTAGTCAAGTGTTGCGGCGTTGTTGTTCATCCAGCAATCTCCAAGATTCAGTTCTTCTTCTAGCGTTGGTGTCACTAGAATAGAGATTTAATGTGTTTAATTTCCATTTGTTATGTAGTTATTTTGTCTGTAGTTTTCATGACCGAGTTTGGATCTGCTTGTGATACTTTGATATTGTTTTTTTGGATGTTAGGCACTTTTATCGAAGTAACTTTAAAGATGGTCTCCAAATCGACTAAGGCTTGTAAAGTTTGTCGGTTTATAGTGACAATAATTCTGAGCCAGCCGCTTGATCCTATTGCTCTGACAGTGGCACCAATTTGTGAAAAATTGTATGTTGGTTTGCGTTTTGTTTATCGTTGTGCCGGTTTAATATTTTGTTTGTTTTCTCAGCGACCCTATACTTGTTTTTCAAAGTTTGGGAGCGGTTGTTGTTAGGTTTGGGTTTATATCTCGATGGCTCAGCCCGTTTTCTGGCAATATTTGTCTTTACTTTGATAGTCAAAGAAAGTAGTTGTGCGAACGTGTCAAAAGTAATTGCTGGTTTGTCTTTAGAAGTGGTTTGTATCAGAATATATGAGCTCAAGGTCAGCAAGGCCTATGTTGTTGTCACCCGTACTTCTAAACGTTTTTGCGTTTAAAGTCAACGTCAATAAATTGTAGCCTAACAGTGACATAAGAATGGTTTATAAATTGTTTATAGGTAAAGCATGTTTCATTAAAAAGTGATCGCCTCGCCGAGCGTACCCTGATAATAATATTTCACTGGGTTCTGGAGCAAACCTTTGGCAAATAGTGCAATGCCGAGTAGTCTAAGGTTGATGCGGAGGAAGTTGTGGTAAGAGGTTGGTAATAATCTCCAGTAGTCAGATTGCTTCCTATGGCTGTGGGTGCAATGCCGTAGAGTGCTATTGTCGGTGTCAATGTTGTAAATCGGAGCGGGTCCGTAGGCACAGCAAAAATTGGTTTGTGGTTGGCATCAGTAGTTTGTATGGGTTTTATCTTATCGGGTTGCAAACGGAAAAGTTTAGTTTAGTGCAAGTCGACTAATAACTTGACAAATACTAATTATTGCAGCTGTTATCAGCTAGACTCCCGTAAGTGGTAATGGTGCAGCCGTGTGTGCCCTTGAAAAAAAGGTGGTTTTTGAGATTTGGTATGAAGTTGTTCTTTCATATCGATTTTTGTGTTTGGTTTGACCTCTGGTAGTAAGGGGTAAGAGGGGGGATGCAAACGCTGAGTAAAGTAAGGGTACTAGTAATCTCGGTGTTGCCCGTTTAAATTTTTGGATTACGTTCTCACTTGCGGGTCCGGTGTGTCGTTTCCAGAATGTCCTGAGTTCTTTGTTGTAATAGACGGCATTGACGGTGTCAGTGAGATGCATATGTGGCGTTGAATGCTTCACCAAACTCAACTACAAATTGTTCTAGGGTGACTTCTTTAGTTTTCCCTATGAGGTTTTTGTTTCTTCTGGTACTTTTAAGGTGCGTATAGCCAAGATGGTATTTGCTTTGACGTTGGCCTACGGCAGCCTTCATACAATCGGCTTTGTCCGGTAGAGACACAAGCTTTGTCAGGTGGAGACACAAAATATAATACTTCTTTGTAGTACTCTCCCTCGACTTGCTGATGCAACGGATTCCTGTGGTGGTAACTGCTGTTTTTTTTCACAACTTCTATGACAACTACTGGTTGGATATTGACGGCGTCCGGTTCTTCTTTCATTTTAAACGTTATTTTGCACAGATGGTTGCGTTTCAAACTTGAGACTATATGATTACCCAATTCATTTGGTCCATCAAGTTGTTTGCTATGCTTTTTAAGTGAATGGGCCTGTAAAGCTGCCAGCGGATCACAGATGTAATAGGGGTGTGTCATCATTGCTTTTACATCCATTGTTTGCTTTAGAAAATCCTTTATTAGTTTGTACCACGCAATACCTTTGTAGCGTTCTATATTTGTCAGGAAGCTATTCACTGTGTTGATAAGTTATATGTCAGGTCGGAGTGGTCGTCAGGGGTGATGCGTTACGGTGATTAAATGATGTTTGTAGGTTACTGTGGCGATGGACAAATACAGCGCCAGGTAAGTCTTTCTGGGTCGAAAACATGACGCGTTGCAGAGGTATTGCGGTGCTTGTTATTTCCAAGTTGCAAATAACCTTATCGGGCTCTTCCGTACATGTCTGAGGTTTGTGCAAAATATGTGCTTGAACATGTCTCTAATGTCCGTACTAATAGTCAGAGATTAAATCTCGGATTAATCCTGGATTCATGAATCCGAGATGAATTTTGTTAATTGTTGATTGGCTCTAAGCCATTTCACGGATATCATTAGTTGCGATCGACCAATGCATTCCTTGCTAATTCTCGGATCGAGTTGAAAACTATGCAACCGTCAATATAATCCTAGATTCAAATAATCTTGAGTCCACCCAAGATTGTTTATTAGTGTGCCATATATTAATTCTGACATTTGTTAATAAAATACATTGGCCGATCGCAACTATATTCACCATCACGATATCCGAGAATTGGCTTAGAGCCAATCAACGATTAGCAAAATGAATCTTGGATTCATGAATCCGAGATTTAATCTCTGACTATTAGTACGGGCATTAATTGCATTGGATTTGCTGACTGTGGTCACAGCAGTTTGGTCAACCCGATTGTGGACCGAGATGTTGTGGTCATTGATATGTCTAGTTGGTTTGTCATCATCAGATATAGTTACTAATTTTTTTTTTAATTTTCTTCTTCTTTTAACGGTTGTTCGTGCAGAGATGTAAAAATACCATGTTTTCAATTGCCCCACGTTGGGCGCTATTAGTTACCGTATGAGCACTTGTAAGTGATAAGGGTGCGGCCATGTATTCCTTTAAAAAAAGGTGTTTATCTCTCAAAAATAAAGCTGTTCGGTAGAAAGTGTTTTGTACTTTGATGGAGGAGTGCAAACGCAAAGTAAAGGTTATAGTAGCTTTGGTGTATTTGGAGGATATTTACTACTATGTGATCAAGCAGAAGCTTCAGTGTTATATGACTATGGTCACGTGATGGCACTAGGCGGAAGCTTCTAGTCTATATATGTGGCTAGTTAATTGGTTCATGTTACCTGTTAAGCTCACAGACTCAACTGACTGTGATCGTAAAAATTTTATATTTAGAAGAGTCGGGGCAAAAAACTGTAATGCTATTGCTGGAGTGAGACTATTACTGTCCACTTGCTGTATTGGTTCGATTTCGGTTTTAATACAGTTTATTTTATAGATAACAATACATTTTACATAATCAGTTGTAGCTGTGGTTTTAATGCCCAAGTAAGTAATTTGATTGATAAGGGTAATGTCTTGGGATTGTTAAGGCGGATGTGGAAATTGATTTTTTTTGGAATTTGCAGTTAACTTCTATTTCTGAAGCCACCGTTGGAGAGTGGAGAAGTACATTTAGAGGTGCTTGCAAGCAAGCTCGCGGGGAGCTAAGAGATACCCATGCCGTAGTGTCAAATACGTTCTGTTGTAGTTTAATCCGTTGATTTGTAGGTTGGGGATTGTCCACAACTTAAATATTGAAGAGGATGGCAGAGAGAACGGAACTATGTGGTATCCCTGCGTAGTGCAAAAAAAGAGTTTGGTAAAGATTAGCCGCAGCAAGATTGGTTGAACCTATTTACAAGAAATTACTTGATAGTGACTATTATGTAGGGAATTTTGATTAAAAGTTTGTGAATAAAGTCGTCGTAGGCCCGAGTGATGTCCAGGAAGATGCCAAAAGTGCACTATTTGGTATTGACTGAAGAGGATAGGTCCGACATGAAATTAAAGATAGCGTAAAGGGTCAAGATGCCCTTCTTAAATCCAAATTGATATTCAGAAAGGACATCCTGATCGTTGCAAAAAGATTAAAAACTGGTTTGAATGAGTCTTTTCCAAAAGTTTCAACGTTCATCTAGTCCTGAAGCGGGGGGCTAAAGCAGCTCCTGGATTTCCTCTTAGGTAGTTTCCATTTTCTTTCCCTAAAACAGTTTGTCGCAACGGATTTTAGCATTAACCTTATTCCAATACTTTTCAATAAGGAGGTCACGGAATTTTTTTATAAGAGCAGTATTTTTTCCTGGTTAGGAAAAAGATCGGGGAAGAAAAAGATTTGGTAAAAGTAATTTGTCTTTGATGGGGATGTGGAAAGTAGACGTTAATGACACTGTCTATATCGTAAAGCAAGTTCCAATATTTTAATCAAAATTTTGCATTGGAGAGCAGACGAAGAGAGAAAAAAGTTAATTAAAATGCTAAAGTTTAGAAAAAGCATATGATCGCTTGTGACACAGTTTGGAGATACTTGGGCAACAATATGGGATAAGGTCAAGTGTGATCACAATGTGCTCGGTTGCTCGATAATAGTAACCGTTGTGGTTAGCAAAAGTGAAGTCAGCAGCCTTAATAAGTAGGTCCGCCAAGGATAATGCCTTGATCGCTAAACAAAACGTATCATGCATTCATATCGCTAAAAATAATTGAATTTTCCTGGCTTTCAACATATTTGAAGAAATCTGACGGAAAAGGTTTGCTGGGGTTCTGGAATATGAAGAAAATAAATATGTCGCCGATCCAGGTCCATCCATGAAGAGTCGGGGTTGTGATAGGAGAGATCGGAAGGAGAGCATCATATACTATAGCCACGCTTTGATTAACCACCGCGTGTTTGTAATGAAATTTAAATTTGAAAAGTGACAAATTCGTCTTGGGAAAGATTTTGTTTTCTGAAAGGCAAAGATAGAGATATTTGTCGAACGCACGCTTTTGCGTTCACCCGTAAGTATTTTTAAAAAAGGACATTGTTGCAGGTTGTGCAGCCATCGGTTCACATGTGATGGGGACGGTGTTGCCCTATATAGGCTACGGGTGTGGATATCAAGGAGGAGAAAAAAATAACGGTTCATGGTGCTGGCAACTCGGTTTCTTTCGTTTGGGAAAAAGTACAGTAATACGTGCGTTATGATTGCGTGATGTCAGTTTCAAAGGAGTCATTGGGTTTATGATTTTTTTAAGAGAAAACATAAGATGCATTTCAGAACTGTTAATTTACACGTATGGATGGGGGCCGGTACACGTACCACAGGTAATGAGGTTGTAGAAGGGATCCCGCGACTTAAGGTATTTAAAGCAACATAGGCATTGGATGGGTTGAAGTAAGGATTGGAGTGCAAGTTCAACCCGGTAAAGAAATTTAAAAATTATTAACCCACTAGTAAGTATAATAAAAAGTCGATGGTAGCAAGTTTGACGGAGATTATTCTAATAAAAGAAGTGAGGCGGTTGGTAGAAATGACTTGGGCAACGTCAGCGTCTGTAATGTTGTAGAATACGTTTTGTATATAAAGGGTGTTAAAGACACCGGTTCCCCAATGCTGTCAGCAAGAACAGATGTATATCTATCTAGGTCTGGAATGTTAGCGGTAACATAAGCTGTGTTTTTATAAATACAAATAGATACGATAGCATTGTTAACAGAGCAAGAGCGGGGTAGTTCGTGTTTGTTGAGGTATCAAAGACACCGGTTCCCCAATGCTGTCAGCAATGACATAATTATACTTGTCTAGGTCTAGAATGTTAGCGGTAAGATAGGCGTTTTTATAAATACAATAGTATTGTTGACAGGTCTTAATACGTGACACCGAAGCAGAACGTTTGAATTCATTTTGCGGAGTTGGTAGAATTTAACCTGAAAGACATCGTTGTCTTGGACGTTGTTCTCCATTTGGTGATCCAGTTTTTGAGAGTTGATTTCTGTGGATTGAGAGTTGTTGGGGTTAAATGATGACAAGATAGAATTGTTATCAATTAGAGCGTTGACCAGAAATCTGGCAGTAGATTGGCCGAGGTCTTTGTCATGATTGTGGCATAAGTTGTTATTGAGGTGTCCCGTCACCACCAAGTTTAAGACTGGATCGGGGTTTCTTTGGCTAAAGTTATCTTCGAATCAGCAATTGCGAATGACTTGCTGCATCAGAAAAGTTTGATATTTATAATTATAATCATGTGATGCGTCCCATAGCTGCAAACCTACAACTTTAGCCAATTCGCCAGATCCAAAAACATTGAAAGAGAAGAGCGCCACTAACCATCCCATTGGCTGCACCCTAAACTACCGTGAAAAACACAAAACTCAAACATTGACAAGTTACAATTACAGTAGAGGAGCTAAGAGAGAACGGGCGCAATTTCTTATGGGCATTTACATGGGGTCCAAAATCGGCCGTTTGACACCATCTTGGATTTCTGACATCCGGTTGGGCACGGCCATCTGGGCGTGTCAAAGGAAGTGGGCGCTGGGTTGACCTTGGGATTTGGGGATCCGGTCGGAGACGGCCATCTGGGCATGTGAAAGTGGGCGCCGCCTGTGGCGCCCTTCTGAGCGCAAAGTGTGCAGTACCGCCATAAGAGTGTGTGAGTGCGAGGGGTGTGCGAAAACTCGGAAAGAGTGGGATGGAGAATGAGTGCACGTCAGCGCCGCGGTGGCAGAAAAAGTAAGTTGGGATGGATGACGTAATAGAAATTTTGCTTGTCGAGACGTCAAATTTTTTTAATTATGGTGAGTCATCGATGAAAGATAAGAGTTGTGTACCGGAAGTAGCAAGTGCGATAAGGATTAATGTACCGGAAGTGCATCCTGTTGAAAAGTGTTGTGTATCGGAAGTGGATTTTGTAAGAGTCGAGCGTGTTGAGACTTGTTTAAAATGCTAATTGGGGTGACGTAATATAAAAGTGTGGGAAAATGGTCAATTAAAAATATTATTGGGATGACGTCATGCAGACAAGGGCGTAAGTAGTTTATTGAAATTTAGCATGTTGAGACTTGTCGAAAAATTTAATTATGCTGACGTAATTTAAAATTATTAGCGAAAATTTTAATCGTGAAATAATTAGAAGAAAAGGATTTAGGAGCATTTTGATTGGAGGAAACAACTCACGTGACGTTTTGCAATTTATAATTTAGTATAAAAACAAGGATCAGAGGGTTCAAAATCAGTCTAGTACAACCCTCGAGAGTACATTACTACTTTATCATCATGGCTACAATTTCAAACGTTGCTGACGATATGGTCCGAATAATGGAGCAATTTATGGCGCGAAAGGAGACTGATATGGGTGTGATAGAAGAATGGATCAAGCACTGCTCTAAACAAATTCGTATTTTAAATACGGCGTTAAAGGCGGAGACGTCTATGGGAGTACAGCAAAAGATATTGTCGACAATCAGTAAAATGAAGACATACCGGACTTTATTGAGAGTACCTGCAAGAGCTGGAGGCAGCATTTCAATTCGCAGTAGGACTCACGCTAATCGAGCAAGTGAGGCGGTAAAGTGGAAAGATTCAAAATCTGCGTTTGACGGAAGAATTAGAACGGGAGTTTTAACCAACATAAAACACAGGGAGCCAACATCATATTTTAAAGATTGTGAAATTTTGTTTGTAAGAAGGATAAGACTAGCGTTGAAGAAGGAGCCGTTTTATAAAATAAATACGGTATTTTGTGGTAAATTTGTGAAAACCAGTCAAGACGGAATCGTGGAAGATTTCAAGCACATAAACACAAAAAATGCTGTGGTTGATCGAGACTGTGAATTAAATGGATGGTTTGAAGAGAATATATCTGCCGTGCTGTTGCGTAAGTTGGAAGAATTTCAAGAGCGAGACAGCGGGTGGGCATTGTCGGCGATTATTAATTTGTGCATCAATATTAATAAATATAATCCGTTGCGAGGTTCATCATACTTGGATTTACCCCCGCAAATTAAATTGAAACACGCGTGCGTTAATGTAAAAAATAACGATGATGCATGTTTTGCGTGGGCGGTGGTATCGGCTTTGCACCCAGTAAACTACCAGAACCATCCAGATCGAACGTCTTCTTCCCCGCATTATTCGCAAGTTTTAAAGTTGGACGGCATTAGTTTTCCAATAAGGCGTGAGGGTATATCAAAATTCGAGCAATTAAATAACATTTCTGTGAATGTGTATATTATTAATAAAAAAGGCAAAAAGTATGTAGTCAGTCCGAGCAGAATAGCAAAACAAAAGAGAGACAGACACGTGAACTTATTGCTTGTGCAAGATAAATATTGTACGGAGGAGGAGGATGACGATACGGATTTATCCGAACCGAAATACCATTACGTATGGATAAAAAATTTGTCGTGGCTGGTTAGCGCACAATTGTCTAAGCACAATAGAAAAACATTTATTTGCGATCGGTGCTTGCATTGCTTCCAAACCGAGAGTAAACTGAAAACGCATATTGAGGACTGCGAGCAGAACAATGAATATAAGGTGAGTTTTGTAAAAGATGGCAAAATTAAATTTAACAACTATAAAAACAAGGAGCGATGTCCGTTTATTGTGTATGCGGACTTTGAATGTATATTAAATCGGGTGAATATCCGCATGGGCGACAAAAGCGTCAAGTATCAGCAGCACGAGGCTTATAGCGGAGGATATTATTTTAAGTGTGCTTATGACGATACCCTATCCTTCTACCGCAGTTACCGAGGTCCTAATTGCGCCGAATGGTTTGCGGAGCAGTTAAAGCAGCTTGCCGAAGACGTCGAAACAGTATATTTATGCGAAATGCCAATGGAAATTAGTCCGAATGAAGAACGCCAGTTTAGACGAGCATCATTGTGCCATATATGCGAAAAACCTCTGGAGTCTGATTGCGTGAGAGACCACTGTCATTTGACGGGGAAATATCGAGGAGCCGCACATACAAGTTGTAATATTGAATACCAAGACAGCCGCACCATTTCGGTGGTTTTCCATAATTGGAGCGGATACGATTCGCATATTATGTTGAAAGATGTAGCATTAAAAATAAACGGGAACGTAAATCTGATCCCAAGCAACACCGAAAATTTTATCGCCATGATAAAAAATATTTCAGAAAGCGAAGTGAAATTTAAATTCATAGATTCGTTCCGATTCATGGCATCTTCCCTGGATAAATTAAGCTCAAACTTGGACGATAAACCAATTTTAAAATCTCAGTTTGGTCATATTGACGATGGGCTGTTTAAACTGCTGACGCGCAAGGGGGTTTTCCCATACGATCATATAAAATCTTGGGAAAATCTGAACGAAAAAGTGCTGCCAACGTATAATCAATTTTATTCAAAGCTGACAGAGTCCAATATAAGTTTTGAAGACTACGAACACGCGCAAAAAGTATGGAATGAATTCCGAATTCAAACGTTGGGAGAGTACAGCGATCTGTACTTAAAAACGGACGTGTTGTTGCTGGCAGACGTTTTTGAGAGTTTTAGAGATGTATGTCTGAAACACTATCGGTTGGATCCCGCTCATTATTTCACCGCTCCGGGTCTTAGTTGGGACGCCATGTTAAAATGCACCAAACAGGAGCTCGATTACATTAACGACATCGATATTTTAATGTTCATTGAGAAAGGGATACGTGGAGGTCTCACCCAATGCTCAAAAAGACATTCGAAGGCAAATAATAAATACATGCCCAACTACAACCCGGGCATACCTCAAAAATATCTAATGTATTATGATATTAACGCGATGTATGCCTGGGCAATGTCGCAATATTTGCCGCAAGGCAATCTCAAGTGGGTGGAAGGAGACGTGTCCGCATTTAATTATCAGGTATCCGATGAAGCATCTATAGGGTATATACTGGAGGCAGACTTGGAGTATCCCGAGAGCATCCACGACAGACAAAAAGACTTACCAATGGCCCCAGAGAAAGGATGCCCTCCAGACTCGAAGCAACCGAAAATGTTGGCGACTGTTTGCGATAAGAAAAAATATGTCGTTCATTATCGTAATTTAAAGCAGTATGTGTCGGAGGGTCTGGTTGTGAGGAAAATCCATAGAGTGCTTCAGTTTTGCCAGTCCCCATGGCTAAAAAAATATATAGATCTAAATGCCGACCTGCGCAGAAAATCGTCAAATGACTTTGAGAAAGATTTTTTCAAACTGATGAGTAACGCTGTGTTTGGAAAAACCATGGAGAATGTGAGGAACAGACGAGCGATTAAATTAATAACTAGATGGGATGGAAGATACGGCGCAGAAGCTCGAATTGCGAGTCCGTGTTTCCACAGCTGTAAAATAATGGAAGAAAATATGGTGTTGATAGAATTACTGAAAAACGACGTATTGTTTACTAAACCGATTTACGTGGGTATGGCTATCTTGGACATTTCAAAGACTTTGTTGTACGAGTTCCACTGCAAGTACATAAAAAACAAGTACGGAGACAATGCTCGACTCTGTTACACCGACACCGACTCCCTTATTTACGAGCTTGAAACGGATGATGTATACAGCGACATCAAGCAGGACATCCATCGCTTTGATACTTCTGAATACGCACGGACGAACGCTTATGGGATTCCTTTATTGAACAAGAAGATTCCGGGGCTAATGAAGGATGAAAACCACGGTCAAATCATGACGGAGTTTGTAGGTCTTAGAGCTAAAATGTACGCATGTATGGTACCATCGGCCGACAACCCCGTCACAAAGAAGGCTAAAGGTATAAAATCATACGTGGTGAAATCTCACATTACGTTTGACGATTACCTGAGGTGTTTGAACGGAGGTATAGAAATGGCTCATCAACAGCATTCCATCAGGTCGATGAACCATACTATATATACTATAAATCAGAAAAAAATATCTCTAAGTCCACACGATAACAAAAGATATTTGATTCCGGGAAGCCCCGAGACTTTGCCTTGGGGACATTACGCAATAATGGAAACTTAAAGTAAGAGAAAAATATGGTGGGGATAAGAAAAAATGTATATAAAAAACTATATTAATTTTAATAAATATGTTATTAGTATAATCTTGTGTTTGTTTTCTCCACCACTTTAGCAGTATTTAGTTGGGACATATAAAAGATTAGAGCGATGACGGTACACAAAAATTTTAATTGTGCTTAAGTAAGTAGAAAATAAGGATTTAGGAGCATTTGATTGGATGAAACTACTGACGTTTTGCAATTTATAACCTAGTATGAAAACAAGGATCAGAGGGTTGAAAATCAGTCTAGTACCGCTATACCGCTATACCGCTACAGCGCTAAACCGCTACAGCGCTATACCGCTATACCGCTATACCGCTATACCGCTACAGCGCTATACCGCTATACCGCTATACCGCTATAGCGCTGGATGTAAGTGGATGCAAGTGGATGTAAGTGGATGGAAAGTGGATGTAAGTGGATGCGAGTGGATGGAAAGTGAATAGAGCACCCTATTAGCCACCGTTAGCCACCGATTAGCCACCGATTAGCCACCGTTAGCCACCGATTAGCCGCCGTTAGCCACCGATTAGCCACCGTTAGACACCGATTAGCCACCGTTAGACGACGTTGATAGGACAATTGACTATCTTAAAAAATATAAATAGAAATAATAGCATCAACGTCAGCCAGCCTGCATGCCAGCCTACCAGCCAGCATGCCTGCCAGCCAGCCAGCCAGCCAGTGCGCTATACCGCTATAGCGCTATACCGCTATACCGCTATACCGCTATAGCGCTATACCGCTATAGCGCTATACCGCTATACCGCTATACCGCTATAGCGCTATACCGCTATACCGCTATAGCGCTATACCGCTATAGCGCTATACCGCTATACCGCTATACCGCTATAGCGCTATACCGCTATAGCGCTATACCGCTATACCGCTATACCGCTATAGCGCTATATCGCATAGCGCTATACCGCTATAGCGCTATACCGCTATAGCGCTATACCGCTCTACCGCTATACCGCTATAGCGCTATACCGCTATACCGCTATACCGGTATACCGCTATAGCGCTATACTGCTATACCGCTATACCGCTATACCGCTATAGCGCTATACCGCTATACCGCTATAGCGCTATACCGCTATACCGCTATACCGCTATACCGCTATACCGCTATACCGCTATACCGCTACAGCGCTATACCGCTATACCGCTATAGCGCTATACCGCTATAGCGCTATACCGCTATAGCGCTATACCGCTATACCGCTATAGCGCTATACCGCTATAGCGCTATACCGCTATAGCGCTATACCGCTATACCGCTATACCGCTATAGCGCTATATCGCATAGCGCTATACCGCTATAGCGCTATAGCGGTATAGCGGTATAGCGCTATAGCGGTATAGCGGTATAGCAGTATAGCGCTATAGCGGTATACCGGTATAGCGGTATAGCGGTATAGCGCTATAGCGGTATAGCGGTAGAGCGGTATAGCGCTGTAGCGGTATAGCGGTATAGCGGTATAGCGGTATAGCGGTATAGCGGTATAGCGGTATAGCGCTATAGCGGTATAGCGGTATAGCGCTATAGCGGTATAGCGGTATAGCGGTATAGCAGTATAGCGCTATAGCGGTATACCGGTATAGCGGTATAGCGGTATAGCGCTATAGCGCTATAGCGGTATAGCGCTATGCGATATAGCGCTATAGCGGTATAGCGGTATAGCGGTATAGCGCTATAGCGGTATAGCGCTATAGCGGTATAGCGGTATAGCGCTATACCGCTATACCGCTATACCGCTATACCGCTATACCGCTATACCGCTACAGCGCTATACCGCTCTACCGCTATACCGCTATAGCGCTATACCGCTATACCGCTATACCGGTATACCGCTATAGCGCTATACTGCTATACCGCTATACCGCTATAGCGCTATACCGCTATACCGCTATAGCGCTATAGCGGTATAGCGCTATGCGATATAGCGCTATAGCGGTATAGCGGTATAGCGGTATAGCGCTATAGCGGTATAGCGCTATAGCGGTATAGCGCTATAGCGGTATAGCGGTATAGCGCTATAGCGGTATAGCGCTATAGCGGTATAGCGCTATAGCGGTATAGCGGTATAGCGCTGTAGCGGTATAGCGGTATAGCGGTATAGCGGTATAGCGGTATAGCGGTATAGCGGTATAGCGCTATAGCGGTATAGCGGTATAGCGGTATAGCGCTATAGCGGTATAGCGGTATAGCGCTATAGCGGTATAGCGGTATAGCGGTATAGCAGTATAGCGCTATAGCGGTATACCGGTATAGCGGTATAGCGGTATAGCGCTATAGCGCTATAGCGGTATAGCGCTATGCGATATAGCGCTATAGCGGTATAGCGGTATAGCGGTATAGCGCTATAGCGGTATAGCGCTATAGCGGTATAGCGGTATAGCGCTATACCGCTATACCGCTATACCGCTATACCGCTATACCGCTATACCGCTACAGCGCTATACCGCTCTACCGCTATACCGCTATAGCGCTATACCGCTATACCGCTATACCGGTATACCGCTATAGCGCTATACTGCTATACCGCTATACCGCTATAGCGCTATACCGCTATACCGCTATAGCGCTATAGCGGTATAGCGCTATGCGATATAGCGCTATAGCGGTATAGCGGTATAGCGGTATAGCGCTATAGCGGTATAGCGCTATAGCGGTATAGCGCTATAGCGGTATAGCGGTATAGCGCTATAGCGGTATAGCGCTATAGCGGTATAGCGCTATAGCGGTATAGCGGTATAGCGCTGTAGCGGTATAGCGGTATAGCGGTATAGCGGTATAGCGGTATAGCGGTATAGCGGTATAGCGCTATAGCGGTATAGCGGTATAGCGCTATAGCGGTATAGCGGTATAGCGGTATAGCAGTATAGCGCTATAGCGGTATACCGGTATAGCGGTATAGCGGTATAGCGCTATAGCGGTATAGCGGTAGAGCGGTATAGCGCTATAGCGGTATAGCGCTATAGCGGTATAGCGCTATGCGATATAGCGCTATAGCGGTATAGCGGTATAGCGGTATAGCGCTATAGCGGTATAGCGCTATAGCGGTATAGCGGTATAGCGGTATAGCGCTATAGCGGTATAGCGCTATAGCGGTATAGCGGTATAGCGCTATAGCGGTATAGCGGTATAGCGGTATAGCGCTATAGCGGTATAGCGCTATAGCGGTATAGCGGTATAGCGGTATAGCGCTATAGCGGTATAGCGCACTGGCTGGCTGGCTGGCTGGCAGGCATGCTGGCTGGTAGGCTGGCATGCAGGCTGGCTGACGTTGATGCTATTATTTCTATTTATATTTTTTAAGATAGTCAATTGTCCTATCAACGTCGTCTAACGGTGGCTAATCGGTGTCTAACGGTGGCTAATCGGTGGCTAACGGCGGCTAATCGGTGGCTAACGGTGGCTAATCGGTGGCTAATCGGTGGCTAACGGTGGCTAATAGGGTGCTCTATTCACTTTCCATCCACTCGCATCCACTTACATCCACTTTCCATCCACTTACATCCACTTGCATCCACTTACATCCAGCGCTATAGCGGTATAGCGGTATAGCGGTATAGCGCTGTAGCGGTATAGCGGTATAGCGGTATAGCGGTATAGCGCTGTAGCGGTTTAGCGCTGTAGCGGTATAGCGGTATAGCGGTACTAGACTGATTTTCAACCCTCTGATCCTTGTTTTCATACTAGGTTATAAATTGCAAAACGTCAGTAGTTTCATCCAATCAAATGCTCCTAAATCCTTATTTTCTACTTACTTAAGCACAATTAAAATTTTTGTGTACCGTCATCGCTCTAATCTTTTATATGTCCCAACTAAATACTGCTAAAGTGGTGGAGAAAACAAACACAAGATTATACTAATAACATATTTATTAAAATTAATATAGTTTTTTATATACATTTTTTCTTATCCCCACCATATTTTTCTCTTACTTTAAGTTTCCATTATTGCGTAATGTCCCCAAGGCAAAGTCTCGGGGCTTCCCGGAATCAAATATCTTTTGTTATCGTGTGGACTTAGAGATATTTTTTTCTGATTTATAGTATATATAGTATGGTTCATCGACCTGATGGAATGCTGTTGATGAGCCATTTCTATACCTCCGTTCAAACACCTCAGGTAATCGTCAAACGTAATGTGAGATTTCACCACGTATGATTTTATACCTTTAGCCTTCTTTGTGACGGGGTTGTCGGCCGATGGTACCATACATGCGTACATTTTAGCTCTAAGACCTACAAACTCCGTCATGATTTGACCGTGGTTTTCATCCTTCATTAGCCCCGGAATCTTCTTGTTCAATAAAGGAATCCCATAAGCGTTCGTCCGTGCGTATTCAGAAGTATCAAAGCGATGGATGTCCTGCTTGATGTCGCTGTATACATCATCCGTTTCAAGCTCGTAAATAAGGGAGTCGGTGTCGGTGTAACAGAGTCGAGCATTGTCTCCGTACTTGTTTTTTATGTACTTGCAGTGGAACTCGTACAACAAAGTCTTTGAAATGTCCAAGATAGCCATACCCACGTAAATCGGTTTAGTAAACAATACGTCGTTTTTCAGTAATTCTATCAACACCATATTTTCTTCCATTATTTTACAGCTGTGGAAACACGGACTCGCAATTCGAGCTTCTGCGCCGTATCTTCCATCCCATCTAGTTATTAATTTAATCGCTCGTCTGTTCCTCACATTCTCCATGGTTTTTCCAAACACAGCGTTACTCATCAGTTTGAAAAAATCTTTCTCAAAGTCATTTGACGATTTTCTGCGCAGGTCGGCATTTAGATCTATATATTTTTTTAGCCATGGGGACTGGCAAAACTGAAGCACTCTATGGATTTTCCTCACAACCAGACCCTCCGACACATACTGCTTTAAATTACGATAATGAACGACATATTTTTTCTTATCGCAAACAGTCGCCAACATTTTCGGTTGCTTCGAGTCTGGAGGGCATCCTTTCTCTGGGGCCATTGGTAAGTCTTTTTGTCTGTCGTGGATGCTCTCGGGATACTCCAAGTCTGCCTCCAGTATATACCCTATAGATGCTTCATCGGATACCTGATAATTAAATGCGGACACGTCTCCTTCCACCCACTTGAGATTGCCTTGCGGCAAATATTGCGACATTGCCCAGGCATACATCGCGTTAATATCATAATACATTAGATATTTTTGAGGTATGCCCGGGTTGTAGTTGGGCATGTATTTATTATTTGCCTTCGAATGTCTTTTTGAGCATTGGGTGAGACCTCCACGTATCCCTTTCTCAATGAACATTAAAATATCGATGTCGTTAATGTAATCGAGCTCCTGTTTGGTGCATTTTAACATGGCGTCCCAACTAAGACCCGGAGCGGTGAAATAATGAGCGGGATCCAACCGATAGTGTTTCAGACATACATCTCTAAAACTCTCAAAAACGTCTGCCAGCAACAACACGTCCGTTTTTAAGTACAGATCGCTGTACTCTCCCAACGTTTGAATTCGGAATTCATTCCATACTTTTTGCGCGTGTTCGTAGTCTTCAAAACTTATATTGGACTCTGTCAGCTTTGAATAAAATTGATTATACGTTGGCAGCACTTTTTCGTTCAGATTTTCCCAAGATTTTATATGATCGTATGGGAAAACCCCCTTGCGCGTCAGCAGTTTAAACAGCCCATCGTCAATATGACCAAACTGAGATTTTAAAATTGGTTTATCGTCCAAGTTTGAGCTTAATTTATCCAGGGAAGATGCCATGAATCGGAACGAATCTATGAATTTAAATTTCACTTCGCTTTCTGAAATATTTTTTATCATGGCGATAAAATTTTCGGTGTTGCTTGGGATCAGATTTACGTTCCCGTTTATTTTTAATGCTACATCTTTCAACATAATATGCGAATCGTATCCGCTCCAATTATGGAAAACCACCGAAATGGTGCGGCTGTCTTGGTATTCAATATTACAACTTGTATGTGCGGCTCCTCGATATTTCCCCGTCAAATGACAGTGGTCTCTCACGCAATCAGACTCCAGAGGTTTTTCGCATATATGGCACAATGATGCTCGTCTAAACTGGCGTTCTTCATTCGGACTAATTTCCATTGGCATTTCGCATAAATATACTGTTTCGACGTCTTCGGCAAGCTGCTTTAACTGCTCCGCAAACCATTCGGCGCAATTAGGACCTCGGTAACTGCGGTAGAAGGATAGGGTATCGTCATAAGCACACTTAAAATAATATCCTCCGCTATAAGCCTCGTGCTGCTGATACTTGACGCTTTTGTCGCCCATGCGGATATTCACCCGATTTAATATACATTCAAAGTCCGCATACACAATAAACGGACATCGCTCCTTGTTTTTATAGTTGTTAAATTTAATTTTGCCATCTTTTACAAAACTCACCTTATATTCATTGTTCTGCTCGCAGTCCTCAATATGCGTTTTCAGTTTACTCTCGGTTTGGAAGCAATGCAAGCACCGATCGCAAATAAATGTTTTTCTATTGTGCTTAGACAATTGTGCGCTAACCAGCCACGACAAATTTTTTATCCATACGTAATGGTATTTCGGTTCGGATAAATCCGTATCGTCATCCTCCTCCTCCGTACAATATTTATCTTGCACAAGCAATAAGTTCACGTGTCTGTCTCTCTTTTGTTTTGCTATTCTGCTCGGACTGACTACATACTTTTTGCCTTTTTTATTAATAATATACACATTCACAGAAATGTTATTTAATTGCTCGAATTTTGATATACCCTCACGCCTTATTGGAAAACTAATGCCGTCCAACTTTAAAACTTGCGAATAATGCGGGGAAGAAGACGTTCGATCTGGATGGTTCTGGTAGTTTACTGGGTGCAAAGCCGATACCACCGCCCACGCAAAACATGCATCATCGTTATTTTTTACATTAACGCACGCGTGTTTCAATTTAATTTGCGGGGGTAAATCCAAGTATGATGAACCTCGCAACGGATTATATTTATTAATATTGATGCACAAATTAATAATCGCCGACAATGCCCACCCGCTGTCTCGCTCTTGAAATTCTTCCAACTTACGCAACAGCACGGCAGATATATTCTCTTCAAACCATCCATTTAATTCACAGTCTCGATCAACCACAGCATTTTTTGTGTTTATGTGCTTGAAATCTTCCACGATTCCGTCTTGACTGGTTTTCACAAATTTACCACAAAATACCGTATTTATTTTATAAAACGGCTCCTTCTTCAACGCTAGTCTTATCCTTCTTACAAACAAAATTTCACAATCTTTAAAATATGATGTTGGCTCCCTGTGTTTTATGTTGGTTAAAACTCCCGTTCTAATTCTTCCGTCAAACGCAGATTTTGAATCTTTCCACTTTACCGCCTCACTTGCTCGATTAGCGTGAGTCCTACTGCGAATTGAAATGCTGCCTCCAGCTCTTGCAGGTACTCTCAATAAAGTCCGGTATGTCTTCATTTTACTGATTGTCGACAATATCTTTTGCTGTACTCCCATAGACGTCTCCGCCTTTAACGCCGTATTTAAAATACGAATTTGTTTAGAGCAGTGCTTGATCCATTCTTCTATCACACCCATATCAGTCTCCTTTCGCGCCATAAATTGCTCCATTATTCGGACCATATCGTCAGCAACGTTTGAAATTGTAGCCATGATGATAAAGTAGTAATGTACTCTCGAGGGTTGTACTAGACTGATTTTGAACCCTCTGATCCTTGTTTTTATACTAAATTATAAATTGCAAAACGTCACGTGAGTTGTTTCCTCCAATCAAAATGCTCCTAAATCCTTTTCTTCTAATTATTTCACGATTAAAATTTTCGCTAATAATTTTAAATTACGTCAGCATAATTAAATTTTTCGACAAGTCTCAACATGCTAAATTTCAATAAACTACTTACGCCCTTGTCTGCATGACGTCATCCCAATAATATTTTTAATTGACCATTTTCCCACACTTTTATATTACGTCACCCCAATTAGCATTTTAAACAAGTCTCAACACGCTCGACTCTTACAAAATCCACTTCCGATACACAACACTTTTCAACAGGATGCACTTCCGGTACATTAATCCTTATCGCACTTGCTACTTCCGGTACACAACTCTTATCTTTCATCGATGACTCACCATAATTAAAAAAATTTGACGTCTCGACAAGCAAAATTTCTATTACGTCATCCATCCCAACTTACTTTTTCTGCCACCGCGGCGCTGACGTGCACTCATTCTCCATCCCACTCTTTCCGAGTTTTCGCACACCCCTCGCACTCACACACTCTTATGGCGGTACTGCACACTTTGCGCTCAGAAGGGCGCCACAGGCGGCGCCCACTTTCACATGCCCAGATGGCCGTCTCCGACCGGATCCCCAAATCCCAAGGTCAACCCAGCGCCCACTTCCTTTGACACGCCCAGATGGCCGTGCCCAACCGGATGTCAGAAATCCAAGATGGTGTCAAACGGCCGATTTTGGACCCCATGTAAATGCCCATAAGAAATTGCGCCCGTTCTCTCTTAGCTCCTCTACTAATTACACTTCGGCAACCCCAACATGACGCAGCAACACAATCATCAACTCAACCTGACCTTTATACCTCCCCAAAGAAGTGAAGATCTATAAATCATCCCACCTAAAAAACTTCGTCAGCAATAAAGAGGGACAGGAAGAGCCTGAATATATACTTACTCCGTAAACTGTAACGTGATTTACCGCCGTCATGATGTAAACACTACATGATGCCGACAAACCTAGATGCATTCCTCAAGCAAAGACATAGATAACAAAGACGTTTAAGCTGCATTTATATGATTGAAATCATAAATAAAATGATAAGGTAGGTGAAAGCAAAGAAAACAAGTTCGTGATTAAACCGTGTGGTAATTTAATACATAATAATAAAATTTAAAATATAAATTCGCACAATTCTGTTACATTATATGAAAATAAATCAATTAATATTGAAATAATTTTATTTATATACATTACAAATATAAAAAAAATATATTTAATTCGTGCAGCCATGCCGCCACCGATTATTAGTAAGTTCATGTATTTCAACAGACTCGCCGCACTTCCAACATATAACTGCATTCTCTTCACGATGCACATCCATAAAATGTGCATTAATATTATTATAATTTTGAAATGTTTTAGTACACAAATTACATTCATAAACAATACAAATGGTATTAATTTCTTTGGCAAAACTCGCAGTCAACACGGAATATTTATTCAAAGTTCTAAAGGAAATTTTCCTGCTGTGACAATCCTGTTGAGGAGTAAACCTTCTTAAAGTTATATCAACTTTCGGTGTTAATACTTCCCAAAAATTAATATCCTTCCTGAAAGTTGAATCATTTTATAAATTAATTTATTATTGTTATTTATATTTACATTGTGGTTTGTTTGCTTCGAATGTATTTGTTGCAACCGATTCCAAAACAAACTGACGTATTTGTTGCCATGTTGTTCTTCATTTTTAATTCGGTTAAGTCAATAAGGAATTCATTAAGTAATACTTTAATTTCTTCACGTCTTGGTATTAAAATCTGTAAACAAATTGTTATTATCGATTCGAAAAACTTGTTATCAATTTTTACTTACTTCTGCATTTTTCGACATCATTTCTTCAAGTTGTTGAAAATATTTAGAAAAATATAAGTAAGTAAAGACTTCAACTGGAGCGTCAGGGTTAACTTTCTTAACGGAATAGATGAGTTCTGGATCGGCAAGATCTATGTTAACGCCGCCTTTCATTATAAATCTGTCGTATTCGTGAACGTTGCTGCGTTTCAAGTCGATATCGGCAAGTTGTAACCTAACAGTGACGTAGGGATGATTTATGAATTGTTTGTAGGTAAGGCGTGTTGCATTAAAAGGTTTATCGGAATGTTGCTTCAATGTTACGTCCTCTAGAAATTATCAAAAAGTTTTCAATTTAGTTTAATTGGACTTTTTCGATTGTGTGTTTTTATTTTATAGTTTTGCTGTGGAATATTAGAGAATTTGTATTATAAATTAACTCCCCCCTTCCCTTTGAATTCTAAAAAGTCGACTCCAATCATTTTTAATTTAATAATTTTTCAACAGCTACAAAGTACAAATCAAATTTTATATATTAAATAAACTATCCCCCCGCCGTTACGGCCATTTTGTATTGTAAACGTCACATTCGTATTTTTAACCCCCCTAAATGTTTGATGTTAGCATCAATTTTTATACTTACTTCCTTCCAATGTAAAAACAATGCTGTTGAGATTCCTTGGCGGACCTTCTACGCATACAGCGTATGGTGTCGTCCCAGTATCAGCACCTCCATTCTGAAAATCAGTTGGTTCGGCCACGCTGAGTAATGGCATAATATGAACAAACTTGTCCTTCAAATACGAAAAAAACTTATTGTACCATGCCTTCTTATCTTTCAAATAAATTTGATGCTCCAACGTATTCTTCCACTCATCCATCACAACCTTACTATTCTCACGTTTAACTCTATAATTTTCCTTCATCTGTAGATACAATTCATATTCCGAGTGCACCTCTGAAGAATAATATTTAATTTAATAAAATTAATTGAATTTTTGATTAACTACTTACCCTTCTTCCAAAGCGGCCATTTATTAATGTATTCAGTCAATAATTTGACGCAAGCCCTTTTTTGATATTCGGGACACTTTGCGATGTTAATTTCGAGTTCTTTGAATGAAGTCAAGTAAGCGTCGACTGATCTTAAAGGTAAATCATTGTTGCAAAGCATAAAATCAAAGACGCGTTTGAGACCTTGGTCGCCATGTGATAACATTGATGCTCCGGTACGGGCTTGTGTCATACGTAATGCGTTCCTTTTAGTGATGGGTGTTAAACTCTGGACAGGACTCGTAAGTTTTTTAGATTTGTTTGGACTTGTATTGGATAATTCTTCTTCCTGTTGCTGTTGAGAAATTGTAAATATAGTATAGCTTAACATAACGGACATAAACATAACCTATAACACATTCAATGGGAGAATATTAAGATTGCCAACAGTGTAGAAATTATCAAGACATAACCTAGAAATGGTCGATATAGAATGTTTGTAGGTTACCTTGCAGTTCTAATATATTGACAACTATTCTAGATTACAGTTAAAGATATTCTAGAATTGAAATCAATTCAATGAAAGTTCATACCCCTCCAAAATGCAAAGCATTTCCTACTATATGCAAAGCATTTCTGAAAAATTTATTTCAAATTGTTACTAATCGCAAAAAGAGCAAGACAAAAACAAAATCGTTGCCTCTCTACATTTGTTGCAAAAAATTGACCAATCCAAAATTTTGTTAAAGACATTGTAAACAAAATTTAGTAAACGGCACACTCTTTGGGCTTTAGAAAAATCACAAGGCGGTTAATGCATACGGATATCCAAAAATCATTTGTAGACCAAGCATGAATCTTTCGTTCGAAACCAAGAGCGTTCCAAGAGCTTTCTGAAAAAGTGCATATAAATGACGTTTTTGGGACATCACTAACGGTTGAGAGAAATCACAAAACGATAAAAAAGAGCATTCTTCCCCCTTTTTACCGTTTTGTGAACATTTTAACAAAATTCGTGTAGCGGAAAAAACAATACGGCTGACCCGGCTAAATTCGGCATCAAAACGACACAAAAACGTTTCCTCCGCGCCTCCGTCAAATGTGTAAAAAAAGTCGAGAGATTTGATATTTCTAGTCATAGCAAACGTTAGAGAAGGCAATTGTGATATCCTATTCCTTGATAACAACTTAGGTAGGTCGACGGGCACTTCACTTCAAAGTACTTGCTCGTAATCATAACTTAGAGTGCCTCGCTCAAAAGTTATCAAAAAATTAGAAAAGATTGTGATATCCAATCCCATGATGACCAACAATTAGGTCTCTCCAAAAAATTGAATATTTTTTGTTGCAGCCAGTAAACGGAGCAACATCAGCCAATAGCTTTGGGCCTTTTCCTTTCCCGCTGATATAATAAAATTTCAGATTCAGTAAGTCCTGTCAGCCAAGTCCATAACCCCAAGCGATCAACCACACTGTAACGAACGACCACAAAACCCACATAAACAGATGTTTTCCGTCTCAGGCCACCCTAGATCATCTCTATCTTCCAAACAAAACCCAGTTTCTAAAAGTCCGTAGGACTATTCTACGGCGCTCTGAGTGAGTGCGTATGTTAGTTCGCTGAGTAAGAGTGTTACCAACTCGCCGCAAATCCTAACCGGGAGTCAACCAACTACTCCCCGACCTGGACCTGCAGCCTCCGTCGCCTACCTCAAAGTCTTAATGGTAACAAATGGCGCCCAATGTAGGGCAATTGAAAACATGATGCTTTTACGTCTCTATCAGAACATCCCCGAGAAGAGTAAAAACAGAAGTAAACCTAGCGACAAAGACGCCGCAAAAAAATGGAAGAATAGTCAAAAGCAAAATACCAAGTAAATGCACTAGAGACTTGCACTCACCACCGAGTCAAAGACTACCACAAACTGGCCGAATACCTAACCAAACATCCAAACGTCACGTCATCATCCAGATGATAGCATTACTATCGAGCATCACCACAAACATTCGAAAACGAGAACCCCGTCAACCAACAATCCACTGTGACACCAGACAGATTATGTATTGAAAACCCCGTCAAAAGAAAACCAACCGTCAAGCCCGACCAAGCCCTCGACATAGCAATTGAGCAACCGATTACTTTAAAATCACCATACAAACCAAACAAAAACAAAATCAAGGTGGAAACTCTAACAATGAGTAAGATCAATCGTAACATACGAGGACAAGCACCGCAGAATGAAGAAGATCGTCACCACCTATCGGCAAAACACGTGCACCACCGTGCCACATCACGTATGCTGAAACCATGCGCAAAACCTGAAACCCTCGGATAGTGCTACAACTCAGCTTAAAAAACCACCGGAACCTGGACCATAACCGTTTTCGAACCTCTCTTACCGTAAATATTCAAACACCGCAACACCAAACTCATAAAGAAATGCCAGTAAACACTTTTACATTTTACTGACTACTTCCGTCCAACACAATACTGCCAAAAGCTCAAGTTAAGAAGAATTTTTGCAGCTAGTAGGCTGAGCAACACCGTCCAATAGCACCGCGCCTTTTCCTTTTCCGTTCCTATAAACACTGAAACATGTTGATGCCGAGAGTGAGCAGAGCCTCACTCCACCAATGGCATAACAATTCGTTCTTCCTCATTGTTATAAATACCCAATTTTCACAATTGCTCCCCAATCAAAGTCCGAGATCTTAAGTAGAAAATCGCTCTGGCCACTAATACAGACTCCGTCTAGGGCCACCAGGTGCAGCTTCCTTATAACCATGCAGTAGACATCCTCTGGATAGTCCGAGGCTACCCATACTCTGCGTTTACACCAGTACCAGAGTAAAATCATAACAAACAAGAACCGATATTGGAAAACAACGTACCGAACCCCAAAGCCTCCTCCACCGAGCAACTTCGTTCTTAGAAGATATTTCAATGCTTTCAAGAGCATACACGGCCACACCCTTATCACCTAAGAAAACGCCGGTAACAATGGCGCACAACGTAAAGCATCAAAGTGCAGTCAGCAAACCCAATACCGTCATGAGACATGTGCAGGCACACATCCCGGACAAACCCCAGACAGGTACGAAAAAAGCAGATAAGGTTCTGCGACGTCACCAGTTTGCAAACCATACAAAAGTGAACAGATACCAGTGCCTGTGCTATAGCCGCCTACTACCACACCAAAGTACGGCTGCACAATAACATATGAGAACAGATCACCGTAACCCATCACCTCGACATAACGAGACACCTAACGTACCTGGTGAACGCATTCCAAGAAGATGCAGAAACCTATCACAAGTTCCGACGTAATGCATAAGTTCATAAAACAAAAAAACAAAGCTAGTAACGATTATTGCAAATCCCCATTACATCTGCAATCCGCAAACAGCACACCAGGCTCACATGAACGTAACAAACTACATGGCCGACCGATGGCAATAGCTGACCATGCAAGGTCAAATACGACAGGCTAACCTCAACGTTATTACCAAAAGGACCAAGGCAGTCTAAGAATTCATACCGGAACTAAGCCAAAAAGTAAAAATCAATGAGGTCGAACATCAAATGCCTCCAGAAGTCACAACACTCTAGGTAACAGCCATAGCAAAACACGTCAAAAGATAGCTCCACAAAGAAGTTTTACACTTCTACAGTCACATAATGAATCGGATAAAAACCGCTTCACAGGTAACTTCGCAAAAAGGACCATCGCACCCCAGAGGTATCGGAAAAAACACAGACCGCTATTGCGACTATGTTAGAGAAGACAATGATGGTAACCAATCCCTTGATAACCAACACTTGGATGGGTGGGTGTGACACTTTAGTTTTTGATTACGTAGTTTGAATAACAATTTATAACAAACACTTGGACGAGTAGACGGGTACTCCAGTTCAAACTACTTCTTCGTAATCATAAACTAGAGTTCTATCAAAGGATTAGATATTTCTCATCATTGCAAACGTCAGTAACTACTATGTTAGAGGAGGAAACGGTGATATTAAAACACTTGAAATAGCGGGTGGATCAGTTCAGACTATAATTACAAGCAAGTAGTTTGAAGTAGAGTCCCCGCCTACCCGGCCAAGTGTTTGTTATCAAAGGATTAGATATTTCCCGTCATTGCAAACGTCCATAGTTACTATGTTTGTTAAAAGAAAAGATAATGATATCCAATATTTTAATAGCAAACACTTGGGAAAGTGGTCTGGGCTCTCCAGTTCAAACTACCAAATCAAGTTTCGTTGTGCCTCGCGCAACCCAAAATAATTTTTCCCAAAATCTGCCCGTTAATGCAAAGCTTTCATCGCCCGTCTTCTCTCCGCATCCCCAAACAATTTAAAATATATTCAGTAAAAATCCAAGCCACCGATTCGGTTCTCTGTAACTTTTTTGTGATGGAACCCATCAGATCTAAATCTTCATCTTTCGGCCTCGGGACGTCTTTAGATGCAAAGCTATCAAACCTCAGCCTTTGGGTAAAGCCAAAATTATTACGATGGCAAAATCGGGTTTCAGAGTCCTGCGCGCAGACCAAACAGTCAAAATTGAACCAAAAATACCTGTTGCGTCCGTTGTTAAGAAGAACCAACGTTCAAGAATTCGTCGACTGCAAAGGTGTAAACAAATAAAAGCTTCAATTTGCAGTATACGGCTTCTCGCCTATCTACGCCACGTTGTCAAAGTTTGAAAAATTTGATTCCTATAACTTGTGTATGCTAAGAAAACCTTTAACAAATTTTCAAAATTTCGATTTCTTGCGGGACAGCATCTGAGAAACCAACAAGCGCAACTTTTTTCAATTAATCTTAAAATCGTCATAACTTCATTAACCATTTTGACAGCACAAGAACGCAACAAAATATTCCTCATAATCCGGAGAGTGACTCAGTTGGGTGAAAAGCCTAACTCAAACCTCGGCGCATAACTTGTCGCAAGTGCGAGTCCTAGCTCCGGCAAAAAAATTTAAGAAATTATGACATTTATTAATTCAGGACATTAGTCTTATATATGATTAGTATCCATTTAACCATAATTACATTTAATATGAGAGTGTGGGTGAACCAAATACTAGGCCTCGTCAGTATCTACAACGTCTCCTCTCAATTAACTGGTGTGATAGTATATATTTGTCAGGCAGTTTGTGCGGTAGTAGCATAAGCGTAAGGCTTAAAATATAAGCCATTGCAAAAAAAAAAATTAAAAAATGGATCGTACCACTTCCTAAATTTCGGCAACTTTCCCAAAAACCTTCAATTACATTTCTCAAAAACTGCGTCGCGCAAAAACTAAAACCCGTTCCGACGCGGGAAACAAATAAACCCCGGCAATTCATAGCAGGATAACAGTCTGCCTGCCCAATAATAGCACCAGAGTTGTCACTTCCGTTTTTAAAATTTGTAGACTAGGTTTCAAATCCGGCAATTCCGTCGTACATTTTTTTGTGGTGGAAGCTGGAAATCTTTCTTATTTTTAGAATCCCCGAAACGCACAACACTCCAAAATAGAGAAAAAATTGTTCCTCGCAATAAACAATATTTTTTAACGCAGTGACCCATCATTGCACGATCAAAACCAGTATTCCCCAGACGGCGCTGATCAAGTGACCGTTCAATTGAACAAATATCTGTTGAAGATGTAGTAGTGTAGCTTCACGAGTATAAAAGTTTCACCCTTTGAACACTAACATATACGTTCTGGATGCATGTCATAATAAAATGCTACCCATGCGTAATCGTTCGGTACGCTAGAAAAGACAACAAATCTTGGATCATAGTTAGAAGACCATCGGTAAGTGACTTCGCTCGTATCCACACAGACAATCACCCCAAGACTTTTTGGACATCACCACCAAATCCGCAAATCCACTCCGCCTACACTGTTCTAGCAAGACTACTCTTAATCCATTAGTCTTCAAGTGCAAGCAAAGTCCCATTTTCAAAGACTGAATCTGTTTATAGAAGCAAATATCTGCTTCTCCAGAAACAAAGTTATTTACAAAGTACGGACCACCATTTGAGACTAAAAGCGACGTATTTTGTCGCTTTTTATGTAACCGATTAACTGGACTGACAGCCGTAAACCAATTATAAACTGAATCTGTTTAGAAGTAAACGCCTGATGTAGAAGATAGGTTGCAACTTCACTGTCGCTTAACTAAGTGACAGCAGTTGGAAGAAACATCCAACACAGCCAGAGAGAACAAGAAGAACCACGGCATCTTCAGCTCGACATCCGTAACAACAAAAAATTAAACAAACTTCTCTCCGGAGTGACAATAGCACTGAGCGGTGTATTGCCAAAAATCCGAGCTACACTCCTCTCAAAGACCGAAAAAAAAAATTCAACGTCGCCGCGGCACATAAAGTCAGAACTTGGTTTGTGATCCTGGCTGACAACGATTGGCCTCTATGATGATCCCGCCTCCTGCGTTTCTCACACAACCCATCCTCCTCAAGATCAACGCAACAAAGATCATCTGCAGACAATTCTATATCCTCACATAAAGAAAACCGCATCACTACGCCATTTGTTAAATGTTCTATGACTCGAAGCTTTTTCAATTTTTTTAATTAAATTAACGCACTTGTCACAATAACTACTGACAATAAAAACTTACAACTGCAAAACACCTCATATTAGACCATAATAAATACTAACCAACTTTGCTCGTATCCGCAAAGAAAATCGGCAAAAGAGGTCATCACTAAAGTAAAAAGATAAAAAAAAAAAAAATTCTTCTAACTTCAACTGAACAAGATTCAACCACTGGAAGTCCGCCTTCGACATCTTCCTTACTATTCCCCACCACCATCGTAACCCTGCAAATGTACATTCCATCGCCATCGCACTCAGACACACCTACGGAAGTTGCTTTACAGCGGAAGTCAAACAATCAAATGTGATAGATAAAGAAACAAGCCATATCGTTGTTACCCAAGATGACACAGAGGTAACAAAGACTAGAGACAGGCAAAGGTGTATCCTCAATCAGTCCACACATGCCAACGAAAACGGACAATAAAAAAGCTCACTGACCGGAAGAAACTGCAGCTAAGCCATCGAGATATATATACAGCAAAGAAGCTACCGCTCAGAACCTTCAACCCAAAAAATAGCCAAAGCAGATTTCACACCACCCAAACAAATTCTAAAGAAGCGTGGCGCAGTAGTCTAAACATCTGATTGCTGCACCAAAGATCGTGAGTTCAAATCTCGCAACAAAAACCATTTCAAACGTTTAAACGCTCTCCAACTCCCTAACCCGCTTCGGCCAAGATTCTTCTCTAATATGGAGTAGATTAATAATCTCTCCCGTGATTCGGAATCCAGTCAAAACTGTAGGCCCGCCCGTAATACAACGGCTAAAGCAAAATAAACCTAGTAGACACCACAGGACAAAACATCAAGGTCGCCGCACTCTTAAACTTCAACGACTCTCCAACACGATACTGTGGTTAGTAAATTGTGATCACGTCCAAGCTGACAATAAGTAAAAATGTGTCACAAAAGAAAGAAATAGCATTAAAACCTCCGCCACCCAAACCCCCAAACCTAAATGCTAGGCCTCATTAGGACTTTTGTACCTCCTAGTAGTAAAACTTACTTCTTCGTCCCAACACACAGCCAATCTATGCGGTTGATGAATGAACATTGAACATGCTTGAATGGGTATCCCTTATACTGGCCATGTCAAACCACCAATTACCTAACATAAACTCTTGCGTAGGAGAGTGCTGAGCAAGTACTTAGTACGTGCTTGCATCGCCGCCAAAAGAATGTTTTAACACCAATACCACAGACAAGCTAATAACACTTACTCCCCAGACCTACAATAACCTAGAAGTTGCAGCATATTTACCTTCCTGTATAATACCACACATAACCTATATAAACCTACACGTTTTCAACTCTCATATATAATTTTTAGGTTATGTTTAATAATACACAGTGATTAATATTTATTATTAAAAAATACATACCTCATCATCAAACAATTTGTAGGCTAGAGTATGTTGACATTTGTTGGGTTCGGGAACAAGTTCGTTAAAGCATTCCTGATGATAGAATGTCGAACACTTGCTGCATATAATTGGATTCTCCATATACAACGAACACACAGTGCACGTCGTTGCGCAATCCGGACGATGAATACAAGTATTAGGATCTTGATTTTTAAGCGACCGTCGCATGCACGAAGCATGAAAAATCTGTTCGCAAAACTTGCACCTTAAAAACATAATCACTCTTTTAAGACAGAACTGGCATATGGGATCACTAGTGTAGGGATCCTTTTTCACTACTTTCGTGGGTTGAAGATGATTGCATTTATTAGAGGAGCTTGGACTTGACATACAACCAGGATGGAATGTTTGAAAGCAGCCAGGACATTCTACAGGGTTTGCTGGAGCGTGATGACATTTAGCACATAATGTTGCCATGACTTCTTCCTGTACTTTCTTCTGGTTGGTACGAGATTTTTGTAAAATCGTTGGTATATGAGCTCCCGTAGTCATAACAATTTTCGGATAAAGAAGATCTTCAATTTTATTATTTTTATTTTTAGGTTTGACTGCTACTTCAGGTTTTTGGCAAGGTAGACTGAGAATTTTAGGCGTTGGCTCGACTTTTATAGCTAGTTTTGGTTCCAACATTTTGCATTTCAGTTTGTTTTTTAGGAAATGTATATTGATGTCTCCTGATGTTTTTTCAGATATTATTGGCTTTGTATCTTCTTTTTCTTTCGGTTCATCTACTGAAGAATTCATGATGCTACTTATATCAACAATTCGTATTTGTACGGGACTGGATTCAACAGGCTCTGGGGGTGAACTGGGTTCAACAGGTTCTGGAGGTGAACTGGGTTCTTGTGATTCTATAGATAAGGGATTTAAATCTATATTAGGTTCAGGAAGACTCTTAATGCTTTTAACTCTTGTTATTATGATTTGTTTACTACTTCCAGCCGTACTTTCTTTTATAGAATTTATTATAGGAGATTTTTGCAATATAGTATTGTCAATCATATTTTCAAAATCGGTACCTTCGGGAAGATCATCATCATCTGATAAACAAATTACCTCAATTTCTTCCGGAATATCTTTGCTACTACCAGGCTTTTCACTAATATCATCTTGGTTTGTACTATTAGTTGTCTCAGCTTCTTTGCTACTACCGGAAAGTTGTTTTATAGATTCTTCTTTTGTGATATCATTACAATTAATAATCTCATCTTTTGTACTATTATTAGTTTTCTCATCAATATCTTTGCTACAACCAGGAAGATCATCGTCCTTTTTACTAGTTTCCTCAGCAAGTTGTTGTTCTTTAGTAGATTCTTCAATCGCGCTATCTTTAATACAATCAAATTTATCCACCACACCGCTGTCTTCTTTTGCAGTAGCTTCATCAACCAACACAACATTATCACTGCAATCTTCTTTTCCACTATCCTTCTCAGCTTCGTCGACCATCGCAATATCATCACTACAATTATCTTTACCAGCTTCCTTCATGACAACATCATCTTTTCTACCGTCTTTCATGTCAACATCATCCTTTCCAGCTTCCTTCATGACAACATCGTCCTTTCTAGCTTCCTTCATGACAACATCGTCCTTTCTATTATCTTTCATGTCAACATCATCCTTCATGACAACATCATCATTACTACTATTGAGAATTTCAACCTCATCCTTCTCGGCTTCTACAATCTCTTTATTACTACTAACATCCTCCTTTGCAGTTTTCGTATCATTTTTATCGTTACTGGCGTCAACTTCCATAACAATTTCTTCATCCTGATCCTTTTTATTGTTAGTATCTTTCATTCCTTTTTCATTGGAGATTGTTTTGTTGAAGTCCTCTATCACGGCTGAAAGATGTTTGATGGATATATCAGTATCATCCTTCTCGTCTTCTACTACAACTTTATCATTCTGTACGGAAATGGATAATTCTTCAAGCATCGATGTTACGTTGATTTTTTCAATGGATTTTCCGTTACCATCAGAAACGTCGCTTGATTTATGATCATTGATTTGGCTTAAATCAAGCTTATCTATAGTTTTATTCAAATCAAGCTCAGCTTCAATTTGCCTTGATTCTTGTCCATTCTTAATTTGGCTTGAATTTTGCTCATCATCGATTTGTTTTGAATTTTGTTCATCGTCAATTTGGTTTGAATCTATTGGACTTTTATTTTGTTCATCGTTGATTTTGCTCAAATCAAGTTCATCTTCAATTTGGCTTGAATCAGTTTTATCATTCATTGATTCTGCCTCAGTTACCTCCTTATTAACTTGACTTGATTCGGTTTCTTTATCATCAACTGAACTAGCTTGAACGTCCATTTCTTCATCAATAGGTTTAGGTTGCTTGTCAGAGATCTTTTCTTCCTTATCTTGAGTTGATGTTTCTTTATCATCAATTTTGCTGTTTTCCAATGTTTGGGGAATCGTTGTATCAGATTCAGTATTGATACTGGTTGTAGATGTATCAGCAGTGTTGTTGTCTTCAGTTTTTCTCGCGACCGATTTACTCCTACCTGAAATTAAATAAAATCATTTTTTTTCTTTATTATTGTTAACAAAAGTAGGATCAAACTATTTATGTTCTATGGTTAAACTATAAGCTAGCATTTTGTTTTCAAGATAAATTTCGTTTTTAACATCCGGATTTCGCATTTAATTACCAAACTTTTAATTTTTAAATAATTACATAACATATAAATTTTTAAATTTTGTAATTAAAGATAGTTAAAGCCGGATTTCATTATTTAAGACATCAGGTCTTATTATTATTTATTATAATCCAAGATTTATAACGTATAACGTTCAGTTATCCATCTAAACTTCATTGGAAGATACATTTTTAAGACCGGAACTCATATTTAAAAGCCGGATTTCATTATTTAAGATCAGATTTCATTATTTAAGGTAGGATTTTTAAATTTGAAGCAAGATTAACAACGTTAAACTTGAATTTCAGTGGAAAATACATTTTTAAGACAGGAATTCATATTTAGAGACCGGATTAATGATTTAATAAAACCGGATCGGTCAATTATCACTAAACTTTAAGTTAAAGCTAAAACAGTACATTTTCTCAAAGAAAAAAACATCATCTAAACCAAAAATCAATTGCAGGCTGATGTTGCCTTCGTGACCAAATGTTGGAAAGAGTATTAATGCGCCAAGTGTGACCAAAACAAAACAACAGTCAAGCAATGTAAAAGTGTTTAGATCCGACCAGTAATTACTATAAATATTCAATTTGCAATGAATGCGTCAGTTCAGGTCAGCCGGCCAAGAAAGATCTTTCCACCTCGAGCACGTACATAAAAGACTTTTAGACATCACAAGTAGATAAAAACGTTCAAAACGCCATTTGACACGCTCATCACGTGAAGAAAAACCGTAAAATAGTAAAACAAGGAAGTAGAAACCCTCTCTACCAAAAACATAGTAAAACCATTGGAATAAAAAGGTCTAAAGTCCTCGCGCCCCAACGTACTCATCCGACCAAATTGAGACAAAACTTATCTGCACAAACTAGAATACTCCTCTAAAACCGCAAAAACACATCAGTTCACCGCAAGCAACAGCAACAAAAAACGTACAAATTGATATTAATTGATATAATCCAGGTAAGAACTTTGAGACAATCACAGACCATTGAAATTTCTAGCAGCTGAAAATTCCCCTGAAAGGTTCCAAACAAAAACTGCACAGCTGGCTTCAGTTATTCGGTCGGAGTTACGTAGATTCTACTGCACTCCAAGCCAACAGCATGATGGGAGCTGGTGACAAATCCGTCACACGTCTAGACTGTGTTAATGCGCCCGTCGAGCCTCAGAACACCAGGTCCAGGCCTCCCTCAAGAGACCGGCCTAAAATCCGATAAACTCCAACCAGTCCGACGCTGAGGAGCCGATGAACACCCAACTAGAGAATGATGTCATCGCCTAGAAGAAAGCCCAGCCCCCAGAAGAGGGATTCAAGAGAACAAAAAGAAGCCAAAAAAAGCGCAGAAAGGATACGGGTGAGTCCTCCCTGAATAATTAAAACTCAAGGCTATCAGACAACCCCAGTCAGGTGCCCTCAGCAACAAAACGGACTTCAGCCACAAAGGCCAAAGGGTCTTCAACCTGGTCTGCTCCCCAAAGACCTAGCCGACCAACTCTGGTTCGGTTAATGAATCCTTAAGCCCTCTTCCACGTCCCTCAAACCTGCCGTCTTCACAGAGGACGCTCGCTCACGTCGCTCTCCTCCCATAACCATTCGGAAGAAATCTCTTTTTCAAAAGCTGTTGGCAACTTTCAAGTAGCTTAATCACCATCGACCGCAATGTAAACGTTGGTGCTGTGATAGACTGTGTACTACAGTGCACTACACAAACCAATTAAGAGCGGACGACCGGGAAATCCTTTCCAATGTTGTACGTCCAGCTTCCTCAGAGCAAAGAGATTCTGTCTCCCACTGAGATTTGCGGAATTTGTAGTACGGTAGAGTACAATTTATAGATAATAATCAGCTGCCGGAGCGCCCATCCCAAGCAAGCGGCGATGAATCTAAGAAATTAATTTTAACATCTGCGCAGTTTTCAGCCAATTAAATTATTAACTTTCTCAGACCATGCCCGATAATCCTATGCAATGCATATAAGGCGGCAACTAGGTGCATTACATAATTTAAACCCGCAATTAATATTCTTAGTTAGTTAGGAAGGTGATTACGCTCAACAAACGTCAAACTACTTCCATGACATTAATTTTAAGAAGGTTTAGTAGGTAGGCGCCCGTGAGGATGAATCCGACACTTTCAGTGAGTCTTTAGAAAATTCCCCTCAAAACACAAAAAAAAGCGGAGCGTATGCATTTGTGTGTGAAGTTCTCCTCCAAGTAAAATCGTTCACTGTTGCAGACACGTGTCAAGAAGCGTAGCCTCAACGTTAACAAATCCCAGCCGCACCTGTTACGGATGTCAGACGACTCCACGTGACTTAACTCTCGACCCGAACCTAATAGAACAACAAATACGACAACCTACGCTACAACCACGGCTAACCCCTTAGAACCGACGCTTGCACCGGGAGCATTTCAACCGCTCCCTACCCCCACTCACCCAACCCAATACTACACGTTAGATAAAACGTGGTCTTGCACCCTGAACGCTTGGGACCGCTTCCCCAAGCGTTATAGCACCGGACACCACACCCACAACAAACTAGACAACCGCTGACCACCAGCCAGTTCCTCCGCAAGCTTCGAGCGCCAACATCGACACTGCTACCTCCAACTGATGAGCACTCAAGATCAAAAACTGCTGATATGCATCTATTGGCCCCGATGAACTGAGTCAACTGAACTAGGATTACCCATTCCCTAGAGAGTGACTCCGACGACCTCCAACCAAGACCCACCAGTATACTACATCATTAAGCCGAGGCATTTATCACGGAGAACAAACAGTACTAACCCCACTTTAATTACTAACAGCTGTCTCAGGCATAACACTAGTGAAAGAACAACCGTCTCCTACAAGACCTAGACCATGACATCACACCGCAGAGCCAGTGTCTAATAAGTATTAGCATTAACCGTCTCCTCCAAAGTCTCACTATGAAACCCTGTAGCCACAACGATCAACTCTACAATTTGACTCTTGCTATGCTTATGGATACCGCAACTGAAACTTGCACTCAGCCTACGGTCTTGTATTCTACGTCGTAAGTCGCTTTCCGACCTTCTGCAACAACCACCGATATGACCTTATACCAACTTGATTCCAGAAACAAACCCAACTCAGGACATGACACTCCGCCGTGAGTAATTTCCCAAACCCTAAAAAACCACTTATACCAGCAACACAATAAAGCGTACGTATATCTGGCCGACGCAACAACACCTGGCAACACACAACTTTGAGACCTAATCCCAGACCAGATACTGCACCACCATTGAATTCCTTTGCTTCTGAAAAACTCCAGCTTTTGAACCTTTAGCTGGAGTTACGTGGGTTCTACTGCACTTGGATAAATTCCCCTGCAAACTCAAGAAGGCAGAGAGCAAGGAAATCCGCAGATGAACAAACCCAAAAACTGTAATCAGAGGTTGCGGAGTTCAACGACTAGTCCGTAGACTAGTCAAGTGAGCGTTGTAAAAGATCTTTTTCTCCGGTGCTGTTGTTTGCTGATTCCGTATATTTTATTTGTCATCTTCTTGCGGCATAGTCGTTCATTTGTCAAAGTACTGAAACCAGTTTAGACTAAGGTGTCCCGTGTATGCGTCTGTCCGTGATCAGATAGGTACTTAGTAATAGTCTATACACTCTGCACAATAACAAGGTTATCTGTAGGCACAACTACAGATTAAGACTGATTTCTTCTGTGTATCTCGTAATATAGTGCCGTCTCGATTTATCAAAAAATGTATGAGCACGTCTCCGGCATAAACATTAGAAAGTGTCAATACAAACAGGTGGGGTGCAAAGATACCACCTCAAAATTGTTTGTGTCAAACCCGTTGGGGAAATTCCTTAGGTGAAATAGACTTCACGTAACTACGGGCGATGGTGCTACGCCCAAAGCTAGTTGGGGCGTAACCGGAAGTTGCTAAGTTTGACAACGTTAAACTAACCAAGTAGCCGTCCTAAGGTGGGCTGGTGGTTGTTAGTGCTATGCCACCGAACGCGTACATAGCCGCATTCATCGATGTAAATTGTCTCTAGTTCCATAATTTTCATTTTTTTAGCAAGTGTCGTCCATCTTAAAAAGCACGGTTGCTATTTCGGTGCGGCATTAGTCGTTTCCACTGCAATAATGAGTTCTGGATATAAATAAGATTCGCCAGGTAGATCATCTTCTTCTCTAAAGGCTGCTCTGTAGATGTGCACTGTGGTATGGCAAATGCTGCAAAATTTGTCGATAGTAAGAACCACTAGTGTGATATTGAGTTGACTCGCCCACCAATCGGAATCAAATACGTCGCCCTTTCGGCAAAATCTGCATCAGCGGCAAACGCAGAATTATCGGTAGCATAACCATTGTAAATGTACCACGCTCTTACACAATTCGTAGTCAAGCCAAACAAATCAGTCCCCATCTTTAAAAGATTCTACTCCCTAACCAAAACAAAACAGCAGTGTGCTTCAAAAACATTCAAAATTCGAAAACTTCCAACCAAAACCCGATCAAATATAAGTTAAAACCTGTCCGAGTAAGCCTATCAGAACACGATCTCTCAAATCCAAACTGACTGAGGTTAAAACATCTAATAAACTTTGATCCAATCACCGAAATAGAGAAAGACTTCCTCACTCTCGGAACCTCATCATCTATCAACAAACCCCTAGTCAGTTTCTCCTTCTACTGTATATAAGTGCCAACTCCGATTCTTAATAACTCGGGCAAGTAGTCAAGTCTTAATAATAATAATAATAAACTAATCTAAGCCACACGGCCATATTTATAAACTAAGTCCACCCGTCAGTTGCTACAGTTACGCAATAGTGAAAGAAAACAATTTCTAGTTAACAAATACTCGGGAGAACAAGTTCATAAATAGTGTATACTCTTAAAACCCAGTGTAGTTATACAATTTCCTACTGTTGCAGCATATTATGCGTCGCAACGCTCCTAAAACTTTTCCAACAAAACATCAGTCAAGTCCAGAACGTAAGTGAATCAAAAAGATCAGACAACGAAGACATAGACCAAAGTTCCGTCTACGGCCTAACCATCTACCACCTCAGTACCTACTAAACAACCGTTCCATCCTAGAATTGCACTTCAAGACACCACATACAGTTCTATCAAGAACAATAAAAAACAAACACACACGTTCTACATTACAACAAGTTACAAAATTGTACGCTTAAAACAACGTTCCAAAATACGCAACTGCCCCTCAAAACCTGTGATAACCGCCCTCTTAACGCATGCCAATAAAACATGACGCTCAATATGAGACAAAGAATAGCATAGTAGCTTCACGACCCCAATCACAACATCGAAAAAGCCAAACACCATAATCAACACAAGAAGACTCAGGTACGAGTCATCGGCAAAAAATACTTAGCCGACTTCGAGAAGTATGATATCAACTATTGACCTTCCGCCTACAACAAAGTAGTGTCAAGTTAACTGCCTGAACTGGACAGCAACAACACCACAGCTTCCAATCAAATTTAACGGGACAAGAACCTTGTCGACCAAAAACCATGCAATGGTTCGCTAAACCGGCCTTATACATGCACGCAATAGAGTACCTATACATGATGAGTGACCACTTACCCCGCAAAACCAAATCAGCACCACCATAACACAATAATCCACCGCAGCAAATAACTTCGAGACCTGCCAAGTGACGTTCAGCCAGGCCACCAAAAAATCCCCAGCTTCAGTTCGGGCTTGCAAATGCAAACAACATCGCTGATAATCAGACACTAAACCTAACAGCTGGAAGCTGCTTCATTGGAGACGCCAAACCACCGAACGTGACGTGGCATGTCAAGACTTGATAGAGACAAAAAGACCAAAAATATACCGTAGCCGATCAAAACAAACCGTCAGGAGAATACAATAAAAAAAGCACCCAGAAAGAACCTACAGTTGAACACAGCCTATCCATCAACATAGCAATTGTGGTCCACGTTATTACTGTACAAAGAAGGGTTCAAAGAAACGTTTCTCGTTACTTGAACAACATGTCAACAGACTTAGATTGGACAACTTAACCTACAAAGTGAAAAGCTTAAAACAAAACGAAAATAGAACAATTATCAAAATTCCAACTTAATATAGTAAAATCCAGTTTCTCTGCCTCTAAATTCGACTTAATTATAAAAAAACAAATTATAATTTGTAAAATTCGACCAAAAAAATATGTATTAGTTTTCAATAAAACTTAAAAAATCAGACCAGAAAATAAAATTTGTAAAACTACAAAATCCGGCTTTACAACAAACAAATGTCAAAAATCCGTCCTAATATAATAATTTGTAAAATCCGGCCAAACATTAGTTTAAAATAATCATTAAAAATTCAATCAAAAAATAAAATAAAATATCTGAAAATACAAAAACCTGCTTTAAAAAAATCACACAAATGCCAAAAATCTGGCCTTTAAGCCACTAAATTCAACTTTAATATAAAAAATTCCGTCAATAATTTGTAAAATCCAAAAAAAAAAATTTTAATTTATTTCGACCTTTATGGTAAAAATTAAGGTTCGGCGACTATGGTAGGCACTAGTAAATTTATTTATAAAACTTAAATTAAAATGCAACTTAATTAAATCTAAAATTATTGAAATACTTGCTGAAAAATATAATATTTAATAAATGCTATGCAATTACAATATTGCGAATCACACTGTAGTATACAAAGATATGCAACCAAATATACAAAACCATTCAAATATGCAAGCTTCATACAAAGCTGTAATACTGGTTGCATACCGTTAACTATATACAGAGTGATTAAAACATAACAAAGTAATTCAAAAACATACGTTTTCTTCGAGACACTGGTAACTCCAAATTATCCGTATTTTCCGATTTCAATTGCCGCATCTGGTATCTTGTAGATCGAGAAGAATTCTCTACAACTAAAATAAAAATATTTTAACCAAAGAATTTAAAACAAATTAAAACAAACCTTTCTCTTTCTTATCCTCAATTTTAAAAGGTTCCAATTGTCTTAAATAAAAATTCCATAAATCATGCAAACAATTCGCATGACTACAAATATTATCAGAATTCTCAATATCCGTTGTATTAGCATGATCACATTCAGTTTTATCAGATTGTTCTAAACAATCTGAATGAAATATCTGACTACATTTAAGACATTCATACATTTCAGTTTTTTCTTCTTTAACTATATTCTGCACTAAAGAAAAACTTAAATTTGTTGATTTAGGATTTGCATGGCAACTATTCAATTCCGATTTAATGCAAACAGTAAAATAATGTACACACTGATCAGTTGCATTTAAACAATGTGTGTGATAATTTTTTTTACATTCTAAACATTTAACACCTGATTTAATAAAATTACGACACCTCGTACAATAACCACCTCGTTTAATCACTCTTGTGCTTGGATGTAAACAATTCATTGCGTTCAAACATCGTGCATGATATACTTTTCGACATTCAATGCATTGTATGCCAAATCGTATCGTATTTCTACATTTTGTGCAGTAATGAGCTTTCACAGGTTTTCTTGTAATGATGCAGTTGCCGTGATTGATTTCTTTTTTTTCAATATGTTCATTGTGGTCTTGTTCGAGACAAACAGTATGCATGTATTGGTTGCATTGTAAACAAATAGAACCCGAATATAAATTCCTTTGACAACAACTGCATTTTCTTGGTATTAATTTGTCTTTTAAAATTTCAGCAATATGACTTATAGCTGTGTCCAATTGTTCTTGAAACTTTTGATTCAATTCAATAGTTCCTTTCTTTAATAAACGATTGTTTGGAGAAGTCTTCTCGTTTGTTTCTGGTTTTTCATCGTCGCTTATTTTGAGATCCCAATCAACTTCGTCTTCATGTTCAGTATCATATTCAACATCATCTACTACACTAATATTATCTGGCACTTCTATTATTGAAGAATCAACTATAGGATCACTATTTTCATTTTCCTCATTCATTAATGACACAATGTGTATTTTAGACATGTTTTTAATGAATTTTAAAGCTCTTAGTTATATTATATACATTATTTTAATTAATTAACAAACATGATTCCGTAGTATGCAGTCCAGTAGAGTATAAGTAAACATTCATTTAAAGCCACATCAAAATAGCGTTGTTTTTAAAAACATTTCTTAATTAGCGTCAAATTTCATTGATATTTTGAGGTTGGTAGCGGTAAAAACGACATTTCCAAGCTGTTGTGTGAAGATTGATACAGTTTGTTAATTAGATCAATTATATTAGAGATTCAATCAGGACATAAAATCAGTTTAAGGAGAGTTACATTTAAATTGATCACTTTTATGCCAAGAAGCTTGTTTAAATAATCTAATTATGCACAGAACATTGCTGTTACTTTTATATTGTAATAATTAAACAAGCAGTTAGGCAACCAAACATACACTCGAAAAATAAGTAAGGTTAATGCTGTGTCTACTGTTACATACAATATTATGAAGTTAGATGTAAGGTCCGTTTCAGTTGGTTTCAATAAGCAATTTTAACGGTTTTAAAACTATGCACACAAAGATACTTTAGTTATAAAGGGTGGGCCATCTTTAAGTTGAAATTTTAGTCATATAGGATAAAGAACAAACGGCTTGTTTATTTAGGTTATTTTTATTTTATTTCAGAGTGTATATTCCGATTAAGTATGAAATATGATTTCATTTAGATTAGTATTTGCTCAAATATTTTGCTTTATGTAAATTGTCAGCATACACCTTTTCTTTAAAACCGCCCCACAAAATAAATCTAGTGGTGTCAAATCGCAGCTGCAAGATGGCCAGTTTACATTACTGAAACGGCTAATAACGCGGTTGTTAAATTTGGTTCGCAAAAGATTGATTGTGGCATGAGCAGTATGGAATGTTGCTCTATCTTGTTGAAACCAGAGCTGCTGTAGATTAAGTTTTTCCAATTTAAGCCACAAAAAATTAGTGATTAGGCTTCTGTAACTATCTCCGGTAACAGTAACGTTGGCTCTATCATCGTTTTTGAAGAAAAATGATCCAATAACGCCACCACTTTAAAATCTGCACTAACTATGGCATGTGGATTTTCTGTACTTCAAATAAGGCAGTTTTGTTTGTTTACATTATCTCCAAGATAAAAATGAGCCTCGTCTTAAAAGATGATTTTTTGGTTAAAACTAGAGTCAACATTCAATTTGTTTAAAGCCCACTGAGCAAAGCAAAAACGGACACTAAGGTTGGCTATTTTAATTTTTAAACGAGTTGCACGTTGTACGCAAACATACCAAGGTCTTTGTAAAAAATCTGCCTCAAAGTGGTTTACCAAATATCAAATTAGTGACTTCTGCGCCCAATTGATGTATCTGAGTGCTCGCGCACACTTTGAGCCACAATAGCCACATAAGCAATAATTTTGGTAGAACGTTTTAGATGAGCATGCTTGATGCGCGCATTGTTTACCAGCATTTCAGTTTTACAAACTTTTGTATTCCTTCGATCAATGACGCTTAATTTCTATCAAACAACGTACAAAATTTTTGCGTTGTTGCAGACAATTGAGACCCATTTTCAAAATAAATTTTTAGTATTTTAATACGCTGCTCTAAAGTAAAATAATGCATCTTTTGTCTACGGAGGTATCTAACCACACTATTCTTATGTAGTTGTGACGCAAAAATTGACAGCGTCGGTAGAAACATGTGATTCAAAATTTAACTAAAACATAGCTCACCCTTTGACATCAAAAAAATATTAGGCAACTAAACTTGCATTTTATTTCTTTCATACTTTGTTATTTATTAAATCTTAAAATGCCAACACATAGACTGATGTGAGTGCAAATGTACATTTGTGTTAAAAATCTTTCCGAAAAATACGTTCATAAATAGAATTACGTTTAAACTATACAAAATTTTTAAAAACGCAAGCGATTGGATCTGAGATATGTAAAACCTCGCAAAATTAACAGTTTTTTTTAAATAAGCATTTTTTAAACGTATTGATGTGTTGGCTTTAGCAAGTGATTTTTGAGAATGATTTGTTATATCTTTGTCATACTAGACAGAGCACTAATTTGAAGGAGGTTAGTTATTACCTCACAGATTTTAACTCATTTTTTGCAGCAGGAATGCTGTTTCCTGCTTTTTCTTTCTATAGCCCTTACTTTTGTCATCTATTTTTACAGTTTTTTAATCTGTGTGCTGTTCATTTTAATTATTTTTTGTGATATCTTTTCTCTTTCAAGAACAGTATGCAGTTTTAATAATTGTATTCCTTTTGGCAGTTCTAAGCTTCGAAGGTTTACCTATAGTAATATTTTCCATATTTCTATCTGAGATTACTTTGTTGTATCTACTTATTGTTGTCCGTCAACTTGAAGATGGCTTATTATTTACTATTATTTGACATTTGCAGCGTTATTTCTTATATTCTGTTATTTTTTAATATTTTCTTTTTTTATTAGATGTCGGTTCTGCTGACGGCAAATTTAGACGTTGGTTCTTTTTTGAGGTTTTGTCTATCATCTGAATTAGTGTAACAGTTTAAAAAAAAAGGTCAAATTTGCAATCATTTTTTATGAAGTTGAAGGTCGTTAACATATTAGACAGAATAAGTTGCTCAAAGACGGGATGTTGTAGTTTTTGCTTGTTTGAAACTGAGTTTGGCTGTATAGAGCTTTCGCAAGTAGTTTCTAAAATAACATTGGATTCTTTTTCTTTTTATTAAACTAAATCCATTATGAAACAAATTAATAACTTATTCAAACTCAATCTAACAATTACAACAGCCAAAAGTCAAGCGGATACAATTCTTTTGGCTCTACAAACTTTGTCAGTGTGCCTTGTATGACCACAGCATTGCATGATAGCTAAAGACAAAATTGAGTAATTAATTCTGTGTTTATAAACACAATTGATGTTGTAAATAATGCAGACATTTATGATTAAATTACATTAGCTAAAGCCACAATTGTTTGTTTGATTATTTAAATATATTATGTTTGAATAAACAAAATTGGAGGTTATTGAACCCTTAGTTTAGAAGCAATTAAAAACTACCGTTTTGATTTCAAACTGGTTTTTGTTGCCCAATTCCTTTTTATAATTATTATTATATAAACAAAATTTATGTTTTTTTTTTTTTAATTGTTTCAAAATTACCCTAAAGCTCGTATGACCCTATTATTCAGTTGACGCAGCTATCCATGTAAGTCTAAATTTTTTAATTCTTGAATGTTCAAAAAACCGGAGCAGTTTTTTATTTTAAAAATATTTTTTGTGCGTTTAAAAGTTTTGGTAAACAAACAAATTTTATACTCGGTAAGCTTAAACTGTTTAGAGTTATACAACTTTGTTGTTGTCACTTTTATCTTTTGTCTCCTGTTCTTCTTCACTTGAATTATACCTGTCTGGTGTATTTATCTTTATATATCTTAGTATTCTTTGCCATTTATTGCTCTCTTCCAGAATCCAGAAAAGGCTTAAATTACCACCAGAGGAAGATTCTATATTCTTAGTGTTGCCTTTTTAAAGTATTTTATTTTTACTTTATAACATTTCATTGATACATTGAAGAGGTTTCTAGAATCTGGAAATAAAAGAGAAGACACTGCGGGTTAAGTGACATTTTTTATTTAAAAATTAAAAAGGTTTTGACCTTTTGTGCAATCTTGTTGGTCAACGTGAGCTATTTTATTTAACTCTACCGCCTTCCGTACCAAAAAAAAGTTAATCAAGTTTGTTAATTTTGAAGCAATCTTCTAAAATTGAATTGACAAAACAAGAAAGCCTTATCTAATAATACACACTTTTGCGTGTATATTAAGTCATTTAGTTTACGTTTTTCACATTCCATAGACGTAGACGCACTTGAATCTTAATGCTATTTTTAAATGTACTGAACAAATTTTATGATCAGTCACCACAAACTTTTGACTTTATTAAGAGTTGTTTTGTTGGCAATCCGTATAACTCAAACTCATACTGCACCGATTGTAATGCTACTAACTAAGCACCATAAATAACAAATTGTACAAAAAAACTTTTTGCGTAACTCGGGTTTTGTCAAGCAAGCCAAACTTTATGCAAAAACAAACCAATTAACTAAGTAACAGACTAAATTTTAAGTGAAAAATAAGAAAAAATACTGTATTTAAACTTTAGTATGCTTTTTGTGCTTTATTTAGTAGTAACCTCAGTCCGTTGCCACAACAAATTTATATGGTTAATGTATTGATGTATTGACGCCAGTATTTCCTGGGTACGAGTATTAACTTTTAGAGAAATAAGTTTTTTTTTGTTTTTTATACAATTATCAGAAATATAGGGTTTTCCAATAAGAGGTTTTATTTTGTTATTTGAAAAAAAACGGGTATTTTTTTACAAGAAATCAATAAATGTTTATTTCATTGTAAAGAAGAAGGTATGCTATTAACATTTGAAAACAATACCAGTAAAATGGCCGCCACTATTACGGTTGCAGTACCATATTCTTTTTATGAAATTTTCTATGACCAATTTGTACATTTGCGGCTGTTAGTCTTCGATAACTTCAAGAATTCTATCTTTAAGGTCTTGAATCGATTGTGGAGCATTGGCATAGACTTTATCTTTCACGTGGCCCAAAGAAAAAAATCTAAAGGTGTTAAATCACAAGATTTTGGTGGCCAATTGCAATCACCTTTTCAAGAAATATTACGGTCAGAAAACTTTTCATGTAAAATTACAATTGTTTTGTTGCTTGTGTAGCACGTAGCGCCGTCTTGCTAAAAATAATCGTCGGTCACATCAATATCTTTCAATTTCGGCCATAAAAAATTATTAATCATAGCTCGGTAGCGCCATCCATTCACCTTAAAAGTTGCACCAGCTTGATTTTCAAAAAAGTAGGGTCCAATTACACCGCCAGCTCAAAAACCGCACTAAACAGTAACACGTTAAGGATGTAAAGACTTTTCAACAATTATTCTTGGATTTTCTAAGCCCCAAATGCGACAATTCTGCTTATTAACGTAGCTTCTGAGGTAAAAATAAGCCTCATCACTGAAGACGATTTTTTGATTAAGTTCCGGATCATTTTGATGCATTTGAAGGACCCAATCAGCAAAGATACGACGTTTATAGTGATTGACTGGATTGAGTTCTTGTGTTAATTGAATTTTAAAAACCTTAAAACTTAAGTCTTCATGCAAAATACGGTGTAATGTTGTTTGTGGAATGTCTAGTTCCAACGATCGACGAGGAATTGACAAACCTTCAACACTACGGGCTATACCAGCAATATTTTCATGTGTTCTTGAGCGATGCACACGGTTTTGATTCTTCACATCACAAACTTGTCCCATTAGCTCAAATTTTCCACCAGGTTTACTATTGCCAGCCGAGAAAGTGCTTTACGACGACCAAAAAGTGCTTTAGTTTTGCGAACTGTGACTGAACATTTTTTTACCATATTTGTAGTAAATTTTAATAATTTTAATGCGTTGTTGACGTGTGTATCGTTCCATTTTTAATAATGCCGTAGTTTTTACTTGTCAATTGTCAAAAAATATTAGCTTCAAAATTGACAGCTGCCTAAATATCTTGCTTTTCAAAATGAAATTTCTTATTGGAAAACCCTTTATAAAGCGTAGAGTAGAGGAAGCAAATATAATTATATCAAACGTTTTTAAAAGACATATAAACCCACTTATTAATATTATCAAAATAATCAATTTAAACTCTAAACTAAAGAATTAAATATTTCTTTAGTTTAAACTACTCAATAGTTATTATGATCTAGAGTGACCCGCCTACACGCTCAAATATTGGTCATTAAGAAATTGGATACCACAACCTCCTCCTCTGACTTAGTCAATTTTAACGTTTATAAGAAGAAGAAACTTCCAATCTCTTGATAACAAATACTTGGGTAGGTACGTGAGTACATCAGTTCAATGTACTCAATAGTAATCATAATCTGGAGTAACCTCCTCACCCGTCCAAATGTTGGTTATCAAGGAGTTGGATATCTTCTTCCTGTGATGTAGATTTAACGTTTATAGAGAAAAGGAACTTTCAATCTCTTGCTAACAAACACTTGGGTAGGTATGTGTGCACTTTAGTTTAAACTACTCTATGGTAATCACAACCTCTTCCTCTAATTTACAGGTTTCTAACGCTTCTAACGTTTCAAACTTTTAACAACAAACACTTGGATGAATTGGTGGGCACTGTAGTTCAAACTACTCAATAGTTATCATGATCTGGAGTGACCCACCCACTCGCCTAAGAATTGGTTATCAAGAAATTGGATATCACAACCTCTTTCTATAACTTAGAAGTTTCTAACGTTTATAGAAAGAAGAAACTTCCAATATTTTGATAACAAATACTTAAGTAGGTAGGTAGACATTCCAGTTTAAACTACTCAATAGTAATCATAATCTGAAATGACCCACCTACCAGTCTAAGTGTTGTTTATCAAAGAAATAAATATTACAACTTTCTCTTCTGACTTAAAGGTTTCTAACGCTTATAGAGAGAAGAAACTTCTAATTTCTTGATAACAAACACTTAAGTAAGTGGGTAAGCACTCTAGTTCAAACTAATCATAATATAGAATGACTTACCCACTCGCTTAAGTGTTGATCATTAAGGAATTGGATATGACAATCTCCTTCTCTGATTTAGAGATTTCTAACTCCTACAGAGAAAAGAAACTTCTAATTTTTTGATGAGCGTTTTAGTTCAAACTACATAATCTGGAGTGACCCACCAGCTCGCTCAAGTTTTGGTCATCAAAAGATTGCATATCACTTTCTCTTCTGACTTAAAGGTTTCTAACGCTTACGGAAAAAAATAATCTTTTTATATCTTAATAACAAACACTTGGGTAGGTGAGTGTGTACTCCAGGTAGGTGAATAGGCACTCCAGTTCAAACTACTTGATGGTAATTATAAGCTGTAGTGACCCAAGACATCCGTGCAAGTGTTGGTTATTAACTGATTAGATAGCACTATCTCTTGCTTTGACTTAGAAATTTTTAACGTTTACGGATAGATCTTTTGATAACCAACACTCGGGTGAGTGAATTGGCACTCTAGTTTAAACTACTTGATAGTAATCATGATATGTAGTCACCCAACTACTCCACAAAATGTTAGTCATTAAAGGATTGTAAATCACTATTTCTTTATCTGGTTTAGAGATTTCTAACGTTTGCAAAAAGAAGAACCTTCTTATTTCATAATATAATAATAATAATAATAATAATAATAATAATAATAATAATAATAATAATAATAATAATAATAATAATATAAATTCATTTATTTTGAAACCATACAAAAAATACAAACACAATTTGTGTGGTAAAAACAAATTACAGAAACGTCACAGAAAAAACACTAACATACTGATACTGATGGTAGTCTATATTTGTTTTGAAAAGATTTATATTTTTAAATACAAACACAAGTACTTCAAATATGTATGTATTGTATACTGTCATAATATTTAACAGTTTAAATGCATCTTTACAAGAATCTCAATATTTTAAATTAAAGACAATTCTAATAGCACGTTTTTGTGTTATAAATATGCGATTTATATTATATCTGAATCAAATTATCATAATAATCTTTTTTTGCTTTAATTACTTCAGAATTATAAGTATTTAATTTTTTGAATTCTGACATAAAAATTGGAAATTTACTAGCAAGATCATTTAGAGCATTAACTTGTTGGCGAAGATTACGTACGGTTTAGTAAAATAGAAAAGCTTCCATAAATACATTTAATCAAGATTCAGGACTATAAAGATTATATACATGATCTTATTTAGTAAGTGTCAGTTTGCTACACAGATTACTGATATTTAATTTTTGTGAGTAAATATACTGCGGTTTAGTAACTGATGTATTTATTCTAAAAGTTACTTGTTGAGCTTTGTGATCAGCTATTGATGAATCAATGCAAGAATTAGACTCTACGTCTTGGTCAAAGTTGGAAAAGATATTATCAATGCATGTTTCTGTGTTATTATAATGTATTCTAGTTAGTTTGTTGATTAATGGATGTAGATTATATATGACAACATAAGATTACAGAACAATTGTTTTTCTCTAGATTCTACTAGAAGATTTATATTAAAGTCTCTTCCAATCAAAATTAACTTTTTTTCTGTAATGATATTACCTAGTAAGCTATTAAGTTGGTTGAAGTGGTCAATAAATTGCAACCATAATTGTGTTTACATATTCAATTGCAGTGATTTTAATTAAACTTTTAATTGAAAAATAATTTAACTTTTTATATATATATATATATATATATATATATATATATATATATATATATATGCTGTCATTTGACGACAAAAACTTAAAACTAGTTTATAGCCTGAGAACTTTTAATTTCTTGTTAAAAAAAACTCTAAGCGGATGGGTGTACACTCTAGCTCAAACTACTTGATGGTAATCATGATCAGAAATAATCCACTCACTTGCCCAATTGTTAGTTATTAAGATATTAAATTTATTATCGCTTTTTTTAACATGTAGCGGTTGCAAAAATAAAAAACTTTTTTTGTTAACAAACTCATAGGCGGGTAGTTATTCAAATTAAATCTACTTGGTGGTAAATATCATCTAGAGTGACCACACTTACCTGCCCAAGTGTCGGTCATTAAGTGATTAAGTTTATCATCTTCTTCTCTAACATAGAGACTTCTTGCAAAAAAAAGAATATTTTACTTTTTTGTTTACAAACTCTTAAACAAGTTTGTAGGCACTCCAGTTCAAACTATTCAATGGTAATCATAATTTGGAATGACTCGCCTACTTGCCCAAGTTTTGCTTATCAAGAGATTGGATTCATTACCACTTCCTCTAAAGTAGAAACTTCTAACGGTAGCAAAAAATAAAAAAAACTTTTTAGTTACCAAAATTTTAGACTGGTAAGTGGACACTCCATTTTAAACTACTTGATGGTAGTTATTATTTAAAGTACCCGCTCACCAGTCCAAATGTTGATCAAGCATGCAAAAAGAAAAAAAAAATTTTGTTAACAAACTCTTTAAAAGATAGGTGGGCATTTCAGTTTAAATTACTCATTAGTTAATATAATCTAGATTGACTCACTTACCCGCTTCAGTATTGCTCTATTATTATCTCTTTATTTTTCTAACTTAAAAACTTCTAACGGTTGCAAAAAAGAAAAACATTATATTAACATACTTTTTGGCGGGTGAGTGGGCATCTTAGATCAAACTACGTTGTTGGATATTAAGAAATTAAATTTATTATCTCCTTCTCTAACATACTAACAACTTCTAACTTCTTGCAAAAAAGAAAATCATCTAATTTCTAACAAACTCTTAGACAAGTGAGTAGTCACTTGACTTAAACTACTTGATGGTAAGAGACACCATAAATTCATTAATAACAAACTCTAGATTAGGTGGTTGGGCAAATCATAATCTTGTTTGATCTACTTACCCTCTTAAGTGTTGGTTATTAAATGATTGTATATTACTTCTTCCTTTATAAACAAAAAGCTTCAAAAGCTTACAAAAAACTTCTATTTTTTTTACAAAAAACTTAGTCGTGTGAGCGTGTACTCAAGAGAATGATTACAAACAAGTATTTTAAACTAAACTTTACGACCACCCACTCAGGTGTTAATCAAAACAATTAAAAAATTGAATATTACTTTTTTCTCTTGTGACATAGTGACTACTGACGTTTGCAGAAGAAGAAATGGTGATGTCCAATTTCTTGATAACAAACACTCGGATGGACGGTTGGGTTACTTTAGTTAATAATTAGTCAAGAAGTTTGAACTGAAGTTTGAACTGAAGTTCTTATCTACTTGCCTGAAAAACATTGGAATTTTTTTTTTTTACAAGTTTTACTTAAATCAGAGAAGAATATATATGGTGATATTCAATTTCTTAATGACCAACACTTAAGCAGTTGAGTCGGCCACTCTAGATTATATGAAAATAAACAAAGCTCAACTACTACTAGAGAAGATCTAAGAAAGAAAATCGATCCAACTGATTTGAAAATGACTGGCGTAACTGGACATAAAAGCGAAGCGGTAGCAATACGGTGTACAGATAACGCCGAACGTGAAAAAGTCAAAAGAACAGTACAAGAGGAAATGGGCAATAACTATGAAGTTAGGATTTTTGATCTTAAAAAAGTAAGGTTAAAAATATATGGAATTAGACAACAAATAAACAAAAAAGATATTACTGTTAAAATATGCGCAAAATGATATTTTAAAAGATAATAATATAAAATGTATTCATATTAGCGAAAACATAATTAAAACAAATAACAAAGAATTTACAAACTATAAAGCATTTATAGAAATTAATAAAAACGGTTTCAAAAAGCTATGAAAACTAAAAAGATTAACATTGGGTGGAACAGATGTATAGTATATGATGCCGTGGATGTTATGAGATGCTTTAGAATGAACAAATACTCTAATTTGCAGTAAATGTTTAAGAGCACATAAATCAGAAACATGCAATAAAGATCCAATTAATAAATGTATTAACTGTGTTAATGCGAATAAAAAAACTAAATTAAACATTGACAAAAATCACAATTCTTTTGATAGACATTGTATAGTACATTTAAAGCATCTAGAAGCTAATAAACATAAAAATTGATTATTAGCAATTACAATATTAACTGCCAGTAAACCTAAAATTAATTATGCAACAAAATTAATAACCGTCATTCATCAAAATACCCAGTCTCTACTCAACAAGATAGCAGTAATTGAAGTTTTCTTAAACCAAACATCTGCTGATATACTATTGGTAAGTGAGCACTGTCAAAACCAAAGCAATCTAGAAATGTTAAATATCTCAGGCTATAAACTAGTTTTAAGTTTTTGTCGTCAAATGACAGCACATAGTGAAACTGATATTTATATAAAACAGAGTTATATATATATATATATATATATATAAAACAGAGTTATATATATATATATATATATATATAAAACAGAGTTATATATATATATATATATATATATATAACTCTGTTTTATATAAATATCAGTTTCACTATGTGCTGTCATTTGACGACAAAAACTTAAAACTAGTTTATAGCCTGAGATATTTAACATTTCTAGATTGCTTTGGTTTTGACAGTGCTCACTTACCAATAGTATATCAGCAGATGTTTGGTTTAAGAAAACTTCAATTACTGCTATCTTGTTGAGTAGAGACTGGGTATTTTGATGAATGACGGTTATTAATTTTGTTGCATAATTAATTTTAGGTTTACTGGCAGTTAATATTGTAATTGCTAATAATCAATTTTTATGTTTATTAGCTTCTAGATGCTTTAAATGTACTATACAATGTCTATCAAAAGAATTGTGATTTTTGTCAATGTTTAATTTAGTTTTTTTATTCGCATTAACACAGTTAATACATTTATTAATTGGATCTTTATTGCATGTTTCTGATTTATGTGCTCTTAAACATTTACTGCAAATTAGAGTATTTGTTCATTCTAAAGCATCTCATAACATCCACGGCATCATATACTATACATCTGTTCCACCCAATGTTAATCTTTTTAGTTTTCATAGCTTTTTGAAACCGTTTTTATTAATTTCTATAAATGCTTTATAGTTTGTAAATTCTTTGTTATTTGTTTTAATTATGTTTTCGCTAATATGAATACATTTTATATTATTATCTTTTAAAATATCATTTTGCGCATATTTTAACAGTAATATCTTTTTTGTTTATTTGTTGTCTAATTCCATATATTTTTAACCTTACTTTTTTAAGATCAAAAATCCTAACTTCATAGTTATTGCCCATTTCCTCTTGTACTGTTCTTTTGACTTTTTCACGTTCGGCGTTATCTGTACACCGTATTGCTACCGCTTCGCTTTTATGTCCAGTTACGCCAGTCATTTTCAAATCAGTTGGATCGATTTTCTTTCTTAGATCTTCTCTAGTAGTAGTTGAGCTTTGTTTATTTTCATATAATCTAGAGTGGCCGACTCAACTGCTTAAGTGTTGGTCATTAAGAAATTGAATATCACCATATATATTCTTCTCTGATTTAAGTAAAACTTGTAAAAAAAAAAAATTCCAATGTTTTTCAGGCAAGTAGATAAGAACTTCAGTTCAAACTTCAGTTCAAACTTCTTGACTAATTATTAACTAAAGTAACCCAACCGTCCATCCGAGTGTTTGTTATCAAGAAATTGGACATCACCATTTCTTCTTCTGCAAACGTCAGTAGTCACTATGTCACAAGAGAAAAAAGTAATATTCAATTTTTTAATTGTTTTGATTAACACCTGAGTGGGTGGTCGTAAAGTTTAGTTTAAAATACTTGTTTGTAATCATTCTCTTGAGTACACGCTCACACGACTAAGTTTTTTGTAAAAAAAATAGAAGTTTTTTGTAAGCTTTTGAAGCTTTTTGTTTATAAAGGAAGAAGTAATATACAATCATTTAATAACCAACACTTAAGAGGGTAAGTAGATCAAACAAGATTATGATTTGCCCAACCACCTAATCTAGAGTTTGTTATTAATGAATTTATGGTGTCTCTTACCATCAAGTAGTTTAAGTCAAGTGACTACTCACTTGTCTAAGAGTTTGTTAGAAATTAGATGATTTTCTTTTTTGCAAGAAGTTAGAAGTTGTTAGTATGTTAGAGAAGGAGATAATAAATTTAATTTCTTAATATCCAACAACGTAGTTTGATCTAAGATGCCCACTCACCCGCCAAAAAGTATGTTAATATAATGTTTTTCTTTTTTGCAACCGTTAGAAGTTTTTAAGTTAGAAAAATAAAGAGATAATAATAGAGCAATACTGAAGCGGGTAAGTGAGTCAATCTAGATTATATTAACTAATGAGTAATTTAAACTGAAATGCCCACCTATCTTTTAAAGAGTTTGTTAACAAAATTTTTTTTTTCTTTTTGCATGCTTGATCAACATTTGGACTGGTGAGCGGGTACTTTAAATAATAACTACCATCAAGTAGTTTAAAATGGAGTGTCCACTTACCAGTCTAAAATTTTGATAACTAAAAAGTTTTTTTTATTTTTTGCTACCGTTAGAAGTTTCTACTTTAGAGGAAGTGGTAATGAATCCAATCTCTTGATAAGCAAAACTTGGGCAAGTAGGCGAGTCATTCCAAATTATGATTACCATTGAATAGTTTGAACTGGAGTGCCTACAAACTTGTTTAAGAGTTTGTAAACAAAAAAGTAAAATATTCTTTTTTTTGCAAGAAGTCTCTATGTTAGAGAAGAAGATGATAAACTTAATCACTTAATGACCGACACTTGGGCAGGTAAGTGTGGTCACTCTAGATGATATTTACCACCAAGTAGATTTAATTTGAATAACTACCCGCCTATGAGTTTGTTAACAAAAAAAGTTTTTTATTTTTGCAACCGCTACATGTTAAAAAAAGCGATAATAAATTTAATATCTTAATAACTAACAATTGGGCAAGTGAGTGGATTATTTCTGATCATGATTACCATCAAGTAGTTTGAGCTAGAGTGTACACCCATCCGCTTAGAGTTTTTTTTAACAAGAAATTAAAAGTTTCTTTTCTTTGCAAGATTTAGAAGTCTCTATGTTAGAAAAAAAGATGATAATTTTAATCTCTTGATGATCAACACTTGGACTGGCGAGTGTGTCTTGTGACAAATTATGATCTGGAGTGATCATAATTTATTTAAACTGAAGTGCCCTCCCACCCACCCTACAGTTTGTTAACAAAAAAAGCTTTTTTTGTAAACGTTAGAAGTCTTTAGGTTAAAGAAGAAAAATATAAATCCATTTTTTTGATGACCAATATCCGGATAGATCAGATCATGATTACAATTGAGTAGTTTGAAGTGAAAGTTATGTAGCACCTGCCACAGTTATATTAAGTTTTTAGATTTTGTTGCCATTTTCAATATAAGATTTCTATGTAAAAATACACAAAAACGTCTTAATTGAGAATAGTGTAAATTGCATTTTCTGCAATTATATCAAACATATTTGGCCAACTAAAATGCAATAAAATATTTTTTGTGGTCCGTAGCTTGTGCCCGTACATTTTTGGACAACTTGCTAATTTCTACAACACCACTATTTATTTATTTTGCATTTATTAGGTCTACTGTAACTTTTTTCACAACGAATTAAGACAGTATTTACAAGATAAACAATTTTTGTCTTATCAAACTCTTCTCTTCTCTCAAATCAAAGATTTTTGTCTAAATACGGCTTTGCAAGTCATTATATTTATTACATAATTATGTATGCAATTCTTATTGCTACGGAAAAGTACGATGTTTTATACATTTCATTACGCACGCGTGTGAAAAGTGAATTTTACACCCAGGAGATGTGACAGTTTATCTGTCAAATGTTATATTTCAACATTTAAAATTTAGCAACAAATTGATAAAAGTACTTTGTTTTATTAGACAAATAAAAGATAGTTAAGTAAAAAATAATCAACGCATTATATTACAATTATTATCTAAATTACAAAAATAACTAACCAAGCTTTTTTTAAACAATTATTATTTAGCGCCAAAATTATTTACTTTATGCAGTTGGTTGCACTGCACACTATTGACTAAAAAAAGTTACAAATTAGATCTAAACAATTAGAGCTACAAATTTTTAACGCGCAATTAATTAGTTCTATGTTTAATAATTAACATTTACAAATATTTACATACAATAATAACTAAAGGTTGTAATATTAATATATACAACATTTTGTATTGTATTTATCTTTATTGTTTTTGATTATTATATTTTAATTAACTATATGCAACTGAATATACATATGTTGTGGCTACTGCCACGTAAATTTTAAACAAGACTAACTTCAGTCTTATATAAAAATAAGAGTAGGCAACCAAGTGTGCACTATATAATACATTACCTCTAAGTTAAAAAATTGATTTAATTATAATTATAATATATCTTCTATTTTTTGCCTTTTAGTCTTGAAAACACTAACATATATTTTACTTAAAATACATATTTAACATAATATACATAATAAACTATTTTGCACTCTTTTTATAATTTTTTTCTTTTTTCTTTTTAATGTATTAATTAAATTGCGTGATGCAAACTAAATCTCATATCAAATTAAATTATAATAAAATAGGAGTTGAATAAAATATTAAATTAAATAAAGTTTTTTATTAATAAATAAAGAATGTTATAATCTATAAATAAACGCACTTTTCTTCTTTATCGCCAACCCTTAATTTACACCGGGTTGGGCTAATCAGCAAACAACAAAATCCACCTTATCCGGCGGACATAATTAAAAATCTATATATAAAACTTGGCTTTGCTAGTACAATGATTCTTCAATCCCATCAATCTATTCTCTTCTGCTTCCAAAACGGCATGAACACGTGCAATCTTCATAATTTCCTTTCCATAAAGTCTATCAGGATTTGAAAGAACCAACTCGGTTCTACTTTTTAATTCAACTAAATCAAATTCTAAATGACTATTAGTTTTAATTAAAAAGATTTCATCTAATAATCTATATTTTTCTTCAGCAAATACACTAAAATCTTTTTCTAATGAATTAACTACTGTATCCAATTTTTTAATTAAAGCTTCTTTGCCTTGATCTGGAACACCATCAGCTATTAAGTCAATTCTAACTTCTTCAATTAGATTGTAATATTCCTTGTTTAGATTATATTTGTCAGTTAAGTCAGCGTAAAGTTTAGTGTAAGTTAATTCAGAATCGAATTTGTTTAGCTCATCTTCTAGTTGGGATAGGTTTAATGTGGCTTCGTGTGGGAATGTTAGTTTAGAGTTGACTGCTTCTGAATGTTGTAGGTAGAATGATGAGGACAATGGATCGCTTATTTTGGTTGTAGTTAAAGCCATCTTAATTTTTTTACTGAAATAGAAAATTTGAAATTAGTTTTATATTTTTAAATTTATGATAATTGTTTATAAATTAATTGATTGGAATATTATGCAAATTGTACTTTTATCCATATTGTTTTAGATTGTGCAATGTTATAAGTTGAAAAAATAGTTTGTATAAAATTAGTTTTATAAACATTTTAATGCGTAAAATTATATGTTGATTTATATTAATGGTTTATAAACTAAAGATTTTATGCAAATTATCTTTTCACCTAGTGCTAGGCACATTGTTTCAGGTTGTACAACCTTTATAAGTGTGTCTAGCATTTCATCAGTTGGAAAGATAATTTGTACAAAAATTAATTTAATTTTTTTTTGAAAATTTAATAAAAACAACTAATTATTTTGTAACTCACCTCAATTTGATTTATAATTAAGCCAATTATTAATAAAAACAAACGCACTTAGCACTTATTGTATTGTATCTGTATCGAATATTGTTTTCGAACTAATATGTGCTATCGATTGGTGGTCTTTATATAGCAAAAATCTGTTTACGAGATACATAGATTAAAGAGATAACAGATAACGGATAAAAATCTCTAATATCCCCGCATATTAATACTCCAATAATAAAACGGAAGCTAATTTTAGAATCACATCGCAGTTGCTAATTGTTAAATTTAAAAAATGTTACAAATTTATTTTTAGTATATCTGTTGTATTTATAAATTATTAAGTGTATGTATTTTTAGAATAGCACTCTGTTTTTGTTCATGTGTATCTAATTAATAATATTATTGCATAGGAAATATTTTTTTAAATTTATAAGTGCAATAATAGTTTTTGCACTTTTACCCTAGTTTTCGGATGGATATTAAGATTAAATAGATCAAGGCTTTGTTTAAATGGATTATTTTTTCTAGCTACTGTTTAGGTATTAAATGATAATTGAAGGAGATTAAAATTAAAGCAACAAGGATTAATACTAATATTATTGGTGGCACGTAAGCAAATTTGAAAATAGACTTGTTTTTTAGACAAAATTACTTTGCTTTTAGTATCATAGTCTTTCACAAGTAAACCTAATTTTATTTGTTTGCATCAAATGAGATCGTTAATAGTAATTTTTTTTTGTTTATTTGACAGTTACGTTAGAAATAAATACAAGCACTTCTTAAGCTACATTTCAATTTCTCAAATCTTGATTATTTTTAAATTTAGTAAAAAATTATCAATTACCGTTTGCATTCTGCCAAATTCTATGTATTAGTTACATGGCTCTAAATTAGCATTTATTGGGCTTGGTTTGCATAATGTTTTATTTTAGTTTTAGTTTAAGATAACAAATGTCTGATTTGTGATGCGACAACTCTGTGGTTGAGCCGTTGCAAAAGATTGTTAAACTTTGATATGTTTTTACCCAAACAAAGAAAAAAAAAATGACAAATGAAATAAACAAGAAATGCTTACAAACGCATATTTTATCAAATTTTGTGTAATAGATTACAACTTTGTGGTTAAGCAAACATGATGCATTCACTTTTATGATAATTGTAGTTGTTTCATTCATTGCGGAAAACTTGACCTTGTTTACTACTAGTAGATATAGTTGCGGTAAGTGACGTTCTAGAAGTTCCTGCGCTGATTCATTTATTCTGTGGGGACTGTGGTCAGCATGATCTTGAAATTTTGCGTTCGGATTTGCTGTTACAATTTAAGTGTTTTACCGTTGAGTGATGTGAAATATTAGTAAAAAAGTAATATATTTGTACGTACTTATGTATGACGCTTTTATAAATATCTGTTCTGCTCACACACAGCTGGCAATTATCAACCTTCTTCAAATTCAAAAAATAATTTAAAATAATCTTCTACATCCGAAAATAGCGGATAATTGCTAACTACTCCAAACATTAATTGGCCGCTGCAATTTAATAAACACAAAAATGTTTTGTGTTCTGTTGCACTTATGTCTTTCAGTGTTTTAACATTCTTTTCTGAAGCTCACATTGTACACATTCCACAAACAAAATTATAGTGGAATTACTGTGACTTTATGTGTAAGCATAACAGATAAATTTATAGATTTACAAATATGTTTTCACTTAGTATTTTAAATTGTCAACAATAAATAACAACTTTTTTTAAATTACTGTTTTTAATAATAGGCAAAAAAGTCATAAGTTAGCTAAATGTACTACATCTGTCAAAAATTGTATTGTATACTATTAAAAATATAAGTACATCTGTCAAAAAGTTACTAAATTTTCAAAAACATTACTACGTTTATCAAATACTGTCAAATAGTTTTTAGCAATGTAATAAGTTGACATTAATCTTCCAAATATTTTTTTTAATTATCAAAAATATTACTACATTTGTCATAAAGTTACTAAAAACTTCAAAAAATGTCAAACAATTTACAGCATTGTAATACCATCTGCAGATGTTACCAGATTTGAAAAAAAAAAAAAAAAAAAAAATTAAATTTCAAAAAATGATTTATCTGTCAAACAATTTACAGTAATAATTTATGTTGGTAGTGTTTTAAACTGCCAAAAAGAAAATTATGTAAAGTGTCAAAAGTTACTAAAACTGTCAAATAGTTTTTAACAATGCAACAACAATTGGCATAAACTGTTTAAAATGTTACAACTTTCAAAAAGTTATTAATTACTTGTCAATTTACAGCAACAAAATAAAATGCATACAATCTGCCAAATTTGTAAAATTATATTTCAACCTGTCAAAAAAATGACTACATTATATTTTATACTTTTAGAAACTTTATTACATTTGTCAACAAGTTTCAAAGTTTTAAAGTTTAAAATTACTAAACAACAATGTGTAAATATATTATAAATTAGAAAAAACTTGTCAGATCTGTCAAACTGTATTCTAAACTATTACTAAAACTGTCAAAACGTTGCAAAAACTGCCAAATAGTTTACAGAAATACGCATACAACCTGCTAAATGTGCCAAATTTTATTCAAAGTTGTCAAAAACGTTACTATTGTTTGTCAAAAAGTTACTAAAACTGTTACACAACATTCAATTTGCCAAATAATATTTTAAACTGTCAAACTGTTTGCAGTACCGTATAAAACATTATAAGTTTGCAAGCAGATCTGTCTAAGGTTTGTTAAACTATATTTTAAACTGTCAAACACTTAATAAATCTGTCAAAAAGTTACTAAAATTTTCAAATAGTTTACAAAAATTTAACAAATCTGACAAAAATGTAACGAAAACTGTAAAAAAGTTGCAGTAATGTATACAAATACTATAAGTAAATAGTCAAATATCGTATTTTAAGTTTGAACTCAACTGTCAAATGATTTATGACATTTAGCTGCCAAACAGTGACAGATAATAACTTAATTGACATCTCTGTTTTTAGTAAAACAGTTAATTAAAATATAGTTTTTAGTCGTAATTGCTCATTGATGACTAACTGTCAAATAATGACAAAAAGTCAAATGTCAATATATCTGAACTGAACCCAAAACGCAACTGTAATAATAAACATTTATCAAACTTAAACTTAATTGTTAAATGATTATTTAGATGCCAAACATCAAAGTATTGTCAAAAAGTATTAAAAACTGACCATAAACTGTAAAATTTTATTCATAAAATGTCAAAAATAGCTATATCCGGCCTTAAAACTTGAAAATATTGTTAGAAAGCACTAAAATCTAGCTATAAACTGTTAAAAAGTGTAAATATTTATACACAAAATGTTAAAAATCCGACGTTTAAACATCAATATATTGTTAAAAAGCATTAAAACTGTTTAAAAGTGCAACATTTTGTACATAAAATATCAAAAAATAGCAAAATCCGGTCTTAAAACATTAAAAATCCAACTATAAACTGTTAAAAAATGTAAAATTCTAATTTCTACTGCTTTGAAATTTAAAAAAATATTAGAAAGTAACAAAATCCGGATAAACTGTTAAAAAATACAATATATATAATATAATATATGTAACCATATATATTACAATTAATATAAAATTGTTTGTGAACCACTTTGACTAGGCTTTGTCAGTATCTACAGCGCCTTTATTCTCTCAATTAACGGGTTTGATAGTATATATTATCATGTATTTACAGGTTAATGTTCAAAAGCAGTTGTAAAATAGTAACACAAGCGTAAGCACTAAAATATCAGCCATTGTACCCGAAAAAAAAAATAAAAAGTAATAAAATATTGTCACAAAAACTTGAGCAACTGTTAAAAATTCAAAATTTTGTTTATAAAAAGTTAAAATGACAAAATCCAGTTATAAAATTGAAAAACTGTAAAAAATTCACAAAACCTCAAAAATAATAAACATAAAAAACCAAAATTTGAGCATAAACAGAAAATGATAAAAGAAAAAGCAAATAAATTTCTTTCATTTTCATGATCAAAATCTAAAATTATGAACAGCGGGGACGTAGCAGTCACCATCGATAACTAGAAGCTTAAAAATGTTGATAATATATACTGGTACTCGTGGTGTGAGTATATAGGTGTGGCAATCTCTAAACAATGACGTCAAGTGGGTGATAAGAACTTGCATTATTATTATGAGTTTAAGCGTGTGATTCGTGTAAATTGCGCGTTGATATAGTTTCTATCACCCACCTGACGTCATGTTTACAAGACGGACACACCATTATACTCACACCACGCGGCTACTAATTAGACTGCCAAAATTCACAAACGCATCCAGTAACAGTACCTTTGAGTCTAAAGAAAAAGACATGTTGCGCTACTAGCGCTTGCTTTCTGTCAGCCACAATATATGGCTTTAAAACAATAACGGATTATATAAGAAACACAGAGATCTGCAAAAAAATCGGCAAAAAGTGCGTGATCAGACACAACTTAAATAAAACTGGGTAAAACATGTTTGCCGGCAAGACTCAACAAGATAGATGAGTGACCAATAAAAAAATTGAAACATGATGTAAAAAACGTTGCCGGAAACCACTGGCGCCGGAAAAAATCAAATGTTTATGTAAGGCCTAAGTTCAAAAGTAGACAAACAATAACCAAGAAAAAAAAATTGGTTTATAACTTGACCGCCTAGTTGATAGTAACTCTAATACAAAAATACTTGTTGCTCTACTTAAAAGTAAATATTGTCAAATGCTTCTTAAAATCAAGATATTATCAATAAACACAGCTTACCAATCTAAACTTTCAATTTGACAATTGCCATTTTATTACTGTTGAGACCCACTTGCTTTATTTACTTTTATGTGCAGCTTTAACACAAATTTTGCAATAACTAAACTTTCTTTTAATCAAAACAGAGTATCTATCTGGGTTAGTAGCTTGCCGCAGTAGCAACCAGGTTACATTGCCATATTGAAACATGACATATTTTGCTATTCATTTGCCACAAGAACTGTTAATCGTATTAGTTTGTGGTAGCAGACTATAAATAAGATTAGAACAAAGCAGACATTTAAGGTAGCGTTAATTGATTCTCTTGCCCAGTAAATTAAATAACTATGTTGGTTAGTTTAACAAAATTAACACATAAAAAAAAGAAAGGTCACTGTGTTGACTGACAATTTAAAGAACTAAAAAAGCAAACATTTAGAGCAATATCGGTTGGCTTTGGTATCGCAAAAAAAGTTAAAAATATTGTAGTCAAACTTAAAAAACCGTAAAATGTTTAAAATTAAATAAATATTTCCAAGAAACTAACTACTTTCTTAAGATTAGAAAAAATGCATTTTGGGTTTTTTTCTATATTCACATTTATCAAGTAAAAAGTTTTTAAAAATATAATAGTTACTTTAGCAAAATTAGCGCAAAACAAAACTTAAGCGGTTGGTTTTGGCAAACAATACAATTTTAAAATTGACTTTATAAAACAACAAATTACAATTTAGAGAGGTTATAGCTGCAGCTTTACTTAAGAGTAAATTTAAACTAATATACTAAAAATTGCAAAGTTATTGTTATAGAGAAAAGCACAATTTTGCAAAAGCAACAATTTGTGTTAACGTGTTGATCGCAGGATTTCAAATGCAAAAAGACAACTAAACTAGAGAGTTGTTGCTCACAGTGTCTGTTTCTTAATTACATGGGTGTTTGTTTGTAAGTTTTTTTTTATTTGGTAGATATTTTTAAATTATAGTACAATTAACTAAAAGGCACCTTACACGATCAATAATACTGACATTCCAAAATACTGACAGTATCAAAAACACTGAATCAGTATTTTGTCCACCTTACACGGTCATTCCACACCGCCGGTGTTTTTCACAGTATCATAAGATACACCGGCTAGTATACAAGTAATATAGTATGAATATTAAAAAAAAAAAAAAAACGTGCCTGCAATAATTCTCGCTTTTAGTACAAAACGCAGGGTAGTGCTCAAACGATGGATGCAAGATTGGTTGAAGAAGCTTGACACTCGCACACATAGTTAATATTAAAAATAAGAAATGATCATATATTCTTACACGCATTGATGTTGCATATTTTGTTGCTTTTTTTCTGAATTTAAGATTATTTGAACAAATGTTACTAAAATTTAGCAACATTTGCATCGAAATTGCAGCCCTGTACTGAAGTACTGATTTAAAATGACCTTACACTATCAGTATTACTGTCAGTATATTCTCACCACTTTGTGGGCGTGACCAGGCGTGGCCATGATATTGAAATACTGATGTTTGGATTACGGAATATCCGGAAATCCTTCAGTATTTTCATCATTCCATCAGTACTAGACCTTACACTATCAATAATACTGTCAATATTCTATGCTTTTTAGTTTGCAAAATAAATTACATATCACTTTCAAGATAAGCAATAAAATTTTATTTTAATAATGCAGTGTGCTTAAAAGGCACCTTACACGATCAATAATACTGACATTCCAAAATACTGACAGTATCACAAAATACTGAATCAGTATTTTATCCACCTTACACACTGCCAGTATTTTCCTCAGTATTTTAGTAAGGTTAATTGAAAAAAAAAACGTGCTTTTAATAATTCTCGATGGATGAAAGATTTGTTGAAGAAGCTTGGCACTCGCACACTATATTTGCAAAATATTATATTAAAAGCTTGATAAAATAATAAATTTTAGATAACAATTTTAAATACTTAATGAAAGTATTGTTTGCACAAAAAAATATAAACGCTAATAATCATAAATAATTCATAATTTATTTCAAATGCTAGATAAATATAGTTAATATTAAAAATGCTTATATATTCTTACACGCATTGATGTAGCACCCTTGTACTGAAATACTGATGTAAAATGACCTTACACTATCAGTATTACTGTCAGTATTCCCACCACTTTGTGGGCGTAGCCATGATATTGAAATACTGATGCTTGGATTACGGAATATCCGGAAATACTTCAGTATTTTCATCATTCTATCAGTACCTTACACGATCAATAATAATGTCAATATTTTAGAATACTGACTGACAGTATTATTGATCGTGTAAGGTGCCTTGAATAGTTGATAGTTTATCTTAAATTAAGTTAAAATGAAGCATCTAAATGAGATAGAAGTCATTTTTGTGTTGTTGTTTCCGTTGAGAATGACATTAGTATTTGACAAGTTAACATCAAAACTTCTGTCATCTGTTGTATGTAGAATTGATACCTAAAAACCAAAGGATATAAAAAACACATTGGACAAGGTCCCAAGAGAAAAACAAACTAAATTTAGGACCGGTTTTTAGTTGTATCCTTATTGCGTTCTTGCACATCCACAGCCAAAAATCTTTAAATCTGGCTCAGAACAACTCATAACGTAGCCAGACCAAACAATTAAAAATAGACTAAAAAAAGATAATTTGAGACTAAGAAGGCTTGCGCAAAAACCTGTTTTAACTTTGTACCACATAAGGTATTGTTTACATTTTGCTCGTAAACATGTCGCATAGTAATTTTGACAATAAAGACCAGTACTTTTTACAGGTAATTCATGATTTTGTTTAAATCGTTGTAATAGTCGAGTGTGAATGTACACCGGCGTCTATATGAACGCTATTTTGCACATATCATACAAAAAGTAAAAAAATATAGAAGAAGATATATGTGATGGTTTGAGGCGAAATTAATCTTGATAAAAAAACATCTTGTGCCAGTTTTAAGAAGATTAAACGCTGAACGGTACATCAATTTTATTCTAAAAAGTTTTGTTATACCAATATAATAGAAAACACTCACGTTATTAATGCACCAAATCTTCTAAACAACTTTACTTTACGTTATACAGACAGTATACTTGCTTCCTCCACTTTGTTTTTTGTAGTTTTTTTGAATTGTTATTGTTACTTTAAAAGTAATATCTAAAGCTTGTTGTGTTTTGCTTTTGTAACCTAATTTGGACAAAAAGTGTGTTTGAATTAAGCGTTATTAAATTGTTTAAAGTTTAAAAAGTATTAAGACTTAAATATGAGTTTTTCTAATTATTTTGAGCATTGTATATAGAATATATTATTTAATTTTCTTACAAACTATAGTCTAGGTAGGCATATTAGTAGTAAGATGTTTTGATTGTTTATTACTCGGCAATAGTTTTTTTTTTATTTTCAAAATTAATTCACACTTTTGCTTGTATAAATAAATAAAAAACATTTGTCTAGATCTTGAATAACAGCTGTTGTACTAAGCAACATGATATTGGCATTAGATAGTATTAAGATCTTTTAATGTTAATTATTATAAGTTAAATCTCAGGTGTTAGTAACTCTCTACTAGTCAGTTATTACCGCCGCATGCCGCTACAAAGGCAACTTCGAGCAAGATGCTTTAATTATACATCAATGAGACCACCTTTACACTTGAAGAATTTCTTTAAAAGATTTAGAAAACATTAGCTTAATCTAACAATAGACAACTTTAAAAAACCTCTTTGCTTTTAAAAATTCAATAAAATTTTTGAACTATGGGGAAGTACATAAAACTAAACCAAGACCAAAATAAATCCATGAGCCGCTATTAAGAGTACATATAAAACTTTTATTGGCATAAACATTTTATACTATTTTTAAACTAATTCAAAACTATTGCAAAACTTAATTAAACTTAGTTAATAACTTTTTAACGTTATTATTTACATTATTGCTTTACTTTGCTTTTTAAAATCTTTTTATCTTTTTCCATTTTTGTTAAAACATGCATTTTCTTTTGCTAGCCGTTGTTTATTATCATCCTATTTCAATCTATTACACTTTTCCACTCAATGATTCTAAATCTTATTTCGTTTTTACAATTCTTACAGTTTTTGTAGTCTTCATTCATTTACTATTAATTACCATTTTAATCATCTGATTAATTTTCTAATTAGTTTAAAAAAAATAAACTAGTAACATTCTGTATTCTTTAATGTTTTTTTTAAATTTGGCATAAATTGTTTTTTACTTTTTTAGCAAACTGATTTTTATACAATAATTTTTTTTGCAAAATTTTGTAGCCAGGTTTTGATGGCATTACTCTTACTGTCCTATAAAAATATATGCTTTCTCTCTAATTTTTCTTTTTTACTTCTAAAACTTCTGCTTCATATAACATAACACTTCCAATACATGCATTCTAAAGTACCGTTTTTACTTTAAAACAGTTATTGTGTCTTTCTTTCTATATATTCTTAATTGTTTTAGTAGCTAAAACCAATGTTTTTTTACTTACATATTATACATGCTTTCTATTAGAAAACGTAAACTACAAAGATCTGCTCTCAAACTACAATACTTTAAAGAAAACAAAACTTAAAAGACTTTATCAGCTTTGACTGACCAGTAGAGAGTCAAAGATTTGAATTCGTACTAACTTTGGGCAAGCCATTGGTTATTGCCAATGTTGTTCTATTGCAAGTAGACGCAAACTTGAAACAATTACAAAAAAAATCTTAAGCAGAAAAACATCTTTGCACGCAGTTTTGTTGCCACTTTTGTCAGAAATTTTGTTCTTTAACTTAAAAGCGTCTAAAAAATTACAATCTTGCCATAAAAAAGCTTAAAGAAGTCGTTGTCACTATGTATTTACAAAGCTTTTAAAGTGTAAAGAGTTATCAACCGCAATTATGTTAAAACTCAGGCTTTGACCTCGCAAGCATAGTACTTGAAAAACTCTACGTGCAAGCGACCGCAAACTTAGTAGTCAGACACTAGTAATTGACACCACAAGTTGTAAATGTAATTTAATGTTGTTCAAAACCCAAAAATAGCATATTACAATGTTTTTCTAATTTAAAAAAAAATTATATAATGACTTGATCAACAAATTATTTTATTAGTTTTTTTTTTTTAGCAGAGTCAGAAATAAAGAAGTTTTAAACTGTCTAGCCAAGGATAAAAAATAAAATAATAAAAGCACGCAAACTTCAGAACGATACAACATATTACACTTGATAATATAAGATAAACTAGCCGGAAAAAGAGCACCAGTAACAAAACATTAATAGTCAATATGATAGCCTATATAATACTGTTAACTGACATATGTGCCATAAAAAGATCATTTTACGTAGAAAACCAAATAAAATTATAAAAAAATTCTGAAACTAATAAACTGAATTTAGTTTTAGTTTTTTAAACCAAGGTCAACAAATCTGTTGCAAAGTTGGAGTTTGAATCAGTCACTAAATTTTAGCACCTGTTCATATAAACGTCGGGTGTTTTAAAATTTTATTAATAATTTACGCAAAAATAGCAGGAAATTTTTAAGGCAAAATGTAGCTAAAATTATTTTCAAAATACTACAAAAAAAACCTTAAAAATATCAATATGTTTAACTATTAGCAAAGCTGATTTTCAATATAATTGTTATTCAATATTTTAGCTCACAAATTGTATTCTTATAAATTTTAAAATTAAGTAAGCTTTGAGTCTGTAATAAATTAAGAAAACTTTCAATATTTCAATGTTTTTGACAAACACTATATTGAAGGGATTACTGTAATTACACCAAATCAATTAATATGAACAAAACATCTTTAACTTGCATAATATCAAAACAAAGTCTAAATTTGATTAATTCAATTGAAAGCAATGTCAAGAATTGCAATAATAATTTAAATAAAAATTTCACTCTAAACATGCATTAATAATAAGCCGATTAAAACCATTAAAAAAATACCATAAAACATAACTAACTAACAATTTTGCAATTCCGCTGCCGGTTAAACAAAAATTGAATAATTTCTGTTCCACTTACCTGAGAATCGAAACAATATTTCGTTAATTAGTTGAAATAATAATAAAAAAAACGAACGTTCGCCAATTTTTTAAATTAATTAATTGCCTCACTTTTATTTTTATTCAAATTGAAATGTTACACTCTCGAAATCTAATCACTCTTACTTATTCAAATGAACTTGAAAAAAAATATGTTTTTGTAAAATTATAATCTTAAGCATTAAATTTAATCCAATTCAATAAGTGACTAATTATTTACCAATTATTAAAATTTTATCGATTAGTCACTTATTATTTAATGATTTATTAATCACATTGTATGAATCATTATTATCAGAAAGCTTCAAATGATAATATACTTACATTATATTTTGAATTTTAATCATTTCTAACACACCTTGAATTGGCTAAATAAAATTGTAAACTAAAAATATTAATTGCATTCGATTGCTTTTTAAGGTAGTTATTATTTGGGTAATTTTTCTTAGTAAAAAAGTGTTTTTTCCATTTAATAATTTGTTATGCATGTTGAAAGGAAATGCATCTCAATCCGGTTTTATCTTTAAATGGAATGTGATGATGCAATGGAAATCCTTCAGTTTACAATAACCGCACGTTTTGCTATTAACTATTTATTGTTATATTAATATGAAATATATATTTATGTGGTTTTGATTTATTACTAACTCAATTTTATTTATTACTAATTTAAACATGTAAAAAACCTAACGATGATTGGCAGCAATTTAACAAAGCGTCTGTCAATTGTTTCAGAAACCTATCATATTAAGTGTCAACTATCGAAACAACTGTCAACAATGTTATGTGAGCTGCCAATTTAACAAAAAAACTGTCCACTGCTGTTCAAATTTGGCAAATAAATTATCAACTCTATTCTTGGCAAATCTGTTATTTAAACTGGCATTTATTAATTTGAAAAAGCAACTGTTAACTGTTTTGGTTAAATAAACTGTATAATATATAAATTATGTATGTTATAAGCCATTTGTTATATGAGCTGTCAATTTGACAAAATAACTATCTAAAAAAGCGGACAACTGTATAAATATAAACTTTTTTTTTTTTTATTGTGGCTGGGGGAAGCTCTACCAGCCTGCGTGCAAAGCTCTCATCCGCTAAACCCCTATTCCACTTGGCGTTCATGTAAACTCAGCCCCGGAATCGCCATCCGGCATTACTTTGGGGGAGTTTGCCTGGACCTGCATTTCTGCAGACCCTAGTTGTTATCGTCTGGTCCACGTTTTCGGTTGTCTCTTACATTTCTTTTTGTTGGGCTATTTCCTCGTTTGTTCTTCTTCTTTCTTTGTCTTCCTTGGCTTTTATTATATCTCCTACCATCGTAGATATAATGTTCCAGCAGTCAGTCAACGCCGCTCCGACTAGGGTCTCAGCCGTTCTCCGTTCGTCGTTCTATCGCGGGCATTTGAAGAACGTGTGTTCCACATCGTCCGTATCCTGGCAATATGCACATATTGAGGTCGCTCTTATCTTGAATTTGTGGAGGTACGCCTTAAAACACCCATGCCCAGCCAACATCTGCGTCAAGAAGTAGTTTGTTACTCCATGCCTTCTCCTTACTCATTTTTCTATGTTTGGAATAACCTTCTTTGTCCATTGGCCTACATTTTCTGTTTTCTCCCACCGGTTTTGCCAGTTCTTTAAAGTATCGCTCCTTAAGGTCAGCATTTTTGCTGGATTCTTTCCATACCTGTTTTTCCTCTCTTCCACTAAAAGGTGTATAGGTGGCATGTTGGCAACTACAAAGATTGCGTTAGTGGAGACAGTTCGGTATACGCTGCATACGCGTATGGCCATCTTCCGCTGCACTTTCAGTAGCATGTCTTTGTATTTCTGGTGTGTCAGGCCTCTTGCTCAAATAGGGGCGGCATATAGGATTATGGAATGCGATACTGCGCATAACAGCCTTCTTTTTTGTGCTGTGGGACCCTGTATATTTTGCATAAGACAAGCAAGCATCCTGACAGATGTTTCTGCTTTCTTGCTGGTGTTTATTATGTGCCTCTTCATTTTTGCCCCAGAATCAAAAGTCACGTCTAGGTATTTTATCTTGCGAGTGGTAGTGATATTTTTGCTTAACACTTCTACGGTAACTTTTTTGACCTTTCTGCTGTCGTTCAAAAGTACTGCTTCTGTTTTCTCCGCAGCTATTTCCAGTCTATTTTCCTTCATCCAGCTAGTGATTTGCTGTATTGCACAGTTTGCCAATGCTATTAGGTTCTTCTTGGTTTTTGCAGTGATTACAATTACTAGGTCGTCTGCATATCCCACGGTTGTGACGTTTGGTAGCATTTTTAGAAGCAGAACCCCGCCGTAATAAACGTTCCATAGCAGTGGACCTAAAATCGATCCCTGCGGGACACCGCACGTGACTTTTTGCAGCGTCTGCTCCCCCACTAGCAATGTTCTTTGAGAGAAATAGCTTTTCACCATTTGCAGCAGGTATGGTAGGATGTTTCTTTCTTTTAGAGACCTGACAATACCCTTCCAAGGCGCCGAGTTGAAAGCATTTTTAACATCTATTGTGACCAGCAGACAAAGCTTCCTATGTTGCCCCTCTCTATTTCTTGCTTTGTCTACTTCTTCTAGCACTCTTTCGATTGCATCCACTGTCGACTTGCTCTTTACAAAGCCATACTGTGACTTAGACCTCCAGTGTTCTCCAGCTCTTCCAGTATCCTGCCTTTTAGCAGCTGCTCTAGTAGCTTTTACATACAGTCTACGAGGCATAATGATCTGTAAGTTGGCTTATCTTGCCTTTGCTTGCGCTGTTTTTCAAGTAGTACTAATCTGACTGTTTTCCAGATTTGTGAAAACTCGCCGGTCTGTAACAGTTTGTTTATCACTTGCAGGCAGTCTCCTGTTAATAATTTAGCCATCATTATTACAACCTCAGGAGGTATTCCATCAGGTCCGGGTGTTTTTTTTTTTGGCTTGATTTTATTTGCTGCGTTCGTAACCTCTTCGTCCGTAAAGAGGGAAATTTCCTGACTGTTTACTGTGCTACGAATCCAATTAATTTCCGGGTTTTCGGGAAAATGAATCTTTGCTTCTTTAATAGCTACTTCTTCTGGTAGGTTACTTCGAGGTCTTATGCGGAGTAAGCTAGTTGCGAGTCGTTAACCTTTTCCCCAAATGTCATCTTCCACTTCTTCTATGACTTTATTCCAGGCTTCTTGTTTTGCGATGTTTATCGCCTTTTTGAGCTGCGTCTTCTGCTCTCTGTATTGTTCTTCTGCGGTTTCTTTATTTTCTTCCGTATTGCTTGGGCGTTTGTTTGTACGTGTCCTAATTCTTTTTTTGGATAAACATTTTTTCCGGCTTTCCGCAATTTCTGATGTCCACCAATATATTGAAGTTCTATTTCCGCGTACTCTACTTCGCGTACGACTTTTCTAGTGCCAAACTCATCGCAGGTGTCACTGATAAGTTTTAACAGTTCTTGTGGTGTTTTAGGCTGCACGGTGCATTCCCGGACTCTTTGCCTTAGCCTAACTTTTATAGCCTCCATTTTTACGCTAGATAGTTTCTATCCTTTTTGCTCTTTTGCTTTGCCCGCTGATGTTTCTGGACTTTGCTGCAACCTGGTCCTAAAAGTTATATTTCTATGATCTAAAAAATTTCATTCTTCCAATACCTTCCAATCCATTATTTTGTTTGCTATGGTGTTTGCGACAAAAGTGACATCTAAGTATAATTCACTTTTCCCTTTGCAAAAAGTAGGAATACCGGCTGTATTTGCTACTACAAGATCTATTTCTGATGCCCATTTGGCCAGTGTATCTCCTTTCCGATCATTTTTTGCTTAGCAGTGTCGATTTGACATAAAAATATTTTCCTATAATACATTTTTTCTTTTGTATTCTAATGCTGGACTTCAGCTGGTGTATAAAACCTTTAAAGTACTCGATGGTTACATTTGGGAATATGTAGCAGCTGTATATAGATTCATCCTTTAGCTCTATCTATACGTATCCACTTCCCGCCCCTGTTTTGTACACTTTGCACTGTTTGTTTACGACGGCTATGGCTGCATCAAAGTTTTCTTCGACATACCAGTTTTGTCTTGTGGCAATGTCTTTATTTGGCTCGCTTAGAATTATTAGGTCTATTTCCTTTTCTTTGATAGTTTTATACAACAGGTTATGTGCTGTCCTGCACCGATTTAGATTTACCTGGAGGACTTTGGTGCTCTGCTCCAGCATATATTTCTTAGGATTTAGTTCCGTCCGCCCACTGTATTTTTGCTTTTCCTGTTCCACTAACTTTTTATAGGTTGGGTATTTTATGCTATCTATTTTATGGCCTTCTTTTTTGCAACTTGGGCAGTATTCTTCTTCTTGACGTTCTTTTGCTTTGTGTCCTGTCTTTCCACACTTCAGGCATCTTTCATTAATTTCTGGTCCCTGGCAATCTTGCGCCCAATGCCCGTACTTGGCATTTGTAACATTTAGTTGGTGTTACCCGTTCTATGACTCGGCAATTCATCCATCCAATTTTAATTTTTCTGGCTTTGAGCAGGGTCCGTGCTGCATCTTCACCTAGCTCAACTGTGGCATTCTGGTTCTCGTCGTGCGCCGGTCTTATAGATTTTACAATTGCTTTGTGACTTTCAACTCCGGTCATTGTAATTGCATGCATAACTTCTTGCTGTGTCGTTACTCTATCTATCTCTATGATGTGAAGAGTTTTCTTTCGCTGCCCACCTTCTATTTTCATTTCCGTGTCTTATACATCTTTTGTTCTCTTACTCTTTTAGCAGCTACTTCTTCTCCTTCCACTGACATTACAAGGTTGCCTTTGTTACTTTTTTTCACCATTTTTATTTTGTAATTTGTTTTTAAGATTTTGCCTTTTACTATTTTAAGAATGTCAGCTGATGTCTTGCTGATTTGACTTTTTCAGTGTTTCCATCGCTTTTATGAGATTTGCTATCCGGCTTGTTTTTTCAGTCTCTGTGTCGTTAGTCCGAATATGTATCTTTCTTTTTTTTTGTACCCGTTGTTCTCTGGGACTTCAGTTGTAAGCTTTATAAATGCCGTGTGCTGCTTATTTTGGCCCTCTGTTGCTAGCAGTTTGCACAATTCTGGAAATCTTTCTTTAAACTTTTGTTCTATGGCCCTTTTTCATTTTTGTGTTTTCTGTATATACGACTAGGTCTCCTTCTTGGTCCACTAGCGGGTTGTCTATTTTCAGGTCAGTTACCCAAAACACTCTTTCTAGATTAGGATCATTCAGTAGATCCAATAACTCTGCGTCGTTACTTATATTCGACAGTCTTCGGTTAATTTCAGTAGCCATTTCTTCCTTCTTCCGTTCAATTTTTCTTTTGTAATCTGGCCCTTCGCATTGTGTGTCATTGGTAGTTTGCGTACTTATTGATCTTGTGTTTTTTATCATCCTGCACGGTTCTATTTCTAGGTTTTGGTTATTTTCTTGGAGTTTCCTAATTTTACCGTCTAGCCATTTTATTAGTTCCTGGCTTTGTAATCGTATGCTTTTTATACGCAGCATATTTGTGGTCTCAACTAACTCTGTTTTGGGCTTGTACATTTCCTTTAAGGTTTTATCCATTTTGTTAATATATTTGCATATGCTTCCTATCACGGTTTTAAAGGTATCTACTGACAGTTTATTTTGGGTTTTATCCCTTTCTTGAGCATCCAGTCTTTTCTTTTTCTTCTTGCTTTCTTTTATTTCCTCAGGAAATATTGCAAAGTTTGCCCCTGCTTCTCCGTCCTTCTTTTTGCCATTTCCAGGATAAACTTCTTTATTTCCGTCAGGAGTTCCTGGGCAAGAGTTTACTCTTCTCTTAGGCGGGTCCTCTATTTCTGCAGGTTTTGCTGTCCCTATATTGACTACCATATCCACTATGTTTCTATTTGCCGCGGTACACGAAAAGGACGCGCCTCTATCTCTGCTTGCGGGCGTATTTACTCTATTGGGGGACCTGCTCAAGCTTTCTCGTCGGCGCTGCACCTTCAGAAGCTCCAATTCGAAGGCCATCCTTTCCTTCATCTGTTTTGTCGTAGCCGGGTCGTCATTGTTCTTGCGGTGGTTGTTTTCCGATCGAGGTGCGCCCGCTTGGTCACGCTTTTCCTCGACCGTTGTGTTTGAACAGTTGGCGGTACCCCCCTGAAGTATTTCGGTTTTTCTATTCAACATAATCATTGTAAAAAGTTCGGATCAGTGCATTTTATACCTCCTGCCAGGTTTGTTGTCGTCAACGTGAATCCATTTTAAAAAAGAATATAGATGTTTGCTCCCTAGCCCTTGAGACCTAATAGCGTCGGGAGTCGAAAAGGTGGCCTTGAATAGATCGAAGAGTTTGACCCAGGAAGGTTGACAGTTTAAAGAAGGAAAAGTTAGAGGAAAGTTTTTGCTATAGCTTCTTCGGTTTCCATGCAGAAGGCACCGCGTGCAGGCGAGGTTGACTTAGAGGACTTATCATCATGCCTGCACCTTACCTTAAAACTATAAACTGCTTCACAAATAAACTGTCAATTTACTTCTTTAAAGTTAAATTTTCAAGTGCAATTTTTTTCGAGTTTTTTGCTGTCAACAGGAACTATGTTTTTAAACGTCGCAACAAATCTAAAAACGTCAAATTTAATTAATAACTAAAATTTTTGGATTGTGTTAATTATCTGAAAATAGTTAGCCTAAGTTGTATTAGTTAATTCCAACTGTTAACAAAATGGCAACGTTTTAAGTAGCGTTAGGTCAATAATAACTTTTTAGAAAATTGATAGTTAATTGCTTATAACTTGTTAGTTAAATTAAATAACTAACTGGAACTGGTTAGGTTTATTAAGTATCTATAAGTAGTTAACCTAAGTTGTATTAGTTAATTCTGACTATTAACTAAATGGCGGCATACTAACTAATATTCGCGATTCAGATCGTAAAGGTTGGTGATGTTTTTCTATTGACAATCTGAGCTGTTTTTATGACTGACTGCATACTACCAAAAACAAACTCTTTGGAATCATCCATTTTTTATTTTAGAGAAAATTCCGATTTTAATGCCAATTGATGGGTACCTCATTACCCATTAGTGACGAAATAGTGTAATGCCAAAGAGGTATTGCTTTGGCATAATCTAATCATAAGTTATGTTTTTAGATCTCCTGCAAGCTTCCAGAACAAAGTTTTTTTTTAAATTTTATAAGTGAAGGTGGAGATGCAAAAATAAAAAATTGTTTTAAAATATTTTGAAGTTTTTATTTATGCAATTAAAGCAAATTACAGGTATGAGCTTTAATAATACAAAATACTCCATGTTAAAAACATGAAGTGAATACTGTGATAAATAATAATAATAATATTAATAATACTTTATTCACGGTATAATCTTACCATTTACATCTACATCAAATATACAGAAACAATAATATTTTACAATACAAAAATAAAGAATAGAAAAAATAACATTCATAAAAGCGCACATATTAAACATTAGTCAGCATGACTTAGCTGACTTTGGAACGTAGATTTAGAGACACAAAATACATTAATATCAGTTGGTAAATTATTTGCAAATCTACACATTCTACCGAGTGGATTGTTGAAACCATAATTAATAGAATGGGTAGACTCGCAAAATAAAGAAGAATGTCTGCTATGTCTATTATTAGATGCTACATGGAATGGAAGAGTACCAAGTAGCTCCGGACAAACAATCTCAGACATAATTAAATTACGCAAGAACGACAAATCAGCTCTTTTGCGGCAAATCTTCAATGGCGGTAGGTTGTACAATGAAGCAATGTAGCAGTAATCATAATTAATATAAGACAATAAACGACAAAACTTTTTTGGAATTTGATCAATACTACGGTTATGAAATTGATAAACAGAACTCCAAACTGACGGAGCATACTCTAAATGCAAACGCACCAAAGCACAATATAAAAGTTTTAGTGTACTGGCTGATAAATCCGCGGACATTCTATATACAAATCCTAACATTTTTATGGCACGATTGCACATGATGTTTATATGTTCAACAAATGTAAGTTTATGATAAGGGTAACTATCATTACAAATTACTCCTATACCTAAATCATCGTTAACTGAAGATGCTGCAGGTAGATTGTAATCGCCCAATAAAACTAGTTTACTGTTTGGAAACTCGTCGGCAATAGATTCGACAGAATAACAATGGTCAAGATATTTGTCACTAGTTGAATTAGGTCGTAAATATATCGCACAAATTATATAAGACACAAGATTAAACTTAACAACTACAAGCAAATTGTTCAGCACTAATAAACGTGGGGAAAAGTAATACAGATTTGAGGTGAGTTTTGATAACAATTAAAACACCACCTCCGCTTTGTTTAGGGCTTGTAAGGGCCGAGCGATCACACCTAAATAAATGATAGCCTTTTAGATTTAATTCAGAGTCACTAATGTCTGGAGAAAGCCATGTTTTAGTGAAAACAATCACATTGTAGTCTGATACGGCTACAGATAGCAAAAGTTTTCTGAGTTTAGTTTTTATACCCCCAACGTTCTGGTAGTAGATAATAATAATAATAATAATAATAATAATGTTTATTAGTGTTAGCAGAATACTTTACACATGTCAATACACAATAACTAAAATTAATATATTACAAAAATTAATTTGTGAATAATATAGCACCTTATAAATAGTTTACAAAAATATAAAAACACATTAAAATTTATTTACAAAAATAAGTTTGGGTGACAAGCATAGACAAGACAGTTAAAAAGTAAAACATCAGATTTTAACAATAAAATGATTAATTAACAATGTTGGACAATATTGTGAAGTTTAATACCGACGTCTAACACTCTTACAAAACCAGATAACTATCAGACAAACATTCTGATAGATTATAAAATGCTTTATTAAGAAGATAGTTTTTTACAGATGTTTTAAAATGTTTAATGTCTAAATGTATTATGGATTCTGGCAGTAAATTAAAAATTTTAGGACCGTAATAATTAACTCCATTTTGCGCTTTAACTAGACGTAAAGAGGGTAGGCAGATGTTAGTGTTTCGTCTAGTATTGTGATTGTGAATATTGTTATGTGCAATGTACGTAGAAATATTCTTTCGAACATGCAGCAAGCATTCCAATACATACAGTGAAGGTAAGGTTAAAATATTCTGTCTTATAAACTCCGTTTTACAATCTTCTCTATAATCTAAATTTGATAAAACTCTTAATGCCCGTCGTTGAAGTCCAAAAAGTGGATTCATTATGGCAGAATGTCCCCATGCAAGTATACCGTATGTCAAATGTGATTAACATACTGCAAAATATACAGTACGTAAATTATTTTGAAGAAGGTTATTTTTAAGTTGTCGTAATAGAAATATAGAACGACATATTTTTAGTTTAAGAATGTCTCCATGATCCTCCAAGAAGGTAGTGTTAAGTACATTATCATTGACTAACTTTAATGAGAATGTTAGATTGACCGTTTTGTTTGCATTTAGTGTTAATTTATTAGCTGCAAACCACTTATTGGCATTAGATTGGCAATTTCTATTTACATCTAGCGCTGTTGCAAAATCTTCGGATTTATTTATAAACGTGGTGTCATCGGCAAAAAGAAAAAACTTTGTTTCTGTAGATATTAACGGAAGGTCGTTTATATATAATAAAAATAATAACGGCCCAAGAATAGACCCTTGAGGTACACCACAGTTTATATATATATATATTGTTAGATTGCTTATTTTTTATTCGGACCAATTGCTGTCTTTCGTGTAAATATGAACTAATCAGGCCGAGTGCTACTGGGATGGAAATTGTAAAAATATAATTTTTGTATATGAAGATCATGGCAAATACAGTCAAATGCCTTACATAAGTCTAAGAAATATGACATAGTATGCACGCCTGTTTCAAACACCTAGAGAAGCCGTTATCATTCTTGAAGATGGGTCCAAGCTGTTGCCAGGATTCAGGCTCCGAAAATCCATTGGAGATGAAGCAGGAACATTTTGTGAACGACCATAACTTACAAATTTTTTGACAGCAATGTTAGCTGGCCAATTGCTGTCTTTCGTGTAAATATGAACTAATCAGGCCGAGTGCTACTGGGATGGAAATTGTAAAAATATAATTTTTGTATATGAAGATCATGACAAATACAGTCAAATGCCTTACATAAGTCTAAGAAATATGACATAGTATGCACGCCTGTTTCAAACACCTAGAGAAGCCGTTATCATTCTTGAAGATGGGTCCAAGCTGTTGCCAGGATTCAGGCTCCGAAAATCCATTGGAGATGAAGCAGGAACATTTTGTGAACGACCATAACTTACAAATTTTTTGACAGCAATGTCTTTGCAAATAATAGCTCGAGCATGGTCGGCTGGAACCGAGACTTTAAAGCTATTGTAGCTTCCAGATTGTACAGCTAGATCTACAGCGTGGATTGAAATATCGGGGTATTTCAATTTAATGTAGTTAATAACATCGAATTTTTTAGTTCCGCGTTTAAGTTTTGAGACATGTATATATGAGTTTGGCACATATGCCTGCAACTTATCGTTACTTGGACCACAACCAAAAATTGTTGAGGTTTTATATTGAATTTTCTGTTTAGGTTTTGTTTGAGCAGTAAGGGTTGCAAAAGAAGAAGAATTATTAATTACAGAATTAATTGCAGGTGGAAGTAATTGAATTTCCTCATTAATAGTTGCTGTAACTACACAAGGCATAGATTCTTGAATACGAGTTTTGTATTCAAGTATTACCTTATCTTTGTCTGCAATCTTCTCTTCAAGATACAATACTTTATCTAATAGCAATTTATTGTTAAACTGAACTTCATCTAACAAAACTTGATACAGTACGATAGTCTCTTTATAAAGCTTTGGAAGTTTGGAATCGTCAAGTTCGAATGACGTACCACAGTGACATTTTTTATGGCGAATGGCGCAACTGTTATGAAATATAATTCCACAACTAGTACATGTTACAGATTGTGCAACACTTCTGCATTTGCACGCTTGACCGGACATAATAATAAATTAAAATTTAAAATATAAAAATTTAACAACAAAAGTGATTAAATATTTAGGAATAAAAAATAATACACGGATACACAATTCACACCGGTGCGGTCCTTCACCTGGTGACTAACTACAAAACAAACAAAAGCAGACCACGGTTGGGATAACACAAGAAAACAAAGGAGTGTTTAAAACATGCTTAAAATATAAAATCACAAATTAAAATATAAATATAAGGTTGAAAGGAATAAAACCTTACACTAAAAGTTGCTGTCAAGTGTAAAATATATAATTAAGTGTTTAAAATCACCAGAAAACACATATCGCATATTAATTCTTTCAATCACAAGAAAATTGCTGTCAATAGTATTTTGACTTCATGAAAAGCATGTTTAAACTACATCTACATTTTTGTAGCAAAAACTTTTTGTGAACCTTCTGCGCTCTAAAATGTTAAAATATTTTTGAACTTAAACTACAGTTATAACAGGTTTTTTTTTAATCTTAAGCAAGTGCACAAAAAATGTCTATATTTGAAATGCACATTGCTTCAACAAACATTTTAACGAATTGGCTTTTCCCAAAAAAGTTTGCCAACCCCTGGCATAGGCTATTGTGATAAATCTCTGTGGCATTGTATTCTCAGCAGACCATTATAGTAAATATTCTACAAGGTGGAGCTCAACATCCCTGTGACACATCGCAAATTTTATCCAAAATTTTGTGGCATATTATCTTCTTGATAATTTCTCATTTTCTTTAGTTTTCCTATTAACCCCTTTTATGGCGCCAAGTTAAAAACGTTTTTTGAATTGTAAGAAAACCAGCACAACAAATTTTTCCAAATGATGCGCAGTTACTTCACCGGCAACTTTGTTGACATGCTTAAAGGCATCAAGCGTAGAGTGACTTTATTTAAATCCGTGTTAATTCTTGCTTAAAGTATATTGTTGAGGAAGTGCTTATAGAACATTTTTAGCAAGTTTAGTGACCATATGGGTCAGTATATCTTGCCTTCTTTTGTTTTAGTAAGTTTTCCAATTAGTACTAATTTTGCTTTTTTCTAGTCTGTAGAAAAGATGCCTTGCTTGATAAATTTTTTTTGTTTTTTAAATTGCTTTGCTCTCATGTCAGTGCATCTACATTTTTTCTTCTGTACATTTTGGTACCATCGACTACTCTTAGCTTGTTTTGCCTTAGTTTAAACATAATTTTTCCGCATTAAACGTTTGTGTCTCTTTCTGGATTTGTTTTTTTACAAAATTCTTTTCTACGTGGGCAAAACAAGTTTTAATTTTGTTGTTACAATTTTAGTAAAGCACAGAAAGACGTCTATAAATGATTTTAACTCGTTTTATTTTAAATGTTCCCACTCTACCATATTTAGAACGTCTGATTGTCTATGAGTGAGCCCTATATGCCAGACTTGGCGTTGAAGTTCCCGCCAATAATCTTAAACTTCTTGTATTTTTTTTTGTTTTTACTTAGTTCTAAAAGTCACTTTTTAAAACGTTTTTTGTTTTTATCTGAAAAAAAATTATAGGAATACATAGCTGCATCTCACCCAGGTAAAGTCTAATTTCATTGCCTAAAGTTTTTTTTTTTTCTGATTGTCTATGATTTAGCTCTTTTTGCTAGCTTCTGTCTTTTAAGACTAAGGCAAACTCTGTTTTTGTTTTCTGACAATTTTATTCTAGTAAGTTTATTGTTGCTTTACATCTATTTAGGTTAATTTAGATCATCATAATTGTCTAACTCTTGCGGCTTTATTTGTACTTGCACTAATTTTTTAAATGTTTTCATGCTTTCCGTTTTGTATCTTTCTACTTTGCACAAGTAGCACTTATGATTGCTAGTGCACTTTTTCAATTTACGCCCAGAACCCTCACAGTCTTAGCAGAGTTTGCAATTTGTTTGCTTATACTTTGCTAATTTGAAATCTAGTCTATGTCATTTTAGCAAAGAGACAATTTCTATCACACTCTATCGATTTTTTTGCTGTAAGATACTTTAGCTTACTTTATTTTGATTAGTCTTTTCAGATAATTTTACTGTGTTTCTTAAAAATACTTTGTTTAGAAACATTGTAAGATAGTGGCTTGTAGTTGTGCTAAAATTTTTGCAACAAATAAAGATTTTTAGCATCACAAACTGTCTTAGCTGTAGAAGATTGTCCATTTCCAGTACCTCTTTGGAGTTTTTATTTTTTTTATTTTTTGACGAATTTATATTTCCAATTGCAAAAGTGTATTAATTTTATCCTTTTAGCAAGTTTGTTGTCATAGTAGTATCTCCAGTTTATGTTTTAAACAAAAAGATCAAAAGTTCATAAAAAAGTAAAAAAAAAGAAGAAAAGAAAAGGCGCTAGTCTCTTTGCCAAAGCAACGTTACCGTGCAATAGTGTTAGTTTGTGAGTGCAGCAATACTTTTCCGTCACCTCCAAAACTAGAAGTTTATTTTCATGGCAAATTAATATATATCAGTTTAAAAAATTGCAAAAAGCTTTTGAATATTAAAAATTGCATCCGTATTATCACATTGCAAAATATTAATATATCAATAAAATTTGCAAATCACAGTCTAAATTCTACTACGCATAGACAAGTTGTCTCCTAATCAACATAATAATACAATAAACAAAACTGATAAAATCACAGTTTAGTCAAAATAAAGTCCATGGATTAATATCGATAAACTATTGTAATTAATAAGATTAGTAAATCTAAATATACTATTTTCATTGATTTCTCAAATAGAAAAATATAAATTATCATATAATTGGTTGGTTATAAGCTAAATTAATTTAATTGATTACAATATTTAGAATCAAAATTGTCAAACAAACAATTATTATTAAATCCATAGTATAACCAAAATTTTAATAATTTTCTAGAAATGAAATAAAAAAACGGATATTAGATTAGAAATTTAAGATTTTTTATGTTTTGAAAAACTTTGATTGTACTTTATGTTCTAAGTATAATTAATCAATTTTATTGTTATTAATATTTTAACCAATTACTCTAAACTAAATTAGATTAATACTGTATTCATTGTTTTTCTGATTTTTTATTGATGCAAGTTCGGGCAATTTCATGAGTTGCATTGCTACCGAGTACATTATTGCGTAGTACTACGTGACTAGTTGCATTGTGTCATTGATAATACTGAAACCAGATTAACAAATTTTTAATCTCATCTAAACCAGATTGTTTTCGTATATTGTTGTGATACTGATCGTGGAAAATTTCCAAATACTTTACATAGACATCAATTAAAAATATATAATTGCGCGATTAATAAATTTGCAAGGTTGCAAAATTTATTTATTGGTTAAGATATTGCAAAAAAAATTATAAATTGAACAAATAATTGGCTTAATTAACGTAATTAACTAAAACAATTCTTGTATATGAATTATATTGGCCATCTGTCATATAAACAGTAAATTTGACATAACAGTTTTTATGTGACATTCAACAAATTTGTCATAATAAATTGTTGATTTAACTAAACATCTGTCAACTTCACATATCTATTTAATAATAATACTTTACTTAAGGTATATAAACAAACCCATTTACATCTACACGCACATATACATACATATAATATGATAATGATGATTACAAGCAATAAAATAATTATTTAAAAATAGACAAAAAAATAATAATAAACACAGAAGAAATATATAAAAAAACTTTTAAAGACACATATTGAAAGCAAAATAAATGAATTTAGTTTAAATTTGCAGTTCTGCCAATTGGATTATTGAATCCATAGTTAGTAGAATGTATTGAGTACTTAAATAAAATAGAAAAGACACTAGTAGCTTTTGGCAATTGATCTCAGGCATTCTACGATTATGATAGATCGGCTCTTTCGCGCCGAAGCTTCAAAGGCGGCAGATTATATTGCAAATATTGCTTAATTTATACGACAATAAAAAAAATTAAATGCGTTCTATATTGCGTATATGAATGCTGTAGAACGAACACTACTCTGACAAGGCGTAATGAGAACAACAATAAAGTAGTTTGAGTGTGCTTGTACATTCATTTGTAAACAGAACCTAACCTAACCTATATGAGCTGCGTTCGGCTATTAAGCTGGAGTAAGAGTAGTATTAGAGTAGATTTTTTGTCTTGTGATCACGGTGTTTTTAGAGTCAAACTAGCCGAACGCATAAAGGAGTTTGTTAGTGTCACTTCTCAAATAACCAACAAAACAACAAACAGTTTACATAATAATAAATACAGCAAAAAACTTAAATTATGTTTTTCTTTATATTTAAATACAAAACCAATTTCTTTCCCTAAATATTAAAAATAATAATTATTTAATTTTTTAGTATTTATATTAATATTGAATATTTACTGTATTTCATTTACGAGAGAGATGAGTACAACTTTAAAATGTACATACAATTAAAACATATAAATTACACATATCTATCTAAATTTCTCTGAGTCTTTTATTGTCGCATAATTATTGTTTTCCCATATTTATAGCAATTAGAGTTTTATAAAAATATTATTTTAGAATTACTTTCATCTTCAAATATAAAATTCCCGTTTTCCCATTCGCATTTCGTCAATGCAATGATTTTAAAGTACGCGCCCACTTCAGCTGACTCCTATATCCACGCTAGTCGAGGTAGGGTAAATAGAGTTGTTCTTTTTATTCCACTTCGTAATAGCCGAACGGCCAAAAAATGATTCCGTGCACTCCAAAAACGATACCCGAACGGTCGTAGAAGAAAAAGAGTAAAAAGAGTGACTCGAGTAGGATAGCCAAACGCAGCTATGGTCAACAAAAGTTAGTTTTTTGTCAAAAAATTACGCCTAAATTCTTTACTTGTGTAAGATTTTTCAAAACTGTATTATCAATACTATACTCATACAATAGTTTACTTAAAATTTGTAAAAATCATTGATAATAAGTAAAAACAAAATTAATTCACAATAAAATCTCTAAAAAAAGTTATTAATTTTTACGTAATAACTACGATTTTCTGTAAAGTTTAATAACCACGCAACAACAAAATCATAAAAACTCAAAACCTAAAGCTTATCAATCTAAACTTTATGGTTAACGCAACCAACAACGTTTGAAAAATTTTTATAAATAGAATCAGCTTGTATTCTTGATTCAAATAACTTAGGAATCGCAGATGGACGCATTAACTTCTATAATAATTAATATATTTAGCTCTAGATTTATGTAAAGATATAACATAACTTTGTTTTCAAACTTAGATCAATTTGTGCATAGTAAACAGATGAATAATACAAAAACAAATCTATTATCACAGACATTTCTACTACTGCAACTTTAATGCTTATTGAAGTTAGGAAATCATTACTTTTTCTAGTTTCTAAAAAATCTCCAAAAGTGTTTTTGGGTTAAATTAATTTTTGTTTGAGTACTATATTGCTTGAATAGACATGCACTGAGATTTTGCATAAAGTACAAATTAATTTAAAGTTATTATAATCAGACATAGTCTTAAATATTTATAATATTTATGAGCAGTTTTTTTGAGTTTAGTAAGTAAAATCAGCTTTTTGTAGAAGCAAATTGATTAATTGTTTTTAAACTACAGTTTTTTTGAAACAAAATGCAAAACATACCAAAATAAATCACAATTATACACAAAAAAAATATCTTAGCAAATGGTTCTTGAGAATGAATAGCGCATGGCAATACCTTTCGGTTTTCTTTGCTACGTTAATCTGCTGTTAATTTGTTTTCGTTGTTGTTACTAATGTAATCCTAGTTTGAGGTAGACTAGTTTTGGCCTTGCGGAATTTACACAGTTTGCTGCGGCAACACATGTTGTCTTCAACGTATTTTTTCCTATACTGCATTTATCTGTTTTATTTCCTACACTGACATCCATCTTTTCTTTTTCCGTTCTTGTGTTATTTAGCTTAGTTATTTGCATTGTTTTTTATATCTTCATTAACTTCTTCCTTGTCGTATTTTAGATTTATCAGTTTTACTTTTAGTAAGATTCTTGAATCTCCATATAAGGTTAGTTTTTGGTGTCTCTTGGTTGACAGATATTCTCTGATTATTTTAAAAATAACTTTGTCTGTCAGTTTTAAGAAATTTTGGTAGGTACTATGTTTCAGTAATTTTTTTTCTTTTGTCGATTTTTTTACCTTCAATTTTTTGATATTTATAGTTATCTTGGTCTTCTTTGTTTTTTTCTTTTTTATTGTTTTTATGTGTTTTTTGTTTTCATTTAGCTTTTTGTTCTTCTTTTCTTTATCTTCTGTGGCTTTTCTATCTAAATCTTTTTTTTTTTTTAAATTTTGGTTTATTTAAATCTTTAAAACTTCAAACTTTTTTATTTGTTTCTTTGATACTGTTGTTGCATAGTTTCTTAGTGCTCTTCATTTCTTTTTGTACTCTAGCATTTATTAATTATTGTAGGTTTGTCGATTTTGTTTTTCAATACCTTTTTTAGCTCTTTCCTTTATCTTACGATTTGCACTCTAATAGCGTATGTTTTTTTTTATCTTATTTATTTATTGTAAATACTTTTTAAAGACTCTATACGCGGTGAGTAGTTGTCTTGTATAGTAACACGTTGCCGGTTTATTCTTTCATTTTTGGTAATAGTTCTTATAATCAATTTTTTTTTTTTTACTGTTAGCCATTTTTTTATTGTATTTTCTTTTGCTGTATTTTTACTTTTTATTTACTAGTTTCTTCATTTACCACAATCACTTCTAGTGCGACACTGTAGACCCTTTAGATCCTTACAAGCTTACTCTTGTAATTTTTTTTTAAATTTTTTGTTTTCAATACGTCTTTCTATGTTTCTTGCTTCTTTTCCTAGTTTTCTTTGTTTGGCATAAGTTTACTACTTTTTGTTTCAAGTGTTAAATTTGTTTTTCTAGGCTATCAAAAAATAAAACTAATAAGAAAAAAATGAAAAATACAGATAAAAAACTATTTTTTCCTATTAGTTTTCTTTCTTGATAGCCTTAGTTTTTTGAAGAGCCAAGTCTAATTCTTTATTTCTCATCCATCTTTTTAGCATTTAATGCCAACTCTAATTTTGTCTTTAATACTTCTATATCTATAATATTACCTACCAGTAGCCGCATCCTGAGTAGATCATTGTAGACTAGATTCTACAGTTTAGGACCTAGTGCAAAATCCTGTAGTACTTCTCTGATCAGCTTAAATTTTCTATTCTTGGTCAGTAGATTTCTTTTCTAAAAGTAACTATATATTATCTTAAATTTTTTTTTGTTAGATTTATTTTTATTGTTGTTTTTATAATTATTTTCCATAGTATGCTATTGATATTGCTGTTATGACACAGTGTTTTCTATGCGATCTATTGTTTGCTTTTTGCTATGTTTTTTATCTTTATAATGGCTTCTGGAGTCAATCTTTCTTTTTTAAATCCATATTTTTTTGCTAGAGTGCTCAGGCATATTGATTTATACTCCGTTGTATTGCTTTTTTCTAGCAAGCCAGAAATGTTTTTTTCTTTTATACATCTGTTTATTATTTTTGTTATCTTAATATCGTTTCTTTCTAGAGCTGTTTTTAAACTTTTTGTTATTACCTTGTGCGGATCTAGTGCATTGTTATTAGGTAATTTTCTTATAATATGTTTTATCTTTTTCACAATTGCAGATGTTGCTGCTGTTTTGTCAGCTATTTCTGCTGGTTCTTTTACAATTCCTCCAATAAAAAACATTTTTTTAATTTATTCATTACTATATACTTTAAAATTTCTTTTCAGCATCCTTTCTTACTGTCTTTGATCGCTTATTAAATAACACTCGCTTAAAAAAATTAATTACAAACGCATTTCCATGACCCGCAGCGTCAATTAATTTTTTGTTTTTTTTTCAGCTTTTTTAGAATCCTATTCTCTTCTACTCCGTTTTTTACTTTCTTTGCTTATTTCGACCTCTTTTCTTAGCCCCACTACTTTTTTTTCTTCTTTCTCTGTACTTAAAGGCTAATTCTACTGCTGACTTCTTCAACTTTGAGTATCTTTTGCATCTTTTCTTTATGTTCTTGTTTTCTGTCACTTTTATTGCTTCCATAACTTTATTCTTTTTGTATATATCTTCTTTTTTTTTGTTTTTGTTTTTTTGTTTTTTTTTTTTGTATGTACTGTATGTAGGCTCAGCAATTTTTTCTGTTACAGTCCAGCTACTACTCTAGCCGTTTCCTATGTTGTTATATTAATGTCAATGTGTGATTTAAACCTTTATCTTACAAACGTAAATTTATATTTTTGATTGCATATTGTAAGATTTATACAGCCGCTATTATCTCCTCAAAAATTTGTTGTCTTCTGTCGCACTTTGTTCTTCCTCGTGTTGGCAATTTTGCATTGAAATTGCTTCTTATCAAAATTTGTTTGCTGTTTTGTTTTTTTACACTGTGCTCTAATTCTTCTATCCACTCCTGATAATATTCTATTCTGCAGTTTAGACAGCTGTATACTATCATATCTCTTATATTGGCACACAATATTCTCTTCTTTAGTGTTTCCCATCTTTCTACCTTATCTCTACATTTACCTAATCACTATCACTAAGTCTGTTTTTCTCTTACCGCTGTTGCCCCAAGTAGGTTGTGCGCCGTTCTTTCTTTGTCTATATTTGTTTATATGATGATATACATTTTTCTTTATATTTTTTTTGTCCTGTGTCCAATTATCTAAATTATTGTCTTTTACGTGCCTTCTTAGTCTTTTCACTTTTCTTTTGTTTGTGACTGGACATCTTTTTCTTCCTGTTCTGTGTTTTGTTACTTTACATTCAATACAATAATCCATATTACTGCAGTTGGCTATCTGACGCTTTTTTTTTTTATCCAACATTTATAACAATTGCTCCCTTTAGCTGTTACACAGAACAGAGAGTTCTGCATCTTATGGGCCCAATATTGATGCTTTCCTCTCTTATTAGTTTTTCCGGTGTCTTCTTGTTTGTTTTGATTAAAGCCGTTTGTATATCTTTGTAACCTTTTCTCATAGATATAGTCGTGCTCTCTTTGTTGACACCTCTACTACTAAGTTCTTTAAGCAGTTTTTCTCTGTTGTCTTCGAGCTTATACTCTTGATCATAACTAGCTTTTCTGTTGGGTCATTATTTTCTTTTTTTAATTGAATTGAATTCTTCTATTTAATCTCTTACTTTTTCTATTTCTGACTCTTTTGTTACCATTAAATGTTGTTGGCTTAGTTTTAACAAAAAAATTACAGCATTAATTACAGAAATATCATGTGCGCAGTTTTGAAACCCAAAACAGTAAGCCACAAGTAACCAGGATACTATCATAACAAATATTGTTTATCCATGAGTTTAAATGAGTTGTAGTAACAATTAACACACTTTGTTAAGCTTGGAATTTTTTAATGTAAAGCAATCACATCTAAAAAAAACTGTAACCAATTAATTGTAATTGCTTAAGCCAGGTTTTGATTAGAACATTATTATCGTAGTTAGACACATTTGCAACCAGCATAATTTTGTTGTGTTTAATTTTTATACTCTTGACGTTTTAGTATTAGACAGATATTTTGTTGGTGTTTCTAGAGACAAGTTTTGACTATTGGCTTAATCTAGATTTTAAAAACTTCCAGAAAAGAAATCAGAAACGTTTCAAACTTGATCATAATTAATAATTTTTTTGATCGTTATATTAGCAGGACAAAATTCTTTATAGAGAATGGATCAAGCGTAATTACCTAGAATAGAAACTTAAAACTTAAACTTTAAATATTTTTGTGGATACATTGTAAGACATCTTAGAGCGTAGTGCACGGCACTTTTCAAAATTTGTTTTTAATCTTATTTGAAAACAAATAAATATTTTTTTTTAAGAAAAACTGTTTTTTTTAAAGTTCAGGAAAATTTTCAAAAATAAAATATTATTTTTTAATCAATTAAAAATTTTTTTTTTTCTTTTTTAAAAATGCCTATCCTAATCCTAAAAAGTTGCAAAGATCAAAAAATGTAAAAAAATAGAAAATTTTTTTTTTCAAGTTTTGATTGTTTATTACTTATTTTTTATTCATTCATTTAAAATATTACATATAAACTGTTAACTTTTATTTTATTAAATCTGTGGTATACTATCAGTTTTACAAATTTGTTCTATAAAGTGTCAATTGTTTGTTTGACAAATAGTTTGTAAACTTTCTGAAAAAGCTTATAATTGGTTAATATAACTTTCTTCTTAATAAAGTTTTGTTAACATACTTTTGGAAATTTTTAAAACAGATCTGTCTGAAACAGGTTTGTGGTTTTGATTTAAAAAAAACGGCTGCAATATATACAAAAAAAAAGTATGGTGCAAAGTCTAAAGTTGTATAGTTGCTTTGATGTTATTTCTTGCTTCATATATGTATGTTAGATCATAGTATTTGCTAAAAACCGGCTTGTTTGCTAAAGTTGACACTTTTTAAATTTGATTAAGTTTTTTTTATTGTTTACTAGTTGCTGCAGTACACAATTAAATTAGATAATATTCTATTATTTAAAATTTGTAAATTTTACTGCAGCAAAACTGCAAATCTTGTTTAAATTTAATAAGTAATGTATTTTATGTAAACTGCTCTCCACCGAGTGTGAGACATATACACTAGTGCTTTAGGATACGCACCTATTATCTATTTGTCTAGAATCTCACTGTTTGGAGAGACAACTTACATAAAATTAAAATAACTATTATTTATTTTATGTATAAAAATATGTGAAAGGTGGTAACGCAATGCCTTGTATTAGAGGTAAAGATTTACTACAGCTCTCCTTACATACACACACATACAGTTCAACTAATTGGAGGCACTACATTACCATGTCTCAAAATAAACATTGTTTTTTTAATTATTATTTTTTTTTCATTATCTTAAAAAACACTTCACAAAAAATACATTGTTTAGACTAATTAATTTTAGTATAAAATCAAAGTATTTCCTAATTAATAATAAAATGCATCATTTATTAAAACTAAATAATAATTAAAAATTGGTTTTAAATATATTTTTTATTTACTCAAAGACATGCTTTACGCCCATTAACATAAACATTTGCTGGTAGGCTAAAATACTTGTTCTCAACTCAATAGCAGTTTTCTCTTGCAATTTTGGCAAAAACAAAGCAGAAACTTGTCATAATCTTTTCTTATATTAATAGTTGTTTTATGAATTGCTTTTCACGTTTGAGGTCGTAATTTTATGATGCGCATAAATATGAATTATTATCTGAGTTTAGATATTCTTTGTAACCAGCGTCAACTTAAGCTAAATATATTCTTTTTAGAAACATTTTAACTGACTGCTGCAAACAGCAGCTTTAACATAAATGCTGCAAAAATATGCTTTACAGATTGTTGTTGGTAGAGACGTATTTTAAGATTAACTGGGCAACCCACAAAAAAAACATTTAAAAGAACTTTAGTTTTTTTTTTTAATTTAAAGTTGTGTTTTATGTAAATTATTTTTCTACTTAGTGTGGCAGATACTAGTGTTTTAGAGCACCTTTTATCAGCATGTCCTGTATTTCGCTGGTTAGAGAGACAATTTACATAAAATTGCAATTACTATTGTATCTTTTATGTACACATTTAAATTAGAAATGGATGTTAGAATTCTAATTAATAACATACAAAAACTTTAAAAAGTAGTTTTTTAAATGCAGTGGCGTAGCTAGGATTTGTAAGCTTTTCCGCAAAATATTGAAAAGGGCTTCTCTAGAGTTAAAAATAGCGTGTATTTTATACATTTTTTTTTAATACTCCTTGCTTAAGTTTTGTTAAACCGTGGCAGGGCCCGAAAACGGGTCTTAGCTACTGCGCTGATTTAATGTCACTGTACGTTATGTATTGCTTAATCAGCATATACCGCATACAAAACGCTTTCTATAAATGTTGCAAGCATTTATTAAATCTTACAATTGCATGGGTAGAAGAACATCTGACACAGACAAAGAAACGCATCTGCCAAGCAGCAATAATGTACGTAAAACCTTGCATCAAGCCACAATAATTTATAACTCATTTAAAAGAGTTTTTATTAGCTAACAGCAATTGCCAATCTCAACAATTGTGAACGCAACAATACATTTTAAACCGGCTTAAATCAATTTCATAAAAAAAACTTTTACTTAATAGTTTTAATCTAAAAGACATTAGCTAGACAAATTCCAGCAATTGAATTTTCATTTGCTAAGCAAATAACCTTTTGGTTAGCTCCGCCAGACAAAACATCCATTTAAATTATCTTACAAAAAGTTTTGCATTTTTCATTGCACTCCAAACACACAACTAAAACTAAGTAGCTACTGTACAATGGTACACGCAGAAGCATACCACACACATTTTGTGAGCTGTAACAGGTGTTGTTAAATCTTCTGAATACGCCAATGTAAAAAGTTTGACTAGTTTAAAAAAAAAATTCAGTCTACACACTGAGTAGAAGACAAGAAAAAAAAAACGCAAATCTGTAACCGAAAATGACAACGTTAAAAGACAATATTTTTAAAAATATTTTTTAAAAGACTGCAGTTTTGATGTCAATGTAAAATGCAAAGGCAAACCAGCAAAGTATCTGCCTAGTAAACCTTTTTAGCGGTGTAGTTCAGATTTTACGTTAAATTGTAGGTTCTGCATGTTTGTGTAGAACTGTCATTGCACAGCACAAACATACCAGAGGGTTGCCTACACTTGCTTAAGAAAAAAATAAGTTGAGCAGTTGTATAATAATTATTCATGCACCAAACATTAAAAAATATGTAATTGTGTTGTAGCAAACCATCATGTATTTATTATATTTATTTAAACATTAGAGCTTTTAGTCATTCTGCACAAAACATTTTAATTGGGTTGTACATTTAAATTGGATCGTTGTGGTGTTGCTTTAGTTGCTAAAAAATGTTGTGTTTGTGTTATTTTGGGTTTGCTAATAGAAGTTGAGGTTAGGTTAGATTAAGTTGTACACAATGTTTTATTGTAGAGTAAATTTCTGATGGTTTGCTACGCGGACGCAATTTAGTAGTTTGTGTAGTATTAAAAGTTTTCAAAGTACGTAATAGGGTGCGCAGTTTTTGTGGAATTTTTCTTCTATGTACAAGATAGTGTGCGCTTGAGAACTTTTTTGGTTAAATACTAAAAGCTTTCTTGTGTTGCACTGCATTTTATTACAACGCAATAACCAACAAGCTTGAAAATTAGAAAAAAATACTAAAGCACACTGCAAGCAACACTATTAGAAAAAATTGCAAAAAACCTTTTGTTGGTGGTTAATACACGTTGTGGTTTATTATAAACATCTAGATCTAACAACATTTTCAAAGTCTAATACAAGAAAAAACTTTACTTAAGAAAACTGTCGTTTTGAATTCTATTTGCCTAAAAAACATTTTTTTTACTTTTAATACCTTCCAAAGTTATGCATTATCAAATACACTTTTTATTTAGACCATAGCTTTTTAGGTTAGAAAGTTGAACAATATCAATGCGTTTTACTCTTCGTTTTCTGTTGCTTGTGCATATGATTTCTTTTGCGGACGTTTGGAGTGTTTTGGAGAGAAACGGGTATCTGCTTTTAAGAAGCAGATGCTTAAGGTTAAACTTTTGTGTAAAATTGGCGTACATTCAGCTTAAAATAAGCTAGGCAACTTATACAATTTGCAGTAAACAATTGCAGCTCAAACATCCCCATAAGATAGAAGTGCATGCGGACGCACTCTACCACGTTTACGGTATTCATATTTTTAAATGTTAAATGTTAAACTCTTGAAATACAAAATTCCGTAATACAATGAGAGGTAAGCGTTGTGTGACAGCATCAAGAGCTAATGGTTGTACCAAAAGTGATTGCTTTGACTTTAGTGGTTGGCCAAGTTTTAGACTTTTTGATTTTGTTGACATCAAAAGCACTTAACGTGATAAGCCGGCTGATTCGTCTTTAAAAGCAGTGTCGGATTCAACCAATTTTTTTGCAGGTAACTTGAGAAAAGATTGGGCTAAAGGTTTTTCTAATTTGCTTTTAGCGGTTTTCACGTTAGTTTTTACATCTAACTTTATCTTGGATATTACTTTCTCATGGACGTCAATTCTTTTAGTTTAGTCTTTTACTAAGGACAATAGGTAAGCTTCTAAGAAGATGATCTACGTGGCCTGTTGCTGAATAAGTTTCTAATTTTTTTTTAGCTGCTAATACATTATCTGCAAGATTTTGGTGTTGCTGGTGTTTTCGTTGTTATTAAAGTCGTAGTTGGTATCTATACTAAAAGAAATTTCTAATTAATTATTTAATTTCTTAGATAAAAAGTCAAATAAAATTAATGGTGACTAACTCAATCAACCATTGGTGATTCTGGTGCAATATGAATTGCAGTTCTTTTCTGAGTTTCTGCAATTGAGTGTGGCTGCGGCAATTCCTGGAAGTAGTGGCTTGCTAGTTGCTATCTTGTTGAAAGTCAAGCTGCTTGTTTGCTGGCTAAAAACTAAAAATTGTTGTTGTTACACTTTTATAATTGTTGTTTAACTGAGTACAAAACGCTTTTTGACAGCGCTTCTTAATAGTAGAAGAACCGTGTGTGTGTTAAACTTTTTTAATTAATTAAAAAGTGTAAGTTTTTTGTATTGCAATTCATTTTGTTTTGTGGTCAAAGTAAAAAACATTCAGATTTAACGTGCATAAACTTATGTCTACAGATATAAAACGTGCCGTAAAAGATGTAGCGTATTGTGCTCTAACCATTGCCACTTTTCTCTCACATTTTATTGTGCAAAAGTTTTCATTGTCGACAAAGTAAATTGCTACAATGCTGGAATTTAGTATACAGTGTTTTGTCTATTAGCACTGATTATCCCAGATCGACGTTTAGTCTGTACTTTAACGGTAAGACCAAAAAGTTCAAAGATGTTAAACATTTTTTGCTTTTTATAGAGAGTTTTTAAGCTGCTCGTACAGCAACAGATATTTGACATCAAAAAGTTTATTTACCAGTCAAATTAAAGAATGAACATTGAATGCTATCAAAACAAGTTTTCTATTAACATTCTTTGAAGACTGCATATGTTTGGCGTATTTGTTGCTGTTGGCTGAATTGCTGACTGGTTATTTCTACAATGTAATATAGAACCTAGTTTAATGTTATTTGTGCAAAATATCATAATGTAGAGGTTGATAAAGATTTGTCTTATAACTGGTTTGTGATTGAAGTTGTTTAAAAATACTTTTGGTAAAAAATCAAATGCAGTGTTTTTGGCAATGTTGTCTGCACAAGCATTGATAACATGTTTGTTGTTTAGTTTACATAGACCGTACGCAGAATGCTAATTGCTCTTGACGCTTTAGACAAACGGTAAAAGCGCGTTGTCTCTGTCTAAACTTTGAAAAAGTAATTTGTGATAAAGCTGTTCAAAAAACCTTAATTAATAATAAAATATCAAATGCACAGACACTGGTAACATATGTGTTGTCTAGTTTACACAGACAGCACACAAAACGTCAATTGCTATCAATGTTTCAGAGCTTCGAACGAAAAAAGCGCAGTATCTTTTTCAAAAATTATAAAGAGGTACTCCATTACTTGTTTCTAACTAGTACAATGCCTAGTTAAATGTTTTTTGTGTAGAATAACACATACAAGTTGATAATGTCTTGTCTTGTAACTAATCTGTGAATAAGTGCAAACAAAATTTTTTAGTCAAATATAGCTTTGTTGGTAGTCTTTTGTACATTCATTAGTAACGTGTATGTTTAGTTTACACGGACCGCATGCAAAACGCTAATTAATCTGAATGCTTTAGATCCTTGGACGGTAAAAGCGCGGTGTCCTTCTCTAACCTATAATAAAGCGTGATTACACTTCTCAAACTAGTACAATACTTAATTTAATGTTGCTTGTGTTACTTTGTAGAATAGCATGCTGTAACCTGTACATCATGTTATTCTAGAAACTCTTGTCATTGTTTAAAAAAGTTTTAATCATGATTAAAAGTGGTTTCTCATAAATAGAGATTTTTTACTTTCTAACCAATTGATCAAATAGTAAGACAATTAGAAAGATTGTGTTTGTGGCTATCTTATGCGACGTCAAAATGATATAATCAGATAACTATTGTTCTTGTAAACATGTAATTGTTGAATATGTGACAAGGGTGCACAGTCAGACAACACTAATGCCAATGAAGTTACCACAAAAATAGCAGTATGTATCATAATTAAGTTAGCTTTGTTTAAATGTGCTTAAGACTGTTGTCAATTGTAATATTTAAATGCGCTCTCAGAAAGATTTATTGGGAGGCGGTTATGGATTAAAAAAAGCAAATTTTCTTTATTAAAAACTTACAACTTCACCAATACTAGTTTTTAGTCACCAAAACTTAAATTTAAAAATTTCTAACAATAAGAATAGTCCGACTAATTTGCAAATCTATTAATATCAATATTGAAATTACAATCCCAGACATTTACAATAATTTAAGATTTATAAATAACCAACAATTTCTATATTAAGTACAATTTGCCTGTTCAAATAGTTGCTATGAGAAAATCAAAGGACTCTGGTACAAGGCTATAATTATTTATGATCAAAATATAGATTAAAATTGTGCGTAAATATATTTAGACTTAAAAAGATGTGCTTGTAAATGTGATAATACAGGTAAGTAATAAATGCTCTAATTATTACTTGATAACAAAATACTTAAGTGTGTTTATTTAATTTGTAATACAAGACTAATTTTATTTATCGGATTGGAGGAGTGGCACGGTTATTATCATGTTTCCATGTTGAATCAACAACCTTGAGTGTATTATGGGTTGATATGATTAATACTACATTTGTTATGGAGAAAAAATATTGATTTTGGTAATTAATAAGATTTATAGGTCATTTATTTATTTTATTTTGTTTGTAAATAAATAAAATTGGGTCAAAGCATTCAACATTTTCTAATATTATTATATTGATAGAAACATTTTTTTTTCAAACCACACGTTTTAATTTCCTAATAGTAACCACAAAGATTGTTTACGTTTTTTATTTATTGCATAAATATGACAAATAAAAAAAACTGATAATGATTTAACTTCCGTTTATATATTTTTTCCAGACTAAATGAATTAAAATTGAAATACTCGAGTAGTACTACAATTCAATTGCGATTGTTTGTTGCTAATCAAATTTACTTATCGTTACAAAAACACTCATGTTTTTTAGATAATCTATTAAAGAACAATAAATATATTTTTACATGGTTTTTCCATTACACTTTAATCCACGAAATAATGTTATCTCGATCAGAATCTACTATAAATAAGTAATATTTTTAATAATTTGTTATGTCTTATGTATAATTAATTACAAAATAATTTAATCAAATTTAATGATCTAGCGACCAATGTTAAGCACAGACAACTGTTTTGATTCTACAAACCTCGTCCGTGTGCCTTGTATGAAAACAGCTTAGCAACAAATTTTAATAAATTTTTTTGAAAACAATTGTTTTTAAATACATATTTTATTAAGTGATTTGTTTTTACAAATACTTTTGATAGATTGCTTTGTTAGTTATTTCTGTATGTAATTGCGAACTTAGTTGTAAACACAAATAACAAATTTTTTATCAGCAGTTTTAAGAATAGGTCAAGTTGTTGCAAACAATATAAAACTGAGAGCTATAATAGCAGTTCATAGGGGTCACTTTAAAAGTGTAGATAAAATGAGGTGACAATGCCCTGGAAGACCATAACACTCAATTTTATCTGTCTATTGGTTAGATAATTAATAGATTGTGATGTTATAAATATGTCGCAGTTGTAATAATAAATGGTAATTGATTTTTATTTAGCTATTTGCATTTTCTTGCTAACTCTATACTCCAATATCAAATATATTAAATTTTAATGACATAGTGTTAATATTTTGTAATTAGTAGGTAGTTGAACATCAATTGCATTTTTTAACCACAAGCTTTTTTAGTACTTATTTTGGCCATGGTAATAAATATGTTGATTTGCTGAGATTTTATGTTCAGTTTTCCAAAAAAACCTATATTTTCTAAAACTACTGACCACACCTTTATTTAGAAAATAAATCATTAGTAGTGTTCTTGACATTGTCATCACAATTTTATATTTATTTTAACTGTCTTATACAATGTAATGTTTGTTTTTAGCTCTGAGGAAAGCAGCAATGCTGCCGAAAAACCATATGCTATAAGCAAATAGTTTAATTTTTTAAAGTCAAAACCATTCAAGCCAGGTTAACAAATCGTTTATTTTGTGTATGGGGTGGAAGCGAGGACTCTTACTAATGCCTTCTACAAACGCATAAATAGATAGATAATTAATTTATTACATGCAGTGGCACTTACACAATAGTAGATACAATAGATAATAGTAGCTACTTTGCAGTCATTAAAAAAAGCACAAAAAATATCACATTTGCATCTATAATATATTTTGGGTATCACAGAAATAACATTATTTTTGCACTTTAAGTTTTTTTTTTTAAATAAAAAGTTGCTCGACTAGATCAACTTTTTAGATATTAATAAAATAAAACGTCTAAATAACATTAGCTTTTGGCCGTTAGATTCAAAAAATGTTTTCAAAAAAAGAATATGAGAAAGTGGACGTTTGTAGTTGAAGTACACTTAATTTTGATACTTAAATTGAGATAATAATGTAGACACTTAAGCAAGTACACGTGTTCACTCACTTAAATAGTAACAAATCCATACTAAAATTATAAAAGCATTAAGATTTTAGATAATTGTAATTAAAGTTTGTTATTTAAAAGCATTCTAATCCCTACCTTAATTTTCAGTACTCTAACAAAAAACAGCAACTTTGGTGTCATTTCTATTTCTTCATATAGTTTGATATTATTTTATTTTTTTACTAATACATTTAGAAAAAATCAAACATAAGTTGTATTAGAAAGAACAAAGAATATATAGCACTTAGAATTTTGTCATTTAAAGCACTTAAAGCAGTACTTAGCTTATAATGTACATACATTTTACTTTATGAAATATTAATAATAATTGTTCATTTGCAAAAAAGAAAAAGCAAGTCAAACCTAAGCATAGCACTTATTTCTGCACTTAAACGACAAGTTTGTAAAGTGAAGAATCGAAACCGTGTGCATTGCTCAAGAACACATGAGAATATTACTGATGTAGCACGTAATGTTGAAGAAAACCCAGGTTTGTCGATTCTTCGTCGATCTTTGGAATTAGACATTTCACAAACAACATTACACTGTATTTTGCATAAAGACTTAAGTCTTAAGGCTTTTAAAGTTAAGTTAACACAAGAATTCAAGCCGGTCGATCACCATAAACGTCGTATCTTTGCTGATTGAGTCCTTCAAATGCATCAAAATGATCCGGAATTTTATTGAAAAATCATCTTCAGTGATGAGGCCCATTTTCACCTCGGAGGCTACGTTAATAAGCAGAATTGTTGCATTTAGGGCTCATAAAATTCAAGAATGATTGATGAAAAGTCTTTGCATCCTTAACGTGTCACTGTTTAGTGCGGTTTTTGGGCAGGTGGTGTGATTGGACCCTACTTTTTCAAAAATGAGGCTGGTGCAACTGTTACGGTGAATAGATGGCGCTACAGAGCTATGATTAATGATTTTTTATGGCCGCAATTGGAAGATATTGATGTGAACGACGTAAATTTTCAGCAAGACAGCGCTACGTGCCACACAAGCAACAAAACAATTGCAATTTTGCAAGAAAAGTTTCCTGACCGTGTTATTTCTCGAAGAAGTGATCACAATTGGCCACCGAGATCTTGTGATTTAATTTTAAAGTTTTTTTCTTTGGGGCCTTGTGAAATATAAAGTCTAAGCCAATGCTTCAATATCGATTCAAGATCTTAAAGATGAAATTCGTAAAGTTATCGAGGACATACAACCTCAAATGTGCGAATTTGGTCATGGAAAATTTTATAAAAAGAATGTAGTATTGCAACCGTAACCGTGGCGGCCATTTGACTATTATTGTTTTTAAATATTAATGGCATACCTTCCTCTTTACAATGAAATCAACATTTATTAAATTTTCTCAAAAAATACCAGTTTTTTTTTTATATTAAAAGAAAACCTTTTATTGGAAAACCTTATATTACGTGTTATTTTCATCCTTTCTGTTTTATTCTTTGTTACTGTTTATGTTTCGGAGGCGTATGGTAGTGTTGAAAGTACGCACTAATTAATTAATTAATTAATTTTTTAGATTTAAGAGTTAATCCTACTCATTGAACATGTGTAAAAAACATGCAACAACAATCCCACTCTTACGTCGTTAATTGATTACCTACGTATTAATTTAAAAAATTTAATATTTGTAGATCATACTTTAATCAAGAGTTATAACTTTTGAGATTAAAAAAAAAAGTTAATAATTTGTTATTGTTTTTAGTTGTTAATATATAGTTAATTAAAAATCAAAAAACAAAGAAGCACAGATAATTATATTGTCTTCCTTATAAATTTTGTCAGATTAGATAAAAGTTATTAATAACCAAATAATCGTGGGATTAGTAAAAGCTTAAAAATACAAAATAAAGACAGTAATGTCATTCAATTTAAAATAAAATAATTATGTTCACGTTGCCAAGTGGCATAGTACATTCTACAAACATCCGGCTAATAAATTTTCCACTAGCTTACGCGGCCCATACATAATACATTGATTTATTAGTTTACTGTAAGCAGTAACATTTTTGAATTTTTAATTATCATGTGATAAACTTAAAATTTTTAGTAGTTGTATTTTAAAATATTTTATCAGGCCTGAAGATGACCATATAGTCAAAACCGGTTGCTTTATATTTAATAAAATAAATATTTAGATATATATTTATAAAAATTTGATTTGATTTTATTAACCTATAATTTAGATTAAGAAATTTATTAACACATCAAATCCTACGAGGGACACTGCCAAAGTTTGCGAAAAATGTAAAGCAAAACACAAATTACGTTATGTAAATCGCTTTGTTGCTTCTCAAAATATTCTCCTTAAAAATCTGTACACTTTGCATGGATGGAACCAATCCTCAAAACAATTTTGCCACTCTGAGCGAAGTACCTCCAAAACAAGTGATTTAAATGCTTCAACAGCCTCTTCAGACGATGAAAAACTCTTGCCACGCATTTTTTTTTTATATGTCAAAATAGGAAGAAGTTTTTGGGCAATAAATCAGGCAAATATAGACAATGAGTCATTAATTAGATGTTGTTATTGGTCAAAAACTCTACAGTTCGTCGTGCTGTGTAAGCGCTTGCATTGTCATGATGATAATTCGCCGGTTTATGTTGTTACTTCTGATTTCAGCGTCAACTTCCGGCAAACAAATTAAACTATACCAGCATTAGCTGCCCTTCGATCCTCTAATGTAACAGTTGCAACATGGCCCGTTTTTCCAAAGAAACGAACAATCATTCTTTTCGAAACGCTTTGTGAACGCACCACTTTTGTGGGTTTAAGTTCATTTTATTCGTCATCTGTTACGATGTGATATACCAAATTTGAACCCTTCAAATTTCTTTAGCATTTTCTTGCACCACTTGACACGTGCCTGTTTTTGTTCTTTTTTCAAATTGTGTGGAATTCATCGACTGCAAAGCTTCCTGGCATGCAAATGATTGTGCAAATTGTATGTATTTGTTTTGCTGCAATGCCTAAGGATGCTTCTATCACACTATAGGTCACATGCCGATCTGACAAAATCATTTCACGCACAGCATCAATATTTTCGCGACCTTCGCAAAGATCGTCATCAAACGTTGGTCTTCCACGTTTGAATTCTGCGAACCATTTGTGAACCATAGTTTTGGATGGTGCTTCATCCCCAAATAACAAAGTAAGTTTTTCCACACATTGCTGCGGTGTTAAACCGTATCCAAAAATCATAAAAAATTATCACTCGGAAGTCACAATTCGAAATTTTCATTTTTTACACAATTATTACTTTTGTTAACTTTTGTTGAAACGAAACCGAGCAGTTTAAAATCGAACTGTCAACTGATTTATAGGTAAAAAACGTCAAATTTTACGAGTATGACAATTGCAGAACGCTAGCATACAGGCAGTACTCCGCAAACTTTAGCAGTGCCCCTCGTGTCAATAGAGTACTAATATTTTCAATAAGAGTTTATAATCATAGAGGCACTTAATATACCACTTAAAATTTTATAATTAATTCTGTTCTGCTGCACTTATTTTTACGTTAGTTTTGATGTAAATATTAAATGAAATTGAAGAAATAACACTTTATCAACTTTATAAATAGTTGAAAAATAGAAGAATCAAAATAAAAGTAATAATAAAAAAGAAAGATTTTTATTTTTAATTATTTGAACAAAGCATTTTGATATCAAAAAAATGTAAATATTTAATCATTTTTCATTCCCAGCCAACGAGTTTGTTAACAAAATTTATTATTACAAAAAAAATAATTTTGCAAAAGTTTCTTTTTTTTTTAATATACAGAGTAAATTATACCAACAGGCAAAAAATAAAAATTGGTGTTCAAGATTTGATTCCCGATCGGTTTTTGTTTTGGAGATATCAAGGCATGAAGTTATTTAATTTTTGCCTATAAAATAAATTAATTTGAAACAAAAGACTGATTTACTAATTTTTTTTGACAGTTGTTACGTACTTTGGGTATTGCTCTTAAGTGTTACTATAAAAAATACAAATTTGATCAAAATTGCAGTTTGGCAATGAAGAATATGCCGACATTATTTTTGTTTACGGCTTTTGCAACGGCAATGCTTTAAAAAGTTGTCGGGAATATCAAAAAAGATTCTCGAATAGACGTCAGCCATCTTGCCGTGTATTTTCCGATACATTTCAAAGACTGCAACTATGTAAAATTAGTAGTCGTTATACTGGTGATGTAAATCTAAAATACAGCCCTGCAAGTGAAGAAGTAATTGATTTCGTGCTTGACAACCCTTCTGCAAGTTTCTCAAAATTTTGTTTGAAGTATTTAAAAAAAAGTATTGTATCTTTATCATTATCAGCGTGTTCATTACTTACAATCAAAAGATCAAGTACAAAGATTAGCATTTTTGCGATGGCTTCTCAAACAGCACGTGCAAAATCTTAACTTTATTTCTTGCATTTTATAGTCCGATGAAGTTACTTTCACCAGAAACGGTATTAATAACTGTCACAATAAACATGTATGATCAGTAGAGAATCTGCACGCAATTACGAGACAGAATTATGTACGCTGCTGCACTTCAAATTAAAAATGAGCAAGATTTTGCTGCAGTTTATAATTCAGTGGTTTTGCGTTGCAAGGCATGCATTGCGGTTGTAAATTTAAGTAATAGTAATTGAATAAAGTTTTTATATGACTTAATATTAGATTTTATTTTATTTATAATATATATTACACTTTAATCTCTCCAAAACAAAGGCCTATTGAAAAAAAGTTATGTCGTATTTTTTTAGAATCCAGTGCCCAACACAAATCAAACGCGAGAAAAAAACTGCATCAACAACATTTGTATAAGTAGAAGTATTTTAAATACTTTAAGTTCTGTTTCTGAACATGCGTTTTCTGACCATAACATGCAAACGACAAAAATTGATATTAAAGTAGGACAGGATTTGTAATGTAAAACTATATATTACCGAAATATAAACCGGAAAGAAAATATTGAAAACTTCATTATCTTACTGACACATCTGAATTGGAATTCTATAAAAACAGGCAGCGACGTCGATAAAAAATGTGAATTATTTATTGATATAGTAAAAACATCATTTAATGCGACGATCGTTTTAAAAAAGAGAAAAACACATCAACAACTGAAAAAACCCTGGATCACCAACGGTATTAAAATCTCTATTCAAAATTTAAAACGACTATATGCACTATCAATTACTGGCAATAATAATGACAAACTGTATTACAATAAGTATAAAAAAAATTTACAGACATATTTTAATTTTAAACTCGTCCAATATAAACAAAACTGCATGAAAAATTATTCATAACAACTTTAAATCAAAAACCGAGCCTGACATAAATTCAATTAGTATTAATAATAGTATAAAAAATAACAGCCGTAACATAGCTAATCACTTTAATTTATACTTCAGCACAGTAGCCAATAATTTATTGAACAACATTGCTTCAAAAAATTATGTTTTTAATGACAGTCCAAATCCATCTTCAATATTTTTTTTACCTGTGTCTGAAACCAAAATTCGAGAGACTGTTTATGACCTAAAAAGTGCAAACTCTTCAGATGAGAATGGCATAAGTTTAAATTTATTAAACAAATGCATACATACACTTATAAAGCCTCTACAGCTTTTAATAAACAAAATCTTAACTCAAGGTATATTTCCAAAAGTGCTTAAATTGTCTAAGATAATACCAATCTTTATAAAAGGCGATAAAACGTTGGTAGATAACTATCGTCCCATATCCATCATAAATACATTTTCAAAAGTAATAGAAAGTTTAATTGCAAAACGCTTATTTACCTTTTTAAATAAACACAATATACTAAATAATCAACAGTTTGGATTTCGGAAGCATTTATCTACATCAGATGCAATAATCCAGTACGTAAATGATCTCATGCCAAATTTGGATGATAGTAAAAAATGTTTAAGGCTTTTTATTGATCTCAGCAGAGCCTTTGATCTTGTTGACCATAAGATTCTTCTAAATATATTAAACATGTACGGCATTTGCGGAAATGTATATAATTATATTAAATCGTATCTTCAAAACAGGTATCAGTTTGTCAACCTTCTTAAAATTGCAAATGTGGTTCCTCAAGGATCTGTGCTTGGTCCGTTATTATTTTTAATGTACGTAAATGACATTAAAATTCAAAGTGGTAAATTATACGCAGACGATACCTCTGTACTCATTTCTTCCTACTCAAAGTGAGATTTAATTAATAAATCTTCAATAACAACTACTGAACTAAATGATTGGTTTAACTCTAATAAACCTTTTCTCAACTCTTCAAAGTCTGTTAAAATGCGTTTTAATACAAAAACGGATAATTCGCTTTTAATAAAATGCTATTCAAAGTCAATACCAAATCAAAATACCACAACATTTTTAGGTATTATTATTGATGGGAAATGTAACTGGAACAATCATATTGATCAAATGTGTAAGAAACTTGCTCCCCTATGTTATGTGGCACGTCGACTATTTAAAGTTGTAAGAGAAGATTTGCTCAAAAGATTTTATTATGGACATTTTGAACCTGTGATGTCATATTGTATAGTAACTTGAGGAGTCTCAAATAATATTGAAAGAGTTTTTAAATTTCAAAAAGGTGTTATACGTATTATGTTTAACAAGCCGTGGCATCATTCCTGTAAGCAAATTTTCTATATTCGAAAAAAGTCCGCATTATATGGGTATAAAACTATACAACAATCTTCCAAGCTCAATTAAAGAACTTAACAAAAAAGCGTTTAAAAACTGTATTAAAAATATTTTATTCAAAAAAGCGTACTATTCTGTTGATGAAATGATGATTATAACTAACAAAATGTTGATGTCTAATCTAGCCCTTAGGTGTTTGGTTCTTCTTTAAAGCAAAAGCCATTATGCTGGCAACGTAAGTCATCAACTATTACCACAAAAAAATGGGTATTAAGTGAATGATTTAAATACCCTACAATATTACCTTTTAGTTGAAAAAACAAAACAAAAAAACCTTTTTTTTTAATTTAAACTAAAAGATATATTTTATAGACTGTTTGAAGTTTGTATAAAGTACTCCAACTATTCCAACTAAACGTAATGAAACCGCCAGCAGAGAATTTAACAATAGTAACAGTTTCAACCATTTTTTGCAATACTTTTTGAACTTACTTTAAATTTGTTCTTTGTCTAATACAGATAAACGTGGTTTTGTTCCCGTATTTTAAGGTTTGTTTAGATTTTTTTATGTGTTTGTTTTGATTATTTAGCTATAAAAATATTTTTGTTCTTTTACTTCTAGAACAAAATTCTGAACGTTAGATTTATATTCCAGAAATATTTTGAATGTTACGCAGATTTGGACAAAACCAAGTATGGTTTCAACTGGATGGTGCCACCGCACATACCATACGGTAAATTTAAATTGTGTTGCAAAATATGTTTTCTGGTTACTTGGTTTTGAGGTTTGGCAACATAACATGGCCGACAAATTTCCCCGATTTAACGATTCCTAGTTTTTTTCTACAAGAAATCTGAATCTAAATAAAAAGCCTATGAGAGACGTAACAACAACAATAGAAAACCTTAAAATTGGCATTTAATAAAATAATAAAAATCATTGGACTAGAATTGTTGAAAATAGTAATGATACATAGATTGTAGTACGCATCTGTTCTCAAGAAAGCTATTTAAATAAAATAATTTGTAAAACTAAAAATGCACATAATAAATATCAAATGTTTTAATCTCTTATTTTTTAACTTTAGTGCAAGTCTTAAAAAATAAGTGATAGCAGCTGCCAGACCCTGTAATACCACAAAACTATTCAGCTTTTGATGTAATTTTAATAGTGATTTACTACTAAATGAGTTTGAGTATTTTAATTTGTGTTCGAAACAAAGCTTTTAGGTCAAGTTTTGACTAAATTTAAGAGTGTTTTACCACTAACCAAAAAAACTCTAAAAACAACAATTTTTAATTAATTGATTTAAAATTTGTTCACAAGCTAAAGCAACTTATTTAAGACTTAAAGTATGAATGAATCAAAAGCGGTTTTGCTTTTTTCCCGATTACGGTTGCGCTTTCCAAAAAGTAATTTTTCAACTATCACCTTAAAACCTATCTCTAAATGGAAGGTATGTGAGCCATACGGCCGGTTGTTAGTAAAACCGGGTCTTTTATTCTCAAGTGCCGCTAAAGGTAAGCTTTGCTTTTAGTTGCTAAAAGTGTTAAGATTGGGTGCGGCACACGGATTTTGGAAAATTCTTTGCCTGGAAATGATTTAAAAAAATTTAACAAACGGCCCGGAAAGCCAAGAATCATCCTAATGTAACATAAGGTTAGTGTTATTGTGGGCGTGCAGCCAGGTTTTAAGTTGCAGGTCTTCAGCATGAATCCAAACTTGTTCTTAATTTTGGTCTACTTCTTATACTGGCCAAGTCATTTTGGTAGAAAAGCCTTTGTGTGCCTGGGTTTATAATGAATAAAACAGGCAGTTTTCTGTGTCTGCGTGTTTGGGCGCTACTAGTAGACTAGCTGTAAGAATTTGCCATGAGCGCTTGATTAGAAGTGTAGCTGGTAACTACGTTTTGTCGGGCTTTAGTTTAAATGATAACAATGTAAAAAGCTGTAAAACGTACAATAAAAACAATAAAAACAATAATAAACGTTGGATGTGTTGCCCTTATGTGTGTGGCGGCTGTTCCTGCGTTTTTAATGTAAGCTTTTTTAAACTTTTGATTTCTCCATTCTGTCTAGCTAATAAACCCAACGTTTGTGTTTACTTGTATAACCAAAATTATAAGCCGCTAGAATACCTGCTCTTCCAACACGAGTAATTGCTCCGGTTTTGGCTTTTCCAATTACAACAAATGCCTCTGTCTATTTTGTAAAAAAGTACATTAAAACAAATTTTTTTGTTTTTTTTGTTTTAGTTTCCAGGAATAGTCCAAGTAAATAGCGTCTGTGCTAAACGCTGCTCTTTTATTGCAAACCTTTAATGGTACATGTCGTTTATTTCTCCGCGTTTTGTTATTGTGCAAATTATTAAGCCGGTAATATTGACTCCGAATAGATTGTTTTGTTTTATTGCGGTGTAGTTTTATTCTGTAGAACAAGTATTTGGAGTTTTTTTGACATGTAGAGGCACCTGTCCAGTTGGTTGATGCCTTTTTGATACAGAGCTCCGTTTACTACTTTTACGTGTTCTTTGTGCTCTTGATATTTGGTAGTCGGGTTTACATAGAATATTCATAGTTTTTATTGCGTCGTCTTGCTTTTGATAAGTGTAGTTGAATCACGCAAGCTTGCGGTAGTACTAGATTGATGTTCAAGTAGTAGATTGTCCGTTGATTTTCCGGATTTTGGCTTAATATGTCCGGTAACTGCTTCTGCTAACCTGGGCAGTGTTTTATATCAAAACTAAACAACAGCAGGAACAAACCCCAGTTTACCAGTTGTGACCGATGGTTCTTAAAGTTATTGAGTCATGTGAGAGCCTGAGAATTTGTTTCTTTCAAAATCCAAGATTAAATCAAACCATTTTTGTTCGTGTACATAGTTTACGTTCTACTTCGTTCAGTTCGACCAAATTAAATAACTTTTATTTTGCCACTTGTTGTTTCTTGGAACAATACCAGCTGATATCCTTAGTTGGGAAGCATCAGTCTGAACAATATATAAGTAAGTCCTCAACTGATCGATGTAGACGTAACGGTTTTGACACGGCTTCTCGAATTATCTCCATGGTTTAGTGGAGCCGCTAGCATTGCAAACTATAGAATGTGCTGTTGTATTCAGTTGCAAATACTTATATATTTTTGCAGCTGCCGTCGAGTTGTTAGCAGAGCATATTTGTTTATTTGGTCTGGGTATTTTGTAAGAAGCCAAATAACAGCTTTATCAACCATATGTCTAAAGTATCCTAACAACGCGACGCTTTGGCAAATTTACATGTAGTAGGCTTTTGATGCAGATTACATTCTCAAAGTATACTATAGTAAATTGCCGCAAAATTAATAGTCTTTGTCGGGGGTGCTACAGGCTGTATATTTCTTAAACTTCTTCTATATTATTTTTGACTGTATCCACTTTTGAGCCTAAGGTTGTAAATACAACAACAAAAATTTAGATTTAGCAAAGCTTTTTGATCTTGCTACCCATGCAAAACCAAGGTTTTTTATTTTTCTTTTTAATAAGTACGATGGGGACTAAGTAGACAATTCAATAACTTCTTGACTAAAGAACTCCTGTACCTGGTTGTCAATAACTCTCTTCTAAGTGTTGTTTCGGTATAAATGTGCAATAGGATTGCTATGCGTTGGCCAAATGATTTGTTCAATGTTACAGGGAATGTCGACAAATTAGTCTTTGGGAACAAATAATTCATCAAATTTTGTTGTTAAAGCCTTGAAGCGTGGCTGATGGCAGTTCAGAAACTTATGGCCAAGTTTAAGTTTAATTTTTGAACACCTATTATTTTTTTTGTGTTGGGGCTGGTTTTAAAATACGATATCTTGCTGCGTCTTCCCCAAGTGTAACCATCCTCGTGTAAAGTCAAACGTGCTGGCGTGTTAGAACAGAAATAATGTTCCTAAGATGATCTTGTACCAAAGTTCTTTAGACATCAAGAACTAGGTTATAGATTGCAGCTCTCAGTTGAAATGTTATATTGACTTTGCCCATCGTTTCTAGTGCGCCGTTCTAAAAAGCCGTCTTCATGGTGACCTGGTATTGTTAAAACTGGTGTCACATGCACCACAGACACTTATATGTGTTTGTCCTATAGTCATTGGGCAGTTGCGGTGTTAGTAGTAAGTACCACGTAGACAGTAGCAATATTCTAGGAAGTTAGCTTCTTTGCAACCTGTCCAGCTTTTTCTGGTTGGTGCTGATTGTCCATTTGTTGCTAAAGCTCTTAGACATGAGTTTGTTAGTATTCGCAGCCGGAGTACGGACTGCGTCTTTAAAATAGTTGATAGTTTATTTGCAATAGTTGACAGTTGTTTTGTCATGTTGACAGTTCATAGACACAATTAACAAATTTGTAAAACAGTTAATTAGTGTATTGTCAAATTAACTGTTACTAGTTTAACTAACTGATTTGTCGAGGTCAAAGTTAATAAATGATCTAAAAGATTTTTGATACAGTTGACAGTCGTTTTCTCAAATTAAAAGTTGACAGATCATATAATACACGACTCATAATAGATTTATAAAATAGTTAACAGTTCTTTGTCAAATTGACAGTTAACATATTATAAAGCAAATTTGTTGAGAATCTAGATAGTTTGGCTGTTATGACAAAATAATATCAAATTAAATTTGCCGAGAATAATGTTTATCTGAAAAATTTGTGAAACAGTTAACGGTTGATAGTTTATATAAAGGACGACTTATATGATGCTACAGATGACATTTTTATGTCAATTTGACATATCAAAAGTCAGATTTGTGAAATAGTTATTTAAGCTAGATTATCCTACTTATTAGCCGGATTAATAAATTATTGCCTAACCACTAGCCGGATTTACAATTTAATAGCTCTATTTTATTATTTGAAGCCGGATTATGTCATGTGATTGGATTAGCTGTTATTGATCAATATTATTTATTTATTTAATTATACCTAATATTATTTTAGTCTAGATTAGTCTTAAGCGTACTGTAATTTTGTTAAGTGATCTCATTTTCACTAAAATGTTAATTCATGGAATATCCCCAATTGACGCATGTTAAAGATATAAAATCTCATCGTGTATGCATTTAAAATCAATTATGAGATGAGTCAGACAGGTTTGCGCGGGACATATCTCAGACATGTTAATGCCTTTTAAGTGGGGCCACCCGGGTTAAAACCCCATGACGCAACAGGCGCTCCGGCATCCGCGCCTGGGGTAAGTCTTCATCGTCCACTTTGCGACTTCCCCAGCTCAAGCGAACACACATATCCACGGACACTATCTACTTTCACTACCAGTACGTGTTAAGCAACTGACGAAGGTCGTATCTCTGACACACCTAACACACCTTGCTGGCAACAACTCTGTGTAAGAAGCGACGTTCAAGTGTAAACATTGTATTAGTTTAATAATAAAATAATGTGCTTCGATTAAAATGTCGCGTTACGTGCTCTTGTTAATTTTCGCGGCGGAATTATCCGCTATGGATAATCTCCGTGTGGCTTACCAATGGAAACAGGTTGATTTTGATTATCCAGACGATGCTACTAGACAAGAGGCCATCGCCAAGAGGGATTTTATCCCGGAAAATAATTTACCATTAGGTTTGGAGGTCTATGGTGATCGTTTGTTTGTGACAGTGCCGCGATGGAAATCTGGTGTGGCCGCATCATTGACCTACATTAAATTGTCAGGTATGTAAAAATTTTTGTCGTGCAATTATTGCAGATATATTATGTTTTGTTATTAGCACATATGCTTATATAAAAAATGGCTCGGGGCCGAATAGAAATTCGAGAATATCTGACTAACTATCCGCCACTTTCAAATTCGCACGCGTGATTGTTATTTAAATTTTTTTTACGTGCTTGCCGGAATGATTTAATCTTTCTTACATCATGACAATGCCCTCAGATTTTATTAAAACCAGATTATGTAAAATAGTAAAATATGATTAAGAATACAAAAAAATTTAAATACTGATGGATTGGTTTATTTTAGAAATAACCTTGTATAAGATTCTTAACTCAATATTGAATCTAGCGGATTGCATAAATCAATATTAAATGTTTTTTATGTTATATCAGACTTGTGTGCACAAAAATAATTTGTCGTCGCAATCGTCTATTTTTGATTTATCTGTTAAAGTAAAAAAAAAAATATTTATAAATCCGGCCTATTTTGACTATCACTAAAACGGATTATTTTTATTTTTAAATTAATGCTTACTAAAACATAGTTTTTTATGAAAATTTGATTTTTATTCAAATTTGGCTTTCAAATGCTAAATTGGTAATTAAATAATGAATTCGGCTTTATAAAAATGTACAATAGAAACTTATTTATTCAAAAATTTATTTTTGATTTTTGATAAAAATACTTAAAATTTTAAGTTTTGTTATAGATATCTGTATTTAAAATACTTTGTAAAAGTAATGAAATTATTTTACAATATACTATTTGTAACAGAAATTACTTTTTTGGGATAATTGTAAGATTTTGCAAAAAATGCAAAAATTTTTAGTTTGGGAGTGAAATTTTGGATTTAAAATACTTGAAAAGTGCTTCAATAATTACTAAGAATTTTGGGTTTAGGAACAAATGTCTTTATTTAAAATTTTAATTTCACTTGTGAAAATTTAAAAAAAAAAATGTTTTAACAGAAATTAGCTTAATAAAGTTTTAGGAGCAATTTGGTTGATATTTGTAAGTTTTTGCAAAAATGATTAAGAATTTTGCGTTTCAGATTGGATATGGGATCAAAATACTTAATTTCATTTGTAAAAGTAAAGAATTTAGCTTAACGGTAGAGAATTGTCGAGTTTAGTCGCCCTGCCCTGTTGGGGTGCCACTACTAGTATTGTTATGGAAAAATATTAAATCCTATCACATCTACGAAAATATCCGTGAACCGTTCTTTCTAGAAAAATATTAACACTTACAGCGCCGTTTTTAAATTAAAATTGGTTTTTATGGGACAAAACCAACTCAATATCCAAACGATAAAGTTTTAGTCAACACTTTTTTTATATGTTGCACACATACAATATTCTATGTCTTTATGTTTTTGATTAAAGATTTAAAGTTATAATTAACAAGTAAAAAATTAATAAAGAACTAATTAAAAATGCAATTTTTTTTAAAATTAATTACGGAGAAACGACTTATCGCATCAAATTTTTAGAAATTTGAGGACACAGATTGGATTATTTTCTACAATGTGTAAAAATTTTATTCAATTATATTCAGGCGCTTTCTTACTGAGTTTGATTCTGTGAACCCTTTAATAGCGCAACTATTCTCCCCCTTTAAAATTTTGTTTTTGAGACAATTATGCAAATAAACGAAAGATGTTTAAATTTAATACCACCAAAATGTGTAATGTTTGCATTGTGGTTTCAATATTGTTTTAGACGTTAGGTTTTTCAGACACACACATCTCTTATATGGGCTATCAAATTGCTAATTTATTAAAATTGTGTTTTTTAATAAAAACATGTTTTGCAAATGTTTTGGGGTCTACTAATACTTTGTTTGTTGTTTTAGTGATTAAGCTGTGTTTTGTGTAAAAGATTATGACTTAATCACAATTATTTGATGAATATTTGCATAGTAATCACTGCTTGATTAATTGTTTTGCGATTAAATATGAGTCAAATCGTGTACGAGTTTGATTATGATAATTATTATTATTCAGTAAAAATGATGACTAAATATTATAGTTTGTGCTAAACGCAATTTTCATAAACTATAAAAGATTGTTTAAAATGTAACTCATAAGCGAGTTTATTTATTTATTTTATATAGTTCAAATTTTTCACAAAAATATGAAGGCTATTTTAAATTAAATAGAAATAATTTTTAAAATTATAAAGCCATTTTGGATAAACTTATTTTCTGTTGATATTTACAACAATTTGGAAATTGTGTTAATTATATTGAATTTTTGCAACATTCAGCTAAAATTTTAACTTTAAAAGCTAGCAAAGAAGAGAAATTGTTGATGTTGAGTTGATTATCAAAGATTAGAAATTACTTCATTCTTTTTGCAAAAAAAGACTTTTAACGATAGCAAAGAAAAAAACTATCAATTTCTGTTAACAAACTCTTGAGCGGGCAACTAGGTACTCTAGTTCAAACTACTTGATGGTGATTATGATCTAGAGTGACATCAAAAGATTGATTATCAACTCTTTTTTCTTGAACAAGGAGTCTTTTAACGCTTACAAAGAAGAGACATTTCCTATTTCTTATTAACAAACTCTTGGCTAGGTATTTGCTCATCAAAAGATTAGATATCAATTTCTCCATATTGAACAAAGATGCCATTAATGTTTGTCAAAAAGGAAAAACTTCCATTTCTTGATAACACACTATTGGCTGGGTGGATGGCCACTCCAGTCCAAACTACTTGCTGGTAATCATGATCTAGAGTGACCCGCTTGCCCACCCAAGTGTTGAACATCAAAAGATCAAATATTACTTCTTCCTTCTTGGACTAAAGATACTTCTAATGCTTGCAAAAAAAAAAACTTTTAATTTTTGTAAACAAACTCTTGGGCGGGTTGATAGGTACTCCAGCTTAAACTAGTTGATGGTAATTGTGATCTGAAGTGACCCACACACCCACCCAAGTGTTGGTCATTAAAAGATTGGATATCAATTTCTCTTTTTTAGACAAAAAAACTTTTAACGCTTGCAAAAAGTAGAACCTTCAAATTTATGTTAACAAACTCTTAGGCGGGTGGTTGAATACTCCGGTTTAAACTACTTACTAGTAATTATAAATTAGAGTGACCCACCCACTGCTCAAGTGGTGGTCATTCAAAAATTAAATATTACTTTCTTCTTTTTGAACAAAAAAAACCTTGCAAAGAGAAAAAACATTCTCTTGGTCGGGTGGATGCGCATTCCAGTTTAAACTATTCGTTGGTAATCAAAATATGGAGCGATCCACCCACCTACCTACCCGAGTGTTGGTCATCAAAAGATTAAATTTTACTTCCTTTTTTTTGGACAAAATAAACTTTTAACGCTTGCAGAAAGGTAAAACTTCTAATTTCTTCATATTAAAATTTATGAGTAAAACTACTTGATGGTAAACATAATATAGAGTAACCCAACCACCCTCCTAAATGTTAATCATCAAATAATTGAATATTGTTTCCTTTTTTTTGGGAAAAGTAACTTTTACGCTTACAAGAAGGAAAAAGTTTTAATTTTTTGTAAACATATTTTTGGACAGTTGGATAGACAATCCAATTCAAACTACTTGATGGTAATCATGATATGTAGTAACCCACTCAAAATCAAAAAATTAAATATCACTTTTTCCTTCTTGGACAAAGAAACTTTTAACGAAAGAAGAGAAATCTCCAATTTTTTGTTAACATATTCTCAGTGGGGTAGGTGGGCACTCCAGTCCTACCCATCCACTCAAGTGTTGGTCATCAAAAGATTTGATATAACTTTTTTTTGAACAAAGAGACTTTTAACTCTTGAGCGTGTGGTGGTTCAGTACAAACTACTCATCAATCATGATCTAGAGTGATTGAAATTTTTTATTTAACATTCATAAATTTTACTGAAATTTATTTTCTATGAAAAAGTATAATAATTGAAAAATATTGACAATTTTGTTAATAAAATTGAAAAATTCAATAATCAGCAAGAATTTTTAATAGATGCAAAGAAATTAGAGAAAATTAGTGTATAATTATCCAAAAGATTGAAACTGGATTAACAACGAAAATCCTATATTACAAAAAAAATAAAAATCTTAGGGCAGAAAGGCTTAGGTCGATAGCTTTTTTTATATTGATTACTCATTTTTACTTTAGTTTTAAATATGTTTACTTTCTTTAAATAACTTTGTATGTATTGTATATGAAATAAATTTGTTTACTACTACTAAAAATTTTACAAATCGTCCACAAATTTTTATAATGCTTCACTTATAGAAAAGAACTGAACAGAAAAGACGTAACATTGCAGTAATCTTAATTTTGTTATAATTGTCAAGTCATGACTTTTGAATATACATATGTATGGTCTTTTCTATGCGAACCTATACCTCATTTGAGTGGTTTCTCTGATTATTTACTGTGGTGCTAAGGTACGCATGTATGTACACACGTTTAATGGGTTGGTTATTAATTATTATTGCTCATCTTGGAATATTGACTTTTCTATGAACTATTACTTTTGTTTTGCTGATATGATGCTATTTAAAGAGTCTTTGGTTGTTTTCTGTGACTATCCATTAGATATTATGGACCTAAAGGCGGCATTTGATAGTGTGGATAGAGAGAAACTGTGGAAATGCTCGAGAGAGAAAAAAATTAGCGAGCACCTGGTAAGAAGAATGGAAGAAGTGTATGAGGAGACAGCAACTAGAGTGTGGCTGAACGGGAAAATGAGTTAAAGATTTTGGACAACAAAAGGAGTAATACTGGGATGTCTATTGAGTCCCACTTTGTTTGCAACCTACATAGCAGATGTAGATGCAGGTTAGCTCAAACCGGAGGGGTAGTAGTTGGTAGAGAAAAAGTGTGGTCGTTAGCATATGCAGACGATATGGTAATTATAGCAAAAGACGCGAAGGAAATGAAAGAAATGATTAAAAGTTTAAAAAAATATTTTAGAAAAAAAAGTTGAGGATTGGAAATGGAATGGGCAAGGTATTACGGAAGTAAAATCTTTTAAATATTTGGGATAAGTTTTTTGCACGAACAACACTGAGAGCGAACACATTAAAGAGATGGCACGAAAAGCAAATAAAGTAGTGGGACAAGTTTGGGGAATCAGTGAAAGAAAATTTGAATGTATGAGAATAAAAGGACTTATGTTTGATAGTTTAGTTAGGAGTATGATATTGTATGGGTCAGAAATATGGGGATGGAAGGAACAAGAAAAATTAGAAGCAATACATGTAAAATATTGGAGATGGGTGTTAGGTTTAAATAGGGAAACTCCAGCATATATTGTGCTGGAGGAAGTCAAAAAAGATAAGTTAAGAGTAGAAACAGGAAAAAGAACAATGTAGTATAAAGAAAAAATGAGACAGAGACACGAATGTAAAATCTTACAAGAATGCATGAAAGCAAGAAATGGAAAGCTAGGAGAGATTAGGGAAAATTATTACAATAGGAATGGATATGTTAGCTAAGAAATTGAAAAAAGGAGAGAATCTGGGAGGGAGACATGTACGAAATTATGGAAAGAGATAGAGATATACAAAGGAAAGAAAGGAGAATACGAGTGAAAGAATCTAGGTATAACGCAAATTATGAACATATTATATAAAGCGAATTGCTAATGTACCTAGAGAGCGATAGATATAGTAAAAATGATAAAAAGATGATTGCAATATTTAGATGTGGTAATGAAGAGCGAGTGACAAAATTTTGGATGGAAGAAGATTTGAAAATGTGCAGAATGTGTCGAGAGACTAAAGAAACTATGGAACATCTGTTGAAAGAGTGTAACGAAATGAGAGATGAACACATGGGAAAAAATGAGATATTGAAAGGAGACGGAAGAAGTACAGAATGGATAAGGGCAATTAAAAAACGAAGAAAAGAGGTATTTGTAAATGTAATTTTCAAGGCTGAAAGGCAAGAATTAAACGTATTATATACATTAGATACTATGGACTGTATGCAAATATCACGGTCACGGAAATCTGCGACTATTTCTTCTTCATTTATTCCTTTTGCAAAGGAATTGTGATGTTGTTACTTGATTGTTGCTTTTCTTACAATGTCGCGTCACATTTTCTTGTTTTTAGATTTTCTTGCTATTTGTAAAGCCGTTTGGTTTGTTGTCGTCTTCATAAGGTTGATCCATTTTTTCTTCTTGGTCTCTTTTTCTCCACTTTTCTATTACTACTTACTATTTTTTCTTTTGTTTTTGCCGTCTATCTGTGTGATGTTTTCGAAATATTTATGGATAGAGAATAGATTATTTTTGAAAGTTGTTGGAGTTCGTTTATTTGTTGGATAATAGACACACTGTTTTTTTTTTGGTGTCCAGGGTACACGTAGCATTCTTTGCCAACACCTAAATTTTCCATTATTTGGCCCCGTATAGTAGTATAGGGAAAACTATGTTTTTTTAATGGAATCTATCCATGTTTTTTGCAGTTTCCTTTAAGTTATGTCATTTGTTGATTTCCTGATTTACCTATGTTTGTAATGAGAGCTCTTAAGTAAATGTATGGCCTAACGACTTAATATTTTTTTATGTGTGTTATGTCTGCATAGCCAATGTTATTAATCTTTAAACTTATGCTAAATGGATGCTAATAATGGCTTCTCGGGTACCTACTGCATTCCTAAACTCAAACTGTGTATGTGGCACTTGTACTTTACATGGTTTATGTCTTTTTTGGTGTATAATCTTAAGGAATAATTTTAGTAGGTGGTTTATGAGACTTATCGTCTTGTAATCACTACAACACTGGCTCCAGTTTTTTGGGCAAGAGTACGAATTTCTTTAGGAATTGTACCTAAGTTGTTAATATTGTTGAATACAATCATTATTCTTTTTTTTTGTTCTAAGAAGGCATAATCCTGTAATGATTATGGTCTGATTGTATGTTGTTATTTTGCAGCTAATTTGGTTTTGAATTCTGTTTTCAGGTGAGTTTTTTGGGGTAGGAGCGTAAAAAAGTATTTGTTATTTTATTACCTTGTTTGCTTGTATACGTGCTCAACAGTTCCCTTCTGTCATTCCTTTTTCCAAACTTATAGATTGGCCTCTTTTCTTTTTCTACTTTAGCGTTCTTCCATTTTTATTGTTAGTTTTTGTTTTGGGATTGTTTTTAAAGTTTCTTTTATTTGTGAGTAAAATTCTGTTTTGCTTTGTTTTTTGGTTGGGGCATATACTTGTATAATCTTTATTAGAATCGGGTCAGCATTTATCTGTAAGAGAACAAAGCCGAGACGTGCTATTATAACAAGAGTAATAAGAAAAAAAAAATGAAAAGTTTAACCATTGAAGAATATAGAAAACAAAAACAAACAATGGAAACAAATAATGGAAACAAACACACAAAATAAAAGCCATAGAAGAGACAGGAGAGAAACGAGAGAAGCAAAACAGAAACAAAAAACTGGGAAAAAGATCAAAAAGAAAGAAATAAGGAAGGACAGGACAATCATGCATACCAAGAAATAGAAGAAAACAAAAGAACATTTACAGAGATACCAATCGAAATTGCAGAGGTAAGGAGAAGAAGAAAAGAAATGTTGAAGTAATGCAGAATAACAGAAATAACGCAACTTTTGAGATGGCCAGAATATACCTGGCAACGAGAGGACGCGAATAAGTAATTCTAGATGGAGATACAAGGTTATCACTGGAGGTAAAACTAACAAATTTAGGACTGCCAAAAGGAATACAACTAATGGAACCTCATAAACTATTCATGAAGGAGAGAGGATACTATGAAGAAGAAGAAGTGAACGAAGACCTAAGAAAACTAAGAACGCATCTGAGGACAAACCAAATAATAACACACGGATTGGAAAAAAAAGATAATGCAGAGCTGGATGTCAGGCAAAAGAGACAAACAAAAGTAGTGGCTATAGGGAGAGAGGGGCCGGGGACAGCATGCGTGCCGAAGACTCTGTTTGACTACAGGATTTACGCAGAGAAGAAAACCGGAAGGTATTGCGATGCGTAAGTAATTTGTAAGGGCCTTTTGTTGAGGCCAACACCTCACTACGTTCACAAAAAAATCATTTATCTGTAGGAGAACAATTTTCTGCGTTTACGGTACAATTTTTTAACTCATTTTGAGACTTGTTTATTTACAATAACACTTACTTTATGTTTTTTAAGACTATTTGTTTTGCCTGAGCTCTGCACTCGTGTTTTTTAATGTCGAAATAGTTTGAATTTATCCTAATACTAATTTCCATGATTCTAACCTTATTTTTTAAAGAAATTTTGTTGTTAATTTTAAGTTTCAACATTCTCAATTTTATTGAAAAAAAAACTATTAGAAAAACTTATTTTTTATAAAAATTTACAATAATTTGGAAATATTTGCAACTTTGTTAGTTAAACTTAATTTCTGCAATAACCAGTAGGAGTTTTGAGTTGCGGTTTGAAATTTTAGATTTATTATATGCATGCATTTAAAAATATTTACAACTTTGTTAATTTAAATTTTGGCAATAATCATTAGAAATTTTGAGTTATTGTTTAAAATTTTGGATTCTATACACTTAATTTTATTGAAAAAATTATAAAACCATTTTGCAAAAATTTGTTTTTAAAAAATTACAATAATTTTGAAGTATTGGCAACTCAATATTTACTTAATTGTCTTTATTCTTTTATGCCAAAGATTTTTTTACTAAATTTAGTCAATGCTTGCAGTTGAACTGCTGTCTTAGAATGAGCCTTCAGAGAAAACATCGACTATTATAATTTCTTGGCCACCAGAAAAAAAAAATATAATAATCACAAAACTGTGAAATAGTTATTAACTTAATTCCATTTTAAATTGAAAACTTGGATTTACATATATATTTTCAAAACAAATAACTTTAGCAGTTTTTGTTTCTCAAAATAACCTAAATCTAGTCTTACCAAGCCTTGGTGGCGCAGTAGGCAGCGCGTAAGTCTCATAATCTTAAGGTCGTTAGTTCGATCCTCACCCGGGGCAGTACTTTTTATTTTATATTCGATAAAAGAGCGCTTATGATTATAAAATTTTATAATTTTTTTACGGTTATTCTAATCTAATCAATAAAGAAAACAATTTATATTTGACTTGAAAATGAAATATTTTTCAACAGTAGACCAAGCATTCAATTTTTATTTTGTAGCTAAAGGTACCAAATGGCGTAAAATTGTTTAATATACATTCTCTAAAACGATCTAAGTTCTTTTAGTTGCACCTTGCTATGAAAACAATGTTTTTTGCAAAAGTTTTTTTTATATTAAGCTTCTGTGACATTTTATGGTGTCATTTTCCAATCACTTAACGTTTGACATTTTTATCATTATCAGGTTAGAGATGCAAAAATGAGTGATATGCGATTTGAGCACAGAAGTGTTATGATAATATTATCGGAAAATGTAGCTCACATAATATCCATGAGAGAATAGTAAAAATAGCTCGTACTATTTTTAAGTCAAATACTGGTTCAAATGGGACAAGGAATCCATTCAAAATCACACAAAGTGTGGAACATCTCTGCTAGCACAAACTAAAGAAATTATCAAAAAGTTTCAGTTATTGCTAGAGAAATAGGAATATTAGAAACGAGTGGTTTTAAAATTTTACATGAAGAACGAACTAGCAAAGAGTTAGCACTATAGATTTCTAAGCAGTTTAGTTCGAAACAAATACTTTGTAGTCAGCAAACTTACGAGGAGAGTTTGACTTATTTTATAAAATTGTAACAGGGAATGAAACTTGGATACACTATCCTTTTACAAAACTAGTGTCCATGCAATGGATTTATAAGGGCTCTTTACCACTCAAAAAGGCAAATTCGCAATTTTTTGCACAAAAGTGATGGCCAATTAAGAACTTGAAAGTGGCTATATGTACAAAACTCATACAAAAAACCCTAATTATGCTTAGAAAACTCTGCTTCTTTCTGCGTAACAACTTCAAAGTTGAAAGAAATTACGACATTCCTCTGTGACTACTATTTTTTTCCAAAACTCAAAAAAGGCTATTTTTTAGAGGCGGAGAACTTTAAATTGAAATAAAACACAGAAAAATGTTTTTAATATCCCTAAAATTGGCTTTATTTGACAGATAATTTTTGGCATTAATATTTGAATATGATTTTGGGCATGTAACCGCCGCGGCTGGATCGTACCTGGCGTAATCTGGTGGTTCAATTTCTAGTCACTGTTTTGCAGTAATTCAGGCTGTATTTCGGTAATAATGCTTCGAATGTTGGCTTCCAAGTGCTCAATTGTTTTTGGTTTATCGGTGTAGACATGGGACTTTACATATTCCTAGAGAAAATAATCTAATGGCGTCAAATCGCGCACATGAAGTGGCCAGTTAACAGATCCATTTTGTAAAATTAATTGTTCGTGAAATGTTTCTTTCTTTCAAATGCGACAATTTTGTTCTTTTCGTATATGTTTTCATCTGAAAATAGAAATTATAAATAAAAATAGCTTAAGATTTGCTTACAAACTTTAATAAATAACTAGCGTTTTACTGTTTAGATCTTTTCTGTAAGCAAATGTGGCAAAAGTTACAATAGAAATTTAATAATTACTTTTGAAAATAATTTAAATTAAACATGAACAAGCCTTGGTGGCGCAGTAGGCAGCGCGTAAGTCTCATAATCTTAAGGTCGTGAGTTCGATCCTCACCCGGGGCATGTCTTTTATTTTATATTGAAAGAATATAGTGATATTAGGCCTGAGACACACTTTACGGTTTCACGGATCTTAAATAATATAACATTGAAAACTGCCGTTTAGTTTTATGTGGGCATTAAATTTAAATACCTTAACAATATATTACAGTAAGTACTTATTTGACAAATCAAGAAAATTTTGGAAAAATGAGACTCGTTGGGTTGGAAGTTTTCTACAGTTGCAAAGAGCTACGTAGAAGTTAAAACGAATAAATGTTATTTTTTACTTACCGACCTAGTGCTTTTGGTTAAATATTACAAAACCATAAAAATATTCAGTCATTTAGTAAAATTTATATAACGTTAGTGTTAACAATATCGGTAAGTACAGAAAAGAATTTGCAAACAAAATTAATGAAATTTCATTCCAACCTGGAAAAACGTGAGGTCTGTAACCAGTTTAAATAGAAAAACTAATAGTTACTAAGCAAGCCTTTTGTTGTTATATCATAAAATAATCATTATTTAAGATAAATTCAAATTGCTTTTACAGTAAATTAGGTATAATAAATTAAAAACTATACAAAAGGTAATCATTGTTATGTAGTTATTTTATATATTGTTGCATTAATAACAAACTTCTAGTTCATTAATGTCAAAAATCGTGCCCCGGGTGAGGATCGAACTCACGACCTTAAGATTATGAGACTTACGCGCTGCCTACTGCGCCACCGAGGCTTGATTTTAATAAATTTAGATCATTTTGACATGCATTTTGATTATTTCTATCACATTTTTTTAATTCAAAATGTTATCTAATTGCTATTGCAATTTATACATAAAATGTGTATTGTTTCTATAGTATTATTGTCATTATTTTATAATTGGCTTATTTATACCAATTATAATTGTTTTACGATTATTGACATATAGATTATGCAAACGGTTGCAATAAACTAATCTTTATTACGTTTAAGCTTTAATATTATGTTTATACTGCGTCACAATTTCTGTGTAAATACAAACAAATTATATTTTTATTGGAAATATTATATCGAGTAATAAATCTTAATTTCACCAATATTTGTTCGCTTTGAACTAATAAAATTAATAAATTGTTTTCTATTTTTGGTATTGTTTCTTTGAATCACTTTTTTATCCAATTGAGTCAATATGTAATGATAACGAATTTCTGCCCTTCAAGAGACATTCAAACACAAAAATTGTAACCAAATTTTGACTTTCTTACTGCTTTTTGCATATTACTCAACATGGATTTATGTAAACTATTATCTCTAGACATTTTTTAAATCTCAGTTAAGCAAATTTTTGTTTTTATCTAGAAAAATTAGAACAAAATGCCAGTTTTTTGTTTTAAACATCTTTAGGTATCAATTTTATTCTACATAAACAAATTTTGATTTTTTAAATACTGAAAAATTCTGCTTTTAATAGTATAAAACCTTAGCATGGATGAATTTATTATTAAAAGCTGCTTAAATTTTGTGGAAAACACAAAACCCTTATTTAACACAAAAATCCTGCTAAAAATTCATAAATTGGAACTTTAAAATTGATTGATAAATATAACCTTTCAATTTATAAGTATTGAAGTTTTTCTTCAGCACATCTGATTTTATTTTCATCATTAATTTTATTCTCAATTCGTTTTTGTTGATTGATTTTTGTTGTCAAATAAGGTCAGAAAAGTAAATGAACCTAACCACTTTAACATAATTGATTGCGTGATGAAGTATTGAGGTCCCTTAACACAATTAATAATAAACTGATAATATTACCCTAAATTACCCAAAACAATCATTAAATATTAACAAAATAAATAGGTCAACACTTTTACTCAACTCCCATATCAATATTCATTCTCGATTTCATCAAAGTGTAAATTTGAGAAGCGTGAGATACAAACAACATAAACAATCCACGAATTGTTAATAATTATAAACGGTCTCACGTTATTTTTTATTAATTGCGTTTATTTCTAGGACGAATTTAATGAACGATTACGTTTCCTTTAAAACGAAAAACCGACTCCGATAACGAACTTAATTAAACTCGCGTGAAAACATCGACAATTCGTCACATCCGTCGTCGGATTCTTTTCGGCGAATCCGGTGCTTATGTAATCGTTTTAGTACGGAATTCCGGCTGCCTACAAAAGGTAATTAGAATGAGACGCTAGACTGAATGTATTGCGGCTTTCTAATTGAAAATTGCTTAGTAATTAGTATTTAAATATGGGAAAGATTCAAAATTTTGACAATATAAATGAAAACATATTTGAATCTAGTGAAAGGGATTTAAATTCTAATTGTTCTTGTACTATTGCCGATTAACTCATTATAAATAACTCTTTTGTTTTCAGCCAATAATAATTGTATTTATAATATTATTGAAGCATATCAAAACCAGAATTTTATATTTTATAACAATTCAACATATATATTACAAATTACGCAAAAATACGGAGTTGTAAAACAAAAATTGGTAAAAATTAGCATACAAAACGGTATTGTTTAAAAATCTTTAAATAATTTTGTGTAGAGCATCAGGTTTGGGTATTGGTTAGGCATTTGGCTTCCTACTGTTCTGAACAAGTACAAACTTTTATATTTCTTTATAATATTTATAAACAACCTGGGTTGCACACAAAAATTATAGTGATTATGATACCAAATTATTGTTCATCATAAGATAAAAGAAAAGATTTGTTTATAGTAAAGTAAAATTTATGTAGTCTTTTTTGTACTCGTTTATTAAATTTTAAATATTTTGCGTTGATAATAAAATACATGCCCCGGGTGAGGATCGAACTCACGACCTTAAGATTATGAGACTTATGCGCTGCCTACTGCGCCACCAAGGCTTGCTATGATTAAATTTGTGCTATTCTGTGAAGCTAGTAGTTAGTAAATTGTTCTTTTTAGGATTGTGAAAAGTTCAAGCCTTTATTTTGAAAAATTTAAAATAATTTAATAACAGTTTTGTGATTATTATTAATTTAAGCTGGGATGTCTGCTATGTTCTGGTAAACTACAATTGATACCGTTCATAATTTGTGAATATTAGGTAGGTTCTTCTGGTGGCTACGGAATGCAAATTGTTGATGTTAACTGAAGAAATATGTCTATAAGCTCAAGAAATTACGTGATCCTTATTGTGAGACAGCAGCTTAAAATTAGTACAAAATAGAATAATGGAGAAAATTAACCTTAGATGTAATGCAATCACTTGGTTTTATGTACTCTAACCATACCAATACTATTGTAAATTTTTTAAAAAAATAAGTTTTTTAAAAATAGTTTTATAACTTTTCAATAGAATTAAGTTAAATCTAAAATTTTATACTGCAACTTAAAATTCTTGCAGAATTTTAGTTAAAATCATTCCAAATTATTGTAAACGTCTAAAGCAATTAAGTATTTGTATGTCCTCACTAGATTAATTGTTGAAAGTGTTACAACGGGAATTTTATAACTTTATTAATGAAAAATATTCAGCTTATTGTAGATAAAGAGGTTTTAATCTGCAATTAGATTCTGTCAATTATAGAATATAAAAACGTAAGCCGGTAATTATAATACCATGAAAGCTATTTGCTTTGCTTAAATGTAATTCGAATTTTTTTTGGAATTTTGTAAATGATAAAAGATGGCTATCTACAAAGTATGATACATACATTGACGAACTATCCAACACAAATAAAGAGGAAGTTTTTTTTACCTTTTTTGCTTCAGAATATACTGACACAGTAGTACCAGCTTTTAAATAAACTTAAAACATGAAAGTTGATTCATCAAACAAGTTTTTAGTAAATTCAATGAGTGTAATTGATGAAATTTGTAAAATAAAAAACACAACTACATGCGGAGCCGATTGTATACTCAATATATTATTAATTAATTGTATTTATTTTCTTTAAAATCTTATATACAATTTATTATGCAAGGTGTTTGCATCAGCAATACCAAAGCATTTATTATATATACAGATTTTGCAAATTCGTCAGGGTAAACTATGGGTTGATATTGTAGGGCTTGCGTTTGTGTTACTACTTTACAAGCTGTCTTTGAGTATTACCACTAAACACAAATGTATGCTGTAGATGCCGACGAGGTCTAGTATCGGGTCAACCCACACTCTCATATTAAATGTAATTATGATTAAATGGATACTAATTATATATTAGACTAATGTCACAATTTCTTAAATTTTTTTGCCGGGGCTGGGGCTTGAACATGCGAAAAATTATGCGTCGAGATTTAATGAGAAATTGTAGGAGTACTGCCTGACGATATATTCTATGTAAAAAAAATAAATAATCGATCATTTTGGACTGATCCTGGACATTTTTAAAAAGTTATAAACATTTTTTAGAGATTATATTCATTTTTGAAAGATCTAAGGCATGTTTGACACAGTACAATTTTTTTCGTAATCAACTTAAATATTTTAGAAGAACTAATACATTTTTGACAGTTTAAGCACATTTCTGACATATCTTACATATTTTTCACAGATCTAGGCAGTTTTGACACATCCAAGATATTGTTCTAAGACGATTTTGAGAGATCATAAACATAAACATTTTTAACAGATTATAAGTATTTTTGAAAGATAAACTAACAGATTTTTGACAGATAAGATACACGTTTTTAAAAAATGTAAGGGATTTTTGACAGATTCAATACATTTTTGCAAAATCACATTTTGTTCACAATCGACTAAGATATTTTGAAAAAATTAACACATTTTTTACAAATTAAAAACATTTTCAAAAGATTTATAACATTTTTGGTAGGTCAAAAATATTTTTGACAAATTATAAACATTTTCAAATGGTCAAAACAATTTTTGACAAATTTTTACACATTTTTAGTAGATCAAAATAATTTTTAACAGTTTGCGAACATTTTTAAAACATCATAAATGTTTTTGACAAATCAAAACCATTTTTGACAAATCAAAACCATTTTTGACAAATCAAAATCATTTTTGACAAATCAAAACCATTTTTGACAAATCAAAACCATTTTTGACAAATCAAAACCATTTTTGACAAATCAAAATCATTTTTGACAAATTAAAACCATTTTTGACAAATCAAAATCATTTTTCATAAATACCGTATGTATTTTTAACAGATCAAGATCATTTTTAACATATTACGGACATCTTAAAATGATTATGAAAATTATAGCAATAAAGATTTTTTCAGATTATTTCATTAATAATCAAATTCATTTATGGATTTCACAAACATGTTATAATCATTTTTGACAAATCATAAATATTAATAATAATAATAATAATAATAATCTTTATTTACGGTAAGTAAAACCATTTACATCTACATAAAAATACAATAAATATAAACAATATAATACATATATAAAAAACAAAAGCAAAAGATTGACATAAAAAACAATATAAAATACATAACATTTAATCAATATGTCCCAATTGAATCTTAAACAAAGATTTAGAACAAAAAAAATTTAAATTGTTTGTTAAACTATTTGCAAATCTACAAATTCTACCAATAGGATTGTGAAATCCATAATTAGTAGAATGTGTAAATTCTCTAAATAATGAAGTCTGCCTAGTACGTCGTTCACTAATAGGAATGTAGAATGGAAGAGATTCAAGTAACTCAGGACAGTCTACTTCAGACATCACTAGACCACGCAAAAATGAGAGATCTGATCTTTTGCGCCGAACTTTTAGTGACGGTAAATTGTATAGTGAAGAAATGTAATTGCGATCAAAATTAACCGACAATATACCAGATCTATAGGACAACAGGCGAAAAAATTTGTTTTGAATACGTTCAATATTCTGACTATGGATTTCATAGAAAGGGCACCAGACTGACGGAACGTACTCTAAATGAGAACGCACCAAGGCACAGTAAAGTAATTTAAGAGTATTTGGAGAAAGATCAGCAGACATCCTGTATACAAACCCCAGCATTTTTATAGCACGATTACACATGTAGCTGATATGCTCAACAAACGTAAGTTTAAAATCGAAAATTACACCCAAGTCTTTAATTTGTGTCACTTGTTGTAGCACCTTGTTATCGATAATATAATCGTACGAAATTTTGCTTAGCGTTCTATTAAAACTGATTGCAAAACATTTATTTACATTAAACAAAAGGTTATTAATAAGACACCAATCATTAACAGAGTCTAAATCTTGTTGTAAAAGATTACAATCATCGATTGATAAAATACTTCTATAAATTTTTAAATCATCTGCAAATAATAGGAATGATGATGAACTAATACAGTCAGAAAGATCATTGATAAAAAGTAAAAATAAAATTGGTCCGCAGTGAGATCCCTGAGGAACACCTGATGGAACTAAAATAGGTTGTGAAAGAAAGTTATTGATTTTTACACACTGCGTTCGGTTTTTCAAAAAGCAAGATAACCAAGCAACCACTGCATTATGAAAACCCAAAGCACGAAGCTTAGCAATCAAAATATTGTGGCTCACACGATCAAAGGCCTTTGAAAAGTCAGTGTAAATAGAGTCAACTTGAGTTTTGCATTCAAATGCGTTTAAAATGTAATTTTCGTAAGAAAGTAGATTGGTAAGTGTAGATCGACCCTCACGAAACCCATGCTGTTCTTCTACTAAAATACTTTTGCACATCCAACGTATTTGACCAGTTATAATTTGATCAAATAATTTTGGGATAGCAGATTGAATGCAAATTCCTCTATAATTTGTAATATTTTCTTTAGCACCAGATTTATGCAATGGCATAATATAAGTTTGTTTCCATACATCAGGAAATTTAGTTTCATTTAATGAAGCGTTAAAAAGTAAATGTAATGGTTTTGAAATTGAATAAATACAATTCTTTAAGAGCATAGAAGGAATACCGTCAGGACCAGTGCTAAGATTAGATTTAAGGCTTGTAATTCCATTAAAAATGTCTAGTAAACTGACTGAGAAATTTGTATGAATTACATTTTTATCAAACTTAAACAATGGAGTTGGATGAGTTTGAGAATTATAAACGGAAGAGAAAAAATCTGCAAATTTGTTTACAAGAACGTCACCATTAATACAGGTTTGATCACCATAATACATTGTAGCTGGAAAAGCATTAGTTTTCTTAGCTTCATTTACAAATCTCCAAAAATGTTTTGGATTAGACCGAATGTTATTCTCGGTGCGTAAAATGTACTGTTTGTAAAGACGTGCGTTCAGATTTTTACATGAAGTCCGAAGAGAATCAAATTCATTGTAATCAGAAAGAAGTTCTGAAGATTTAAATCGTTTATGTGCTATTTTTTTAAGTTTAGTAAGTGAAATTAATTCCTTGCTAAACCAAATAGGAAAGTTGTTGTCATGCCACACTTTTTTAGGTACATAACAATCAATTGCATAATACAAAACAGAATAAAATAAATCAACACATACATTAATATCACAGTTGTTAAAAAGAACAGACCAATCAACGTTCAACAAAAAATCATTGATTGCGCTGAAGTTGGCACATTTAAAATCATTAAAAACGTAGTTACAGTTTAAAATATCACTAGAAGTATCACATTTGACATCTATCACATAGGCATTATGATGTTGACTTATATCTAATAAAACATCTACAGCATTTATCACAGTAATATTATCACTATCATTAGTAAAACACAAATCTAAAAATACATCCATACTATTTGGTATGGTTATACATTGAACACAGCTTAAAAATCCAAATGAATTAGCAACTAAATGTCCAGGATAGTTTTCGTTGCAAGTAACTCCAGTTCCAAATTCATCATTTAGCCACGTTGCATCTGGTAAATTGTAATCTCCCAGTAAAATTAATTTACTATTAGGAAAAACATCAGCAAAAGATTCAACGGAGTAGCAGTGGTCAGCATATTTATCAATAACCGAACGAGGGGGTAAATAAACTGCACCAATTATGTACGACACAAACTTAAAGTTGACAATTACAAACACATGTTCAACACTTAGATATGGCGGATGTAGTAATGTACACTTTAAATGACTTCTAACCGCAATCAATACGCCACCCCCGCTTTTTTTAGGGCTAGTTAAATTAGACCGATCACATCTAAATAGGTTATAGCCAGTTAGTCTTAGTTCTGAGTCAGCGATGTCTTCAGATAGCCAAGTTTCGGTTAAAACAATAATGTCATAACTTGACAGAGCTACAGCTAACAAAAGTTTTTTCAGTTTGGTTTTTATGCCTCCAACGTTTTGGTAGTAAATTGAGAGGCCGTTGGTATTCCTGGGGACGGGTCCAAACTGTTGAGCGGATTTAACGTCCGAAAATCCCCTGCAGGAGTTGGTGGTAAATTTCGTGGTCGGCCATAGTTAATAAATTTCTTGACGGCAATGTTTGCCGGCCAAAAGTTTTTAGAAAGAACTAAACCAGCTTGATCGGCTGGAATAGATACTTTAAAGCTGCTGTAGTTTCCAGATCTCACTACCAACTCAACAACATCAATCAAAACAGATGGTAGTTTAGCTTTCATATAGTTTGCAATTTCAGTTTTATTTGTTCCACGCTTAAGTTTTGACACATGAATATATGAAGGGGGAACGTAGGCTTGTAGCTGGTCATTGTCAGGACCACATCCAAAAATCGTTGGAGTTTTGTGCTGTACTCTAGGTTTAATTGATTGTGAACTATTAGTGGTGTTAGAAGTACTGGATAAAATTGTTTTTGCCGGTGGCAATTGAATTGAATCCGTATTAATAACAGGCCTAATAGAAGCAGGTTCAAGTTGACGGCAAGATTTTAAGTTTAAAATTTCTATATCTTTCAGAGCTATCTTCTCCTCCAAATAAGAAATTTTGTCAGTTAAAAGTTTATTGTTAGAAAAATATAAACATTTTTGACAGATTTTGATATTTTGACTACTACCAAAAATTTTTCTTACATTATTTAAGTTTTGTTTAAAGTGCTGATGAGTTTTCCGCGTATAAAATTGTCTGGTGTATCTTGTTATTTTTCTATCCACTTAATCACTAATTTTTTTTATAAATCATTTGTTTCTGACTTTTTTCCTATTTTTTCAAAACGCGAAATGTTACTGGTGTACAATTAACGGGAACACTAAATCGGAAAAATATTAACATATGTTCATAGTCACCAATATTATTGTACTGGCTTACAGAAATTGTATTTTTAAAAGCATTATTTGCGTTAGGCAATATGTGAAATTAAAGCTAGATTTGCAGCATATGAATCGAATAAGGTGTTAACAATTAAATTCTTTAAGGCATCGCTTAAATTCAATGAAGATTCTAGTTTCATTTTTGGAATACAATAAACGACTGAGTATATCTAGTGTTTTCTGCTAAGCGTTTCAATTCTACCCAAATTGAAATTGAAATTGTAAGTTTATTTGAAGATTACGTAACTTGTGAACATTAGAAAGATTTTCTTTTGGAAAAATATTGACACCCACAGCGTCGTTTTTAAATTATAATTTGTATGGGACAAAACGCCATCTAATTCAATATCGAAACGATAAGATGTTGAATTACATAAAATATAGAACATTTATTCATTCTTCATTTGTTGGGATTTGCTCCTAAACTTTTTTAAAATGAATTGCGGAGAAACGACTTTTTTTTAAGTTTGACGGCACAGATTGGATTTTCTTCTACAATGTGTAAACATTTTATTCATTTATAAAGGGTGGGCCATCTTTACACGGCTTATTTTTGTATTATTTTTATTTTATTTTAGAGAGTGTATATTCCGATTAAGTAGGTAGTAGGGGATTCTTGAAGACCATTTATCGAGTATTTGTCAGCAAACACTTTTTGCTTCAGTGCGACTAACAAAAAAAAAATCTAGAAAAAATGGCCCAATAACGCCAACTTTCCAAATTTTGCAACGAACGGTAACTTGCAATGGATGCATTGGTTTCTCAACTATGACATGTAGATTTTTTGTTTCCTAAATATGGCAGTTTTGATTGTTTACATAACTTCCAAGATAGATATGGGCCTTGTAGGAAAAGATGATTTTTTGGTTAAAATTAGAGTCAATATTCAATTTGTTTAAAGCCCACCAAAGTCGGCTATTTTAATTTCTTGAACGAGTTGTACTTTGTACACAAACATATCGAGATCTTTGTGAAGAATCCGCCTCAAAGTGATTTGCCCCATATCGAGTAGCTGACTTCTGCGCCGAGTTGATGTTCCTGGGTGTTCGCGTACACTTCGAGCCACAGAAGCGACAATTTTGGAAGAACGCTTTGGATGAGCATGGTTACTTGCATTGTCTACCAGCATTCCATTTTTACGTCTTTTTTTTACAAACTTTTGTATTCTTTTGATCGATGGCGCTTCATTTCTTCCAAACAACGTACGCAATTTTTACGTTATTACAGACAAATAAGACCCATTTTCAAAATAAATTTCTAGTATTTTAAAACGTTGCATCTGCTCTCTATGGAGGTATTTAACTACACTTTTCTTATGTAATGATTCAAAATTCAACTAAAACATGGCCCATCTTTTATTTAGGCGTTTTCTTGTTGAGTTTGAACTTGCAAACTCTTATAATAGCGCAAATATTCTTCTTCTTTAAAAAAGTTTTGAAAAAAACGTCAGTTTTCAATATTATTTAAAATCTTTAAAACCGAAAAGTGTGTTCTCTTCAGGGCTAATGCAACAATATTTTTTAAATTTATATAAAATACATGCCCCGGGTGAGGATCGAACTCACGACCTTAAGATTATGAGACTTACGCGCTGCCTACTGCGCCACCAAGGCTTATTTATATAAAATTTAATTTGCTTTCAGAAGTTGATGAATTTGCTGTTAAAATATCTAAACTTTTGCATATTTCTTTAACTAAAATGTTCTATGGAAAATATGGAATACAATAAATATCTACCATAAATATTGTCTAAGTATAAGAATAGTTGCTGATTTTAAAAATTTCAATTACGAAGCCATAAATTAATATTTAGCAAACATGATTGTTATGCAACGTTAATAACAGATAATATAGAAGAAGCCACACAACAATTTTTTGTTGTTTTTATAACTTATTAGTAGTCTTTTGATCGGATTACGAGGGTATGAAAAATCTACGATTTTTTTTTAGTTATCTTGTCGTTTTTTAACTTTGACTTTGAAAAATTGCATTTTTTGTTTAAACCGCCAAAATTGACGTATTTTGAGGTAAATTAATTAGAAAATTTAAATTTGTTTTGTGTGTTTGGTTTTTAGTGGTCTAAAACTCGAAAATTCGGCAAAAGTAGGCTTATTCTTTAACATAAATTTTTACAAATTTAGCAGCGTTCAGAGGAACTATACACCAAATACATGGAAATTAGTCGGGCGTAGAAAAACCCTTCTAGAAAAAACAAATTTTACAATATTTTTCTTTTTTTAAAAGATTATTTGCTTAACAAAAACATCTTTTGTAGCTTTGAACCAATTTTGGGCGATTTTAGTCTTTGAAACTATCAAATTTTTTGCGCTTGGGGCACAAATTTATCTCGATCTATGGGAGCATAAATCCGCCCGGCGCTCATTAGAATTTGACAATCACACCCTAGTGAGTTTATAATATTTTTTGTGAATATGAAAAATAACTAATTTTTAACGCATCCACTTCATATTTTTCAATTTTTGGAAACAAAAATTTGTTTAGCATGACACAGTAACGTTCGCTATTGACGGTTCAATCGTTATGTGTGGATTTTCTGATCCCCAAATGCGACAATTTTGCTTATTGATATAGCCTCCGAGATGAAATTGAGTTTCATCGGAAAACACGATTTTTTTATCAAAATGCTCATCTTTGACCAAACGATCTTTAGCCCATTGGGCAAACTGAAAACGCATCGGATGGTCATGAGGCTTTATTTCTTGGACTAATTGAACTTTGTAGGATTTCAAACCGTGGTTTTTATGCAAAATTCTGCTCAGAGAAGTGCGAGAAATGTTCAGTTCTTTAGAACGATGGCGAGTTCATGTTGATGCATGTTCATGCACACTCTGCGCAACAGCATTTCTTTTTTATCAAATTTGTTTCTTACCGTTTGAGTAGAAGACTCACTACTTTGGAAGTAAGGTATCATTATTTCCCAACTTTGTCAAGTGTAAAGCGTCTCATTTTGTAAATGTCAAACATTAAGCTAAATTTCTGTCAACTCATAAATGTCATTATACCTTTTTAAAACAAAATAAACGGTAGTTCAAATTCCAAACGTTACATGGTCCACCTTTTACCATATTGCCCCAAATTTTTGGGTTAAAGTCATGTATTGTTTATAGATTTCTCATTATTGTTAATTTGCTTCTTTCCTATAAATAAGAATAGAAAATAAAGATGAAATTGTAATATTCAATCTCTATAAATTGGAGTTCTTAGAATAACACAGTAAAAATACTTGCTAGTCTACCTTAGAGAAATGATATAAAGAATCAAATTTATAAGTTTGTTTATCTATACAGTTAGTTACCTACTTCCACTTTTATGAAATAAATTTATAGTTAATATATCAAGATTAATACGATAGTTTAATTACGCGCGAGTAGTTTTATTTGAAGTGATATTCAGTTTTTTTATAACTAACACTTGGAAAGGTGGGTGGGTCATTCTAATTTATAACTACGTGCGAGTAGTCAAAAAAGGAGTGCTTTGCTCACCCGCCCAAGTGTCTGTTGCAACTCCTGTCTTTGCAAACGTGAATTCTTACTAAGTTAGAGGTGAAGATGATGATAATTAATCCGCGATACCACTTGAGAGGGTAGCCGGTACACTGCAGTTTAGTTTAAACTTCCGCTCACCAGTTCAAGTATTTGTTGTTAAAGGATTGGGTATTCTCGTTTTTGCAAACGTGAGTTATTACTATACTAGAAGTGAAAATAGTTATATTCAATTTCTTGATAAGAAACACTTGCACTCCAGTTTAAATTGCTTGCGCGTAATTATAAACTGGACTCAGTTCAACTTGAAATATTAAGTCATTAAGCAATTGAATCTTCTCAACAACTCATATCTATTTTGGAGTAGAAAAACTGTTATGCCAGTTGGTATAATTGAATGCAAAAATGTGTAGATTTTAAAAAGGAAAGGAAGTATTTTGAAAAACATTAAACTATTGTTTTAGTTATTCATTCTCAATACATAAATAGCAACATTTGTATTACTAAAATCCGACACCTTAATATTGATCTCTGTAATCCATCAAACAAACGTCATTCAACATAGTATTTTTTTTTTTTTAGGTTTATGGGAATGTTTTTATCCTTGAGTATATAGCTCAAGTTGCCAAAGGCGGCCCACGCTAGTTGGATCCGATGTGTTACTTCTGCCTTTTGGTTTTTTAGTTTAATTGTATGGCCGAGATAGATGTAGCTTGTAACATTTTCTTATTTAGATTCATTTTTAGACCTACTTGTCGTGGTTTTTCCTCAAGCTCCTTTAGCATGGTCTTTATTTCTTTGATGTTGTTACTTATTAGTACTATGTCATCAGCAAATCTTAAGTGGTTTATAGATTTGCCGTCCATTTTCAACCCTATGTTGTTCCATTGCAGGAATTTAAATATATTTTTGAGAGCTAGTGTAAATGTTCCTCCTTGTCTGACTTCTCTGCCTAGGGGTATTTTCCTTGTGGTGAGTTCTATCTATTTTGATATGTAAGATGCCGTTTTGGTATATGTTTCTGATGATCTTGGAATATCTAGAATCGATTCTGGCATTGTCCATTGCAGAGAGAAGAGACCAGGTTTTGATGCTGTCGAAGGCTTTGTGGTAATCTTTGAATGCCAGATGCAATGGTGCATTATATTCTGTTGCCATTTCTATAATTGATTGCAGAGTTTGTAGGTGATCCAGAGTTCCGGAACCTTTTCGAAATCCCGCCAGTTTAAATGGCTGGTAATAGAAATTAGAAGAAATACTGCAGTTTTCGATGCTCGTTTATTCAATACACGGACGTATATAAGTTTTACATATTATATGCAAAAGTTGTGCAGAAGTAAAGAACTGTTTACATCTGTTAAGTTTTCTAGATACTTTCAAAGCTATGTCAACAACATGGTCATTCCAGAGAAATATGTGATATTGTAACCCCTAGAAACCAAATTAAATAAGATTTAGATATGAATTCGTTGTTTAGTTTAATATTAGATACTGATAATACCTCCAATTTTGATTTTGAAACAGTAAAAAAATGAGTTACAATTAATCAAGATGGGAGTACCTCAGTCAAATATTGTTTATTATTCAATCCTGTCTGCCGATCAACTAACATTAGAATAGAGTCTTAGAAAATCAGTCAACCTTTCATTTATTTCAAAAACTGCCAAGAATAAAGTGCTGATCCGCTTGATAGCGTAACAAAGTAAACCCAATTAAATCCAACCTCAATTCACAACCAATATGAGAAATTCTATAGCAAAATACTAAATGATAAGTAAACCAAGGTTACAACAACTTGTAAGGTTGAAACAATCTTCTTAATTAATATCTTCATTATCTACAATGATTGTTTGTATTAATTAATAATAAAAAAATCCCATAATTATCTTTTAATGTATTATAATACAATGGCTCAAAATATTATTGCAATCGCTTGTATCGTCTTACTAAAAAATAATCTTAATCCTTATTTGTATTATATTAACTAAATAGTTTTCAATAGATAACAATACGATCATCAAAATATTTACTAATGATTTTTAATTGAATTCGCAGAAGAGATTGTAAAACTATGCAATGATTAATTGTATATTTCCTTTGGTAATATAATAGTAAACACATATTCTAATGACTAAAGTAATAAATATATTATCAAATAAAGTTCACTGTCTGATAGAACAACAATAAAAATTATTAATTCATTGAAACGATGTAGGTATACGTGCTCATGACCTGGAACCGGAATTAACACCATCGAACTATTGAGGAGCTTTAACCTTGCGTATCGATTAACTAGAATTATTAATTAGTTGATTTCAATGGCTATCAATCAAATTACAAAGTATTAATAACAATTAACTCTGTACATTACAGTATACTCGAAAATAAACAATAATTAAACCATGTAATTGTTACGACCTCTTTGGCTTCCGGTAATTTAACATGCATAGCTGTATGCATATTTTTGGGTAATTTACGCTTTTTTAGAAAGTGACTCGGTCATGTTATTCAAATTTCATGGATGTTAAAATTATTGTATATTATGCGGGATTGAAAATGCGTATGAAATTATGAATCGTGCGGATAAAATCTGATTGTTAATTGTTGCAAAGATTGCTTAATTTTAAATCAATTGCAGTTTTTTGTTATATAAATAGATATAAAAAAATGCAAAACATTTTAATTATTTTATGGCCATAAACTAGAATTTTGGATATTTTGCTTATTGATAGAGTGAAATGGATTGTTTACTAAAACACTTTTTTTATGGCAACATCCGCTTTAGAACCATCCATGTTTTTTTGTATTTTCTAATAATGAATTTGCTAATGATAATGATAATGAACTCTACAATAATTAGGAAAAAAATTAAATTGCGGTTTAAAATGTTAGATACAACATTTCAATTTATACAAAAACATTTTAAAATAATTAAGTTTCCTTACAATAATTTGAAAATATTAGCAATTTCATTAATTAAATTAAATTTATGCAATAATCAACAGAAATTTTAATTTAATTTAATTGATTTAATTAATTTTTAAAATTCAACATACAATTCTACTCAAAAAATTATAAAACTATTTCAAAACTTACAATAATTTAGAAATATTTCGATAATTTAGCTAAGTTTCTGCATTAACTAGCAAGAATTTTAAGACGCCATTTGAAGTTTTAGATTCAACATACCCTTCTCTTTGATTGAAAACATTATAAAATCATTTTTGAAAACTAACTTATTGGTTGGAAATTTTGGATTGGACTCAATATAAACTTAACTTAACAGAAAACATAGCACGTGAAATATGATATATGCAGTAATATACTATGTGGGCTTAGAAGATATACCAGATATCACAATTTCTGAAGTCAGATACGCACTTAACAGAATGAAAAATTGAAAGGCGCCCGATGAAGACCAAATAACAGCCGAAATGATAAAACTAGGGAAAACACTCTCGAAAAGGCACTTGTAATAGTATTAAACAAATGCCTATTGGAGGGGAAAACTACTAAGGCTTGGAAAAACGCGGAAGTGATACAGATACACAAAAAAGGAGACACCACTAACTATCAATCTTTGCAAAAATTATTACCTTTCCAATAAATCATTGCCGATTGAAAACACACTTTACACCGGCCTAATTTTTACTTAAATGACGGTTTGTGGTGGCTACTAAGTGGTTTTTGTAAAGCTTTTTGTTACAGTTTTTTGAAGTGAAGTTGTTTCAAGGATGCTGCAGGTGATCGTTGTTGTTGCTTGGAATAGATTAGGTTAGGTTAATCTATTTTCTAAATGCAATATGATTTTTGGAGTAATAAAGCCACCACTTGTTCTTGTTAAAGTTTGCATTTTAATTTTGGCTGAGAAATCAATTTGGAATCTTTTTGATCCTATTATTTTTATTAGTCAGCGGAAAAACTGATGAAGAGTGCGGTTTCTTTTCAATGGTGTCTAAATATTGACTGCTTGAAGACTGCTAGTAGAATGAGATTAAGCTGTTGCAAGTTTTAGTTTTGTTTGGGTGGTAGAGTTGGTGTGTTTGATGTTTGACAAAAAAGTGTAACTTGGCGTTTTTTGAAATGCAACCTCCGTGCTTAAAGCAACATTTATGCACTTTAATAAGAGAAGAACTTGTTAAGCGCTGTTAATGTTTTTCTTGTTTTATGCCTTACACTTGTTATTATCTTAAAGTATGTTAAAGAATGGAGATGCTTTAAGTAGTGATGAGGCTTAGTATCTGGTTTATTCACATTTTTGTGTTTTGTGGTAGTTTTGGTAGCGTCACGGAGGAAAATGTTTTTGGCATCTTTGCAGTTAAGTTTTCAAAGCAGTGATTTTTATGTTTAGTGCAATTTGATATCTTCTTTGAGTAAGTTGACAAACGAATATGTTCGTATAAGGAAACAAATTGCGGTAGCTGCTGACTTTCTTTTTAGTCAAAATTTGGTGTTCTACAATGTAGATGTTCTTGCTCGCAAACACTTGGGTGGGTGGTTGAGTCACTTAGTTTGTTTATTGCAGACAATAGTGTCAACTGGATTATTTGTCCATTTGTGTTTCAATTTCTTGATTACAAACATTTATGAAGGTGAGCGGGGTACTAGTTTATTGATTGCGGGACAGTAATTTTAACTTGGGTACTAGTGTCTATGATCCAATTTCTTGATCAACAATCACTTAGGTGGATTGGTGGTTAGTGTGTTTATTGCGGGACAGTAGTTGTTATTAGAGTACGCCCACCAACCCAAGGGATTTGCAAAGAGAATCTTCTAAAGATTGAGTGTTGGATTCAACCTTTAAATTCTCATACCTGGACCTTCCGTTTGGAGATGGACTTTTAGGAGACGGTTGATATAGGTTATGGGGTGGGGTTGTGTGGTGAACTACTTTAGGTTGTCAGTAGGTCAACTGTCTTCTTTTATGAGTATGCTTTTTTGTCTGCCTGTATGAATCAAAGTGAGCCGCGAAATTTGCAAAGTAGTTTTTGTCCAAAGCCTTGGTGTGTTGACGCAACGGAGGAATGCCGAGGTTAGAAATTTTGATACTAACGTACTATAAGGTTCCTACAATCTAACGCAAAGTTAGACTTTGGAAAGCCTTGAGACGATTGAGGTGCGTGTTTGATGGGCGGGCAGATCATTAGCTTCCGACTGTCCAAGATTTTTTTCCAAGAATACCTTTTGTATGACCTTACTTATGGTGCATTGAAGATTGATTGGCCGGTAGTTTTGAAGACATTTTTGGTTGATTACGTGGAGCCTTTTAACATTTTTGGAAACTGCCCTGTACGAAGGATTGCATTAGCAATATTGATGAGAGCCATTATTATTTTACACATTAAGTAGTTTAGAGATAATTTCTCTGATTTAGGAAGGTTGAACGCTGTTCAGCGGTACGTCGTCATCAGTGTTCTTTAAGAAATTGTTGATTACTTGATAGATTTTTTTGACGTGTTCCAGATTAGTGTCCTTGGTCATAGAGGGGAAGCATTTTAGTTTAAGGCTATCACAAAATGTTTTTTCTTGGATGGAGTAATGTAGCTCATTCTTGCCATGGATGACTGGATTGGGGATTTGTCTATTGCGTAAAGTTTTGGAGATTTGCTGCATTAGTACTACTCTAAGTTTTTTGTTAGCACTGATTTTTGTGTAATTTTATGGCTTTTCTGACTTTCTTATGGGTCTTGCGATTTCTGGGGACGCAATGCTTTTGCTATTAATGTTTGGCGACATTTTTTTTTGCGTATATTTTGCAGTACTAACCTGATGGGTTTTTGAAGCTTTTTCCGTGGTTTTGTGAATGAGATTTGAAAACAATTTAACGGTTTCTTGGATGTCCGCAACTGCTTTTACTAGGGCTAGTCTGCCAATGCTCTTTTTCAAATATTGTAAGTAGAGAGTTCAATCTGTATGGGTAATCTTTTTTTTTTCTTTTTTGTTGATCCCCTTCCAGTAATACTGAATTGTGGTTAGAGCTTAGGTTATTGATTATTTTAATTTTAACTTGAAAGTGAATGTTCTTGAGTATTGCTGATAGTATTCTACGCTGGATGCATGGAATTGAAGTCCCAGTTATCAATGTCTCGTGCTACGGTTCACTTCCGACGTTCTCATGTACGTGAGCGTATTTGGGATTTTTATCGCATGTTTGTCTTGTAGTTCAACCCAGTTTAGCATGACTGAAAAAAATTTCCACTTTGCTCATTTTGTTTGAATTCCAGAAGCAAACTCTGAGTAACACATTGGGTGTATTATCCATTGTTTTGGATGTTGAAAATGGCAGACATGATTTTCTGTTGAAAATTTTTGAACTTGTTCAATCGTTTTTGGTGCAAAATAATGTTAGCACAAGATTTGTTTGCTGTCACAGCGTCAGGTTTCCGGAAACCTGACCTTTGCAAGGAAAACGGAGCCAGGCAGTCACTGGCTTAGGTGCAGGTGTTGCGTCGTTTTTGTGTTTGCTTCGAGAGGCTATTATTTTGATATATGCTTTGCATTTCTGGAAGTTGGCGGGATGAGTGCCTGAACAAAGAGCACACAGAAGTTGTGTTTTGGTGGCAGTCTTCCGATTGGTGTGGGCCCGAACAGTTTTGACAGACTAGAGTTGCGAAGCGTCATTACTTTTGGCATTGAGGAATCCCACTACCTTGTTTTTTAGGCTTGACTGTGACTTTCAGGTCTAAGAACTTGGTTAGATTGATTATTTCTGCGCTTTTTGCTCTCTTTAGGAGATCAGTGGGAAACGAACTAATTTGTTTCTTATTTGATGGATATTTTTTGGTGCAAATTTTAGGGATTATAGTGTTTGGCCTACATCTTCTTCAGTTAGGTATTTCGAAGCGTTCCGGGTTATTACTTCTACGCATCGTTTTTGAGGGGTCAACTATATGAAGAAGTTGGTTTTTTGAGATTTAAGGAAGGTGGTTGCCTTCCTGTGATTAGTGTTTGTTTGTTTGTTCTTTATCACAAACTCTGGAGGTCGAGACTTAAAAGAAGTATTTGTAGGATGTTGCTGGCTGGTTTTAGATTTGAAGCTTAGGAGTAGGAATGGGGGTAGTGGCAGAGAAAGCCATCAATTTTATGGCTTTTACGTTTTTTGTTTTTGGGTTTGACTGTGACCTTTAGATCTATGAGCTTGGTTAGATTTATAATTTTTGTACATTTTGCTCTCTTTGGGTGATCAGTGGGAAACGAACAAATTTGTTTTCTATTTGATGGATGTTAGTTGAGGCGAAGGAATTTCATTGTTTGGTCCACATCTTTTTCAGTTAGGTATTTTGGAGCGTTCCGGATTATCATTTTGATTTATTAGGATTGATCATGTGAAGAAGCCGGTTTTTTGAGATTTAAGGAAAGTGATTGCCTTTTTGTGGCCGGCGTTTGTAGCCGGGATGGTCTTACCTTTCTGGGTATTGCGGGCATATAGAATAGCGATATTGTTGTTGCTGAAGTATTTTGAGAAGCCCAAGAATTGTTTTTCTCTTAACACAAATGCCAGCGGCAGGAGTTTGTAAAAGGTTGGGCAGGTGGAGGGCGGTAGCAGAGAAGGCCACCAATCTGATGGTTTCTACCAACCTCTTGATAGTTGCGTTTAGGGTCTGGATCTGGAGGATGAATTTGGATGTCATAGCTTTCATCATATCTCTTATCTTCTGGACTTGGTGAGAAAGAACTCTTGTCTTTGATTTGATTTTCTCATTTTTTTCTTGTGGTCGAGGACGGTTTGAAGGTTTTCTAATAAGTTGTCGTGCTGCTGCTTTGGTAGGGGCGCCATTGCAGCAGCTTGAAGGTTGGATTGAATTTTTGTTATTCATAAGATTTTTTTTGTTTAATTTATTAACTGCGGGATAGTAGTTTTAACTGAAGTTTTTGCTCATCTACTCAAATGTTTGTGATCAAATTTATTGATTACAAACACTTGGATGGGATTAACTTAGTTAATTGATTGCTGAACAACATAATATTAACTGGAGTTTCCGGACACCTCTTTAAGTATTTCTGATCCAATTTCTTGATCAACAAACACTTGGGTGGGTGTGCGTGGCTCTTAGTTTTTTGATTACGGGACAATAGTTTCAACTAGAGTTTTTGTCTACTCGCCCAAGTGCTTGTGATCAACCAACAATTGGGTAGATGGGCGGGGCACTCAGTTTATTGATTGCGGGACTAAATTTGACAATAATGTAGCCAAACATTATTGCTGTCAACTCTGTAAAACATATCAAAATCAACACGGCAATTTTAGCATAACTTCTAATTTAGTGACCCGCTTCCTCTAAATGTTGATAAGTTAGGTATTAATAAAAATGTTTAACATTAAAACGTATATTGGATCTTGATGAATATTACTACCAATTAAATAAAATTTAATAAAATCACATCAGCTAATTTAGCATAATCTTTAATATAGTGACGAACCATTACAGAATGTTAATAAAACTAGAGATTTGGTTTTGATCAAGTTTTGCTACAATGTCAAACATCATTACTTATTGTATAAAATATTATGGGTAAGTGTTTTCTGACAACTCAAACTGTAGTTGGTAGAACGATAATGTTTGAGACGCCAATTTGTGGCAAAGAAGCCAACTTTGTACCTTTTAAACATTGTTTGTTTAAAACCAGATCTGGTTTATGTAGAAGTCACTGATAGTTTTAGTACTGTAGAGTCTTTTAGGTCTTATTTTGTTGCAAACTTGGTCACTGTGCCCGATTTGCTGTTTTAACTGTGACATGGAAGGTTTTATTGTTAGCAGTACAATGCAAAGTTATGAAACAATTCCGTCTTCTTAGTTTTCTGTATTTATGAAAAAAGAAATCAATTTATGAAAAGAATGTGCAGATCTTCCTATGAAGCCAAAAAACTAAACAATTTCTTAACATTTTTAAAGTTGAAGTGAGTAATAAACTTTAGTGTTTCTTAAAATGGTCTAAATATAATCATAACAAGCCTTGGTGGCGCAGTAGGCAGCGCGTAAGTCTCATAATCTTAAGGTCGTGAGTTCGATCCTCACCCGGGGCATGTATTTTGTTGAGTAAATTCATCAATGATTGCAAAATATTTGAGTAATAATACTAATAACTAAAAATTATAACATTTTAGTTTTTTTATCATAAACATACTTTTATCTGAGGAGGGTAATGTTAATTTACCAAAAACAAATGCCCCGGGTGAGGATCGAACTCACGACCTTAAGATTATGAGACTTACGCGCTGCCTACTGCGCCACCAAGGCTTGATTCTACTAAATTTTAATCACTTTCAGATGCATTTAGTTAATTTTAATCAAAAATATTTTAGTATGCACTTAATAAATACGGAAGTTATGTATCAAATCAAATATTAAATTCGTATTGCTAAGCACGAATAATATTATGAAAAATATTGATAAGGATTTAATAAATAATCTCTATCGTTTTAATACATTTAAGCCTTAATAAGAAAGATTATATTTCGTTCAATTGTCGTCACGATTCATATGTAAATTCAAACAAATTATATTTTATTGGAAATATTATGTTGAGTATTAAATATTAATTTAACCCAAAATGTTTGAATCAATAAAATTAATAAATTGTTTTTCTATTTTGGTGTTTCCTCAAACTACTTTTTTTTTAATCTAATTGAATGAATATGTAATGGTGAATATTTTAGATTATAATTGAGTTATTGTTTAAAACGTTTAATACGTTAACTAGGAAAGTTTAATTTTTATTTGGATGGATATTTAATTATTTTCATGCCGGATTTTATATTTAATTTGCTGGATTTAATTACTTTTCTGACCAATTTTTTTTTATTTAATGAGAGACTTATTACAAGTCTGGGTTGTTTTAAGTATTTCAAATGCCGCATTTAATTATTTTCAGGTCTGATTTTATAGTTTTATTATTTTTGAACCAGATTTCAGACAAGTTCTTAGATTTATTGCAAGTTTAAGTATCGCAACAAGCTTTTATTTAATTAAAATTAATATTAAACACATTTGTAGACCAAAATTTATAATTTTTAGGCAAAATTTTATTATTTGTGCATCTCTAGGTATTAATTTCATCTTATATAATCAATTTTTTATCCCATACGAGTCATATAAATAAGAAAATTGTAATAAAACAGTTTTTTCTATTTGACTCAAAAATTTTGTCCACAAATACAAACTTTCATTTCTTAAAAGACATTCAAGCATAAAAAATGTAACAAAATGCCATTTGATATGCCGACTAAATTAGATTATTAATATAGTTTTTAAATATTTGTTTTATTTTTATTGTTGGTAATGTTATTTTTCGCACGTTTAATAAATCTACATAGTATTATTCATAGCCTTGGAGATACATTCAGTAATAATAATAATAAATTATTCTTGGAATTCATAGTGGTTAGAAATTTGTTATTCCAGTTAGCAGTGACAGGTGATAATTAATCAGAATAAATAAATAATGTTTTTCGTGTATATGGGAGAGTTATCGACCTCCACTATAAGATATTTTTAGATTTAACTCAATGTGATGTTCATATGTTCAGATGCCAGATAAATTTAGTGTATCAACAAGCCTCGATAGCGCAGTAGGCAGCGCGTAAGTCTCATAATCTTAAGGTCGTGAGTTCGATCCTCACTCGGGGCAGACATTTTTTAGTTAAAAAAAACTGTTATTTTTACACAAGACTATAGATTAATAATTTAACTATGAACATAAATTGTTAATTCACACGAACTATGCAAATTTAATATTAAATCAATAACTCTTTTAAATCTTGCTATGAATTCTTATGAAGTTTTTACCATTGCTGTTACAATACTATTTTGAGTCAAACAAAGCACATTTGCTATAGTAAAGAAATTTTTTTAAATTTATTTTATACATTTTAGTTGTTGGATCGATAGTTTTTGGCATTTTCATAAATAACTAAGACTTAATTGATTCTACAAAAATTGAATTAAATGTATTTTTTTTTATAAAAAAAATGTATGGTTTGTTTGTGTTTATGCATCAATACTCCTTCGATTATTCTTTTAATGCTCGATTTGAAGTATGTCAGAAAATGGTGAAATATTTGTACAATTTATTGTTCAATTAGATATATAATTTAGGTTAATTGTCTTTCAATTGTAAACAAACCATTTTGTAAGTTGAAGGCTAATATTTTTAATTATAAAACCAATAATGTAAGCAGTTTATCGAAAATTGTACAGAAAATTTATTTATTGCATGAATTATCAATGAAACAAATTTATAATTTTGCAAAAGTTATAAAAAAAAATTTCAATTGCAACAAATATAGAATTATTGTAGAAAATTGATTAAAAATTGTCAATTTGTTATAAACTTGTGGAAAACCCATTTACTGCAAGAAATCGATTAATAACCGCCGAATAAACTTTCAAATTCAGTATTTCCTGAGACTTTATAAACCACAAATATTTAAGGTCAATGTTTATAGACTGCTTAAATCTCGTCTTCAATGTGATAGTTTTAACAAGTGAACAGTAAACCACGAATACTGTGACCAGTTACTCCTGAGACAAACCCAATAGTAACGTAGGTACATTCGCATGCAAAAACAATTTTAAAATGCAAAGCCGGTGCTACCCGGGATTAAATATATTTATATTGCATAACAATTTGTGTCTCCGAGCGTATTTCTTTTCTCGAGTTATGCATCCTTCATTCTGTCCATAGGTTTCTTTCTCTCAAAATGGACCGGCTACACAAATATTGGCGTACTGTAGTTTTACTTATTGAAATGTATTTTTACAGGTATGTTACATATTAAGTAATTTCTAAATATTACATTTTGAAATTTAAAAAAAAACCTTAGTGTTGAATGCCTGGAAGTTTAAGATGGTTGAATTTAGGCTTTCTATATGCTGTGGGTGGGTTGTGTGTGTGGTAAGCCACTTTAGGTTTGAAGTTGATTTACAGGTTTCTTATAGGAGAATATTTCTTTGTCTAACTCAACAAGTCTGGTCAGATCAGATCCACCCGAACTTATCGAAATACTTTTTGGTCAAAGTTTTGATGTGCTGGCACAGATACCGAGATTGTTACGATTTTTTGTTTTGAACGTACTAAGGAACCCTAACGAGCATCCACAAAGTAATACTCAAGACGAGTTAAGTGCGAATTTGCAGTTGTTCCCAAAATTGGAGACGTAAAGAAGAAAACAGCTTTGCTTTTTTTTTGGGTTCATTTTGGAGCGCCAGTTATTTAACCAGTTTATGAAACCACAGGTGGCACTTTGTAGCCTTAGAGTGATTTGGGTGAGTTTGAAGTGTAAATCAATGCGACACTTTAACCTTGTGCATCTATCCCGTAGGCATGTCGGTGACAAACATGTTAAATAGCGGAAGAAAGAGGATGGTGTCTTGAAGAATTACTGCAGTGATTTGCCGAGAGGTAGAAATATGGTTTAAAAGTTTAACTATCAGAGTTCTGCGGTTTAGATATGAAACTATCAGCTTTATAAGACGCAGGGGGAAGTTTTGTCTGTACTGCTTTAGTAGTTTTAGTAGAACACTTTTGTGCCACCTTGTCTGAAATTTTTGACTATGTAATCAATCAGGTGGTTAAGTTGATGATTTACAAAGTGGGCTTATTGGAACCTATATTGGTGGGCAGTGGGAAAATTGTTTTTGTTTGTCTGGTCTTGGCTTATGTTATTATGACTTCTTGGTAAACTCTTTTGACGCGTTCTAAATCCGTGTCTTTAGATATAAAGGGAAAACATTGGAGTTTAAGGCAAATGCTTTGGCTTTTTTTGCCATGGATGGTTATAATGGGAACTTGTTTGTTTTGTTAGGTTTTAGAGATTTTCTATACTGGGTTGTTGTCCTATGTGGTTTATTTATCTTTTTTTATTTTGCTGTATAGCAAGTTTAAGATTTAGCAATCTCTGGGGTAGCGATGCCGTTGCCATTGATGTTTGGCAGCATTTCTTCTGTTTATTGATGCTTTGACTGACCTGATGAGTTTTAGAAACTTTTGTCTTGATGGATAAGATTAGTAAGTGTTGCGACGGCTTCTTTGATCTTTTGATTGGAGACTGTTCCAAGTTGGATCCTTTGCAATAACGTTCGCAGCAATGATTGTGAAGACCGTATTTACTTTGTAATGATTTAAAGATTTTTTGCCAAAATCAGTCGACTCCCAAATAGGCGAAGGTGTTTAGGATTCTTAGCGCTTGGCTGTGTTTGTTGTTTGACTCAGACACTAGCCGTTAATTTGATAAAAATTATTAAGAAAATTAATTTTTTGAAAAAAAAAAGGCTGAACAAATTGCAAAAACCTCATTTATTGCAAAATATTTACTAAAATATTTTATGAAAACCGTAAATTTTTCAAAAATCTTGTGGAAAATTTATTCGTTATAATAAATACATTTTGCATAGCCGCAATATAATTTGACCAATTTAAAGAGTTTTTGATAGTAATTCCCAAAAATTTGGTAGAATGTGTAAGCTGATAATTAAAGTTTTTTAAAATAAAATTGCACTAATAAAACTATTATTATTATAACACTTTTCACTGTTTTGTAGTTTAAATTAGTAGAAAACATTTACAAAGTAATAATTGTACAGAAACCTTTTTATTGCCAAAAAAATTGTCCAGAAAACTTATTTATTGCATAACAATATAATTTTTTTTCAAAAATCTTTTAGAAAATCTATTTGCAAGATATTGCCAAGAAACCAACTTTTTAGATTATAAAAAATTGCACAAAAATACTTTTTTTATACACAATTTATTAAAAATTGTTTATAGAAATTTTGTTAAAAATTTCTTAAAACTCATTTAACGCAAACTAATTATCATTTTTGAAATTTATAAAAATTTGCAAAACTTTTTGATTGTCAACATTTTTATAAAAATTGCACAGAAAACCTATTATTATAGACATAAGTTTTCAGATTATCAAAAATTGTTCGAAAAAACCGTAAATTTGATAATTTTTTAAGAAAACCAATTTATTGAAAAAAAAATAATGAACGAAAAATTGCATAAGCCTCATTTATTGCACAATATTTACTAAAATTGTCTATGTAAGTTTACCAAAAGTTTTGTAGAAAATCTATTTGTCACAATAAATCTATTTTGCTCCAAAAACTCTCTTATTTCAACAAACCGAAAAAAAATTTATCGCATGAAATTCATCAAAAATGTTTGTAAGATCATTTAATTTTTGCTAAAAAATTGCGTCGATATTTTATTACCTCAAGAAATCTATAAAAACTTGAAAGGAAATCTTAAAAAAATTGAAAGTTGCACAAAAAACTTATTTATTGTAGAAAAACTTTACCAAAAGTGGTCTATAATATCTATATATTTATTTAAACTCCTAGAGAGATCCCATTTACTTGTTTATTGCATAAAATTGATTAAAAATTGTTTATAAAAACCGCAAATTTACCACGAATCTTGTAGAAAATCTATTTACCACAAGAAATCCATAAAAAATCTTGCGCCAAAATTATTTCTAAATAAATTTATTTATAAAAGGTCCCACCGGTTAACATAAGTGAAATGCCCCCCCCCATCACGAATATCCAAATTACCTCAAAAATTACTTTCTTAGCATCAAAAATAGATGTTTGGTAGGATTTTAAAATTTTGATTTCCCTTCTTTTTCATAGGGGCAATAAATAGCATTTTCTCGTATTTATTTTTTTCTCCGTACTTATTGAATGAAAAATTAAAAAAAAATCATGAAAGTAGGGTTTGGGGTGGTCTTCACAACACATTTTTTTTCGGCTTCTCAAACTCTGTATACAACTTTTAAACAAATTCCAGAAGGGTTGAAATTTACTTTTTGTTATCTAAACCTTCGATTGCATGGAATTTTATTTTTTAACTTCATAAGTAATTAAAAAGTCTACATCCATGATTTTTTTGGAATTTTTGCGAGTGCACGCGCCACTATTAAAAATCGGTTTTTTCACTTTTTTGCCTATTTTACTGTTTTTTTCTACTCTTGTGACTCTCAATTTGCAATGATTTGACTGCACAAAACACGATTTATCGTATTTTTTACCAAACAAAAAACAAATGAATTTTTTCAAGGGTTGTATACAGAGTTTGAGGGGCTGAATAAAATTGTGTTTGAAGACCACCCAAAATCCTCCTTCGATGATTTTATTTTAGAATTTTTCATTCAATAGGTGCGAAGAAAAAAACAAAAACGAGAAAATGCTATTTTATTTACTTATGGTAACCGGAGGGACCCTAAATGACCAACCATTAATAACTTTATCCTAACTAATCATATTTTGTGTGCCATGTTTGTCGAAACCAAATCCCAAAATCCCATAACATTCCAGAACTGGTCAATAATTCAAAATCCTGCCAATATAATCAACCAAAACTACAGAAGTGGCCCTGTTTCCATGACACACCCGTCTATTTCACTTAGAAAAACCTTTTAAATGATTGCACCCATTTTTCAATTCCTTTTCTTCAAGAGAAAATCTACATATTCTTTGTTTACATTCATCCAACTTCCAATATTGAAGATAACATATTTATCTAAACTTTAGAAAATCTCGTCACCTCCAGCAATTTTTATCAAACTCTGACTTTACTAGGATACATACCCCACCAACATTCATTATGAATAATGACCAGAACACCATTGCTGATATAAAGGATGGTTGAGACCTTTACTACGTGGTAATCCATAATAATAATAAAATAAAACACTGTCTACGTTTTTTACCACAAATACTTTATTGATATAATCTATATTCTAAAGAATATATATTAATATTAACAAAAGTTCACGACTCGAGTTTCGACTTTTGTTTTCACTTGATAATGGCCTTCAAAAGTCGAAACTCGAGTCGTGAACTTTTGTTAATATTAATATATATTCTTTAGAATATAGATTATATCAATAAAGTATTTGTGGTAAAAAACGTAGACAGTGTTTTATTTTATTATTACCATTGCTGATATTTTTCTTTGTTCATCCAGTATTAAATCCCTTATCCACTCTGTTAATGTTATTCCCGATCTTTGTTCTGACCACATGGCAATCACATTTAAAATAGATATGCAACAAATATTACCTTCCCCCAAAGAATTTATTTACAATTTAAATAAATGCAACATATTAGGAGAGAACTTTCTTTATTTACTGAATCAGTTCCAAATATATCACCAAACACCATCTCACAGTTTTCTAAATTCTTACCATAATCTATTCACCACTATACTCCAAAAACAGTAAAATCCTACTATAACTACCCTCTTCCGTCATTCACATTAAGGCTCATTAAATACAAAAGACACTTATATTACGAGTTTAAAAAAACTAATGACAGAACAATAAAAAGACCGTGTTTTACATTATATTTATTAAAAAAATACTTAGAAAAATCTTATTGGGTAAAAATCAATAAAAACAGAAAATTTGTATTTACTCCAAGAAATTTATAAAAACTTGCGTCAAAAACCTTTTTACTTTAAGATATGTAATAAAAAATTTACTGAAAAGTCAGTTACCGCATGAAATTGATCAAAAATTGTTCAAAAAAACCATTTTGTAGTTTAAATTTTTTTTTAAATTGTGTAGAATATTTAATTAACGTAAAAAAACTTGTACAGAAATTTTTTTTTTGCTAAGGACCGATTTTTTAGGGCTTATAGTTGAGATACTACCTCACAAGCTGCCTTCGAATATATACCTGTAAGTTAATTGTATAATTTATACTATCGAACTTAATCGCTAATTTAGAGAATGGAGGCGCTGTAGATACTGACGAGGCCTAGTATCTGGTCCACCCACACTCTCATATTAAATGTAATTATGGTTACTAATCATGTATTAGACTAATGTCCTGAATTAATAATAAATGCCAAAATTTCTTTAAAATGTTCTGCCAGAGTTGTGGCTAGAAATTTGTGTTTAAAATTGCACCAAAAATGTATTTGGGTAATTCCATTACTTTTCGACTAATTTTAAAAGTCGACCTCTTTGATTTTGCTCAAATTTTCAGGGATCAAAATATGGATGAAAAAATTAAATTCCCAAAATTTTGTACCTTAGAATATTGCCTGTTCAAAATGACACACATTTGAAGGTTTGAAATTTCACAATAAAACGTCTTTTTTAGCTTATTTTGTATCTCAATTTTTCAGCTTCTGGAAAAAGATAAAAAGGTCCACGATGGCTCAAATTATTCCTTATTATTAAAAATTGTTAATTTTAACTGTAAATTTGGTAAAAATCTTTTACTGCAAAAAACCGATATAAATTCAACAGAAAACACTTTTATTGCAAAAAAATGCTCACAAAATTTATTAAAAATTGTCTATACAAATTGACGTTTAACAAAAATAATTTAAAAAATTATTTCCTGCAAGAAATGTGTACTAAACTTGCGTAAAAAATTCTTCTATTTTAAAAAATTTATCAAAAGTTACACTGAATATTTATTTACTGCATAACATAGTTTTTATTACAAGAAATTTTTTGAAAATTAACATTAAACGCAAAAAAGATCATTTTTTTCTTGACAACACATTTATTTACAGCAAAAAATTAATGCACAATTACGCAGAAAACTTTTTATTGCAATAAAGTTATACAAAGTCGCACAAAAACACCTTTTGTGCACAAAATTCAATAAAAATTATCTTGAATTCTTAAAAAATCTGTTAGAAATCTTATTTAATGCAAGAAATTCATAAAAGTTTGCGCCTTAAACCCGTTTTTTAAGAAATCAATCAATAATTGCGCCAAAAATTTGTTTTTCGCATAAAATTAAGCAAAAAGTGTTCACAAGAAACTATTTTATAATTAAGTTTGTCAAAAATTAGAAAAAAATTTGCTAGAATTTTATAAACAGTAAAGAAAAAAATTGCTAAAAAATTGCACAGAAAATCTACTTATCGCATAAAATTCATAAAAATTTGTTTATGAAAATTTATTTATATTTTAAATTTCTCAAAGGTGGCTTATATAAATATAAAGATATTCTTAAAAAATTACTAAAAAACTAATTGAGAAAATAAATATAAATTTGCGCAAAAACGTATTTATTGCAGAAAATTATTCACCAAAATTTTCAAGAAATTGATGAATAATTTCGCAAAAAATACTTTCATTAAAATAAAGTTATTAAAAACACATTTTAATTGCAAAAAATGATCGAAAATCACAATTTAGAAAACCTATTTTTTGCAAGAAATTTATAAATAATTTACGCTAAAAACATTTTTATTGCAATAAAGTTATAAAAAGTTGCACACAAAACTATTTATTGCTCAAAATTAATTACAAATTGTTTATAAAAACCCAAAATGTATCAAAAAAATTAAGAAATTTATTCAAAAAAGATTAAACTTTTGATTGAAATTTTTTTAATAGAAATTGATTGATTTTTGCACGAAACATACTTTTTGCAAAAAAAAAATGATCAAAAACTGTTTATAAAACAAGAAATCGAAGTATATTTGGGCATAAAACACAAAAAATATTAAAAAAAATACAAAAAGTTATTGCAAAAAATTGATTAAAAACCAAAAATTTTGTAGAATACTTTTTATTGCACAAAATTTATTGAAAATCTTACAAAAAAATCATTTATTGTATGAAATTCATAAAAATTGTCAGTAAAAATCGTGTTATAATTCAAATTAGTTCAAAATTGTTTAGAAACCATTTTATTAATAAAAAAATACGAACGAAATTTATTTATTGCATGAAAATCAATTTTTTTTTTATAAAAACCTTTTTATATTTTAAATTTTCTAAAACTTTTGGTATAAAATCTATTTATTGCTATACATTTACAGAAACTTACCCCAAAAACATTTTTATTTTAAGAAATTGATCAAAAATTTCACACAAAATGCATTTACTGCAGAAATTTTATCAATTATTTTTATAAAAACCTTAAATTTTTTAAACATTTTTAGAAAACTTATTTACTGCAAGAAATTGATGAATAATTGTGTAGAAAACTTTTTTTGTTGCAAGAATTTTTTTTACAGAAAACCTATTTATTGCTAGAATTTTATAAACAGTTGACTCTTTTTTTGTAAAAAATTGCACAGAATATATATTTATCGCAGCAAATTTATCAAATTGTCTATATAAACTGCAAACTTGCTAAAACTTTCTTAAAGAACTTATTTACTATAAGAGATCAGTGAATAATTGCACAAAAATACCTGTATTGCAAGAAAATTATAATAAATTGAACAAAAACTGTAAAAAAATTGTATAAAACGTATTTACTACCAGAAACTCATAAAAAGTTGTCCTAAAAAAAAAAAATTTTTCAAGAAGTTAATCGAGAATTTATTTATTGCATCAAATTTGTCAAACATTGTTCATAAAACTATTTTGTATTTTAAATTTGCCAAAAATGCGTATAAAATTCAATCAAATGCATAAAAGTTTGCGAAAAAAACTTTTTTATTGCAAGAAATGTATTGAAAATTGCACAGAAATCCCATTTATCGAATAAAATTTAAAAATTGGAACGATGTCAAAGTTTATTATTACCATGTCTTCCGGGCGATAAGTGTTTTTTTTTTTTGGTTAGGATGGACGTAAGTTAGTTTGTTGACAATCTAGTTCAAATTTGTAATCGAAGACGACAACAGTTTGACTTAACAGCTCTTTGTATCATATGGAAGCTACATAGTAGCCTTTGATGTTGTTACGTCTGTGCTGTTTGCTGCTACAGCTAGACACGAATAGTGTGGCCTGTATAATAAGCAACTTAGTATACACAAATATTATGTTAAATGTGGTTAAACTTTGCCCGTTTTAGCATCTTTCAATCCCACCACATCGTCGCTCATGGAATGTTTAAAATGTAAGCGCAAATGAAAAATGCTAAAACGAGCAAAGGCCACATTTATCATAATTTTTGTGTATAATAAGTTGCCCATTATACAGGCCACACTATTCGTGTCTAGCTGTAAGATATTATCTGCTGTTGTTTTGTGCATCACTAACCAATTTGTCTAACGGTCAGTCAGGATTTAGTTACGGATTTAAAGCGGGTCTTTGATATTTTATTGCTTTGTAGAAAAATCTTATCGATTGTGATGGATCTTAGTTTGACGATCATTTTATTTACAAATGCGTAATACAGCTGTAAAAACCAACTTTAAGCATCTAACTTTAGAAGAACAAAGTGCTTTACACAGAAGCATTATAGTTGGAAAATGATTGCAGCTATTTTTGATAAAGTACAGAGCCTAATATAGAAACTTGGAGCATCTTCTAATATATCAATATTTTTCAGTCCAACACTCTTTGAATGTATTTTTTAACTATCTTCTAGTTTAAATTTACGAGAATTATATTCCATTCAATTTTAAGAACGGCGCGGGAAAACAAATTCATTTTTTAATAAATATAAAAATAAATAATAATAAATACGCAATAATTTTTTTGCGTTTTATCTGGTAATTGACTATAGATAAAAATATGAAATAAACTATTTAACTAACTTACTTTCTTTTCCAGATCCAATGGATTCCCCAAAATTACGCCCTTATCCAAATTGGGACGCTCATAAATTACCAGCAAGTCCAGGAAGCGATCCAGCAGAAATAGTATCACCATTCCGTGTTCGAGCTGATCAATGCGGTCGATTATGGGTTTTAGATACAGGAATAGCAGATCTATTAGGCGATGTTAAAGTTTTATCACCAGTAACATTGCTAATATACGATCTACACAACGACGCCTTATTGCGTCGCTACCAAATCCCAAAAGAACAAATCAAAGATGATAGCTTCTTAGCAAACATAGCAGTTGAAGATGATAATTGTCATGATACATACGCTTATTTGGGTGATTTAGGAGAGGCCGGCTTAATTGTTTATTCATTTAAGAAGCAGAGTTCGTGGAGGATTAAACATAATTATTTCCATATTGATCCAACTGCTGGTGAATTTAATGTTTCCGGTATTGGTTTTCAATGGTCGGATGCTATTTTCGGGCTCGCTTTAAGCGCACAAGGCAGTGATGGTTTCTCAACTTTATATTTCCATCCCTTAACTAGCACACATGAATTTAGTGTAAGCACTAAATATTTACGCGATGAGGAATTGGCTAGAAATAGTTATCATCAATTTAAAATGTTAGGAAGTCGAGGTCCTAATGCACAAAGCAGTGTTTCTTTCCTTGATAAACGTACAGGTGTATTGTTTTATGCATTGACTAATCTCAACGCTGTCGCTTGTTGGAAAACAACAAATCCTTCATATACAATGCAATCACAAGGCAGAGTATATATGAGTAATGTGACCATGGTTTTTCCCAATGATATCAAGGTTGATGCTAAAGGAAATTTATGGGTACTTTCTGATAGATTACCAACGTTTATGTATTCAAGATTGGATGAAAAAGATGTTAATTTCAGGATATTAACTGCAACAGTAGCGGATGCAATTCGTGGTACCGCGTGTGATGCTAAACTAGTTGTTGCTCCCAAAATGAAAAACGATACAGTACCGAAATCAAGCGCCACAACTCTTACGAAAGTCAGCTGGATGGCCTTGTTAATTCTTTTTGGGAAACTAGTCACCTTGTGATTACTATTAGATGAGCATATCATTATAAACGCGTGCCATTTTATTAAATGTTTCAGGTGCCTTTAATTAATTTAATCGTTTTATTGAAACGATAACCAAAAATAATAAAATCTAAGGTCAAATCAAGTTGAAATTTTTGATTTACTATATGCAACCAGTTATGCAGTATGGTGGGTTGTATATGGTAATATGTATAAATTTTGATCGCGTGCAATCGTTAGAGCAAAATTAAATCCAGTTTGTTTGCAATGAGTTTTGAATTAAGACACGATTTACATCACATATTTATTGTGTTTGGATTTATTTCTGCTGTCGAGTTACCATTTAGTAAATAAATATGCATTATTTTTTTAATTAATTTTATTTATTTATTATTATATTAATAATATTGATTATTTTTATACACGCCTCCACATTTGTACGTTTTGTAATTTTTTTTCAATCCTGTAAATATTATTAATTATTACCTGTGTAAAGTGTATTATTTCTTGTGTAATTATTGTATTAAATTATTGGATAATTAAGTAAATAAAGAATATTTTAAGCTAAATGATGTTATTTATATTTAGATTTTGGTATATTAAATTGAGCTGCACTTCAAGAGCTGAGTCTAGGATTTAAATCAAATAAACAAAGAATTATTATTATTCATTCTTTTTTTTAAATCTTATTTCAAAATGTGATATTTAGGAATTACATAATTTGAATTTTAACAAGTGAAACCACTCTTCCTGAAACTATCACATTGAAGACTAGATTTAAGCAGTCTGTGAACATTGACTTTAAATATTTGTGGCTAATAAGTCTTAGGAAATACTGAATTTGGAAGTTTATTCCATTTGTCGATAGTACGGTTAAAGAAATCTATCTTAAAAGTTTCGGTCCTACATCTCTGAACTGCCAGTGAATATTTATAAGAATTCTTAGTAAGCCTTGAACTACGACTAAATATTTGTTTAGATAGAAAAATGTCCTGTTTGAAAAATGTCCATTAAAACATCTATAGAAAATGCAACGATCTGCAACATTACGCCTGTTTTGTAAAGTATTTAAGTCATTAGTGAATTTTGGATAGGCAATGATCCGAATAGCTCATTTCTGAATACAGTATAGAAGAGATAGTGTAGTTTTTGATGCTCCTCTCCATACTTGGGAACAATATTCAATACAAGGACAAATATAAGTTTTATATATTCATAAGTTGAACAGAAGTAAAAAAACATTTGACATCTATTCAGAAATCTAGTTTTCTTAATACTTTCGAAGCTATGTCGACAACATGTCCGTTCCAGAAAAGAATATGTAAAATAACACCTAGAAGACAAATTGAAGAAGATTTAGATAAGGATTTGTTGTTTAGTTTAATATTTGGTACTGATGACACCTCGGATTTGAATTTTGAAACAGTAAAATATTGAGTTTTTTTAGATTTAAAGTTTACTATGTTGGGAGTGCTCCATTCAGATATTGTTTTAAGGTCTTTGTTTATAAATATTACAGATTCTAACCTAGAAATTTTAAAACGCTCTGCCATATTTGTCGATATGGTATTTGGAAAGTATGAAATATGAGGGGTGCTATCATCTGCAAAACTATGAATAAGACTATTAGTAATTTGGAGAAGTTCATTAATGTAAGTCAAAAATAAAGTGGGAAAAAAATCAGAACCTTGAAAAACACCAGCATTTATGATTTTTGGGGTGAAAGTTAAAACCATCACTTCTAACTATAATTTTTCTATTATCATGAAAACTATTAACGAGATTTACAGTTTTTTTATCAAAACCTATACAATGGAGCTTGTTTACAAGATTAGGATGCCAAAGTCTATCAAAAGCTCTGGAAATTAATATATTTTTTAAATTTTTTTGTCAGATTAGACAATTACGCAATTGGTCTATAATTTGACGAATCAGACTTGTATCCCTTTTTAAGAGAAGTAAAACCAACCAAGTGGTTCAAAGAACCAATATAGCTTCGGAACAAGGACATATTAACGATAACGACACGGCGAGAATAAGGAAAAAACAAAGATGGAAAGCGCAAGCGCTACGTATTGCATGCTGGAATATAATGTTCTGGAATAACAAGGACCAAGAGATTATTATTATTATGCTTTTTACGACTATTTTACATCGCCACAGTAAGTCTACGACTTGTTTAAAGTGGTTTGATGGGACCAACAGTATTAAGACGTGACTTCCGAACCACGCTGGTGGATATAGAGCAAGTTATCATTTCAGTCATATTTCGGGGATCGAACCCCGGACTGCTCGCATGATATGCAAGTGCTCTACCATTGAGCTAATAAAAGATTTAACCAAACACAAATCTGAAATCTGCTCAATCTCGGAAACCAAGAAAAAAGACAAGAAAAACAGCAAATACGAGATCTACGTTCTAATATACAGTGCGGTAGACAAAAATGAGAGAGCGCACTCTGAAGTGGGACTACTAGTACATGAAAAATTCCAACAGCAAATAGAAGATATTGAGTTCATCAACAATCGACTATTAAAAACGACACTAAACCTAACAAAGGTAGAACTTACATAATATGCAATATACGCTTCTGATATCACTAAACCAAATCAAAAGAAAGATCAGTTCTATGTAGACCTAGAAGGTATACTTGGTAAAATTCCAAAAAGGACTAAGTGTGCATCATGAAAAACTTTAATGCGCTATAGACAACATTGCAAATATTGAATGGAGAACCATTGATCCACCTAAGTATCTTCAACGAGCTACACAAATACAAAAGCCACCATAAAATAACTTGGTCAAACACTAGAGGACACGTGTCAACAATCAATTATATCATTACCAATAGGAACATACATCTATTAACATCACGTGAGCAAAAAAAAAACACCACTAGAGTACCAGGAGAAACTCAACGTGGAGGCTTTTGCGGATGTAACTACAAAACACCCGTATTGAAAACGACTGGCCAAAAAAATTAAAATTGCTTACATAAGACCGGCTGATGATACGCAAAGAGCATGACAGAAAATATCAACAAATATATTAAAAGCCGCAAAGGAAGCATTGGATACAGAAGAGTTAACATTAACGCGACACATACCAAAAAACCATGGTTCACTGAAGAGGTGAAAGCATTAACATTAGAAAAACGGAAATCCTGTTTGCTATATGGAAGTAATAAAACACCACAGCACTACCAAAAATATACCACAATAAGAAACAAAATCAACGCCGAAATAACAAAAATAAAGTGCATTTTCTGGAAAAAAATCTTAAAAGACATAGAATACGACCTATATGGAGGATAGAAGAAAGTATGGAACATGATCAGGAACAGGAAGAAACCAATTAACGAACTAATTTAAGGAAAGTCCATACCCAAAGCAACATGGATAAATCACTTTAAAAGTTTATATAAACAAACAACAAACTTGCGAAATGTCCAAGAACAACCGGAGATCCCGGAGGAAGAAGAAAACAACATAGTAGAGGTAAAGAAAGATAGGGTAAAGAAGGCTATTACAAAACTAAAACGCATGAAATCGCCAAAGCCCGATGGCATAACAAATTCCCGTGGAGTGGAAATTCAGTATTACTATTCTTCTGTTCAAAAAAGGAACCAAAAGTAACCCCAACAACTACAGCGGAATCTGTCTACTCAACACAACCATGAAATTACTTACCAAAATTATCGCAGATAAAATTGTAAAACAAATAGGAATAGCCGAGGAACAACAAGGCATCCGCAAAAACAGATCCACAATTGACGCAATATTCATCTTAAGACAAATATCAGAGAAAAGTATTGAATACACCAAACCAGTTTTTGTTTGCTTTGTAGATTTTTTAAGCATTCGATAGAATAGAATTACCTGACGTTGAAGAGATTCTGAAAACAAAACGCGCAAACCCCAAAATCATCAAACTAATCAAAGTTCTAAATACAGACAATAGAACAAAGAGCATCGTAAATAAAAAACTGACTGACAAAACAAACGTCAACGTGGGGATTAGACAAGGGGACAGCCTGAGCCCAACATTTTTCAACACTATCACGGACGAAATGATTGAAGACGTGAAGTCCATGGATGTTGGATACAGAATGGGCAACAAAAAAATTAGTATTATATGTTATGCGGACTACGCAATGATCATGGCAAAAGATGAAGACGACCTACAGAAACTGCTTTATAGGTTCAACAAAAAGGCAAAACAATTCAATATGCAGATATCCTATGCAAAAACTAAATCAATGGTGCTATCAAAGGACCCCATTAGATGCAAACTCTTCATCGAAGGCAGTTCTATAGAACAGGTAATGCGCTTCTTTAACTACCTAGGCGTTGAATTATCAAGTAAAGGAGACTTATACGAGTACAATGATGCTCATATCCTAATAAATAAAGCATCAAGAATTGCGAAAGTCATAGTATGGCAAAACAAATTCATAAAAAAATTAAGTAAAATACGCATGTATAAAACCTGTGTTAGGCCAAATATGACGTATGTAGTCAAAACCAGAGCGGGCACAATGAAGACAAAAAAGCATCTACAAACAACAGAAATAAAGATCTTCCTAACTATATTGGTTCTCAGCATAAGGGACAGAGTACGTCGAGAATGGAATCAGCACATAATAAGAATGGCTGATAAAAGACTAGCCAAGGAAGCCGCAACATCAATACCAAACACAATGAGGCTTCTTAGAGGACCACCCAAAAGATGGAAAGACAGCTGGACGTCTATATCACAATAGTTGGAAATTAACAGAACTATATTAAAAAGAAGAAGCTATAATTTTGTTTGCTGTTTATAGAAAGCTGGATTCAAAGTATCAGTAAACAAGACTAGTCCTACATTAAGAAGAAGAAGTTTTATATTTTTCTGCTGTTTATGGACAGCTGAGAAATTTGATTAGCTATGTATCTGTCAATACTATCTTTTTTAGATTGTATTAGATTGTCACAATAAATGTTTGCGTGTGTGGTTTGGTGGAGAGTTGTGGATGTTGTCATACGAGCATTAGTCTGAATTAGTCTAAATTAACTTGATTATTTTATATTGTACATTTTGTAAATGACTTTAATCTGTAATTGGAATATTTTCCGTTGGTTAAATAAATAAATAAATAAATAAATTACGAGCTAACTTATAATCTTTTTTAGTCTGTTTACGATTACTATAACTAAATGCTTTTTGCTTCTTATTTACTGCCTGTTTTGTTTGAATTAAAAACAAGTATTTTTGTTTTGGTTTAATAACAGAGAATGAAACAATTTTTCGATGACATTTTGAATCGTTTTTGTGAAACTTTCTGTTGCAATATGGGGATCATTAGAACATTATTAATATATTAATATATTATTCACTTTTACTATGTTCATCTTAGAATAATAATAGATAAGACGCGGTTTAGGTTTGGTAGTAATAAGAAAAGAAGTTTTAACAACAGAAGTAATAAGTTTAATAGTTTTATTTAATTGTTTACTTAAACCATTAGTAGAAGGATGGTACAAACACTTATTATTATTAATAATTCCGTCATAACTTGCGATGTAAACATACTGCTTCTATCACTCAAAATAGATTTTGGAGCACCATGTTTACATATTACGTTTTCTAATAAAAAATTTGCAACTTGTGTTGAGGTTGCACTAGCTTCTAATAATTAAGTAGTAAAATCCACACATGTAATTATGTATGTCTTTACTATTACTACTATAGGACCTAAAATATCTCAACTTATCATTTTAAACAAATTTGCGGAATGTCAATTGGTTGTAGTAAGCCAGCTGGTAACTGATTAGTACTCTGGCAATTAAGGAAACCTCGTACAAATTGTCTTACATCATTATCCAAGCCATTCTAATAATACCTACTTTTAATACGACTTAGTGTCTTATATTGCTCTAAGTGTTCACTTAACGGTTGAGAATGATTGGTAAACAATATTTTATACATTAAATATTTTTCTGCACATTTTAAAGATCAATATTGGGTGATATTTCTTCCTTTTCCTTTGGTGTAACTATAAATACTAAAATATCTAATGCATTTATTTCTGCACCAATTGTACAAGGATATCCTGACAGAGCATCTGCATGAATACCACTTTTATGAACAATTTTGTCAGAAAAATTCACTTAATTTATGTGGCCACCAACTTACTTATTAGATCATTAATAAAATTTATATAACATAAACTATAGTGATCCGTAACAACTGTAAAATGTGATAAACTCCATAAGTAAGATTTTCACAATGTAATTGCCCATACCGCACTTTAATTCAGGTTATGTATAATTACCTTCATGTACGTTTTGGGTACAAGAAGCATAACAAATAGGATGAAATTGGTCATCTATCATAGATTTCCGTTACAGAATTGCACCTAATCCAACATCACTTGAGTTTCTGTTTCTGCATTTGGAAAATAATGACATAAAACCGGAGGCAAGCTGAGTTTGCTTTTCAGCAACATAAACGCATCATTCACTTGCAGCGACCAATAAAACTTTATACGTTTTTGCAGCTTAGTTTGTGAAGTGCACTAACAATAGTTGAATAATTTTTAATAAACTTTCAAAAGTAATTACATATTCAAAGAAAATTTAAAACTTCTTTGAGGAATTGGAAAGTTGTTTATTGCTGCTACTTTAGTGGGATTGAGGAGTATTTCGTTTACTGATCAATTAAATCCTAAGACGTCAATTTCTTGTTTCCTGTTTTGTGTTTTGTGATGTTGGTAAGTCTGATTTTTAAACATTTGAAAAACATGACATCTTCAAATTCCGTTAGCATATGGTTTAATTCATATCTCTGTTGTATATTTAATAAATTTCCACAAGTTATGTTATTTTTATTTATAACATTTTTAGTTAAACATTCCTCTACTATATACAACTCGACTTCCTTGCCTGTAATGTATCCTATTGTAATATTTTCACAAAATTTCTTATCTACATGACCATATTTTTTTATTAAAATAAACAAAATGTTATCATTCTCGCATATATGTCAATGACATCTAAGCTGTTTTTAGCAAGATAAGAATTATTTGGTACAAACATATAATTATTTATAATTTCTTTCAAATGATTGCCATTTGTATTTATAAATATTTTGCAAACTAAGAAGGAAAAGAAATACATGTTCTTAGAAACAAACCTAGTTTTCAAAAGCTGACAAACAACCGTTAGCGGTTATTCCTGCTAGCCCCTCAAGCCAAAAGGCACAAAAGCTTTCTGCCTCAAAAAACGCCGCCTCCGGTAAAAAGGGGAATGTCCGGAAGGCTTTTATCGAGGTGAAGTTTTTTTGGCTTGGCGGAAAATCTTCTAAAAGACTGGCTAGTCTCGAATTTATTTCCTCTCGGATTGAAATGCCTACCGACTAAAAAACCGTTCATAGTGAGTGCTAACGAAAGTTCGAAACCTTACGACTCATGTAGTTTCCATTTAGAGGTTGAGTAGTTTGTAGATGGTTAGATTACGCCCTATAAGTTGGTTTGGTGTTACCCACTTTAGATTAAAGTGCGGCTACTTGGTTCACTGGTTGTTTGTAGAAGAAGTTCTTCCTGTCTGGCTCGGGCCGTCGAGCCAAATCGCTATTTTCTGTTTGCAAAGAACCTTCAAAAGTATTTGCAAAGCCTTGCTTCTAGCAACGACCACAGAAGAGCAACTACCCACCTCAAATCTGTTGGGGTGGCTTTCTAGTTATCCGGTATGTCCTGAAATACCTCACTGAACAAAAAGTGAAGTTTGCATTTGACACCCTGGCATTCTCCCCTACTTACATTTATTGCATGGGCAATAAATACATCCGCTTCAGCATGGTCTTGATGCAGCTTACAAAAAGGAGCAAAAAGCGCCATGGGTTTGACCGAGCTTTTAGTCTTAAAAGTGTTGGTTGAACCAAAGAAACGTGGCTGTAGCATTCTATAATGCCATATGTGCCAGCGACTGAGGCACATTGGTAAACAATGCTTCACAACAAAGCTTGTTTTGCGCATCTGTTTGGAGCCTTACAATTGGTGGCCTATCCCAGAGACACATCTTCCAATTGTGCATTATGTTCTGGTTTACATCCCGCCAATTTTAAGGAAAGCCTCTCAAAAATGTTGGTTTCTCATAAAAAAGACAACAAAGTTGCAAGACCGGCAACCAAGCTTGTTCCACTCTAGGTTCTTTCTTTATCTCAAAGCGCAATTTTTTGCAAACCTGCCGGTGTTACGGCAAACAAATTGTTTGCAAACGTTTTACCTCAACCGGCACGTAATTTGGCACTGGGTAACAAGAAAATAGTTGTTCTTCTCAACAACTTTAACAATTTGTATAAAAAAATGATGTTTGTTTTTTTAGAGAAGCAATTATAGACAGTAAACCAAAAGCTTTGCTTAAGGTTTGTTTCTAGAATTTTGACAGCATTTCAGCTAAGAAAGGTGAAACGACAGAGTTTTTCATTTAATGACTATCCACGTTATGCTGGTGTCTAAGTAAAACCACACTCTCACTCAACGGTTGACACTTCTAAATACTTTTACCTATTTGGGAACGTATGTGGTAAATCGGAAGCGTAGAACACTGATCTTTGCAACAAAATGTTTGGACTATTCCGAAGTAGATACACCCGACAGTAGCATCTGACCCAGATTGGGCGGCTACAACCAGCGTCTGTAGACCATGCTAGATGCGGCTGATCAACCACTGGAGGAAAGCAACGAGAAACTACCTCCACAATTATTTTTTCCAAAAAAATTACATGAGGATATCATTCAACGCTAAATATAGCGGAGGGCTAAACAGTTCCCCAATCAGATCTTCAAAAGAAAAAAATGGTTTTGAATAAAATAAAAAAATCAAAACAAGAACATAAAATAAGTACGTAAAATATCCGGATCTTATTTGTAGCTGAGAAACTAGCCAACACTATTATAGAGATGAAAATGTCTTTATACTGAGAGTAGCAGACACAAGATGGAAAGGATCTGGACAAATTCGCACAAATGGAAAAACAATATTCTACTCCGGAAATGATACACGAGAACATCGAAACAAAGTCGGCATCATTGTAAATGATAATGTTGCAAAATGATTTAACACCTTAATACTACACTTTGACATGTTACTAAAAATGAACGCCTTGCCAGCAAACTTAAACATAACCCAAACGTACGCTCCAACATCCGATAAAAGTGACCAAGAAATAAATGATTTCTATAGCAAAATTTCTCAACTACTCAAAATGATTAAAAAACATAAAATCAACATTATAATAGGCAATTTTAATTTAAAAAAACAAGAAAGGCAACCGCCTTATTCAATTCTGCCAAGAAGATAACCTCAAAATATCTAACACATGGTTTGATCTACCACAGAGAAAACTATATACATGGAAATCTCTTGTTGACTGGAAGTAGTAAGTAGTTTAAAACCAAATTGATTATATCCTAATAAATAAACGTTTCTGCTCGTCAATAAAAAAAGGCAAATACTTACCCAGGTGCTGATATTCCCACAGACCACAAACTACTTATAGCAACAATGAAAATCAAAGTAAAGACAGTTTGTACATAACGTATGAATTGCAAGATAGATATCAGCAAACTCAAGGACGATGACATCAGAAATAGCACGGAAAACGAAATAAACAGGAAGAGCATAATAGATGCCACAGAAAACGAAAAGAATATATGAAAACAAATAAAAAAAGCCATGAGTAAAACAGCAAAAAACAAGCTTGGATTAAATAAGAAAAAATTAAAAAAAGGATGCCGCAAAACATAAACAAATATTGAAGACTTCACAGAGAAATCAGGTCCAAAATAAAAGTAGCAAAAAACAACAATGCAAAGAAATGGAAAAACTACAAGCTAAGCACAACAATTTTAACTTTCAAAAAATGTTAAAAAAAAATCAGGAATACGTTGCATATCAACACCGCAAATATTAGTAAACAGTCAAATCAATTCTATAATAGAGACATCAATAAGGAAAGTTACATGGAAAAACACTTAACAAAAAAACTGTAAATAATCTCACAGGTTCAAGGATAACAAAAAATAAAATTAAAAAAAACCATTAAAACAACAAAAGACAACAAAGCAGCAGGACCGGACAAGATACAGGTTAAAATAATCAACCTCCTCTAATAATTTATCAATAGAAAAAATAACAAAATTCAAATATCTAAAAATATGGCTACATAATGAATGGGACTCTGATAAAAAAATAAAGTGTAGAATTAAAAATGCAAGAATTGTTTTTGTGAAATACAAAAAAATACTGACAAATAGTAAATTTGACCTAAAAATACAATTTATACAATGCTATGTATGGTCACTACTGATGTATGGAATGGAAGCTAAAGTTAAAAGTTGTTACTAAAAGCATTTGTAATGTGGTCCTATCGCCGCATACTGAAAATCCCATTGACAGATCGAATTACAAATGAAGAGGTGCTGGTCAGCGTACAAAAAAAATACGAAAATTTCTAAGGTGCGTTAAATGTCGAAACACGGCTTATTTTAGCTTTGTCATGCAAAACCCGAAGTACTACATATTACAGCTTATCCTGCAGGACAAGATAGAAGGAAACAGGGAAATTGGACGCAAAAAAATGTCATGATTGCAAACATCAGAACCTGAACAGGCATGAGGACAGTTTAAGAACTTGTTAGCACAGCAAGAAAGAGAGACGAAATAAAGCATAGGATTGCAAACATACATTAGTAGATATGCAGCTAAATAAGAAGACAGCTCTTTTATATTTTTTTAAATCAGGGTGGTTACATCCGAGCTACAAAAAGCTCCTATCAAAACGTCTTTTTTAACGAAGTTTTTATACCGTGATTTAATGCTGCCAAGTATCTAAGAATAACCTTTGACAAAGAAATCACGTATAGATCGCACGTACAGTCTATTCTTGATAAAGTCAGAATGGCAAAAAATCTTCTCGTTTTGATGCTGCGGCAAAACAGTGGCTTATTGCCCAACAAAACAACAACAAAATTTGCCTGTTCTTTATAAGTACCACTAAATTTCAGAATTTTACAGTTTTACTTGCGTTAAATTTGTTTCCATGCTTATACTCGTTTATAAACTCCGCGGTTACAAGGTAACTGTTCTATTTTGATTGATAATTAATTTAGAATTTGACAGTTTTAAAATACATTTTTGCCAAATCTTTATGTTTATTATAAACGTCAATTTCTAATTCCAACAGATCTGCAAATCTGTTTTAATTAAAAAAAAAACGATGCAACTTGATCGAGTTTCTGTTCTTCAGCTGATTCAAAAAACTTCTAAAGTTGAAAAATGTTTGTCAAAACTTTAAAGCCTTTACTATGTTGTTTCAGTTTTTTGTATCTCAAATCACAATTTAATTCAATTTTCTATCTAGTTCGAAGAACCAAGTGTTTGCTGCAACTTTGTTATAAAAGTTCAATGTAAAAGCTTAGATAATATACAACTTGTATGTAAGAGGCAATTTTAATAAATAGTAGGAAACATACATAGTACATCAATTACATTCTTAATTAAGGTGCAAGTACAATTTCATATAATTATAAAACTTTTCTTATCTTTATACTATTTATACTTTTTATTATCACATACGTACTTCATTGTCCTCTAGAAGACACACTGATAACAACCAAAAATCTCTCATTAACTTTTGGTCTATTTGCAAGCTTGACCAATAACTCTCTCATTGCTTAAACTTAAAGAGTTTGTAGGTATATCAAACCAGTTGAAATGCATATGATGTACTTTTAAAATTGCCCAGTGGCAATTTACATAGATTAGATTATCATATAATATTTCTGAACTAGTTCTTAACGTTTGTTGTCTTCTTCAAACATGCGTTCTAATTATTTATGATAAATTACATTTCTCTTGTAAAAGTTAATAATTTAATTTACTATGTCTAGATAGAAGAATATACTATTAACCAGTTCAATGTCAACATTTACGAATACTTGACTTAGAGTTGACACTTTATGATACAAGTGTAGTAAATATAAATGAACTCTACATGTAGTTATCTAATCTAACTTTAATTTGTGACTGTTCTTAATGTTATTTAATCATTTATTGGGATAATCAATTGTTGTGTAAAATAAAACATCAATCAATTAATCAAATTAGCCATTTTAAATTTATTTATTGAGTTTAAAATATTTTAATTTATTTAATCTCTTTATTGTTACCTTTGATGGATATATTATACAAAGACTTATTATCCAAATAAATAATTAAATATTTATCACTTATACTTTTTTAGTTAAAATAACAATAATCATTTTTACTAAGATAGAATTCAGAATTACTTAATTATTACATTATAATTATAAATAAATGAGACCATTTAAAAAAAATATCATTTGTAATTTATTTATGTAATAATTATCATCTTTTATATTATAATCTTTGACCCGCGTCTTCATAATATTTATAACAACAATCTTATAAATAGTTGCTTGTTTTGTATTTATATTAGTTACTGCGACGTTTTTATATCGATCATGGCACCCAAAGATGATCTAGCTCCATCTTCTTTAGGGTTTAAATATCCTTTGAATAGAGATGCTTTGGGCAAGGGTGGTGATTTGTGGTTGGAAGATAAACGTAGAGATGATGGTGCTGAAGGATACTGGAGAATTCATAATAATTTGTATGATTTGAATGAATTTATGGATGAACATCCTGGTGGGAAAATGTGGCTGGAACTTACAAAAGTAAGTATTAATAATAAATTTGATTAATATTTGCAAAATATTTATTAGTTTTTAATCAACTACTAAATAAATAAATTTGTATTTGTATTGTATTGCTACAAAGTCAATAAGACCATAAAGTAGATTTTAGTAATTATTGTGTAAAGCTAATTTTTTCAAAAAAGCTTAATAATGCTCATGTTTTGTTTGTTTAAAAACTAGAGTATAATTCTACATTTATTTTGCATGTGTTTTAAAAGTTCATAACTTGCAGTTTTATTCTATATAGTTTTTTTGTAGCACATTTTTTATTTAAGTCTCTTAATCTTTTAAAAGTTTAATATATTTTTTTATAGTTTATTTTAAGTGTAACTGCACACAAGATTACTATCTCTACATTAATTTACAAGCAATTTTAGATATTTTATAAAATATAATACTTTTTTATTTCTAGTTATTTTATGTTTATCACCAAAAAAAAAATGTTGGTAAAAAAAATTATTTTTGCATTATGTTTATTCTATTATTTCTTTTAATTGAAAAAGCGTACAATTAACTGACGTATGACTGGTCAACATTATTCTTGACAAATTTGTCATATAAACTGTCAACTTTTAATTTAACAAAACAATTATAAAATATTTTAACAATCTGTCATATTAACTGCTAACTATCAATTCTATAAAGCAACTGTTTCACAAATCTGTCAGATAAACTGTCAAATGTCAAATCAACAAAACAACTATCTTTTATTTTAGAAATCTTTTATATAAACCGTTAACTGTCTCACAAAAAACTATATGAACTATAAACATTGATCATATAAACTGTAAAATGTCAAATTAACAAAACAACTGTCAACTCTTTCACAAATTTAACTTAAAACTGTCAACTTATCATAAGTTAACTGCAAATTTGATAAAAAACTGTTAGCTGTTTTACAAATTTATTACATGCGCCGTTATTTTTATGAACTATCTAACTAAATTGGTCAGATAAACTGACAACTTTATTCTATTCTATTTGACAGAACAATTGTCAATTCTTTTAAGTAAATAGCTTTTAATACAGTTTAAACATTTTTTTAAAATTTGTGTGGACGTTGTTGATTGTTTTAGATATACTTTTTTACATAGGTTTAGATAGATGGTATTGTTAACATGTTAACAAGTTATAGACGTATAATACGCTTTTGTTGCACAAATATTGTTTTTATCTTTGTTGCTTGACCCATATTAAGATATTGTAGATCAAGTGTGAATAAACCATAGCAAAATAAATCTTTATTATTGAATCTAAATTTAAAGTAAGATTGCAAAAAAACTTTGTTTAGCTTTTCACAAACGTTATCTACTTGACAAGACCAGTTCAAATTTTCATCAATTATGGTTTTCCTGGCAATTTTAAAATTTTAATGAGATTATAATTGAATATTTTTATAAAATTGTCAGATAAGCATTTTCTTTTATGAAAATTTATAAATGTAGTATTGTCTGCTTATAATATAAGTTTATTCTTATAGAATATTGTTTATAATTACTAATTATGTTTGTCACATTTGCGATAGAAGTATTGTCTACTAACTCTTTTCTAATTGATAAAGGCAAATCATTCACGTACATTAAAAATATAAGAGGACTTAAATAAAGATTCTTGAGGAACACTTAAAACTCTTAAACATTTTCCTGATAATTTTTTTTCTATTTTTACAAATAAATTGCAATTAGTAAATCAGAAATATTTCTTTTAATCCTAAAGTTTAGATATCACTAAAACCAGAATTTACTGTATTAAACGTTCTTTTCTAATTAATAAAAACCAAAAACATACTTTTTTATTTTTTTTATTATAAACGTTTTGCAAAAACTGTTAGATGCTGTTTCAACTGAATAGTCTTTACGCCCATGTTGATTTTAAAGTTTTTAACATTAGTTTGGTGTTTTCTAACAATATTTTCTTACTTTATGTCTAGAGTTTGCTACTTTTACATAATATAAATAGAATTTTGCACTTTTTAACAGTTTATATGCGGCTTTTGGTGTTTGTCAACACTATTTTGATGTTTCAAGACTGAATTTTGCTATGTTTTCAAAAGAATTTTGTATTTTTAAACAGAAAATGCTAGATTTTAGTGTTTTTCAAAAATGTTTAATGTTTCAAGAACAAATTTTGCAATTTTTAATATTTTATAAAGTTTTGCACTTTTCAAAAGTTTATAGCCAGGTTTTGGTAATTTCTGACATTATTTTGTTGTTTTAAGATCAAATTTAGCTATATTTGACATTCTATAAATAAAGTTCTACACTTTTCAACAGATTTTTGCTATTTTTAACAATGTTTTAATGTGTCAAAAGCAGAGTTTTTAAAATTATTTTTTACATTTATTACTATGACTAAATTTTGGTACTTTCTGACACTATTTTGTTGAATTAAGATATTGCATTTTTTAACAGTCAAATTTTGGAGCTTTTTTTGACACATTTGACATATAAAGTTTTACAAATCTTATCAGTTTAAAGCTGAGTGTTAGTAATTTTTATCACTATTTTGTTGTTTTAAGGGCAAATTTTGCTATTTTTGTCATTTTATAAATAAGAGTTTTGCATTTATCAACAGTTCATGGTCATGTTTTGGTTTTTTTAGAAATTAATTCAATGTTTTAAGACCGAATTTTGCTGTTTTTGATGTTTTATAAATAGAAAGTTACATTTTTTAACAATTTATTGCCATTTTTTCATTTTTTAACTCTTTTTAAATATTTTATAGCAGGATATTGCTTTTTTTAAATTCTATAATATTTTTTTACATTGTTTAACAGTTTATGACTAATTTTGCTATTTTTGATATTTCATAAAAAGAATTTTGCAATTTTCAGCAGTTTGTGCCCGGAGTTGGCTTTTTTCTAAATACATTTTAATGTTTTGTTACCGGATTTTAATATTTTGATTTTTTATAAATAAAATTTTGCACTTTTTAATAGTTTATAACCTAATAAAAAAATTATAAATTGTTTAAAAAAAATTTAAACTTATTTGTACCTATATTTACCACTGAGTAAATATTTTAAACTCTTTCACAATTTTTTAAAGTTTTCTCATTGCAGAACTTACTAAGAAGCTTTAGATACTTCAAAAGATTTTTGATTTTTTTAAAAAATTTCTTCCAACTTTAAATGTTTTTTATACGTTTTAAAATCTTCTAAAAAGTTCTAAATACTTCTAAAAATCTTTCTATTTTACTAATTTCAAAAGTTATTACACATTTTAAAATCTTCTAAAAAGCTCTAGTTACTTTTAAAAAGCTTGCGTAATTGTTTTACAAATTTCAAGAGTTTTTTATACGTCTTGTAATCTTTTAAAAACTGTAGATACTACTAAAAATTGAAACTTTTTACAAATTCTAAAAGTTTTTTACACATTTTAATTTTTTTTTTAAAGCTTAAGTACTTTTAAAACCAGACATTTAAAAAAATTTATATTAACTTCTAAAATTTGTGCAATAAGTTTTTAATTTTTTTACAAACTTAAAAAGTTTTCTATACATTTTAGAATTTTCTGAGAAGCTCTAGATACTTCTGAAAGGTTGCAGACATTTTTTAAAAAGTTTATAATTTTTCTACAAATTTTAAAAGTTTTCTACACGCTTTAGAATCTTTTGAAGAGCTCTAAATACTTTTAAAAATTTTGCAACAAATTCTAGTTCTAGTTACTTTTAAAAAGCTTGCGTACACTTTTTAAAAAAATTTATAATCTTCTGAGCAACTTAAGATATTTCTAAAATAAAAAATTAAAATTTTCTACAATTTTTAAAAGTTGTTTACACATTTTAGAATTTTCTGAAAAATTCTAGATATTTTTAAAAATATGCTGAAAGGTTTTAAATAGTTTTAAAATTTTCTACAAATTCTAAAAGTTTTTTAGACGTTTTAGAATCATTTGAAAAACTCTTGATAATTTAAAAAAATTGCAAACAAATTTTCTAAACTTTAAAAAAAATAATTCAAACTTTAAAAATTTTCTACACATTTTAGAATTATCTGAAAAGCTACAGAACAGATAGTTTTAAAGATTTTTTAAATCTTTTCAAGCTTTTTATAAATTTTGTACATTTTTTGGAATTATTATTAGAGCTTTAAATATTTCTAAATATTTGTAGAAAACTTATACAAATTCAATTTTTTTTTACAAAATTTAAAATCTATTGAGAAGCTATCTAAGCTTCTCAATAGATTTTAATTTTTTTTTTCTAAAAACTTAAAAAAAAAAATTTTAACAAATTTATTACAAATTCTAAAAATATCTTACATTTTTTGATTATCTAAAATACTCAAGATACTTGTAAAATACTTTAAAAAATTTATAAATTTACTACATAAAAATTCTAAAATTTTGCAAAATACTTTTTTTACAAACTTTAAAAATTGCAAAAAATTTTAAAATTTTTTTAAACTATTTACAAAGTGTAAATTTTTTTACACATTTAGATCATTTGAGAAACTTTAAATACTTCTAAAAATTTGCAAAATTCTTTTTTTACAAATTTTAAGATTTGTTACAAGTTATAGAATTTTTTTAGACACTTTTAAAATTTTTGCGTAAGATTTTTTACAAATTTTAAAAGTTTTCTACACATTTTAAAATCCTTTGAAAACATCTAGATACTTTTAAAATTTTGCTAATAATTTTTAAAAAGTTTTGAAAGTTTTTACAAATTTGTTTTTTAAACTTTTTATAAATTTTAATAGTTTTTTAAAAAACTCTATATACTTCTAAGAATGTGCAAAAAAGTTTTATACTTTCCAGATACTTTTAAAAATTTGCAAAAAACATTAAAAACTTGTTTTACTTACTTTTTACAAATTTTATTTTTTTTTACATTTTTTAGAATCATCTGAGAATATAGAATCTTTATAATAATAATAACAATTTATTAGTGCCAACTACAAAAAGTATTACACAAGTCAGGTCACTTGGTTTAAATTAACAAATGGAATATACAATAAAATATTTAAGTAAGAAATATGTTACAAAAATAAAAGTACAAAAAAATATAAAAAATACAGTAACAATACAAAATAAGACAAAACAAACAAATTTAATTTAAAGTACTGCCAACAAAACCATCAATTGAATTAAAAGCCCCTTTTATTAGATAGTCTTTTATATATTTTAAAAAAGCTTTCTCAGGAAGATCTCTAATATGGTTTGGAATTAAGTTGTAAAATTTAATACAGTAGTAATTAGATCCCATTTGTAATTTTGACAATCTTAGCTGGTTTGGGTAAATGTCAACTTTATTCCTAGTGTTATTTGAATGATTGTTTTCATAAAGTTTGAATTTATTGAGATTGCTTCGCATATATTTTTTACACTCATATATATAAAAACACGGAAATGTCATTAATTTTAATACACGAAATTGATTCAAACAATCATCCCTATAACCAAGGTCTAATATTACCCTGATGGCTTTTCATTGTAGAGAGAAGATCCTGTTACGAATAGCAGAATGTCCCCATATCAATAAGCCGTACGTTAGATGTGATTGACAGAGAGCAATGTAAGCCGTTTTTAAGACAAACATAGAAACAGAACCGCTCAAATTTCTTAATAAAAAAATATTGCTGCATAACTTTTTTGCTAGTGCATAAATCCATGCATTGACCATTTCAGATCTAGATCAATATGCAGACCTAAAAACTTTGTATTGTTACTAGCTTCCTGATGATTTCGTAACGAAAATGTAAGAGTGATGGATTTATGAAGGTTTACAGTTAAAAGATTACTGCAAAACCATCTTTCTGCTGTAGCAATAGCTGAATTATGTTCATTCTTAGCTATATTGATGTCTTTATGCTTAAATGAGATGGTAGTATCATCCGCAAAAAGAACAACATGTTCATCTCTAAAAAGTTGAGGAAAATCATTGATATAGATAAGGAACAGCATTGGACCCAGTACTAAACCTTGTGGTACACCTGTAGTTAAAAAACCAAATTCCAAATTTGTTTCATTGTGGTAAACACGCTGTTTCTTATTATGCAAATAGGACGACAACAAACGACAACAAACGACAGCTTTCTGGCTTAATATTACACATACACAGCTTAAGTAGTAAAATCTTGTGCTCAACACAATCAAATGCCTTAGTCAAATCGATAAAAGAGGTTACTGAATATTCACCATTTTCAAAACAATCAATTGTGTTGCTCACAAAGTTTACTACAGCTTGTGTTGTAGACATTTTTTTCGAAATCCAAACTGGCTATCAGAAAATAAATGTTTTTATTAAAAAAAAACAACTAATTGATTCTTTAATAAAGTTTCGAAAATTTTAAAAACAATTGGTAGTAGACTGATTGGTCTATAATTTGAAGGGTCATTAATGTCGTCCTTTTTGTAAATACAGAAACTCTAAATACTTTTAAAAACCTTGCAAAAGATTTTTTTTTTAATAAATTTTATTTGAGAAAGCAAAACTCTAAATTCTTCACAAATTCTAAAAGTTTTTTACACATTTTAGAATCTTCTGAAAAGCTCCAAAACTTTACAGACAATTTTTGAATACTATTAAAAATTTGCTGAAAGTTTTTAAATACTTTCTAATTTTTTTACAAATTTTAAAAATGTTCTATAGGATTATTTGAAAAGTTTTAGATATTTCTAAAAATTTGCAGAAAATGTTTAAAAAGTTTTTAAAAGTTTACAAATTCAAAATTTTCTTTACTAATTTTCAAATTTTCTGAAAATCTTTAGATACTTCTAAAATATTAGAAAAGACTTTTAATTATTTTTTTTTATTTTAAAAGTTTTTTACACTTTTTAAAATCTTCTGAAAAACTGTAAATCTTGCAAAAAAATGTTGATTTTTTTAATAAATTTTTAAAGTCTTTTACACATTTTAGATTTTTTTGAAAAGCTTTAATTACTATAAAAATTTGCAGAAATTTTTGAAAAATTTAAATTTTTCTACAAATTAAAAATATATTCACATTTTGAAATTTTTTAAAAAGTTTTATGAATCTTACAAAAAAAATTATTTTACAAATTTTAAAAGTTGCTTCTGAGAAGCTAGATACTTAAACATTGCAGAAAACTTTTAAAACTATCTACGAATTCTAAAAGTTTTTTATACATTTTAAAATCTTCTGAAAATCTTTAAATAATTAGTTTTTTAGACTTTTTACAGTTATGTGTTTTCTACTTCTAAAAATGTGCAAAAAACTTTTGAAAAGTTTTTAAACTTTTTATAAGTTTTAAATTTTTTTACACACTTTAAAAGATCTTTTGAGAAGCTTTTAAAAATATGCAGAAAATTTTTGAAAACTTGTTAAACTCTTTACAAATTCTAAAATTTTTCTATACTTTTTAGAATCTTTTGAAAAGTATTAGATACTTCTAAAAATTTGCAAGAGTCGTTTACAAAGTTTTAAAATTTACTTGTTTTAAAATCTTCTAAAAAGCTCTAAATACTTCTAAAAATTTGCAAATTGTTTTTTTACTCATTTTAAAAGTTATTCGGTACACATTTTAGAACCTGAGAAGTTCTAAATACTATTGAAAAGCTTGCGTAATTTTTTTACAAACTTTAAAAGTTTTCCACAAGTTTTATAATTATTTGAAAAAAAATTAAAATTTGTTTAAATTCTAAAAGTTTTTTACACATTATAGAGTCGTTTAAAAAGTTCTAGATATTTGTTGAAAACTTTCTACAAAGTATTGTACACAATTTAGAGTTTTCTGAAAATCTCTAAATACTTCTAATAATTTGCAGAAAACTTTTAAAAAGCTTTTAAACTATCTACAAATTCTTAAATGCGTCTACACATTTAAAAAATTTCTAAAAAATTTGTTTTACTTTTAAAAGCTTGTAAAAGATATTTGAAAACCTTCTAAATTTTTACAAATTTTAAAAATTGTCTACATTTTTTAGAATTACCTGAGAAGCACTAGATGTTTCTATAAAATTTATATAAAATTTTTGAAAAGGTCGAATTTTTCTAAAAATCAAATTTTTTTTCACATATTTTTAAATTTTCTAAGAAACTAGGGATATTTCTAAAAATCTTGCAAAAGATTTTTTTTTTTTAATCAATTTTAAATAATTTTTTAGACTTTTTAAAATCAATTGAGAAGCTAGATACTTAAAATTAGCAAACAAAATTTTAAACCTTTTTACAAATTCTAAAAGTTTTTTACACATTTTAAAATCTTCTAAGAAGCTCCAGAATTTTAAAAATTTGCAAATAATTTTTGAAAACTAAACTTTTTTTAAGTAAAAAAAAAAAACTTTATTTTTTAGAATCATCTAAGACGCTCTAGATACTATTAACAAATTGCAAAAAAACTTCGAAAAAGTTTTTAAAATTTTACAAATTAAATTTTTTTTTAGAAATTTTAAAATCTTCTAAAAAGTTTTTGATACTTTTACAAGTTTTAAAAGTTGCTACAATTTTTTTTTTTTTTAGCTTTAGATACTTTTAAAAGCTTGCGTAGGATTTTTTAAACGTTTTTACAAATTCTAATAGTTTTTTAGACTTTTTAGAATTATTTGAAGAATTTGCTAGACATGGCTTAGATTGGTACTGTTGCAGTTGACAAAATACTTTGTTGATGTTTATTTAGAGTTTGCTGAAATGTAACGGTAATATCTGGTAATGATTTTTCTGAATTAAACTACTACTACTACTTGAGGTCTACTAGTTTGGAGCTAATATAAATTTTAAACCACAGATGAAAAGTTCGGTTTTTCCTTTTTTAAATAAAAACAAATTTATTTTTGTAAATTCATGTTACAAAAATAAATTCGAATCAAATACGCAAAAATAAACATTGAAGATTGTAAAAACGCTGTACTCATAACTGAGCAATAAGTGTAAGTGGTGCCGTCTAGGGCGTCACATTTGCAACAATGTTAATTAAACATTTGTCTGTTTCTGGTTATTTTAAGCAATTGTACATTAATTTTTAAAACTTTTTAGAAGTTACTATAAAAAAATACATTAACATTTTTTTAATAATTTTAGGGAACGGACGTAACAGAAGCTTTTGAAGTACACCATTTAACCGCAAAACCACAAAACATGTTGGAACAATTTTATATTAAAAAAGCAAAAACAGTTAGAAGCTCTCCATATACTTTCAAAGATGATGGATTTTATCGCACATTAAAAAGAAACGTATGTTCTATATTGGACACAATACCCAAAACTCCAGCTCGTAAATCAGATTTATTGGCAGATTTTATGCTTGTTACCACATTTATCTTATGCATATCAAGTTGCTACTTTTGGTCATATGCATTAGCCGTACCAGCTGGAGTAGTTTTAACATGGACTGCAGTTATCGGTCATAATTATTTTCATAGAAAAGATAATTTTAGAATGTATTATTTTGATTTAAGTTTGATGGAATCTAGGTAAATAAATTAATTAAGTTTCTTTCAAATTAATAATTAATACAATTTCAGAGAATGGCGTATTAGTCACGCTCTTAGTCACCACTTACTAACTAATACAATTCAGGATCTTGAAATATCTATAGCAGAACCAATATTGCAATACTTACCAACTCCTAAAACTCCAATGAAGAAAATTACTTCTTGGCTACTGTCTCCTGTAGTTTGGATCACTTTGTTCCACATATCACTATTAAAAAGGTTTTTATTAAGCAAAACCAAAATATAATATAATAAATTTAAAATATTTTAGAATAGTACCAGCATTAATTGCAAAAGATTTTACAATGATAAGACCTACTAACATAATTCCATTGACAATTCCATTATCAATGTGGTGGTTTGGTGGTCAAAGTATCTTAGCAGCATTTGGAATGTGGACTGTAATTATCTTAACAGCCAGTACTGCTTTTGGAATGGTTGGATTTAATGCGGCTCACCATCATCCGGATATTTTTCATGATGGTGATGCTGTCAGGTAACATTTCAAACTTTTATTTATTGTATTATCATTTTTTTTTTTTAATTTTAGAGAAGATAAAGATTGGGGTATTGCTCAATTGGATAGTGTCATGGATAGAAAAGAAATAAGTGGTAACCAATTTTTGGTTTTGACTAATTTTGGAGATCATGGTTTGCATCATTTGTTTCCAACATTGGATCAGGGTCTTTTGCAACACCTTTATCCTGTTTTTCATAAAACTTGTAAGGAGTTTGGTATAGATCTAAGAGTAACAACACAGTTTGAATTGATTAAAGGACAGTTCAAACAGCTTACACGTACAGAGCCTAACAAACATGTACCCAGTTTGTTGAAGAAATATTAGTTATATGTATAATATAATACAAAATAATTGTAATTACTTTTATTAAAATTATTTAAAAAATCATCTATTTTAGAAACTTTTTTTAACTGCCATTTTTTTAGCAGAAGTTGCGGTTTGTTTTAGTTAAAGGTAAGGCAAGTGTGAAAAACGACTTTTGTTTGGTGTTGTTTTTACTATCTTGAGTTTTGGTTAAGTTTGGGGTCAATGTTTAAACTTTAGCAATAAGTTTTAGAAACATTTTTTTAGATAAATTATTGAGTTTGCTGTTTTGTAATTTATTTAAAAAAAATAATGTTGCAATCTGTCATTTTTAGTTAATACATATAGACAATGCCTTGTTACCGGCACGCCTGCTTGAAGTGCTATGGAGGTTGCCGGTCCAAGTCTCGGTGTGATTCCCGGACAGGTTTTCGTACCTAAGTATATTTCTATTTGAACCCGAAGGTTCTGTCGGACACGCCACCCAGGCGCGTAAACCCGAAAGTTCCGACAAACACGTCCCACGGACGCTTGAACCAGAAGGTCCCGATATACACGTCCTACGGACGCATAGACCAGAAAGTCTCGACACACACGTCTCACAGACACATGGACCCGCAAGCCCCGACATCTACGTCCCACGGACGCATGGACCCGCAGATCCCAACACACACGTCCCACTGACGCTTGAGCTCGCAGGCTCCAAACTCGAAGGCTTCGAATGCTATGCCCGACAGGCGCCGCCATATGCTTGCTCATGGGGTAGATAACCCGCTGGTGGACTCCTGGAGGTTGGAGCTACAGGATGCATGTTGGTGGCGACGTGCATTGGAATGATTGGCACTACCTGGTGCGTGGTCTTGCTTTGGAGATGAGGTACAGGTGGGTGCCTCCCTTTTGGGTGCAGCTGGAGGTGGTGGAGAGTGCACCACCACTTCGTCCAACGTGACCGTTTTGTGGCTACGTGCCCCAGGTGTCTGGTATGAGTCGGTTGCCGGAAGTGCAATGCTACCAATTTGTAGATGTTGAGGGTGTGGGGGATACGTTAGTATTGTGTCTGTCCAGGCCGTGTCAGTGGTCATTGTGTGGGTGGTCCAGTTTGTTCTTGTCCTTACGACGGATGGTGCAATGCCGCAAGGAGCTGGTGAATACCCGGTGGCGTGGGGTGCAAGGCTAGCCGGAGTATTGTTGAAGGAGAGGATGGTGAATCTCTCCGGTGCGGTTGTCGGTGTGGATGTTGTGAAGATTGAAGAGTTGTTTGGGGTTGTCGCCGTGGTCGGCATCTCGCTGTGGTCGCTTGCATCTTTGAGTTGGAATGAAATTGGGCTTATTCGTTCTCGTTCACGGGTCGAAGTCGAGTGGCGTTGCAGCGTGCAAGTTTTTTCTTTATAATATTCTGCCGCGCTGCGCTGCGTCGCTATTGGTCGATGATGCTCCGTTCCTTGGCGGCATCAATTCCCCCCACACTCTTGGACTGATGCAGCGTCGTCTGGATTTGGGGTTGGCGTTTCTGTTGTAGTAGTTGTAGTTTTACCGGGGGTCTGTGGGGGTTGTTCCACCCAGTAGCAGTGCGGACCTAGCCATCTGTTGTTCAGGCCTTTTGCGCGTCCGCGCACCATGACCAAGGTTCCGGCTTTATATTGTCTGGCTTGTTGCAACCGTGTGTCCTGATCAGTCGTTGTTCTTTCTGGTTTGTCCCAGCTTCCTGGTTCCGGCAGATTGTACCCAAGCATTAACTCGCTAAGCGTGTACCCGGTCGCTGCATTTGTCCTGCGATTGCAGTGGAAGATCGCCATAAAAAATGTGCTCATCCCACTCTAGCCTGGGTCGCTCGTCGCGTAGCGTGCGGAGGCTCTTTTTGAGTTCGGCATGTCGGCGTTCCACCGGATTTGCCTGTGCATGATACGTCGCCGTGGTGTAATGCACCGCTTTCTATTGCTTTACTGCCCGTTGAAAACGCTTGCTGGTAAAGTGGCTGCCGTTGTCGGATAGCACGGCCTTGAGGTAACCTTATCGTTGGAACAAGTGCCTTTCCAACACCCTGGTGGTAATCTTGCTAGTGGCAGCGGTTACCGGTACGGCTTTTAACTATCGGGTGCATGTGTCCATCATGGTTAGAATAAACTTGTTGCCTGCCTTTGTATTGTCTAAGAAGCCCACAAAGACTATTGCCACCCGTTCCCATGGATTGCCGGACGGTTGTGTTTTCAGAGGTGCTTTGGGGTGCGAGTGACCAGTCTTCACTCTCAAGCACGTCAAACATCTTTTGATAAATGTTCTGACGTCCCGTCTAGTCCCTGGCCAGTGGTATTCCTGCAGTATGGCTGCCGTGGTCTCGTACCGGCCTGGGTGTCTTGCCGTTTCCGCGGCGTGATAGTGTTTCAGTACTTTGTGCTGGGCCTGGACTGATACTACGAGCTGGTCGGTTGCCGAGCTCGTCCTCAGGAATTCTCCCGGCTCACCAATTCTGTATCCCAGATCCTCGTCTTCTGGGCGTTCTGGGTCGTTAACCATTTCGTGGTATTTGGTGATGATGCTCTAGATATTTTTACTTTCTGTCTGCGCACGTTTGAACATCGTTGCTAGGGTTTCTCCCTAGAGTAGATTTATCTTAGCAAAGTCTGTTTGGTAGGCTCTGGCCAGGTGTGTGTGTGTATAGGCAACTCAGAGTGGGGGCTTCTTGTTTGCCCGGATTCTTCAGGGGCATGAGTATTTCCGGGTTGTCTACGTTTGGTGCGATAAAGTCGGAGCATGGGTAGCGGCTGAGCCCGGGGTGTGCTCCACTGTGAAGTCATATTCCTGTAACTGGCGCAACTAGCGGGTGAATTTGGACTTGGCATCCACCAAGTTTCCCAGCCAGACGAAGGCTTTGTTATCCGTTTTTAGTATAAACAGTTCGTCCTCTATGTACGTTCGGTATTTGTCTATGGCTCATATGATGGCATAACACTCTAGCTCGTTGGAGTGGTATTGAAACTGGTAAGGTGTTAGCTTGGCGCTGGCAAAGGAGATAATGTGCTGCTGACAGTCTACCTCCTGGTACAGCACTGCACTCACGCCTTTGTTACTGGCGTCTGTCTGGAGTACAAACGGTACCCCAAGTCGTGGGCGGAAAAGTTGTAACGGTTAATCGATGGCCTCTTTGACCTGTTCTCTTTCTGTCCAGACAAAAGGTTTCTTACTTCCTTGTAACTCCATCAAAAGCGCTGCCATTTTGGTATAATCGGAAATGTACTCCCGCAGCCACGAGCACACGCCCAAGAAGTGTCGTAGTTGTTTCTTGTTTTATTCCCCTCGGCGCCAACCATGTGTCCCGAATATTCCACTGAGGTTTGTCAAAATTTACAGTTTTTTATGTGGAATTTGAGGCCGTATTCTTGCAAACGTTCTAGCACTTGACGTAAGTGTCTTATGTGCTTCTCATGGTTGTCGGAATACACTAGGATATCAACCAGATAGACAAGAACGTTGCTCCACAGTAGTCCAGCTAACACGCGTGACATGAGTTTTTGGAAGGTAGCCGGCGCATTTTTTAAACTAAGGGGGCACAGTAGTCGCTGGTGGTGCGCTGTATTATTCTTGTTGCTGTAATGCGCGGGCCTAATAGGCGTCCGGTCCACTAGTTCGATGTGGGGGCTGATTGTCTTTGTGGTAGTCGGGGTCACCCCTTTGTCAAAGACTCTAGGGAAGTTTCGCACTACTTGTTCGAACTCAGCCGGCTCCGGGAACGCATGTTTGGGTAATGCGATTGGTTTGTGTGCTTTGGTAGGTTTGATTTGAAGTAGCGTCCAGTATATAGTAGAGCGTTTGTCCCTACCATAGTGTAGGCATTTTCAGACGTAATCAAGGTTCACTCCGTTTTCATCCATCCAAGGGTGACCAAGGATGAGCTCTTCGCCCAAGGATGGCGCAATCAGAAGCGATATTGAGTATTTTTGTTATCTCGGTTTTTGCCTCTCTTGTCGTGGTTAGATAGGCACTGGGTTCTGCCTGAGTGACATGAATTTTGGTCGGTTAAACGCCTGTTAGTTTTACTGAAGTGAAATTGTTGCTTGCGCCGCTGTCCAAGAGTGCGTGTACGGACCCCCCCGTTCATGGTGACTGAGATACGGGGTCGGTTGCTCGCTCCAATCGCCTCCACGGTGGCCTAGTGCTCAGCGTTATGCTGCTCCTGGTCCGTCTCCTTCTTCTTCTTCTTGTTATTCTTCTTCTTTTTCTCGTTAGTCTTCTTTATCTCGTTATTTTTTTTCTTTTCGTTATTCTTCTTCTTCCTCTTCCTCCTTCTTTTCTTCTTCTTTCTTGTGGTTCTTTGAGCGTTAAGATTTGGGCCGGTGGTTTCCGTCGTATCGTTTCCTGCCGGCCCTCTATTTGTTTCCCGACTTGGGATTGGAAAACAAGGAGGCACTTGGCTGCGTCGCCAATAGTTGATGATGTATGGGTCTATGAGTTTTTGTATGTGTCATTAAGTGTTTGTTTGTAGTGTTATTTTGCTTAAAAAAGAGATCTAGTGTGTCAGAGAGCTGAAAAGGCGGCCCAGTCCTTAGCAGAGCTTATGTCAAACATGATAAAAGCGCAATCTTCTACCAGATGTTCTTGGTAGATTCTTTTATAGTGCTCTATAAGACAAAAATATGAGAAAATGCCGTGTGCAGAAAAATGCACAAAAAAATGGTTCTGCAGACTCAGAGGAGGTGCTGGCTTTCTGGTTAAAGAAGGCACAAAGCCGTTGGATTTTGAATAAAAGTAAAGACGTCGGTCTAGGACGGTAGTTGTCTCACTATGTGTGAAGCGGAAAAATGATTGTGGAAAAAGTGGCAAAAAAGTCTGGAAGACTGCGTGTTGCAAACCCGCATAGTTTAGACGGCTCATTATAGACGGGAAAGCCATGGCAAAGTAAACGTAACCTAACCTAACCTAACCTAACCTAACCTAACCTAACCTAACCTAACCTAACCTAACGCAGGTATCAATAAAACATGGCTTTTGGGCGTACTTGCATTGGATAAAGTTAATTAAAAACAATGATTGTTTGTACTGTGGGCAAAAGAATATGGTTAAACACACATTGTTCTATTGCGGGAAATGGCAAAGATGCGTAAAAAAGCTAAAATAAAACTGTTGAGAAAATAATAATTCAGCACAATTCCGAGGTAGAGGAAAAAAATTTATTCCGCAAAAAGAGGAGAAGTAGGCTTTAAACAGTAAGAATCTGACACTGCCCTCAAAGTATCATATGAAAGCTTTCCACTTCCTACAAAAGAAAGAACAAAAAAAGGAATAGTCGTGCACTTGGCAAAGTAAAAATAAATTGCCAATGCTAAGGTTACACTAAATTAAAATTCAACACCTATTTGTTGCGATAAAGTAAACAGCAACAGCCTAACAACAATTGATTATTAATTGTTTGGCTACCTCAAGCAATGTCAGAATTGCAAAAAGAGCAGAATTGCCTTCCTGCATCTAACTCGTTAATATCGGCTGTAGCCGTGCCCGATGTACTTAAAATGTCTCTCTACCATAAAAAATAACATAAAATGAGACACAACTTCAAAACACTTTGGTTTAGTTTGGGATACAACATGGTAGGCCTGAACAAGGCTTTACCGTCAATCGAAACTTGATTCAATGTTTTAAACTTTCTTGCTACTACAGATCTGCGTCGGCTGGCATTAAACAGCCCTACTAGAAAAACCTGACTCTCCAACCAAAATAAAGAACTGCAATGGTCTTAGCAAGTGCCAACGCAATGCAATCCTTGCTCAGTGCTCTGAATATTAATGTAACAAAATTTAAACAAGCGCTAGCATAATGCTTGATAAAAAATCTTATAATTTTTATTTTACTAGCTCCGTAAATTTTAGAAACGTATGTTGCGTAACGTTGGTGGTTAGTTTTAAAGAGAATGTTATTCCAATTAATAAACCGAATATATTTATTTCCATTAATATTAAAAACCTAAAATAAACAAAAATCGAAAAACTAAACACAATCTGTTTTTATACTAACAAACTAAACAACAATAATTTAACAAACATAAAATAATAATTATACATTACCTAGCAGGTGCAACTTTTCTTTCATATGGTTTTTATGAAAGGCACATAGATCACGGCACCAAAGGCTCGTTCTTAATATTAACATGTGCGCAGATATAAAGAACAATTCTTCTCACATATACCGGACCCTCGTCCCGAGCAACCCCCGGCCAATCAAGCTTATTCCGCAATGCGCTCGAATTCAATAGACGTGCGCTAGCCAGGGCCGGACTAAACGTCTTTATTTCGGCACACGTACAATTATCTGACATGTAACTTGTTAATTTTATTTTTGTTATATAAACTGTTAAGTTAATCTAATCAAGCAATTGTCGATTATTTTACAAAACTGTCAATTCAACAAAGCAACTTTACTAATATGTTATACCAACTGTCAACTGTCAATTAAAAACAAACAACTGTCAAGTATTTCTCAAATCTATCACTAGAACTGTCAATTCTCAATTTAACATTTGCCGACTATTTGATGCATCTGCTATACAACCTTTTTGACAAAAACTGATACATGGTATACATGCCAACTGCCAATTTAACTGTCAACTATTTTACAAATTTATTGGCTAAACTAATAATTTTATTTTTAGAAAATCAATCCGTCATTAAAACTGGCAACTAGTAGCTCAACACAGCAACTGTTACACAAATTTTGTTATATGAGCCATCCATTAAATAAACCGTCAAGTATTGATTTAACAATACAACTTATATTTTAGCAAATCTGTTACATGAATTGTGGATTCAACAAAGCATCTGTTAACTGTTTTAAAACTTTAGAAATATATTGTTAAATGTCAATTTGACAAAGCAACTGATTTACAAATCTGTCATATAAACTGTCAATTCCACATAAAAACTGCAAATTTTAACCTTGACCAATTTTTTACATAAACTGCCAACTGTCAATTCTATTTTATACTTTTGACGTAAACTATCAAGCAAACTTACACTCACTATAATATGTCAACTGTCAATCTAACAAAATAATGTCAACTCTACTGCTTCACAAAAAATATGTCAAACAAACTGTCAACCTTTAACTTGACAAAACAACGACTTCTTAAACATTTTAGACTAAATGTCAACTTTCAGTTTTACAAAACTACTGTTGACCGCTTCATGTGCCATACCATACTTTGTTACTCGGTCTATTAGTTGTTAAAGACTGTCAGTTATTAATACAATGTCATTAGCTCAAATTATTTATTATCTTGCCATTGATTACTACTCCGCTGTTACCGACTCGTAGCGGAGGTTGGCGTCAAAAAGGAGCGTAGAGTATTTCCAATGCAGGAACAACACGTCATATTTCTGGAGGTTAAAAAACGACGGTGTGTGCAATGCCGCGAGTTGTGTGTAGGCCAAAATGCATGGGGTAAATATTTGGGGCGGTCGTCAATGTTCTATAAAAATAGTCATAGAGCATCGCAGGGTTGAAACAACTTTAGTTGGTGTTGTTTGGAGTTTGCATTGTAAAGTTGTACAAAAAGAAACTTTGGTATTTTTTTTTGCTGGGAAAAGGATCTTTAAAAAACATAATGTGTCGGATGCACTACTCAAAAGTTTGAAAGCACCTACCGACTGACGCTTCCACATTAGAAAATATTACACATTAATGTGTACAATTTTTCAATCTGGCGGTGATGTATAGGAGACGTTTTTGAGATATCAGTTAGAAGTTTGCATGCTGCGCCAGCCTTGTTGTAAGCGTTGATTTAGTATGTATGACGATTGAAATGCCACAAGTTTTTCTTATACAGCTTATACAGCATATACAGCAAGCATGTTGACTAGACGTTTGTATTTACCGACAAGATAACTTAGGATCTGACTAATTAGACTGAATTTTTGTTTTTTTGTTTTTTTTTTGTTGACTTAGGAGAGGAATCTTCTAAAGACTTAATGTGTCGGATTAATTTTCCAAATGTTTGGAAGCGCTTACCAACTAACCTCCCTCCTCCCTTCCCCCTGATGCAAAATAAATTTTACACCAGGAAGTTTCACACATCAATGTGTACAACGTTCCAATCTGACTGTGCCTTATAAGTCACGTTTTTGAGAGGTCATTCAGAAGTGCGCATCCTGCGCCTTGTAGGCGTTGATTAAGTGGGGTGGCGGTTGAAAAGCCTTCCTTATACATCCAGCATATTGATAGGCTTTTTGTATTGAAAAGATTGTTCATCTTGCTCTGCAAGACGAGTTAACTCCGGATCTGAAAGATTTGCAACTTTTTCACAGAAATTAGTCGCTAATACTAACATATGATCCCTGATCGGAACAATTCCCGCATCAGTTCTCAGTTGTATATTCCGTACATAGTGAGGAGCTTTGAGAACTCTTCTCAAAGTTTTACTTTGAAATGACTCTATCTTTTTCAGATAGGACTCTGCAGCCATTTCCCATGCTGGACATGCGTATGTCAGTATTGGGCAAATAATTGTTTTAAATTGCAACTTGTTTGTAGAGTTCATGTTGCTGTCTCTGCGAAGAAGAGGTGTTAACATATTACTTGCTATCCTGGCCTTTCCCAAGATGGTCTTAATATGTAATCTAATCCACGATCAAGCTCTATTTCTAGATACTTTGCAGTATCTGTCTATGGAATTAAAGCGCCGTTGAGATAAACGTTCTCATGAGAAGTTCGTTTGTGACATTTAGTAAAAAGAATAGCCTTGTTTTTTTCCGGATTGATTTTATCTCTCCAGTACCAAAGCCAAGTTTTAAGAGCCTCACATGCCGCTTGAAGTCTTAGCGTGATGACTTTCGGACTCCTTAAAGTGTACATCAGTGCCGTGTCAACTGCATACTGAGCGATTTTTACATCTTGAGCCAGACCATATTGAAGGCCTTTTTGACATCAAAGAATATGACTCCCTTAGCAAGTTTTAAACAAAAACCAGTTTTTATTTGGTCTGTAACTCTAGTAAGTTGATGAGTTGTGGAGAGCCCAAATCTGAAACCATGTTGATGATTTAGCAACAAGTTTTCAGCCGCAGTGTGATCTCGAATTCTTTCCAAGATTACCGTTTCTGTCACCTTACTTAGGGTCGACAGCAGACTAATCGGGCGGTAGTTTTGTAAAAAATGTTTATCCTTTCCAACATTTGGGACAAAAGTAACATGAGACTTTCTCCAAGACGACGGAAAATATGACGTTTTTAGGATTGCATTTGTAATGTTTGTGAGGAACATTACGACCTTGTGAGAAAATACTTCCTGATACACTGGGCCGTCGGATGAGGCCCTGCGCATTTAACGCAGACGTAGGAGGCGTTACATTTATTAGCCAAATGCCCAGCTTCTGGCATCGGTGGCATTGGCTAATTACGCCCGGTTTTCTTTTTACCTCTACATTTACTTCGAGGTTACACAGGAATTTGACATTGAATATTTTGTGGCTCTTAGCCGTATTAGCAAGTTGAATGTAGAGCATGGGAAAAACCCTTTCCTTTCTCCCCATTCTTACGGTCGAAATTACTTCAAAACCCCGCTCTGTAAGTTGGTTCTGAACATCCTCCGCTGAAAAACAGTTGGGGATGCCCCTAACAACTACCTTGAAGGTTTGTTCTGCTTCCGTCTGATAAGAAAAATGATGAATATTTTCTTTATTTAAATAATCAATTGTGTTGTGGAAATGAACCATCGATTTTGATATTAGTTTGATACCCCGCTTCGTGTTAATGGCCCGAAGCAAATAAATCTTCTTACTTGCTAAGGCAGAAGAGGCTAGCGGGTATTTAGATTTGTCAGTGATATAAATTGGAGGAGGTTTTTCCTCGAACACCGTGGAGTGCCAGTTGTCTGAGCTGGTACTGAACCCGAGTTTATATGGTTGATTTGGTCACTCTGTGTGCTATAATCAATATTAATGTGCTGTGAGATGGCGTGTCTCATAGCGTTATTAGTCAAATCAATATGGTTAATAAAAATAATCTTATTCGATATCTCGTTATCTTCAGTAATCTTTAACTTCTTGCTGGCGGCGAGTTTCCTTTGCTGGTTCCGGTTGAGCGCTGGAGCGAATTCATCCTGGTCTACGCGGGTCCTGTCCTGGGAGTCCCTAGAGTCGCGGGTGGCTTGGGAGACAGCGGAGGCCTCAAAGGTGACCGAGCGAGTGTCCGTGTCATCGAGTTCCATCTCGTCGTTTTCGTCCAAGTTGTCAAAATCCTTTTTATCTTCGATTGGCTTTTCCGCTTGTCTTTTCCCACTCTTCAGTGAGAAGATGATTAATTCCTTTGGTTCCTGTGAGAGAAACACGTGGTTTTAGAGCGACGGAAGTTGATACGTTGGTTGACGCGGAGATACAGGCGGTGTTCAACCGTTTGTTGAGCGGATGTTCTCCTGCGCTTTTTTAAGCTGGTCCTTGAGAATTTTTATCTTCCTGGCCTGCTGTCCTCCATTGTTGTTTGGCTTGGCCGAGCGGAACTTAGACTGCTGCTTCGGCATTATTCCGGAAAATAATGCCACTGATTTACAAATAAAATGATAATAAAAAATAAAATTAATCATTTTCTATCAACAATTCAAGTGCTTGTCAGTTGTTTGCAATAAAAATTGCATTTACTCTTAGGCGTAACTTTGCCGGTGTGACTCGGTGTGACTAGATCTCGCTGCGTGGTGTGCGGCTGCTGGCAGTCGAATGTGTACTGAATTTAATTTATCAAAATCAAGACTTTATAGATGAGGGACCGTGTTGATGTGTTTGGATTAGTCCGTAAAATTCCGACCACTAGGCGGCATCAATTTCTCTTAATTTCTTAGGAGGTAATTTCATCCTTTAGTGTTGGTTTCGGATTTTCCGCAAGTGGTGTTGGACGTAAGTCATTAAGATAGAGTTTGAAGGGTGGCCTGTGAGTGTTATTTTCTACTCAGTAGTAGTTGATCCTGGTTGTAATGATCACCCGTTTGAGATCTAGCCACTTGTTGGTGCGTCTTAGCTTTCCGGTTTGGTAAAATTTTGCCCCAGCAAGAGTTCAATTGGGATTTTGATTTTGGCGTTTATTCGGCGTTTGCAGTGGTAAAATACTAATGGTAAAAGTTTGTCTTGCTGTTTGTGTAGCTGTTTTTAGGTTTTTATTTTTTTCTTGAGCTCGGCGTGTTTGCGTTCTACCGGGTTTGCCTAGGTATGATACGTGGTGGTTGTATGATGTTTTGCATTCTACTATTGTACGGTTTTTGAAAATGTTGGCATTCAAGCTGTGTATGCTGTTATTTTGTGGTCTTTGTCTGGGTGACCGGTTGTAATTGTTGAGTAGTGTTGTTTGATTACCTCTTGAGGTTCGTTTAGTGGTACTTCTTGTTAATTGTGGCCAGCATGTGTTTTGATTTTTTTTTTTGTGTTCTGCCAGTTTGTAACCCAGATCAATCTTTTGACGGCGTCGGATGATGAACTGAATTTGCTTGCATTCTCTCTGTGCTTGCTTCTCAACTAGTAGAAAGCGTTCATATTCCTCTACCAACGTGGTAATAAGATTGTCACCTGAGTTCCAACTGAATGAATTTTGCAAAAGATTTACTATGCCAGTGATGTGCTTTACAATAAAGTTAATCTTTTGTAGAATGAGAGATTTTTGGTAAACTTAGGTTTGGCGTCTGTCAAGTTTTTTAACCATACCCGAGTTTGGTTGTCTGTCAGTAGTATGAATGGTTTAACTTTAAGTTAGGCCTAATACTTAATTACACACATAATTGCCATGCATTCTAATTCATTGATGTAGTTGATTTCCTTTTGCTTTAAAGCATTAAGTGTTTGACAGAATTGGTTCCAAAATTGCACTTTTTGTAAGTAGATTAAGTATATGGCGTGATTTTCTGAGTACTCCAATATGTTGCCCAGATAGGCCAGGACTATACTTCCGAGTAGACCAGCTAATACCTAATACCTGCGACATTAGCGTTTGATGCGTTTTTGAGGCCAAAAGACACTACACGGAGTTGGTACGTGCTTTTGTTTAGAACAACAATTGTTCAGAGGTGTTTGCCAATACCTGGGCTTTAAGTCAATTTTACTAAACACTTTGATTGCTTCAAAAGTTTTTAGTGTTTTGTGTAAGTTGGGTAGAGTGCAGCTTTTTTTTGGGTCACGTCGTTGAGTGCTCTGTAATCTATATTAAAAGTGGTGAACCAATAATAATAATTACCGAGGCATAGTAGCTGCTCAAACTTCTCTTATTTATGCCGCTAGCTAAAACTTTTTTTACTTAATTAAAGATTACAGTTTTTTGTGGGCGTTGTAGGTGTAGCAAACGGTATGTATTAGTGTCATGCTTGTTATTTTAATATAATGTTTGACTGTTGGCGTAGTTGTTGGTACCACGTCCTTGTTGAACACTTGTAACGAACCCCGTTATTATTTATTAAAATAATGCCCAAACGTTCGTTTGTTTATGTCGGATAGTGTTATGAACGCGCGCTTGTTATGCAGCATTATTCAGAGACATTTTTGTCGAACGCACGCATAACAAGCCGCGTAAATTATAACCCGTATGCTAGGCAACCCTGGTTGCAACTAGCTGTATTCGGGGTGGCCTACCTTGCTGCCATTAATTAAACATCGTAATTAGCCGGCTACCGACACTTTTCATGTCCGCGACATGATGTTTAATTGATGACGGAACAAACCTGCGTGTTTGTCGGCTTGCCACTCCGTTGTTTATTACTCACCTGCGAGTGTTGTAATCCCTAGTTTGACACTGCCCTTATTGCACTGCACACACTGTACACTCACGGCACCCTTATTTTTTACCGAACATAAATTGCCGCACAGCTGATGTCCAACATCAGCTGTTGCTCGTGTGCTGGGCCCCATAGGCGTCTCATATGGGGTGTGCCATGGGTAAGACAAACCTCCGCCGGAAGTAAGAAGTAACCCAGAGCATCTGTGTGCAGTAATTAGTGATTTGCTATTAATAGGTAAATCACTAGTTACTGTATGCAACCGTCCGAACCCGGCGGACATTTGTTTCTTTTGTATATATTATAGACATTAAGGGGAATTGGGTTTTGAGATTTTGTGGAAATTTTTTTTTATTGTTAGGGGTCATTTTGTTTAATTTAGTTTTAGTTATTAGTTTGGGGTGTATAGGCCACCCCCTATGCACCCCCTATTTATGTTGGCTACCCTGTTCCCGCTCTTTTCCCTTCCACCAGATTTTTCCAAGTTTATCCCCTCTTTTTTCTTTCCCTTTAAATACCGCCGTCCAGTCCTCATAAATTTAATTGAGTCCAGTGGTCCAGTCCAGTAACTCCAGTCCGGAATAGAGTCCAGAGGAATTGAGTCCAGTGGTCCAGTCCAGTAACTCCAGTCCGGAATCCAGTCCAGAGAATTGAGTCCAGTGGTCCAGTCCAGTAACTCCAGTCCGGAATCCAGTCCAGTAAATCCAGTATATATTGAATCCAGTGTTTGAGAACCGAAAATCCAGCCTGCATTAACAGACCAGTTCTAGATATCAGATAAAACATAAACCGTATGTCGAGCCGACAATCTCCCAAGTCGCTTTTAAATTCCTTTTTTTCCTTTCTCCTCAAGCCAGAGTATGCGGCGGCCGGAAGGCGAACCGTTTTTTATTACCATGTGTGTAAATTTAATTTCTTTGTGTCCACACTCCGGTGTGGTGGCGCCCGAGCACCTTCAGTCTCCGGCCAATTAAGTGAGGAAACCCTGCAGATACCCCCGCACAGGTGACGCCTCACGTCCCATAAGGAAGAGACGTCACACACTGTCAAAAAGTTGCAAACCAACTGCTTAAACTCCGTAGTGTCGGGGAACGAGTATTTGGATAGCTGTACTGGTTTGTATGTCTTTATTGGCGGTGCTTTTTAGGGTGCCCTATAGATGGTCGATTTGCTGTCTCTGCCATAGTGTACGCTTTGGCGTAGTTAGTCCAAGCTATCTTGGTGCTTGTTTAGTCATGGGCTACCCAGAATTAACTCTTTTCCTAACTTTGAGGCAAACAGTAAGGTGTTTTAATGGTCATATTAACGGTGTTTCTCCAATTGTATTAAAAAAGATGGATGGATTTGTTTGTGCAACGGAGATTGTCGGGAGTCTTGGGTTTCCTGACTTTAAGACTGCTGATTGGTAGTGACTTTGATTTGTCAAAGTTCAAGCTTTATAGATAAGGCTACCGTGGTGGTGTGCTCAAATGGATCTGTAAAGCTCTGCCAATTGAGCGGCATCAACGTTCCCTACCTTATACATTTATAACAGTGCATGGATTATGCTAAAGACTAATTGTATAAATTTTTTTAAAGAGGTTTGTTAATGTTTTTGTTTAGTCGGGCTCTAGTAGTTGCAATAGTTTTTTGTAGATTTGGTCTGTGTTTGTTGCACTTGAAACGTTTTATTTCAAAATTTGTCTTTTTTGTTGTTATTTTAAACCCAAAATTCACATGCAGGGCAGGTAGAATTGTTCATCCATATACTCTATTTACCTGAAAAGTTTCCTGGTCTATACCATGATTACATTTTTTTAACTTTCTGTTGTAACAATTATACTGCCGTAACTTATCAAATAACACAAATATATATCCCAAAAATGAATTACAAAAATTCAATTTTTTATTTCTTACTAAGTAAATAAAATATTAATTATTTATTCTTTGAGTATTTAAGCAAATCCGTAACTTCTGGATTAGGTTGAGTGCGTCCCAATTGCGTAAACTGTCCCTTAATCATCTCCAACTGTGAAGTCATCCTCAAATCAATTCCAAATTGTTTACAAGTTTTAGAAAACACTGGATAGATGTGTTGTAATAAACCATGATCCAGAGTTGGAAAAAAATGATGCAAGCCATGATCTCCAAAATTAGTAATTACTAAAAAGTGGTTGCCTGTTATATCATGCCTATCCATTACTGCGTTCAATTGATGAATGCCCCAATCCATTTCTTTGCTATAAAAGTAAATTTGTTTCAATTATTGGTTTCAAATTAAAGTAAATAAATAATTTACCCAACGGCATCTCCATCATGAAAAATATCCGGATGATGGTGAGCAGCATTTAAACCAATCATACCAAATAAGAAACTTCCTATTAATATAATTGTGTTCCACATTCCAAAAGTTGCCAAAATTGATTGACTGCCAAAATGATACATGAGTAATGGAAGCGTCATTGGAATAATGTTGGTAGCTTTGAGTAAACTGAGATCTTTTGCATTAATTACAGGAACAATTCTAAAATTAAAATATATAATATCAAACTATTTTATTTAATGAGACATTTTACCGTTTGGCCAATGATAAATGGAATAATGTAAGCCAGATAATTGGAGCCATAATCCAAGAAATATATTTCTTTAATGTAGGTTTTGGTGTTGGTAAATATTCCAAGAACGGTTCAAAAAGTGATATTTCCAAATCATATATTGTATTAGTGAGCAAGTGGTGACTTAAAACATGACTTATTCTCCATTCTCTAAAAAATAGTCAACAATAATTCAAGACATTAATAAATTATTTTTTTTTACCTAGATTCCAATAATGATAAATCAAAATAATACATTCTAAAATTATCTTTTTGATGAAAATAATTATGTCCTATTATTGTAGTCCAACATAATGTTAATCCAGCAGTTAAAGCTAATGTATAAGACCAGAAATAACAGCTTAAAATACTAAGCAAAAAAGTACTGGCAATCATAACATCAGCCAACAAATTAGATTTCATAACTGCATCTTTTGGAATTGTATCCAAAATTTCAGAAACATTTTTCTTTAATGTGCGGTAAAATCCATCATCTTTAAAAGTATATGGAGCATGTCTTGGACTAGCAGCTTTTCTTACATGAAATTTTTTTAAGAGTTGTGCGGGTAGTTTACTTAAATGATGAACTTCGAAAGCTTCTGTTATATCAGTACCCTAAAAAAAATAGTTATAATTAATTGTTAAAACATTTTTATTATATAATATACTTACTTTGGTAACTTCTAACCACCATTTACCTCCAGGATGTCGATTGATGTAATCAGTAAGGTCGTATAAATCATCTTGAATTCTCCAATATCCCTCAGCACCATCGTCTTTGCGTTTATCTTCCAACCACAAATCACCAGTTTTAATAATAGGTGGAATATCTCTGTTTGAAGGATATTTAAATCCCAAACTGGATGGAGCCAAATCTTCTCTTGGTGGCATTATATGTTAACACGTTAGAATATGAAATTGCAATGTAATAGCATCTGCATTATCAGTATTATGTTTGATAGGTTAAAGATCAGTTTGGGTTTATCTTAAAGATAATATTTAATTTGTTGTTACCTATTTCTAGTAACGGATTAAATTATCGTTTACTTGTATTTACAAACTTATTTAATTTACTTTTCTAAACTAGATTTGTAACTACGTAACAATTGATATTTATTTAAAAATAATGATTTAATAATTGAGTATAATGCTTATCAATTTACTTACATAGATAACAGTTTGATACTAATTACAACAACAATATTGATTAAATCTATCTCGTAAATTATAATAAGTTTAGAACAAACACATCAAATATTTGATCATACTAAAGGTATCAATATTATCATCAACAATATTGAACAATCTTTGCACAATATATTGCTAAAACCACCTACACGTTGCAATATAATTGCACAAACTTTTTGTTAGTTACTGACACTTCTGCAGTCAATATGTGGAATAAAACAAAGCAAGTTGTATGACCATTGCTTTAGTTATAGCTTAAAAAAAAAAAAAGAAAATGGATAAAGAAATGATTAAAAAAATATTTTTTTAGATTAGATTGTACAATAAAAATCAAACGTTTTTTGGTTGACTCAATATATTGTGCAATCTTTCAATATGATCTAAAGACGGTCAATAGTATTGTATATCAATTATTGTGCAATATATTGATTATAATATTGAAAGTCTAAGGACCGCTTAAGAACTAGTTATTAGAAAGCCAATATGATTGCATGTGACGTTAATTTAGAAGAAGAACGCCTATATGCAAAAAAAAGCTATTAAAAGCGCTATTACTGTTACCAACTGCAGTCCCCTAGATGCTAGAGATGTAGATGTGTGTGTAACGCTACCAAAACAGCAACCTTCGATTTGGTAACCTATGCCCTTTTGTGAGGGTAAGAGGTGGACAGGGTTTCACTTACCGTTGTAGCTTAGTGGAGACGGGGGTGGTAAGTTGTGAGCGCCACGGGATCTTTCTACGAAGTCCACCCTGTAATTGGCCACACCTCCTAATGGTAGAACCCGATACCAAAAAGTTATACAAAAAGGCGTATGCGGATATCAAATGTAAAGGAAGCTAATACAATTTATTTGTATACGGCAAATTAATGTTTGAGAGAGGAACATCAATAAATGTACAAAATTAAATGCAAACATACAGGTACAAATACACCCAATTTATTAGATTGTTTCCAAAAAAAGTATTTACAACACTTTATGCCAATCTACCATTAACAAGTAAAATTAAATGTAAAGTTCAACAGTTTACAACTTATTAACAAACATCGATCTAAATAAATCGAACAACCTTGCTTTCGACAAATCAACCAATGCCTTTAATAACTATAAGCAATGAACATAACAAAATACGTAAGTGGTAAATAAGCCGTGAAATTTTAAATCAAAATATCGGTATATATAAAAAAAAGATGTACTCACGGTTTGGGTCCCTGTTCAGGCATAGTGTTATCCCCGTACAAAGATCCTGTAAGGCAAAAATTAGCACGCCCAAAAAAAACAAAACAATAAATTTCACAGCCCACAGTTATCTCGCTGCCTTACACCAAGTGGTAGAAGGCACAAAACAAATATTGCATTGCAAAAAAAAACAATAATTATAAAGGCTGAACATGAAGGTTGTCGTTATCACGTGGTTTTCTTTTACCTGTTGAACACTTCTGGATTCTTGAAAATAAGCCACTTCACTTCAATTGGGAGCAGGATGTGAGACTTGGGAACACCAGCGGCCTTACGCTTGAACACACTTCTGTATTCTTTAAATAAACCAATCCAATCACTTCAATTGGGAGCAGGATGTGAGACTTGGGAACATCAGCGGCCTCACGCTTGAACACACTTCTGTATTCTTCAGCACGTCCTATGCGGAACGTCAAGAGGGGTCTCCCGTACCTGCGATAGATACAGCAGAGTGGTGACCGTTCTGGGACGTTAAATAAACTAGAACGCCCGTAGTAAAGAACCTAAAACATGCCATACAAAACCATAATTACAAATAGTTCTGCAAACCCCGGAAAGCAATAAAAACAAGAGAAAACAATCACTAAACCAACCTGAGATTTTAATACGGTCCTACAATCCTTTTAGATAACTTCCAGCCATGAGATGTGGGTGGGTGACAAATCCGCCATGCGGTTGTGGTATAAACGATAAACCCCCTAAATCTCCCTTAGCGGGTAGCACACAGCACAATATATCACCACTCAATGCAGTTTAAACGGCGAGTATATAAATCAGGCCACGATCCCTAAGGATTTACAAATCCTCTCAGAATACTCGCCACTGCCACAACACCACACCACGACACCTCAACGACCAGAAAAGGAATGAATCTCATTCTCTGTGAAGCATGGCGTCTTGCCAATCAAACCGATGCGCAGATGATTCTAATTAGGTAAAATTCAAATTTTGCGCCAAACCCATATGCGCTGAACAACGTGATCAGAAGATGGCTGATAGGTGTCAAGTTGAAAGTGACAACAAAGTGGATTAACAGCCACAAGTAAGTACAGCAGTTCAAGTTAATAAAATTAACAAAATAAGTCATCCCAACCACTTATCGTAACTTCCTTGCTCCTGAGAAATCATTCTTGCAGAATTGAACCACCTAACCTCGAATCCACTACACAACACAACAATTACTTGATATCCAAAATAACAACCCCCCAGTCTCTAACAAAGCGGTAAATCCTCCCTTGAGTAGTACTTACAAAAATTAACTCTAACAATAACCCAAAATCCTAGTAGGAATACTACCCGAGGTGAATAAAACCCATCATCGTAACCGCAATCATACTCAAACTAAACAATTAATCGAATCCCTATTAGTACTCTCCCATGCAATCTACAGCATAATACAACCTTTCTCGATTAACAATTAATAACAATTGCATTAAAATAATCTAATCGCAACTTGTTTTTAGATTAAAACCGAGAGGATCGGGGCCAGTCCACGATCAAACCTAAATCCACAGCAAAGACCAGCACAGGAAACATGTGAGTATTAAGTTTTTATAAAACATCAAAATAACTTAATTATAATGTAGTTAGATACAAATTTCAAAATAAAAATACAGCTCCTAATTCACCTCAACATCATTTTCATTCAACCAAGTGTATACTTGGTTGCATACCACTAATTCCTATTTTTGATTTTAGGAATTCCAACGACAGCAACTCCCCGGGAATCATGCCGTTACAAATACCCCCCTTACTTCCCCGAAAAAAACTTTCCACAGAAGTTTTCCGAAAAAACATAATTGTAAGGCACTAAAATCAAATAGACCTAAATTTAAGCAGAGCCTCAACAGGCCTCTACCTTAACGCACACATACAAAAAAAAATAACCCAAAAAAAAAAGAATAAATAACCCACAAAAAGTAAAACAGAACCAGTTATACCTGAGTGATGTAGACATTAAGCAGCCCAAAAGAGAAAAGAGAAGAGTTGACTACAGACAGTCAAAGAAAGAGTACCTAAAGTAGCGTACCAAAAAAATACTGTAGTCCAACATTCCTCCCCTAACCTAAAGACTTCTTTGACACCTTCCATCGGGGCTGAATCTTAGTGAATGTTGGTCGGCAAAAGGAAAAAGAAAATGAAATTAGGAAGCTGCCAATGTCCACCACTCAACGTCACGCCCAATTGTACCAAATCCTAACCATGTCCTTCAGCCAAAATTCGTCATAATTGGGGTATGTGGGTGTCTCCCCATACCCCGGTGCCGAAAAATAAACCTGGGCACTATCGCCCACCAAAACACAAACCAACGACACAAATCATACAAACAAACACACACAAATGTTGCTGTTGGAGAAATCAAGGATGTTAGGCGCAACCGTCGGGTCATTCAAGGGACTTTTACCCTACGCAAAATCACAGTTGCCCTATTCTTTTGCCGGGGTCAACACAGCTAGTTCGATTAGTGACTCAAGAAAGGCTTTAAGTCCTTAGCGTGCCAAACTCCTCGCAATTTTCCCATCTCATCCACTATGTCATACGTCCATAGGGACAATTTTTTCTTCACGGTGTAAGGTCCAACAAACTTTTTACCCAGTTTTGCCGAATATAACTGTCCTGCGTCGAATAGCATCATATTCCTTCTGAGTACTTGATCCCCTTCGTAAAATTCGTCGGGTCTACGGCGGAGGTCATAGTATTTTTTATTCTTCTCATGGGCTTGTCTTAATCGATCCTCAACTTTCTTAAAAAAATCCGGAAATACTTCTGACCGGGCCACCACATTGGCGCGATCAAAATGAACATTCTCCAATTCTGTAAGCAAGGTGAAATTGGTACCCTTCAAAACTTGTTCTCGCCCAAAGTTAAGAAAATAAGACGTAAATCCAGTTGTTTCGTGCCGCGCTGTACGAATGGCACACGCTATTTTTGGCAACTCCTTATCCCACAGACGTTGGTTGTCCCCGATATAGGAAACAAGCATTGACTTCAAGACGCGATTCACCCTCTCCGTAGGATTTGCTTGGGGGTGGTAGACCGCATTGTAACGACATTGCACACCATAAGTGGCACAGGATTCCTTAAACAAACGGCTAGTGAATTGTTTTCCGTTATCAGTAATAATTAATTGTGGAGGGCCTTAAACAAAATAGACCTCGTTCTCCAGTCTTTTGACAACCTCCTGAGCTATAGCCTTCTTTAAAGAAAAGAACAGGGAATATATTAAAAAATAATCCGACACAACAAAAATATACATGTTCCCGGACATTGATCAAGGAAATGGACCAACCAAATCCGCAGTTATCATCTGCCACGGACGGGAAACCTTAGGTTGGGACAACATAAAACCCAAAGGCTTCCTGGCATCACCCTTTACACGTTGACAGACGTCGCAACGTCTAACGTATCGAGTCACGTCGCATCGTAATTTAGGCCAGAAATACTGATAAAATATTCTATGAAAGGTTTTGTAAACACCTAAATGACCTGCGGTAGGTACATCGTGACAATTTCGAAAAATCTCTTCTCGTTTCTCCTTAGGAACTACCACCTTCCAGTCCTCCCCGGTATCCTGTAGGGCCGGATAGGTAGGCTTCACGTGTTTATACAACACATAACCTTCAACACGCCAATCGGGGTAATGCAAAGGGTTTGACTTCACCTTTTGTATCATCTGAAGATACCATTTGTCCGTAATCTCAGTCACTACAATTTCTTCACATTTCGAGACGCCTCGAGAAAGATAATCTGGGACCACGTGATCTTTTCCTCGGCGATGGATAACAGTAAAGTTAAATTGTTAAAGTCTCACAGCCCAACGAGAAAGTCGACCTTGGGGATCGTGCAAGTTATTCAACCACACAAGCGAGTGATGATCGGTTATTACCGAAAAGACTGAACCCTCCAAATACGGCCGCAATTTTTCAATGGCCCAAATCACTGCCAAACATTCACGCTTTGTGGTATGGTATTTTCGTTCACATGAGTTCAAGGTGCGGCTCAGGTAACAAATTACTTGCTCACCCTCCGGATATTCTTGGCTTAACACTGTCCCAATACCGTAATCACTTGCATCAGTTTGCAGTACGAATGGATGATCAAAATCAGGACAGCGAAGAATCGGAGCCGTCACCAGCGCACTTTTTAGGTTATCAAAAGTTTTCTGACACTTTTCCGACCAATGAAACTTTTGGTGTTTCTTCAACAGCGTGAACAAAGGAGATAAGGTAGTAGAGAAAGCGGGTATAAATTTTTTATACCAAGAAACTATTCCAACAAAACTGCGGACTTGTTTGACAGTAGAAGGAGGTGGCAGTTCTAAAATCGCTTTCACCTTGTCTCCGTCTACCCGAATACCTCTCGCATCAACTACGTAGCCTAAGTATTTGAGTTCTGGCCTACAAAACTGGCACTTCTCTTTGCTCAAGATTAGGCCCGCTTCCAGCAACTTTCGGAAAACTTCTTTCAACACCCGACAGTGTTCCTCAAAAGTAGATGAAATAACAATAATGTCGTCGAGGTACACGAACACATTTTCCTTCAGCTCGGCTCCCAATACATTATCTATCAGCCTCTGCCACGTTGCTGGGGCATTATGTAAACCAAATGGCATGCGCGTAAATCGAAATAATCCCCTCCCCGGCACGGTAAAACTAAGAAAATTCTTTGAGTCTTCGGCACTTGCCAATAGGCGGACTTGATATCAAGTGACGAGAGATAATTAGCCCGACCCAAACGATCCAAGATAGCCGAGATGTATGGCAAAAGGTATGCGTCGCGTTTAGTGACAGCATTTAATTTGCGAAAGTCGACGCAAAATCGAAAAGACCCATTCTTTTTGGGTATAAGAAGCACAGGAAATGACCACGGAGAATTTGACTTCTCCACTACACCTGCCGTCAACATTTTGTCTAACTCGCGATTAATATGCTTCTGTACATGGGGAGACACCGGATAATACTTTAGCTTAATCGGCGGAGATTCTGTGGTAATTACATGTTCCACTAGTGAAGTACAACCTATTGCCTGGGGATTTGTAACGGCATGATTACCGGGGAGTTGCTGTCGTTGGAATTCCTAAAATAAAAAATAGGGATTAGTGGTATGCAACCAAGTATACACTTGGTTGAATAAAAATGATGTTGAGGTGAATTAGGAGCTGTATTTTTATTTTGAAATTAGTATCTAACTACTTTATAATTAAGTTATTTTGATGTTTTTTTAAAACTTAATACTCACATGTTTCCTGTGCTGGTCTTTGCTGTGGATTTAGGTTTGATCGTGGACTGGCCCCGATCCTCTCGGTTTTAATCTAAAAACCAGTTGCGATTAGATTATTTTAATGCAATTGTTATTAATTGTTAATCGAGAAAGGTTGTAGTATGCTGTAGATTGCATGAGAGAGTGCTAATAGGGATTCGATTAATTGTTTAGTTTGAGTATGATTGCGGTTACGATGATGGGTTTTATTCACCTCGGGTAGTATTCCTACTAGGATTTTGGGTTATCGTTAGAGTTAATTTTTGTAAGTACTACTCAAGAGAGGATTTACCGCTTTGTTAGAGACTGGGGGGTTGTTATTTTGGATATCAAGTAATTGTTGTGTTGTGTAGTGGATTCGAGGTTTGGTGGTTCAATTCTGCAAGGATGATTTCTCAGGGGCAAGGAAGTTACGATAAGTGGTTGGGATGACTTATTTTGTTAATTTTATTAACTTGAACTGCTGTACTTACTTGTGGCTGTTAATCCACTTTGTTGTCACTTTCAACTTGACACTTATCAGCCATCTTCTGATCACGTTGTTCAGCGCATATGGGTTTGGCGCAAAATTTGAAAAATTTAAAATCTCAGGTTGGTTTAGTGATTAATTTCTCTTGTTTTTATTGCTTTCCGGGGTTTGCAGAATTATTTGTAATTCTGGTTTTGTATGGCATGTTTTAGGTTCTTTACTACGGGCGTTCTAGTTTATTTTTAACGTCCCAGAACGGTCACCACTCTGCTGTATCTATCGTAGGTAAGGGAGACCCCTCTTGACGTTCCGCATAGAACGTGCTGAAGAATACAGAAGTGTGTTCAAGCGTGAGGCCGCTGATGTTCCCAAGTCTCACATCCTGCTCACAATTGAAGTGATTGGTTTGGTTTATTTGAAGAACACAGAAGTGTGTTCAAGCGTGAGGCCGCTGGTATTCCCAAGTCTCACATCCTGCTCCCAATTGAAGTACTTTACTTATTTCCAAGAATCCAGAAGTGTTCAACAGGAAGAAGACAACCACGTAATAACGACAACCTTCATGTTCAGCCTTTATAATTATTAGTTTTTTTTTGCAATGCAATATTTGTTTTGTGCCTTCTACCACTTGGTGTAAGGCAGCGAGATAACTGTGGGCTGTGAAATTTATTGTTTTGTTTTTTTCGGGCGTGGTAATTTTTGCCTTACAGGATCTTTGGACGGGGATAGCGCTGTGCCTGGACAGGGACCCAAACCGTGAGTACTCTTTTTTTTATATATATACCGATATTTTGATTTAAAATTTCACTACGCAGTAGTTTACTGAATTCCACTTAAAGCTGTGGTAATCGGCCAAGGTTTTCTTCTTCTTCCAGGTACGTTTATTCACTATGTGCACTGTGTTCCGTTCTTTTTTGCGCAGCCGGTTTGAATTTTTGAGAGAGTTTTGCGTCTTTTTTGACGTGATAAACGGCAATGACTGTGTTGGTAGCATGCACATGGACTGTGCATGTCTTGTTGAAGTCTATGCCGGGCTCAACTGCAGGCAAATCCGGTTGGACTTCTTTGGATATGTTTTGGAGGTCGGATGTCTAGACAGACGGAATGTGATGGGTCTGTATTTCTTTCGCTATTTCTGGGGTGCAGAGCGTGGCAATATCAGCCGTGAAGCAGGTATAGGTCACTGGTGGTGGTGACGGTAGGTAAGGTAAAGCCGACGTGTAATACGTCTTTGTGGTACTCGTCCTTGACGTGTGTTACGGTGGTTGTGACCTAAAGTAACGTGACTTGATGTTTGGCCTCAATGATGCTCACTTGCAAAGTTCCGATTGGTTTCAATATAAGTTTTTGGATTTTTTTGTTTTTTTTTGCAAGCATATTGAGGTACCTTGCTCGGTTGTTCATGTTGTTGGCTACGTCTACCAAAAACATATGCGCCTAGTGCGCGACTTGCGGGTTACAGATGTTCTGCGGATTCTTTATCATTGTCAGCATGTCTGTTATTTCTTGTAATAACCAATAGATGTCGTTTTGATTCATTTTCCAGTCACTTAGAAGACGTTCACCAAGTTGGACTAATGTCCCGTCATATTGACGGGGTGGTAAATTAAGTAATCGGCCCGTTTTCATAGGTTATACAGATATAACGCCAGGTATCAGTTCATGTTTTGATGGTTCCAAAACTGGTGACGTTGCAGAACCGTAGCCGTTTGGGGTTGGTCCAAAATATGAGTCTGGACATGTCTCATGACGGTGTGGGGTGTGCTGAGTGTGATCACAGCAAGTCAGTTGACAAGAGTCTTAACCTGGTAGGGGACCGTGGTGTTATATAACACGTGGTTCTGTCATCATCAGAGACCGTTTGTCTAAATTCTTCAGAGCGTCTCTGTCGCCTAGTCTTTTTCTTTTTGGGTTGTGTGATGCGGAAACGTAAAAGCACTATGCTTTTTAATGCCTTACGTTAGGCGCCATTTGTTACCGGCTGCAGTCCCCCAGATGCCAGGAGTGTAGCCGTCTAAAAAGTCTCTTAGTTAGATTTCCGGGGGAGACAGTAACAACTTTTTGAACAAAAAAGTTTTAAAGTTATCCAATAATTTAAGAATAGGCCCATGAAATGCAAACAGCTTGTATACAGTGGTATTAAAAATAGAAAAACTCAAAGTAAAAATACTTGGGGTAAATAATATAAAATAAACAGGAACAATTTTGCTAGATACAAGGAACGGAAGGATGTACTACTTGGGCAGCTATGGGTGCATTTAAGAAACACAACCGTTGGTTTATAGCTTTTAAATGTACAAAAAAATGACAGAAGCTAAAAAAAGCATGAACACTAATCACGTTTTAAAAATAAACATAGACGCATCATATTAACTAATGTGAAAGATAAACTAGAAAGATTAAAAACTTATAATTATTTTTTTTTTAATGATCAAAGAACACAAGAACAGTGGAAAAGCAAAGACTCAAAATAATGAAACATAAATCTTTTAAAGCCTTAAAGAGTATAAAGCCAAAAATAAAAAAGTATAAGCAGTATAATTTGGATTCACGTTAAATTGACTTTATAGAAGAATACTAAAAAACTTAATAAAAAAAAGTATAGCAAACGCAAAAAAGAAGAGCAGAGTAGATTTAGAGCGGGATGGAAGTGCACGAATAACGTGTTTACACTAAAGCAACTTATAGAAAAACAAACAAATATTAACCAAGAAACACATTTTACGTTTATCAATTTTAGAATGGCTTACAATAACATTCCAGTAAGAATGCTTTAGAAAATAATGGAATGGAACCATACACTGTTGTATAAAGGCTCAAAATCTAGAGTAAAAATTGGTAGCAAATTATAAAGAAGCTTTTTTGTAAATAAAATACTGTGCCAGGAATGTTGTACATCACCAACTTTATTTAAAATATATGTGGCAAAAGCACTTAGAAAATTGAAAAAAAAAATTGCAATGGAATAGGTATAAAAATAGAAGAAACGTGCTTATACACATTACAATTTGCCAACGACATAGACAACTCCAAATACATGACAAAAAAAATACAAGAAGAATACGATACATAAGGGCTAGAGCTAACATCTAAAAAACAAAATATTTGGACTGTTAACAAACTTACAATAGAAAACAAGAAAACAATAGAAGTCTGCAAAAGATACACCCACCTAGGAGTTATCTTTAACAACAAAGGAAATGACGATGAGGAAATAACAGCACAAATTATACACATGCAGATTATTCTGAAGTAAAAAAATTAAAATACGCAATCAAATAGAAGATAAATGTACATAAATGTATTAAAGAATGTGTAAAAATTGATTACCTAGAAAAGCGATGGAATGAGTCCTAGCACAAAGAAGAAAAAAAGGAAAACTAAGAAAACATTGGAAAGAAGGAATAACAGAAGCGGTAAATGCTAGAAACCTTTAACAAAAACAGTGAAATAATAAAGGAGAATAGAAATTGGGTATCGGACAACGTTGACAAATGCTCTAAAACTGACTATATATAGATAGCCTTAAAACAAGATAAGCTCTCTTTAGAATAAGTGTTTTTACTAAGGATGTGTATGCTTGTTTTATTAGTTTTTAAAAAGCATTTAAAACAGTTAAGCAAAATAGTCTACATCAACTGATAGCAAAAAAGAACACTGACTAGAAAGATGCTAGGATAATTACCAACTTATACTAAAGACAAAACTCAAAAAAGTATATTTAAAAAAGCAACAGGTATTAACATAAACAAGAATTAAAATAAATCTGCAAAAAACAAAATTACTATAAATCTGATAACTCACAAGTACAACTGGGTACCAAAAACACAACAACTAAAAAAGTTAATTCTTATAAATATTTTAAAAATCAGGATGGAACAATTTGTTCTACAAAGCATAAACAATAAAATTAAGAGTAGAAATAGCAATATTAGTGTTTCGGACAATAAAAACATAGCTGAGAAACCTGCGCAAGTGGTTTGATTCTACTAACACAAAATTATTTAGAGCAGCGGATAATAAGATAAAGATAGTAACAATAATGTCCAATTTCTGACAAAAGAAAGACTACAAGATCAAAATGACTAATTTGAATCTTTGCCAAATTTAGTTCTTCTATACTGCTAGTATTGTAACAAATTTGAATAAACATCATACAATGGTTTTTTTCAGAATGTACTAACTAAACAACTTTTTTAAGAATTTTTATATTGAGATACTAGTACCCCGATAAATGTTTACATTGTATTATGTCGTTGATTTTTTATCAAAAAAACACTATCACTATAGTACTAATATTGTAGCAAATTTGAATAAATTTTATACAATACATTTGAATGTAGCAAACTAATAGTTAAAAAAAAAATTGTGTTGAATGTTTTTTTAATTAAACTGAACCTGGCAAAATTTAGTACTATTATTGTAGCAATTTGAAAAAACTTTATACGTTTTTTTTTAAATGTTGCAAAAACAAGTTTTTTGTAGTTTTTATTCAGGTATTAGTACTATGTTAAATGTTTTTAAAATTATACATAAATTTTTTTCAAAGTTTTGTTCTATTGTAGTACTATTACTATTGTAAAATATTTTTTTAACATTTAGTTTTATAAACGTAAACCTTTCCATTAGTTCTTTGTGTGGTTTTAATTATTGTATATAATTTTTGTATTTTTTTGAAAACCTAAAAGATTTTAATAATCTTACAATTGCTTGTGGAATAGAATATAATCTTAATAAAAATGCTGAACTAGACTTTGAAAAAGAATCTTACATTAAGATGATTATGTTAAGTAATTGTTTAAACAATAATTTACTTATGAAATGAATTAATAATTTATTCAAACTCAATCTAACAATCACTGCGGTCAAAGGTCAAAACAATTATTCAAATAATCTACTACTAAAAAACTTGAAGAAGATAACAAACTGCTACGGCAAGGTTAACGTAGTTAGAATTAATAATGTAAACAATGCATTTAACGTAGGCAACCAAAAAGACAATATTATTGGAAACGCTGCAGAGAGTTTTTTTTTTTAGCTTACATGACCATACCATACAAATTGTATGTGTTCTGCATTTAAACAATAAAATTCTTGAAATAGAATCATTTTTACCAGAACGCATAAATAAATATTCATTTATATGCATATGCAAACATTTGCTTTCCAACAATGAAGTTGAAATTGATTAATCTATTTACATTGTGATCTTAAATTAGATATTTTAGTAACAAAACAATTAAATTTTATATAGGATATTACTAATTATAGAATTATATGCATTCAGTCTGCAATTCCTAAGTTGTTTGATCAAATTGTAACTCAAATACAATAGATATGCAAAAGCATTTTAGTAGAACAGCAACATGGGTTTTGTGACTTTTACAAATCTTCTTTGTTACAAAAATGATCTTTTAGATGCTTTTCAATCAAGAGTTTTGATTGTTTTGTGGTTGTTGAGTTTTTTGGAAAATCGTACTCAGTGTGTGAAGATTAATAACTTTTTATCAAAACCAATTGTTGTTTTATCTGGGGTTTTTCAAGGGTCTCATTGTGGACCAATCCAATTAGTAGAATTTGTAGAATCGCAACTAGTTTTTCTAATAATATTAATTTATTTTGTGTTTTAAAATGTAGTTTTAAGAATCAATTAAAATGTGTTGATGAATAATTTTATATTTTGTTACACGTTATTTGTACACATATATAAAATGTGTACAAATAACGTGTAATGCACAACAATTTTAAACAACATAACCTATTATCACAATCTTACCAAAATTTATTTTAAATTTAAATGTCCCATTTTCTACCTACAGCATGATACATATAATCCAACCTATTTACAAATAATGTGTTATGACAGATTACATTCAAACAAGTTATAGTTACGGTTTATGTTGACAAAAATATAGCAAATCTGTTAAATAGTATTCTGTTTAAACTGTCAACAAAAAGTTACAACTTTTTTTTAAGTTACTGGAAGCAGTTTTCAGTAATGTGAAAATTATCATAAGTTGGCCAAATGTACTACATCTGTCAAAAAGTTGATTCTATACTGTCATAAAATGTAAATACATCTGCTAAAAAGTTATTCGATTGTTATAAATAATACTACATTAATCAAAAAGTTGGCATAAATATGCCAAATTATTTTTTCAACTGTCAAAAAAGTTACTACATTTAGCTAAAAGTTATTAAACCGTAATTGAGTGTATTTTGCAGTCCGGCAACCGGTATTTCCTATTTTTAACAGGCTATTACAAAAATAATATTTATTTTTATTTTTATACAGTTTAATAGATTATGGATAAGTTTTTAACTAATCAACTCGTATACGTGGTTAAAAACTTTATACAAAGTCAATCAATCAACACTCAAAGGCAGTTTTGTGAAGACTTAAAGTCAGTTTCGTAAACACTAAAATTTTTGTTTTTATTTTAATTTAATAAAATTTACTACATTGTATTTATTAATTTTGAGTTTATCATAACTAGTGCCTCAGCCAAAAATTATTTTTTATAAAAATCTTAGTCTTGTAAGTATACGTATTAATTTAAATGCCTTTAAAAATAAATTGTCTTAATATGGATTTGTGTCTTAGTACACTTGCTTAAGTGCCTACACTATTATTTTAATCTAAATATTAACTCAAAGTGTACTTCTACTACAAATGTCTAGTATTTCAATTTAATTTAATTGTTTTACTTTATTAAGTGCCCCACAATATTTTAGTACTAAACTAAGTGCACTCAACTATTTTTTTAGTCTGAGTTAACCTATACTTTATATTTTATACAAGCGTTTTTTGAAAAAATACTTTAATAAGTTTTCCGCTTTATGCTTTGTTTTATTAATGCGTAAAAGTTACCAGTTGATCAACTTTTAAACTAAAAGAAAAATTGTTTTTCAAAATGTGCATTGAGTGACCAACATTGATTCCAACTTAATTTTTTTTTTAAATCCTAAACTTTTGGTGAAGCGTATTAAATGCAAAAATTATTTAAATTGTTTTTTTAATGTCCAAAATATAATCTAAATGTAAATAAGATTTAAAAAATTGTTTTATTAATGCCTAAATAATTGGTTTTTATTCAATTTTTAAACTAAACTAAAAAAATGTTTTTTAAAGTGTGAATCAAGTGCCCAAAAGTACAAATTATATGCTATTTAAGTGCATTACATTCAAAACTGCTTTAAACTGTTTTTTTAAAACATAAAATGTATTTTAAATACAGATATGGTTAAAAAATTTACTTTATCAATGCTTGTTGCACAACTTTTATGCCAACAATGAAAATGCTATTTTAAAATATGGATTGAGTGACCAACATTGATTTCAAATTAAATTTCTCTAAAACCCTAAACATTTGGTAATAATAATAATAATAATAAAAATAATAATAATAATTCTTTATTGACTGCATATAAAAAAACCATTTACATCTACATCATCTTGCACATAAATAATGATGAATAATACAAACAATGTATAATACTTAAAACTAGACAAAGTATATAAAAAATACAAAATAAACACAGAAATTGTATACATATAAAGACAAAATATAAAATATAAAATATAAAATTATTCAATAACACATTTTAAACGATTTTTAAATGTATATTTAGAATCGCAAAACAGATCAATGTTATTAGAAAAACTATTCGCAACTCTACACACTCTGCCAATTGGATTGTTGAAACCATAGTTGGTAGAATGTATAAATTCTTTAAACAATGAAGACTGCTTAGTTTAGCAATTATTGTTGGATACTTTAAACGGAAGAGATAGAAGTAGCTCTTGGCAATCAATCTCAGACATCAAAAGTCCACGTAAAAATGTTAAGTCGGCTCTTATGCGCCTAAGTTCCAGCGATGGAAGATTATATTGCAATGCAATGTGGTTGAAATCGTAGTTTTCAGAAAAAATGCCCAATTTGTACAACAAAAAACGAAAAAATTTGTTTTGAATCTATATATGAATGCTGTAGAATGGGCACCAAACTGACGGAGCATACTCTAAATGGGAGCGTACCAATGCACAATAAAGTAGTTTGAGTGTGCTTGGAGATAGGTCAGTAGACATTTTCATAGCACGGTTACTCATATAGGTTATATGCTCAACAAAAGTTAGTTTTGGGTCAAAGATTACGCCCAAATCCTTTATTTGTGTAACATGTTCCAATACTATTTTGCCAATAGTATAATCATACGATACATTACTTAACGTTCTGTTGAAGCTTATAAAAAAACATTTATTTAGATAAAACAACAACTTATTAATAAGACACTATGATTGAACAGAATTCAAGTCATTTTGCAAACTAATGCAATCATCGATAGATGATATTTTTCGATAAATTATTAGATCGTCAGCAAATAAAAGAAAAGAGGAAGAATTAATAGAATAAGACAGATTGTTAATAAAGAGTAAAAACAGAATTGGTCTACAATGATATCCCTGAGGAATACCAGATGGAACGATAATAGGTTGTGATAAAAAGTTATTAATTATCACACACTGAGTACGATTTTCCAAAAAACTCGACAACCATGCAATAACAGAGTAATAAAAACCGAAAACCCGAAGCTTTGCAATCAAAATTCTATGGTTAACGCAATCGAAAGCTTTCGAAAAATCTATATAAATAGAATCAACTTGAACTCTTGATTTTAAAGCATTTAAAAGATCATTTTTGTAACAAAGAAGGTTTGTAAGAGTACAAAGACTATCACAAATCCCATGTTGCTGTTCCGCTATAATGCTTTGGCCATCCATTGTATTTGGCCAGTAACAATATGATTAAACAACTTAGGAATGGCAGACTAGATGCATATACCTCTGTAATTAGTAATATCCTCCTTAGCTCCAGATTTATGCAATGGCATAATGTAGCTTTGTTTTGAAATTTGAGGAAATTAAGCTTCATTAAGAGAAGTCTCAAACAGTAAATGCAATGGCGTAGAAATGGAATACATACATTGCTTTTCCAGTGCTAAAACTACATTTAAGGTTCTCAATTCCTTTAAAAACATCCAATAGACTAATTAAAATTGCTATATGTAATACGTTTTCCTTAAACTCAAACAATGAAGTTGAATAAATTTGTTTATCGTAAACAGAAGAAAAGAATTCAGCAAATCTATTGACATAGTCATCTCCATTACTGAAAGTTTGATGCTTATAATACATTGTAGATGAGAAACCTTTAGTTTTTTCTAGTGTTGCTAACAAATTTCCAAAAGTGTTTTGGATTAGTTTGTATGTTTATTTTTGTTCGAGTAATATATTGCTTGTATAGGCATCTACTGAGACTTTTACATGAAGTACGAATTGATTGAAACTCACTATAATCGGACAAAAGTTTTGAAGATTTATAACGATTATGAGCAGTTTTTTTGAGCCTAATAAGTAGTGACCGGATTATATGCAAATGCTTATTTGCATATGCATTTGCATATTTTGACCATATTTAGGCTTTGTTGCATATTTCATCCATAATTAGTTTTTATGCATATTTCACAGATTTTTAGAAAAACAATATTAAAAAACGTCATTTTTTAAGTTACTATATTGTGCAAATATTAAACATTAGCTATTTTTACTGCCAACTACTCAATTACAATAATTTTAAATTGAAAACACTTGAAAATAGGCACATAAGCTTGCAGTTTATCATTAGATAGGCTACAACCAAAAATAGTTTGTGCTGAGTTTTTTTATTAGCTATTTTCTTAACTACGGAGCTTGCTAATGAAGGAAAAACTGCTGGCTGAATGGATTGCACCGTTTTATTAGTAAGCAGCGCAGTAGCAACAGCAGAAGCAGTTAGTTGATCACTGCAAGTTTCATATTGAAAAATAATCTTATCCTTGTCGGTAATCTTCTTTTCCAGATAAGTAATTTTGTCTGAAAGTAATTTATTGCTTGATCGCAATTTATCACATAAAACTTAGTAAAGAGTGATGTTCTCTTTATAAAGTTTCGGTAGTTCGGAATTATCCAAATCAAATAGAGTGCCGCAATGGCATTTCTTGTAGCAAATCGCGCAACTGTTGTGGAAGATAATGCCACAATTGCTACAAGTTATACCGGATTGTGCAACTGTTTTGCATTTACAGGTTAGGGTCATAGTAATGCAGTTACAAAAATGACTAGAGCAGTTAATAAATAAATAAAAACAGGATAAGGTTGACACAAGGACACAATTCACACCAGTGACTAAAAACAAATACAGGTAGACCACGGTAAGGTTACACAAGAGACAGCAGGATTATAAATATTAATAATAAAATCACATGTTAAAAAATAGAAGTTACGCCACTGGTACGAATAGTTAAAAACACAGCCACGGGAACGCGACAAACCAGTAAGCGGGAGACTATAATTCTAGGTTAAAATACACATTTACAATAATAAAAATAATTAAACCAGTGAAATTTTTTATATTGTAAAGATGACTGGTTGCTAATATAATTACCAGCCGGAATGACAAAAACTTTAGAATTATAGGCACTAAATTCCACACAAAACTGCACAAGTTAAAATTAATAACATTACACATACACAGTAGCGTACATACCCTTGGTAAAGCGTACTAAGTGTTAATTTAATTTAATTTAATTTAACTTGTTTCTTTGTTGACCAAAATATAATCTAAACATACATGCAATTAAAAAAAAAGTTTTACTAATGCCTAAATTATTTGTTTGTTATCCGACTTTTAAACTAAAAAAAAATATTTTAATATTTTCCTAAAAATACAAATTATTTACTAAAATGTATTAAATCCAAAATTGCTCTAAACAGTTTCTTAAAATGTATTCTAAATGCAATTATGGTTAAAAAATATTTTACCAATTCTGTTTCCCAACTTTTAAATTGCTCTAAACTGTTTCTTTAAAGCTTAAAATGTATTCTAAATGCAAATACGATTAAAAAAATACTTTACCAATACATGTTGCCCAATTTTTAAGCCAAAAAGAAAAATGTTTTCTAAAATGTGCATTGAGTGACCAACATTGATTCCAACTTAAATTTCTCTAAAACCTTAAACATTTGGTAAAGCGTATTAATTGCAAAAACAATCTAAATTGTTTTTCTGTTGTCTAAAATATAATCTAAATGTAATGCAATTTAAAAAAATTGGTTTTATTATTGCCTAAATAATTTATTTTTATCCGACTTTTAAAATAAACAAAAAAAAAGTTTTTTAAAGTGTGTATCAAGTGCCTAAAAGTACAAATTATGTGCTAAAATGCATTAACGCTACAGAATTGCCGGGTTTAGTCGCCCAGTCCTGTTGTGGGGCAACTAGTAGTATTGTTATGGAAAAATATTAAATCCTATCACATCTACAAGAATATTGGTAAACCTTTCTATCTAGAATAATATTGACACGTACGGCGCCGTTTTTAAATTAAAATTGTTTCTTATAGGACAAAACGTCAAACAACTCAATTTCCAAATAATAAGATTTTAGTCATTATTCTTTCTATATGTTAAACTACATACAATACTCTATGTTTTCATATTTTGGTTAAAGATTTGAAGTTACATTTAACAAGTACAAAATTAATAAAAAACTGATTAAAAACGTCACTTTTTAAAAATTTATTGCAAAGTAAAGACTTATTGCATCAAATTTCTACAAATTTGAGGACACAGATTGGACTTTCTTCTACAATGTGTGAAAGTTTTATTCAATTATATTCAGGCGTTTTCTTGCTGAGTTGGATGCTGTAAACCTTTATAATAGAGCAACTATTTTCCTTCCTTAAATTCAAAGTTGCTGCAAATTATTATTTTAAATTTAAAAATACTATTTGAAAAAATTTATAATAATATACTACTATTATAAGTAGCTTTTTGAAGTGCTCAAACTCAAACAAAAAACGCCAGAAAAATAATACAACAGCTGAAAAATTTGTCAAACCAGGTTGACCTTAAATTGGCAATAAACTGAACGCTCTAGCGGCAATAACCAAAAACAGGGCAATTTTTTCTGTTTTTTGTTAATATCTTGAGAGGTCGGAGGAAAACGTTGACCATATACATAATAAAAACTAAAATAAATTTTGCAATAAAAATAATCATATACAGTTTTTTTTGTATTCCCAGCGATTACAGAGTTATAGGGCGCTAAAGATTGCGTTTTTCCAAAAACAAAAAAAAAACAAGAAAAAAATCAACACAGCACAATATGTAATTTATTTTTACCTCTAACCTACAGTTCTCAAAATATTAACAAAAAACAAAAAAAAAATGCCTTGTTTTTAGTCATTGTCAGGACTTTAGTATATTCTTAATTAGGTACCTATAAATCAGTGTAAAAAGTTTCAACATTTTTGGGTTTTGTTGAAAGTGAAAAGATACTTGAACTGTACTATAAACTCCAAATAACACACAGTAAAACGGAGAAAAAAATGCTTGGGCTTACATAAAAAAACAAAGTCAAAATAAAGGTTTTTGCAAGAAAATTGGCGTGCAAAACATTGTAAAAATAATAAAATAGAGACCCAGAGCCGACAAAAATGAGCCAGAAAAGGCTACAACAAAATGGCATAATGACATTAAATAAATAAAAACAAACTGGTTAACAACCGTTTAAGATAAAAAAATTATAGAAGGCTTATGTCCAACAATGGATAATAGAAAAAAAAACTGAATAAAGGAGAAAGAGAATAAAATATCGAGTGCCCAAAAGTTTAAATTATTAGCTAATAAGTTCAAAATTGTTCTAAACTGTATATTTAAAGCTTAAAATAAATTTTAAATAAACATATGATTTAAAAATGTTACTTTACCAATGTCCAAAAAAATATATGTTGTCCAAATTTAAACCAGAAAAAAATTTGGTTTTTAAAACGCGCATTAAGTGTTTAAAATAGATTTTAACTAAAAAAATAAAAACTTCTAACATTTGTTAAAATGTATTAAATCTAAGAGTTATTTAAACTGTTTGCAAAAGTGCTATAATTACCACTACTGTCAAGAACTGCACTGAGTTATGATATTTTACTCTTTCAATTTCAAGTGTTTTTAAGTGTTTTTTATTGTAAAGTTTTACCTAACGTACTGGTAATTATATTTGTGATTGTTTGTGCTATCTGTCTTAATCATTATTCAGTGAAATTTATGGTAAAGTTTGTTTATTGAAACTTAACCTAAATTTACAGCCGCCGCCCGCGCATTCTCATCCGCGCATCGCAAACCAATATTTTTACCAGTGGCGTAACTTGTTTTCTTTTAATTTGTAATTTTATATTTTAAGCTTGTTTTAAACACTCCTTTGTTTTCTTGTGTTATCTCAACCTTGGTCTGCTTTTGTTTGTTTTGTAGTTAGTCACCAGGTGAAGAACCGCACCGGTGTGAATTGTGTATCCTTGTATCATCCATGTATTATTTTTTGTACTTAAATATTTAATCACTTTTATAGTTAAATTTTTATATTTTAAATTTTAATTTATTATTATGTCCGGTCAAGCGTGCAAATGCAGAAGTGTTGCACAATCTGACGTAACATGTACTAGTTGTGGAATTATATTTCATAACAGTTGCGCCATTCGCCATAAAAAATGTCACTGTGGTACGTCATTCGAACTTGACGATTCCGAACTTCCCAGGCTTTATAAAGAGACTATCGTACTGTATCAAGTTTTGTTAGATGAAGTTCGGTGTAACAATAAATTGGTATTAAATAAAGTATTGTATCTTAAAGAGAAGATTGCAGACAAAGATAAGGTAATACTTATATACAAAACTCGTATTCAATAATCTATGCCTTTTGTAGTTACACCAACTATTAATGAGGAAATTCAATTGCTTCTACCTGCAATTAATTCTGTAATTAATAATTCTTCTTTTTTTGCAACCCTTACTGCTCAAACAAAACTTAAACAGAAAGTTCAACCTAAAACCCCAACAATTTTTGGTTGTGGTTCAAGTAACGATAAGTTGCAGGCATATGTGCCAAACTCATATATACATGTCTCAAAACTTAAACACGGAATTAAAAAATCCGATGTTATTAACTACATTAAATTGAAATACCCCGATATTTCAATCGACGCTGTAGATCTAGCTGTACAGTCTGGAAGCTACAGTAGTTTTAAAGTCTTGGTTCCAGCCGACCATGCTCGAGCTATTATTTGACCAGCTAACATTGCTGTCAAAAAAATTGTGAGTTATGGTCGTTCACAAAATGTTCCTGCTTCATCTCTAATGGATTTTTGGAGCCTGAATCTTGTCAACAGCTTAGACCCATTTTCAGGAACGATAACGGCTTCTACATCTACTACCAGAACGTCGGGGATTTATAAACTAAACTCAGAAAACTCTAGCTAGCTGTAGCCGTATCAGACTACGATGTGATTGTTTTCACTGAAACCTGGCTTTCTCCAGACATCAGTGACTCTGAATTAAATCTAAAAGGCTATCATTTATTTAGGTGTAATCGCTTGGCCTTTACAAGCTCTTAACAAAGCGGAAGTGGTGTTTTCATTGCTATCAAAACTCACCTCAAATCTGTATTACTTTACCCCACGTTTATTAGTGTTGAACATTTGTTTGTAGTTGTTAAGTTTAATCTTGTGTCTTATATAATTTGTGCGGTATATTTACCACCTAATTCAACTAGTGACAAATATCTTGACCATTGTTATTCCGTCTATTGCCGACGAGTTTCCAAGCAGTAAACTAGTTTTATTGGGCGATTACAATCTACCTGCAGCATCTTGGGTTAACCATGATTTGGGTATAGGAGTAATTTGTAATGATAGTTACCCTGCTCATTTAGTAGCTAATTTATTTGGGTTCTTAAACTGCGTACAATGCATTTCTATTCCTAATAGTGAGGGTGTGTTTTAAGATTTATGTTTTACTAACGATTGTGATATTTCTGTGATAGAAGCTGTAGATGTTTTGTTAAATTTAAGCCAACACCATACTGCGTACTTGTTAACTATAAAATGTGATACTACCTGTAATATTTTGAATTGTAATTATGTTTTTAATGATTTTAAACTTGCCGACTACAACGCAATCAATAATTATTTGTTGAATGTTGGTTGGACTGCACTATTTTATAACTGTGATATTGATATGTGTCTTGATGTATTTTACTGTGTAATTGATTATGTTATTAATTGTTTTGTCCCTAAAAACTGTGACGTGAAAGCAATTTTCCTATTTGGTTCAACAAAAAAATGATATCACTTACTAAACTCAAGAAAACTGTACACAAACGTTATAAATCTTTAAAACTATTGTCGGACTATAATGAATTCTAATCTATTCGTACTACGTGCAAAAATCTCAGTGCACATCAATACGGGCAATATATTTTACAAACTGAAAGTAAAATTCAAAATAATCCAAAACATTTTTGGAGATTTGTTAATGAGAACAAAAAAACTAATGGTTTTCCAGCCACAATGCATTATAAAGATCAAACTTGTAATAATGGGAACGACTTTGTAACTAATTTTGCAGATTTTTTTTCTTCAGTCTATGATAACGAAACTCATCCAACTCCATTGTTTAATTTTAATAATAACGTAATACATTCAAAATTTTCTATTAGTTTGTGTGATGTTTTTAAGGGAATTGAAAACCTTAAATGTAATTTAAGCGTTGGACCCGACGGCAATCCCTCTTTATTGTTAAAAAAGTGCATTTATTCTATTGCAAAGCCATTGCACTTACTTTTCAATGCTTCATTGAATAAAACTAAATTTCCTCAAATATGGAAACAAAGCTATATTACGCTTTTGTTTAAATCTGGAGACAAGAAGAGAATATCACTAACTATAGAGGCATTTGCATTCACTCTGCTATACCTAAATTGTTTGATAAAATTGTAACTGGTCAGTTGCAATGGATGTGCAAAAGCATCTTAATAGAAGAGCAGCATGGATTTCGTGAAGGGCGTTCCACACTTACTAATTTACTCTGTTATGAAAATGATATTTTAAATGCATTTGATTCTAAAGTACAAGTTGACTCAATCTACACCGATTTATCAAAGGCGTTTGATCGTGTGAGTCATAATATTTTGATTGCCAAGCTCAGTGCTCTGTGATTTCATCATGATTTGACTTCCTGGTTATTCAGCTTTTTGAAAAATTGCACGCAGTGTGTAAAAATTAATAACTTTTCGTCACAGCCTATTCTTGTTTCATCTGGTGTTCCTCAAGGATCTCATTGTGGACCAATTTAATTTTTGCTTTTTATTAATGATATCCCACAGTATATTAATTCATCGTCATTTCTTTTATTTGCGGATGATTTAAAAATGTATAGAAGAATATCATCTCTCAATGACTGCCATCTTTTACAACTGGACTTGGATTCTATAAATACTTGGTGTTTTATTAATAAATTATTTTTTAATGCTGATAAATGTTTTTCAATAAATTTCCATAGAACTTTAAGTAAATTTTTTTTTAACTATATAATTGACACTAAAGTGTTAAACAAAGTCACACAAATAAAAGATTTAAGCGTTATTTTTGATCATAAACTTACACTTGTTGAACATATAAACATCATGTGCAATCGTGCCATAAAAATGTTAGGATTTGTATATAGAATGTCCGCGGATTTATCAGCCAATACACTAAAATAGTATTTGTTTCTGATTATTGCACAGTTTAACCTCAAATACACTAAAACTTTTATATTGTGCTTTGGTGCGTTCGCATTTAGAGTATGCTCCGTCAGTTTGGAGTCCTGTTTATGAAATTCATAACCGTAGTATTGAACAAATTCAAAAAAAGTTTTGTCGTTTATTGTCTTATAAATCCGGCATATTATCTGTAAATTATGATTACTGCTAGATTGCTTCATTGTACAACCTATTGCCATTGAAGATTTGCCGCAAAAGAGCTGATTTGTCGTTCTTGCGTAATTTAATTATGTTTGAGATTGATTGTCCGGAGCTACTTGGTACTCTTCCATTCCATGTAGCATCTAATAATAGACATAGCAGACATTCTTCTTTATTTCGCGAGTCTACCCATTCTACTAATTATGGTTTCAACAATCCACTCGGTAGAATGTGTAGATTTGCAAATAATTTACGAACTGATATTAATGTATTTTGTGTCTCTAAATCTACCTTCAAAAGTCAGCTAAGTCATGTTGACTAATGTTTAGTATGTGCGCTTTTATGAATGTTATTTTTTGTATTCTTTATTTTTGTATTGTAAAACATCATTGTTTATGTATATTTGATGTAGATGTAAATGGTAAGATTATACCGTGAATAAAGTATTAAAATGAAAATTACTCCTTTTTCGTGCCAGCGCCAGGTGTCATCTAACGTGCTGACTCTACAGAGGCGTTCTGTGTCCAAAATACAGACCTATCTAAAAATATTAGACTTTCCAAAAATCTTGCACTTTTTGTCACCAACTCCTAGACTAATGGTTTTTGACATAGCACTAACGTATTTAAATAAAATAAAATATATTAAATAAATATATATTTTATTTACAAAAATCCAAAACATTACCATTACTTAAATACATTTATTTGTAACAATTTTACTAGGTTCAACTTTAGCCAATTGATGATATTGCCCAATAATTAAACCCATTTGCGTTGATAATTGCATTTTAACTCCAAACTTTTCACAAATTTCATAAAAAGCTGGATACAAATATCGCAATTTTCCATGGTCAACTGTTGGGAAAAGATGATGCAATGTATGATCTCCAAAATTAGTCAACACTAGAAAATGGGAACCGTTGATATCTTTACGATCCATTACAGCATGAAGTTCATGTAGACCCCAATCTAAATCTTCTTTAGATCTAAAAAATAAAGTTGTAATATAAATTTATAATATAAATTTTATTATACCTTGGTTCATCACCATCATGAAATATATCAGGATGATGATGAGCTGCATTAACACCAACTATTCCAAAATGTAAACTAGCAGATAATATTATAATATTAAATAATAACACAATTTTCAGTACGGAGTCTAATGATATTAAAACCATTAAGACTAAAATAGTAAATGGAAGTAAAGAGGCTATTTGGAATCCTTTTCCTTTATCCATGCAGAGTTGAATTAACCTAAAAAAATATTTAATAACAGTTTTGTAAAACTTAAAATAACTTTAAAATAACTTACATCCTAATATAACTCATATGTAAAATAAAAACATATACAATTGGTGTATAGAACCAGGACAAATATCTCCAAAAGAAATGTTTCTGTACAGGCAAATATTGCATCCAAGGTTCAGCAAAAGATATTTCATAATCATAAACAGTATTAGTGTAAATGTGGTGACTTAAAGCATGAGTCACTCTCCAAGATCTGCAATAATAAAAAAAATAATAATTTTAACTTAGTTAAATAATTAAATTACCTTGAAGACAACATAGAAAAATCAAAATAATACATCCTAAAATTATCTCTTTGATGGAAAAAGTTATGCGCTCCTATGCTCAAAACACTTAAAAAAATTCCAGCAATTATTGCTAAAATAAAGCTTCCATAGTATGCAGTCAAACATACTAAAGTTATATATGTTGCAAATAGTAAGTCTACATAAATTTTACTTCTTGTTGCTGGTTGTTCTGGGATATCTGGTAAGACGCCTCTGACTTTATTTTTTAATGTTTTATAAAATCCATCTTCATGAAAACTGAATGGTGAGTTTCGTTTTGATTTTGCTTTTCTGATTATAAATTTTTCAAGTAATTTTTCAGGAGCGCTAGATATGTGGTGGCATTCAAATGCTTCGGTTATGTCTGTTCCCTGCAAAAATTAAAACTATTACATTTAAAACAATATTTAAGCAGTGTGTGAACAAGTTGTGGAATATAAATCTCAAAAAATATTTGTTAGACCAATTAATTTTATTTTTTAAATTAATTCAACTAAATTTCAGTTTAGCTTATAGATGCAAACAAATAAATTAATGTTATACCTGAGTTAACTTGAGCCAATCTTCTCCACCTGGATGTTTTGTTATAAATTCTGTAAAGTCGTAAAGGTTGTCATGAATCCTCCATAAATTTTCAGCACCATCATCAGCTCGTTTACCTTCCAACCAGAGTTCTCCAGTATGCAAAGGATGATCCCTTAATGTTGGATATGTGTTAAAATTTAAACTAGATACAGCCTTTTGAGGTGCAAAGTCTACTGATAATGATGATATAATTTTATCCCACATCTAAAATAACAATTTATTATTAGGAAACAATACATAATATTTCAACAAAATTATTAAAATATTGTATAGATACATATTCAAATAGTTTATCATGTCTATCCATTAATACAATTCATGTTTTGTTGCAAAAATAAGTAATTATAAAATTTAATTTAATTTCATTGTAAAAAATCAATTATACCTAATTAATAAATAAAATAATGAAAGTTGCACCGTAATAGTTTTATGTTATTGTAGTCGACCTCCATTGACCGTTTTTTTGTAGCCTTGCATTTAAGGTGATCAATGTTAATCACTGAACTTTAACGTATGTACCAGAAAGATGGTTATTATAAATAGAAATTAATAATACAAGATTTAATAATAAATGCAAAAATTAATTAAAACATTATCAATTTATCAAAATTTATTTAGTATCAAATTGCATCTCTATTCACAATTGCAAATTATTTTAAGAATATGTCATATAAATTGCTATATAACTATAATAGACTTTACAAAAAACTGTTTCACAAATATGTATTATAAATTGTTAATGTCAATTCAATAAAGTATCAAATGTTTCAGAAATCTGTCATATAAAGTGTCAACTATCAATTCAACATCTGCGGAATGTCTCATAAACCAATTATATAAAACGTTTGACATATAAATTTTAGTCTTGACAAATTTGTTATATAAACTGTAAACTATCATTCCAACAAAACAACTGACAACTACTTCACAAATCTGACTTGTAAACTATTAGCATTTGCAAATTTGGCAAAAAAAATGCAACTGTCTCACAAATCTATCATATGAGTCGCCCTTGAATCAACTGTTAATTTTACAAAAAAACTGTCAACGATTTCACAACTTTGAACTGTTAACTTTATTCTGTCAATTGTTTTAGTTAATAAACTCTATAATATATAAGTTTGTTGTATCAGGCATCTGTTATATAAACTGTCAATTTAACAAAACAACTGTCAACTGTTTAAATTATGTAAACTGTATAATTTATAAACAAATAAATTTGAGAATGCAACTGTCAATTATTTCACAAATTTGACTTATAAACTTAGACAAGTTTGCATTAAAATTTGTCAACTGTCAATTTGACAAAGAATTGTCAACTGAACTCACACCAAGGGTTTCTTGGTTAACAAAAAATGTGTTGTGATGAGTACGCCTTCTTTCGGATAAAAAAAAAAACTTTAGTAGGTTTCGTGTACTAACTTGAAGTTAAAATTATTAAATTTGCGTCAAAATTCCTAGATGGGGTTTTAACCTCAAGCGCCGGTGGTTAGCTTTGTAGTAGAAATTGAACAAAGTAAATAAATAAATTTAAAAAAATGTCTCACAAATCTTTCAGATTAAATTTCAACTTTAACCCCAACAAATCTGTTATTTAATCTGTTAATTTGACAAAGCACTTGTTGACTGTTTTACAAATTTTGTGCTATCAGATGAACTGTCAATGTGACAAACTAACTATCAACTATTTTGATACATTTATTTAAATAAAAATCAAATACTAATAAATTTATTATAATTAGCCTACATTTTGCTCTGACAGTTTAAACTTGTTTGCCTTGACAGCCAAGACATAGTAGAAAATTCAACTGCCAGCAACCGATCAGTCAACATCAAAAGCAACCACTTCAATTGTTACCCGACTGAAGCAATACCACGGTTCGGTTAAATGCAATTTTAAATTGTAAAAACATAACAAACATGGACCTGACCGATGGTAAGATTTTGGGGTTGCTGTACGTCTAACTTTAGAAGCTTGATGATATCTGAAGAAATAAGACCAGAAGATAAATAAACTAGAAAAGTACGTCATCAGAATTATTGATGATGAGTTGCAACAGATTGATAATGTAGCCGACAAAATCAAGCAAAACAGGCTTGAGCTTCAAAAAACTACTTTTGAACTGCAAAAGAAAATAAAAAAAACTGAAATCGCTTCCAATGCCACCAAAAGTTCCGGCCCAACCCTCTCCCAAAGACGTCCCGTTGACCCTTGCGTTTTCTACAACTGCTCTAAGAAAGCCTCTGGACGCCTTGGTCCAGATCTTTTTCAATCGGCTTGCCGAAAACTCGGTTGACCAAAAACAAAGAAGAAATGGACGTCCAGGTGTACAGCAATGTTACCGTCTACAAGGAAGTCCCGTCACTAGAACTCAATCAACTTTAAGAAGAAGACCAAAAGTCTATCGGTTTATACTACTATTAAGCTATCCGCAAGCCCATCAAGTCAAGTGCTTTTAGCACCATAAAAGCCATCAGCCAATAAAAACAAAAGATCTTCAACTTGGCCGGACCTTAAAGCCCAAACAACCACTTCTTGTCAGCCTAATAACTCCTTATATCTCTTAACAAGCCGGATGGATAAGTGGGTTTTTAGAAAATACAAACTATTGAGATAGTCAATTCTCGTTAAGATTGTTAAAAAAACTTGAATGATTTAACGGCCTCTAAAAGGGAAGAATTGAACGATGTTGTTAGAGGATAGTTTGACAGTTTAAAAAATACAAAAACAAAATGCGTAAAAAAATCACCCATCAAATTGTCACATCTTCTTCTTCTTATAGTGCCATATTTGCTACGAGTGTTCGTCGTCCCTCTCGTATGTTTGTGGTGCGCGATAATAGTTCCACACAAACATACGGGACCTACAGTTTAACGTGGAATCCGAACCACATCACTAGTGGGGTTTACTAAGCAAATACTTTGCTGGTTTGCAATTACCTTGCAAAGGAGACGACCGCATCGAATCATATTCGACAAATTAGATATTGCCGCTGCCGGGAATCGACCATTGTGCTACGGTCGCCTCGATTGTCACTAAGAGCACCTTAATAAGATTCAAAAATGACCCTGTAAATCCTTTTATGCAAACCTTAATTCACAAAAAATAAAGTCAAATGCTGAATCTTAGAATGATAGAACTATTGGCTAGAGCTTGCTTATTCTAATTACAAAAAAAGGGATGCATCATTGCGTTTACCACTGAGATCTTGAAAGCATTTGAATCAAGTATGCACTTTTTTAAAACTTTTTTGGATCTTAGTAAAGCATTTGATTGTGTTTTTCATGATGTTTTTTTACGTAAATAATATTTTTTACAATTTTTATCCCACAGCGTGCAAACTGATTAACTTATATATTTCTAACAGACAACAGCAAGTAAAAGTTAATGAAAACATATCAAAAACTTTTATTATATTATATGGTGTACTACAAGGATCTATACTTAGTCCCTTGTTATTTATTATATACATAATAATATAATGATTTGCCAAACTTATCATTTGCTGGTGACAGAAGTCTAGTTAATAAAGAATTGATTTAGTAACACTCAACAATAAGTTACTACAAAATAAAGTTGGAAATTGACTGATATCTAATAAACTAACTTTAAATAAAGATAAACCAGTAAAAACTTTTTTTTTTAAATTTCTATTGAAATTGCAAACGAGTACCAAATATTTAGAAATTTATTTAGAATCTAAGCTAAACTGGCATAAACTTAAAAAAAAGTGTCATTAGATGTATCACAAACAACATATTTGCAAGCAAGCTTTGGGTTCAGATTTCTCTTAAGAGGCTTGCCAATAACCCGGTTGATTCCAGCTCTTCCAAATGGAAGACAAAAAGCAGATAAACATTCAGCTGGACAGCAATGTTGCCGTCCACAAAAAAGGATCACTTTTAGAAGCGTGGTCAACTCCAAGAAGAAGGCTAAGAGTCCCTTTTAGTTTTTACTATTAAGTCAGGTACCTTTAGTACTATCAAGGCTATCAGCCAACAATACCAAAGTGTCTTTAACTTCGCCGGCCCTTAAGGCCCAGACAACCACTTCTTAATATCCTAATAACTCCTTAGGTTTCCCAACAAGCTCAAACACTTTGGCAGCACCCCGCAGTAGATTACATTCTAGTTAGAGTCTAAAAAAACTTAAAATACGTTATTACTAACGTACTAAGCAAAGCTTATTGCTCTAGGGTACGTTTCTTTATCTGTCAATTGCATGGAAAAAAATAGAAAACTTTTCCCCATGTGTTACGTTCAACTACCACATAAACCACAAAGCCAAGAGATCCTGTTTCTCTCAAAGTTGTGCAAGCTCATTGTCCGAGTAAAATATAAAAAAAAGGTGACATTGTACAATGCCACCGTTATCAACGATATAGCCACATGGCATTAATATGCAATTTACTATATGCTGACGTAAAATGCAATGGAAGATTATCCCAGCTCCACCTGTACTATCACTAAGGAACTAGAGCATTCTGCAGCATACGTTGCGTGCAATGAGCTGCCCAGTTTATCTCAAACTAAAAGCAAGCCAAATTCTAAGACCCGCTTCAATGCACCTGCTTCTTATTGGCAGATTTCATAGTTTTTCCCCGGAGCACTTCTAACGCACGCATGAAGAAATCTTATGCGCATGCACATTAACACTAGTCAAAAATCAGTTTCTTCTCCGCTTGGCACAAGCAAGCAAAGCTGAGTTTAAGGAGATATATCTATCTTCTTTACATCTAGTGTAAAGATTAAATATAGACAAATTGTCCGACAGCTTGTTCTCAGATTTTAACGTGCTACAAGTTCTCTACAATTTCTATACGCCTCTAAGGCTGGCACAATAGATGCTTTATTAATATTTTTACATTAAAACCAATATCATTTACGTCCATGCACTTTTAGAAATTCAAATAGGCGCTTGTCAAAGTAAATTTAACAGTAGTTTTTAGAAAAATTCTCTTCCCAATTAAAAAAAAAAAAAAAAATTGTTTTCATTTTGCAATCATGTTTTATATTTAATTTTTATACAATCCTGGTCACGGCACCAACGTAAGATTATTTCTTTATGTTACAAGATTAAAGAAGCACGTGGTCTTTTAGAAGATTATGCTTTGCCAACTCGAGAAATTTGTAAGCTCACTTTCGAGCCAGATTTATTATCGTATGTCAAAGTAATCAATAACAACTATGTCTGGCCACAAGATAGGTTTAATGAAGACGTCAAATGGAATAACTTTGGTAATAAAACTAGGTTGTTTAGTAAAGATTGATATTCCAAAAAAAATGTGTAGATTTTAAAAACGTAGTGGTGATTGAGGTAATGCAAATTAAAAAACACCTACAAGGTGTGAAGTATGTTGTACTATTAGAAGAGGTGGTAGAGATTGTCATTCTTATAGAAATTATACTTCCAATTTTAAGGCGCATATTAAAATTATAGAAAAGGTATGCAAACAGTTAAAAAGAGCTAAATTAACTCTTAGTAGAAAAAAGTGTGTGATTTGCAGAATAGAATTGTGCTTTCTTAAGTACATTGTCAACCGATACAGTCTCAATGTCAACCCCAAGAAGGTGCCAGTCCCAAAATGTGTTCCTGATGATCAACCACAACGTTATTGTTAAATAAGCACTCAAAATTTGAAGTGCAAGGACTGTGATTTGTCTCTAAACAATGTTAAAGAGGCGTTAGTAAATCTACTAGCGTTAGCCTACTTTTACTTTGAACTTCCCTTCACACTACAATGTGACTTCTAATCCATGTAATTGATAATAAAAAATCGTAATTTGTTATCCTTCTTGTAATATCTTAAAAGAAAAATAAATTTGTATGTGACTAAAATAAATAATAATTAAGTTAAGTAATTGTTGTGTTACTTGAAGTGTGCATCGTTTAAAGTCATAACAGACTATTATAGTCAACTATAGCTGGACAACCAAAAAATGTTTAAGAGCAATTAGAACATCGGGCGTTGCAAACGCAACAGTACAATTTTACTGTTATTGCAAAAAAAAAAGAAACACGTAGTTACTGATTACGCAAACCCCATAGCGTTTGTTACTAGCAGGACACATATAGATGTGTAGAGTACAAAGCAGGTAACAAATTTGACGGTGACTGGTGGAAAGTAGTAGTGCCAAAAAAAAAACGTAAAATGTATTTGCATGTTTGTCTGGTTTCTTAATACTACTAGCTCCGGCAGAGCGTTTTAAGAAATTGTGTAATTTATTAATTTAAAATATTATTCTAATACATGAAATGAAAAAAGTTACTCGCTATGTGAGTGCATGTAAAACCTGTGCAGCACATAAACTCAAGCAACAGAAACTAGCAGATTTATTGGAGAGTAAGCCGGTTGTGTTGAGATGTTTGAAATGATCAGCACTAGTCTTATCGGTCCATTATCTTAAAGCAAAAAAGCAATTTGTTTGTACTGTAATGTGTGATTTTCTAAGTAAGTTTACGTTGGTATTTCCTTTGAGCCAGGCTAGTGCTAGTGTTGGTCGTATATTAAAGAAAAATATGTTTCTAATGTTTGGTGTACCCAAATTGCTAATTACCAATATTGTGGTACAGTACAAGAGACACAAATTTACCAACTTAATAGGACAATACAATCATCCACAGGCTGGCTAACCTCTGTAAATAAGTAAATTAAGTTTTTAAAACTATGATCTTGTCATATGTAGAAGATGCCTTTAGAAAATAAGATAAAAATTTGCTTAAATTAGGCTGTGCATAGCACGAGGTGAACGGTCAGATTCCGTATTTTGTAAACTTTGATTGCAATATGATAATAGATGCAAACTATCTGAAGAAAAGAGTAAAAGAATCCTAAAAAACTGTGCGTAAGATATTAGAAAATCTTTTAAATTCAATCTTTTGCAGGCTCAGAAAAGAATTGTTACAATCTCCAAAAACAAGAGATTAAACTTATGGTAGGTAACAGCGTTTGAAATTAACATGATTGCACAGATGCACTTAATTATTGTCATTCTAAAACCCAGTAGATACATTGTAGCTTACACCTGTGCTACCAAGGCTATTGCTAATAAAAACAATATCAAAATTTATTTATCAATGGTTTTACAATATGGTAAAAAAGTTATATTTGACACCTTAACCTACAAGAACAAACTTTACCTTAACATTAAAAAACATACCAACTACCACCAACTGTTTTTACATTTTCACTGTTACAATAGTGTTTAAAAACATTGAACAAGATCTTGAAAGTTTGAAAAGTCTCGTCAAAACCAGTACCTTAAAACGTTTTAGACAAACCTGCAAGTGTTTCAAACTTTACAAATTTCTCAACACTTTAACTCTTCTTCTTTATCAAACACTTAGACACTATCTTTCACAACGTCAACTATCAACATTATTTTCAACAAATCTGTAAAAAAAGATAACACTGCCCTTAACGACAATTTACCACTAGTAAACAACCAAGAAAACATCTTCAGCAATCAATATAACAAATAACACAGTAAACTAAAAAAACCACTAAAGAAAAAATGAGTAGTCTGTCTTTATTTCTATAAAGAAAACCACTTTATAATTAAAATCAATAAACAAAAAATTTGAATTTGAATTTTAAACTAGTAAAACTAGTAAAGAGATTTTTTAGAGTTAATTGACTTCGTTGGAAGTACTCCAATCATATTATAGTTCAAAGCCTTTGTAAATTGAAGCTATATATTCTAACCTAAAAATTTCAAGATGCTTTGTCATATTTGTTGATATGACCTTATTTGCAAAACTATCAATAAGACTTTTATGCCCAGTTGCACCAACGCAACTTAAGGTGCAGTTCAGCTAAGACGGTTTAGCAATAAGGGCGCTTTAAGTTTTACATTTTGTTGTACCAATTAAATGTGACAGCGTCTTACCTTAGCATTAAAATACGTTTGGCAACTACGCAAAATGCAATTCAACAAACTAACAATAGATGTAGACACAGACAGTTGTATCTCAAAAGTCCTAAAACGCAATGAAAATAATTTGTATTAACATTATTTTATCATTATTTAATTACTTACTCTAATATTGTTCTAAATATCAAAGTTGATTTCACTTATATTATTATTTTAAAATAATTTATTTTTATATACATTATTATTCATATGTCATCAATGGTTATTCTTTTAATAAACATAACCAATAAAATAGAGCTTAAGTCATAAAAATCAACTACTTGAGATGTAAGGCCGACATGTGTCAATGTAAAATAATTTTGTGTTGGTGCAACGTTTTAAAGAGACTTTAAGATGTAAGCAAGCTTTAAGCTTTAGCTACAGCTTAAGATGCGTTGGTGCAACAGAGCATTAATTATTAAAAAAAAAATCATTAATCTAAATCAAAAAGAAAGCTGAACCTTGAAGAGCACCAGCAATTATAATTTTCAACAAATTTATAATATAATATATCAATGTCAATTTGACAAAGAACTGTCAATTTAACTGTTTTATAATTCAGTCGTATAACCTTCCAACTTGTGATTTGTCAATAATTAATTTTCTCACAAACCTCAACTTGTCAACAAAGCTGTTATTTAAACTGACAACTGTTAAGTTGATAAAGTACTTGTTAACTGTCTTACAAATTTGTTAATTGTGTCTATCAGATAAATTGTCAATTTGAGAAAACGTATAATTTTTTCACATATAACGCTTTACATGTCTATATTTTTAACAAATTTGTTATGGAACTGTCAGTTTAACAAATCAACTTTTTGAGAGAGTGCACTGTTTGATATTTAAGCATTACATAAAAACTGTTAACTTGTTCTCAATTGTGTTTTTTGTTGTATAATCTATCAACTGTTTAACAAATTAACTGTCAATTTTCTAAAAAAACATACCACTATCTGAGTGCGTTCCAATTTAAAGAGTGTAGTTTGAGCAAACGTCAAAACAAAAATACGTCGTTTCTTCTTTATAAAAGAATGCGCTTGACAATTTTTTTTGTCATCTGTCAAATGACATCTTCAAGCTTGTTTCTCCTCTAACTTTTTATGTTTTTTGGTGTGTCTTAATACATTTTTTACTTATACTTAGAATATACGTCGGAGCGTATACCTAAATTTTGTCAAGGTTTATATGCATAACGTTCAGCCTTCTTTTGTCAGAGTACAAAATTAAATTAATGACACATTTTTCTAATTGTTTAAATATCTATGTTTTTTGTCTCGATTGTCATTAATTTGCAGCTTTTTTTGTTTGAACTAATTGTTAGTGCTTGAAAGAAAGCCGCAAATGCAAAAAAGTGCATATTTTTAAATTTTAAATTCTTCTTTTTCTTCACTCCTACCGAGATTGGAAATCATTGATGCTATCTTTACTCTGTTCACTGCTATTCTAAATAGTTCTGTTGTATTACATCCGTACCTTTTGCGCAAATTTCACAGCCACAAAGTTGCGCGTTTTCTTACATTTTGTTTCCTATTTATTTTCTCCTCAATAATGATTTGGAGAATTGTGTATTTTGGTCTTCTAGCTACATGTCCAAAGTATCTTAGTTTTTTGGTCTTACTACTAAAAAGTACTTTACATTTTTTTCATCCTCATTAGCACCTCGATGTTTGTCACATGATCAGCCCAGGCCATCCTCAATATTCGTCTGTAGCACCACATCTAAAAAGCCTGTATCTTATTTATGTAAGCTTGTTTTAATGTCCAACTTTCCATACCGTATAATAACATCGTGATAACATAGCAATAAAGCATTTTTACTCTGAGATTTAGGTAAAAAATTATGTTATTAAAAAATGTATTCAATTGTGTAAAAGTTTATTTCTGTTATTGTTTTTATTTCTTTGGTCTGTATCACTACTAATCCAAATGCGGAAGTATTTATAAGTATCATGTTAGACTTTCTCAGGCAGTAAATAATGTTGTTTTTGAGATCGCCATAAACTTTGTTTTCTTTAGGTTCATTTTAATACCTTATTTAATGCATACTGCACTGGTATGTTCCACAAGTTGTTAGTAGTAAAAATAACTGTATTATCGGCATAGCAAATATTATTTAGTATTTTTCAATTTATGACTACTCTTGCTTCCTCTTCTTCTAAAGCTTCTCTAAAGATCTCTTTGCTGTATAAGTTAAATAACAGTGGGATCAAGACATACCCTTGTGTCTCCTCTGTCTATTTTGATATTATTGCTGGTTTTATTATCCACTCTAATGTTTGCTGTTTGGTTATAGTACATATTTTAAATTACGAAGATGTCCTCAGTGTCGTTTTTTTTTTTTTATTGAGTAGATTTTGAAAGCAAAATTTATCAAAATCTATAAAACACATATATAGGTTAATATTTATATCTAGACAACTCTGGATTAATACATTTATCTCGTATAAGGCTTTTTTTTGTTCAAAACCCATTTCTGAACCTAAACGGAGTGTCCCTTATGTCCTCTTTTAGTTTTTTGTAGATTCTGTTGTGAATCATTATTAACAAAATTTTAAGAGTATGGTTCCTCAAGCTGATCGTCCTATACTCCGAGAAAACTGTGGTATTCTTCTTCTTTGACATAGTTATTAAGGTTAATAGAAGCAACTCTCAGGGTATGAAACCAGCAGTATATACAGTGTTCAGGAGTTGTAATAAAGTATTAATTGCATGTTTATCCTTCATTAAGTTGTTTGATAAGTGTAATACTTCCTCTTTCAGTATGATCGGTCTTGTGTCTCCGTAAAAGTTGGCAGTGTTTTTTAGTTGTCTTTAAGTAGTTCTTAGATGTATTCTATTCATCTTTCTATTTTCTTCTCTATATCAAGTATTAGTTTACTATCCTAATCTTTTAATATTCTCATTTGCTTTCTTCTATTTTTTTCAGTCATTTCTTTGATATTTTTGTGCATGTTGAAACTATCATGCTTGTTTTGGTATGTCTATATTTCCGTTTATATTTTAACTAACCATTCCTCATTTGCAATTCTTTCTTCTCACTAATACTCGTAGTTTGTTGTATTTTTTGGGATTCTTTGTTTTATTGTCTTGTCTTTCTTCCATGAGGTTTGATATTTTATTATTCGTCCATATCTTCTGTTTTGTATTTGGGGAAATGTCACATCTTTAATTGCCTTTTCTAATTCTTCTTAAATGATTTTCCATTGTTCATTTACTTCCATATTTCTCGTGTTTCTTGTCATCAATGTCTTTAAATTATTGTTGGTTGATTGATAAACTTTTAGTCTTGTCCAGTCTGTCCTTTTTTGGTTATTTTTTGCTTTTGGTGTTATCTTTTTTTAGTTTAGTTTATATTACAGCCAGCACTGAATTATGGTCTGAATCTATGTTTGCTCCTGGGTATGTTTTTGTAGACGTGATGGAGTTCCTTAATGTGTTCTTCTTTGTCTGCGGATGAGCGCCATGTATATAATAAACTCAAGTAGTATTTTTTTAAATTAAATTAAGTGAACTAATTAGCTTTTATAGGCCATAGACTTGTTGTTTTACCATAATAATCTACCACTATATATTATATAGCAGATAAAAAAAATTGTAATAAAAACACCAAATCTCAGTTATGCACGTCTCAGTCATACATTTCGTCAGGCAAGAAAGTTTGTTAATGTTAATAGCACATTCATGATTTAATTTATTTTAATTCACTTCTTCATACGTTCATAGTTTTAAATATTCAACATTAGTAGTACAAAGTAATGTGCATTTTTAACCATTAACCTATGTATATAATTTACAAACAATGCATATTGCATTAATTTTATAAAGAAAAAAATGTATTAATTTTCTTTATTTGATTTTAATTATTTTTTGTCATATTGTTTATATTAAACCTAAAATTAATATTAATAATATAAACCTCCTAAGTGAGATTTTTACAATCTCAACTTACAATAAATATTGATCATATTATTTTATACAGAATATATTAAAAAAAAACGATAGTTATCAACATGTTTTTATTGGAAAATTTAAATTGATTCAATAAAAAATATGTTATGTTCCGCATTACAATTAATATGCAAACTAATTACATCAATCACTGTTTTTATGCAGACATTTAAAATCAAGTCATGTATAGTTATTTATTAGTTGATCGGAGAAACCAATGCCACATTACTTTGTTTATGTTAGTAAACTTATAACGCTAATTTTACGTTTTTATAATCTATCTGAACAACTTTTGCATACATAAAATACTTATCTATATACGCACTTGTATTGAATATTGTCCCAAGTATTGTGAAGAGGATTTGAAAATACACTGTCTCTTCTAATTCTATTAAAAAACAAGCTATTCGAATCATTGCCGATGCAAAATTTACTAATGACAGATACTTTACAACATTGTTGAAGATCTTTGCATTTTATATATATATATATATATTTCCAGCCATATTGTTTAAAAGAAATATAAGACATATTGCCATGTAAACAAATATTTAACCATAGTACAACGTTTGCTAGGAAATCTAAAAAATATTAACTAACAGTTCAGGATGTTAAAAAAAACTTTCAAAAGAGTTTTTTTAAGCGGATAAATAGAATAACCTCACAAATTCATTATTTTCCGAAACTATATTTAACTAAATATTCAATTCAATGTTTTCATCTCCAATGTGATAGTTTTTACTCGATAAAATTTGAAAGTATTTATTATTATATTAAAATCAAGTATTAATCTATGAATATTTTGATTTATTTGTCAGCATTGTTGTTAATCTGTTTATTTATTGTTGTTATTTAACATTATATATATAATTACTATGTATTATGAATGTATTGTAATAAATTAAAAAAATATATTATTAATTTTCTGATAACTTACCCTAGTTAATTGATTTATAATATATTAATTAATTAGTCCATAAATGATAACTTTTATTTATAGAAATAAGCACAGCACTAGAATCTTATCGCATTGAAAAACTGGTCGAGACTGATACTCGAAAATACAATTCATCGCTACTTAACATTGAACCTTGAATCAAACCGGCAGTGTTCGTTTTTATTATTATTATTAATACATAATTTTTATAACCAAGTCATAAATTATTTAAGCAATAATCAGATTAATATGTATAAATTAGAACATTATTTCATAATAATAAATTTTTTATTTTAACAATGCAATTGCAGGAAGTGCAGTAAAAGTATTTTTGAAATCATTGCAAATTTTTTCGCATAGAAAGTAAGTTAGCAAATCTAATTTTGAATGTGTTTACTAACTAAACCAGTTTAGGGTTAGCGAAGGTTACTAATGTTAATTTCCTAGAATATTTATGAATTCTATCGATTATACTTTATAAGTTATAACAAAAACATTATTAAGCATTTGAATTTTATAGAATTTTAATTTATACTAAAGAGTATATTCGACAAAACCGATTCAAAACAAAACGAAACGCTTTTATTTCAAGACAAACAAAAAAGCCACAAGCACCAAATCCTAATTCTCGTTTCAAGAAACAAGAAACGTTAGTTGAGTGCTTCAAATGTGGAATAAAGAAACAATAAATTGTGTGCTCATATGTAGCTTATTACAAAAATAACTACGATTGTAATATTTGCAAATAAAAAAATCATTTAGCTAACTCGAATTGTGATAACACTGAAGTACCGGATTGGAAAAACATCAAATAAACCCCAATTTCATTTTTCATCACCATTGGACTATTATGATTGGACTATCAACATTATAAATCGAACGTCGAGATGTAAGGCACAATAGTGAGGACTTCTTGTAGCAGGGCTGTGGAGCCGCATCACATATGACGTTTTGGAGAAAATAATTGCACAACTTTTTTGAACTCAACTATCACGATTCGAGATATAATACGCAAGCTTTATAGAATTGGTGTAGGTAATGTAAAATTGAGAACCATTAAGAAATATTTTATATGTATCAGAGCTTTTAACATGTTTTTTCTGACACAAATGTTGGATGTTGATGCGCAAGTGTCAATCTGCAAAACTTTTAATAAAAATAGTCAAGCCAAGCTAAACGGAAAGTTGTTTGAAATTATGTTTTGTCACCTTTCATTAAAACTTGGCATGAAGGACTTTTGTATCAAAAAGTAAAGTGTATGCTACTAATAAGCTTTAAGCAAAGACCGTACTGAGAACATTGAATCCCTGCAAACTAGAACAAGAAACACAAACAACACAAAGTTGGTCGAGAGCACTTTGCAAGAGTTGGTGCAGACCCTCTTCCGGGCTCAAGAACCGGACTGTAACCATAACATTATATAAAAAAACTATAGCAGCCAAAGTTTCCGGCAGATGCCCACAGTGAAGCGTATTTTCACTTTCTACTGTGGTGCTTAGTCATGAATGATTTACTGCAGATACTCAATGATATGAGCTTTTTTGCCTTAGGTTACGCAGATGATCTTACTATCCTTGTATTCGGAAAGTTTGAAGCAACCGTGTCAAACAAGACACAGAGTGCACTAAACATTGTAGAAAGGTGGCGCAAAAAAAAGGTTATCAGTAAACTCATGCAAAACAAAGATTGTACCGTTCAACAAAACAACACAAATCTAAAAAACTTTAAGTATGAAACCACGCTCCCGATAAAAAAAAAACTTGATAGCAAATCAACTTGCCAAACAAAGAACTATAAGAATGTCCTCATTCACTGGACCAAAACCTGTTTTTGAGACTGCATACAAAACCAGAAAAAAAATAATCCGCAGCAGACTTAAGGCAAAACACAGCAATCTTTGAAAAAAAAGGATTTTAATATTTTTACGCATTTTTAACATTTTGGGAACGGAATTACAGATTTGAAGTCTGGTTTTAACATATAACAGCCAGATTTTAATACTTGATGGCCCGATTTTAGCTAAACAAGCCTGCATTTATGACATTGCAAACATTGTTGTGCTAGATTTTTTTACAAAAACGGATTTTGATCTTTAAGATGTTATAAAACAAGATTTTTACAGAACAAAGCCGGATTTTGTCGTTTAAAAACCGTCTAATTTTGACATATAGCTAAATTTTAAAATTTAATGGCCGAATCTTAGCATTCTGCATTTTAATATTGCAAACATATTTTTGCTGGATTTTAATACAATAACAGTAGACATTGCCAGATTTTGATATTTACAGTTTTACAACACAAGATTTTGGCAGAACAAAGCCAGATTTTCACATTATTTAGAAGCCGGATTTTAATATTTTTCTTTATTTCAACATTTTAAAACCGAATTTTACATTTAAAGTCTGGTTTTGACATATTACAGCCGGATTTTAGTATGTTATGGCCGAATTTTAGCTAAAGAAGTCCGCATTGTTATATTGCAAACATTCTTGTGCTGGATTTTTGTAGAAAAACAGTTAGAAGCCAGATTTTAATATTTTTACTATATTTCAACATTTTAAAAACTGAATATATTAGCCTGGTTTTGGCATATTACAGCCGGATTTTAATATTTAAAGGCCGGATTTTAGCTAAACAAGTCTGCATTTTGACATTACACTCATTTCTGTGCTGGATTTTAGTACAATAACGATAAACAACAGCGGATTTTAATATTTAAGACAGGATTTTGACAAAACAAAACCAGATTTTTACGAAATTTTAACATTTTAAGAACTGAATTTTATATTTGAAGTTTGTTTTTGACATATCACAGCCGGATTTCAGTAGTTAATGGCCGGATTTTAACTAAACAAGTCCGCATTTTGTCATTGCAAACATTTTTGTACTGCATTTTAATACAATAACAGTAAACAACGTTGGATTTTGATATTTAAGACAGAGTTTTGATATTTAAGACAATACTATCTTATTTTGCTAGAACAGTGTCGGATTTTGACATATAAAAACCGAATTTTAACATTTGTATCTAGTTTTAACATTTCTAGAGCATAATTTCATATTTGAAGTCAAGTTTGATCATGTCACAGCCAGATTTTAGCAGTTAATAGCCGGGTTTTATCTAAACAAGCATGCATTTAAGCATTACAAACAATTTTTTCTAGGTTTTGATACAAAAAATACAATAGAAAAGTCCGAATTTTGCTATTTAAAACATCACAAAGTCTGGTCTTTAACCAGATTTAAATACTTACAATCTTGTTAAGCCGGATTTTTTATGTTTAAAGCATGTTCGAACAAGATTGAACAAAGTTAAATTTTAATATTTAAGACCAGATATTAAGGTTTTTAGAATAAATCAAGCAATTTAATATTGAAATTTGGCTTTTTAATGCTAAAATTTTTGAATAATATCAAAATTTAAAATATAAAAACCATCTGAAAAAACGTCAAAGAACAGAAATTTGATGACATAACCTCAAACTGTTATCATGTACTTAACCTAGAATGTCATATCAGTTGCATCTAAATTCTTCCCAACTACACCTAAGGTCTAAACTGTTCCTGAGTGTAATAAAGTATTTTTGGTTAATGTTTCAGTGCAATTTGAGTTGTTTTAAAGTGTTCTCAGTTAAAAAATGATTTTTTTGCGTTGGTAGTTGTTTAATGATCGTTTTGATGTAATTTGTAAAGTGGTGAGTGATTTGAAGTATAAACTATCAAGATTCTCAATAAATTTACATTATGATATATGTCAACTGTCAATTAGAAATAGAACTATTTTGCAAATATTTTGAATGTCGTATGTCAACTTTTATAAACACTGTTTCACAAATATTTTAGATAAAGCGTGAATTTTGATGCCGACAAATCTGTTATTTGAACTGACCACTGCTATTTTAACAAAATATTTGTTGACTGTCTTACAAATCTAATAAATGTGCCGTCAATTTAACAACTGCCAACTATTTCTCAAATTTGGCATGTGAACTATTTAACATATAAACTATCAACATTATTCTCAACAAAGTTTTTATTAACTGTTTCACAGTTTATATAACAGATAAATTGTCAACTCTTTTATTTATAATCATTTTTTATTTTGACAATTCAACAGTCTGACATAATATGAATTACTTAATGTATGAACTGTCTTAAAAAAGTGTTATATATTAATTTGACAGAATAATTTTCTGACGTATAAAATACCTTATGAATTTACTTCTCGACAAATCTGTTATATGTAATTAACTATTAGTTTAACATTGTCATCGTCTAAAATGAACAAAATTATTTAATTTACTAGTAAAAATATGTCATTATTATTATCATAAATGTTAACAATTCAAAACGGGATTGCAAACCTTTTATTTTCTTTTTTAGAAAATAAGGCTTGCAATCTGTATACATTGTCCCAAATAATTTAAGTTACGCCACTGTTCTCCGCAACATATCAACCCGATCATCAATGTCACACACATGTGGTCGGGTGAACAAAGCAAGGTCTTTCATGCATAATAAAGACTTTTTCTGATTTATGGTCGATTTTTTAAGTTCATATTTTGTCAAATTTAACAGTGCCAATGTGTTATGCTAGTTTAGTAAAATCACAGGGCTGATTAAGATGTTTTTGATTTAACGACACCACAATCCACGTGTTAATTCGAGTTCTGTACGCAGTGTTTGTTGTGCAGTGTGCTTATTTTTTTGCTACACTGATCTTCGAACGTCCGTCAGCTAGAACAGGACCGTAACGTAAATATTAATTTAATTTAAATTATTTTTTATATTATTTTCTTTATTTATTTTGTGAAACTTTATTATATTATTTATTTTATATTATATTTGCTTCACACTTTTATATTTGTTAAAAATAATGTATATATATTTTTAACAAAATTACACGCAAACAATAAATTAGGTATATAAATAACAATAAAAGTAAAACGGTTTTTATGATCACCTGAGATTTGCAGGTTTATTCCTATCTCAAACAGATAATGTTGCTTTTGTTTATTTTTTATATTTTATCATGTAGTAACACAGGCTTGTCGCGAGGGGTTCGTAGGCCTGTGTGCAAAACATAAATTGCCGACTTTTGTAATAAAGTAAAGCTTATGCGTGTTGCTAGGATGATACAAAATTACATGGCAAATCTTTGGAACAGGGATATTTACTGGTAAACATTTATGATGAATTTCCGCATTCATATACTTATATTTATTGCGGAAAATTGCTTAACCCACTTATCTAGACAATTAGAAGAATAAATAATAATGGAAAACATTGCCAAACACAATGTTTGCCAAATTAGTTGCAAAAAAAGATAGCAAGCTATTCAGCAAACTTTAAATTGCTCGACATGATAAGAGCTACAGGCAGAAGCAGACATTGTAGTAGGACCACTTAGTTGGTAAGAAAGATTGGGATTATCTGAATAACCTTGTTGAAAACAAAGAAAACGATTGAGACATTTTTGATAACTAAACAACTTCTTGAAGCTTTAGTAGTTGGAGTAAACGCATAGACTGGCCACATCTACTGGCAACCAAAAAAGACGAATCCTTTTTACAATACTTAGACGAGTCGCACGTAGCTCTTGCAAAAAGCAAATAAGCCACACTTGAAGCAGTTAGCAAACGGGTAGCAATCAGGTAAGTGATAAGTGTCAGATGAGTAGTTGAATTAAATGTTGAGACATATTACAGATTTGCAACAAAAGTGAACATGGGAACCAATGAGAGAATTTTTTTTCTAGATCAGTTTGGCATAAAGCAAATTGAACATGCTAAACATGGCACACTTGAAGCATAAACCCTTTGTTAATTTTGTATAACTTTTCTAACCACTGTGATTCTCGAGACAAACGGCTAGTTTGCAACAAAAATCGTGTTAATAATCTAAACGTGTTATTCTTGCTCAAGCTCTAAGCTTGTTTGTTCTTTCGAAAATAACTCTCGGATAATGCATATTGGTTGTTGGTATGGGATGACTTTTTTTTCTACTTGTTGTCTGAAACTTGTTTGTTTTTTTTGATAGGAGATTTTTCCGCAGGCCTATGAGATCGATGAGATCCACACAAAACAAACAGCATCTGAAACACACGTGAATGAAACGGATTGGATTTGCTGAGTTTTTGACATTTTTACTTTCAAGACGCTTCCAGAGATTTTCAAAAATAAGAAGAATATCAGCGTTTTGCAGGATTATTTTGCAGACGCGGTGTTTAAGGTAACAAGACAAAAATGAGAACTAAAACACAGTTTCTTTAACATCAAGCGGCTCTTAAATGTAACGCTTAGACTTTTCGTTTTATACGAAACTTACACTTTTCAAACAGCAAAACTATTTTGGATCTAGGAGTGTTTACATTGCAGACCAGAGTTAGTCTATAAAAGTTTCTAAATATAAAGAAGCAATAGCAGTAAGAGTAATTTAGTTAGTTTATAGTTGACAAGTTTCATGGTTTAGATGTCTTAATCTTTATAAAACCCAAGCAAGAATGAGACTTGTTTGCAGTTATATTGCAGCTAATAACAAAGCATCATCAATTCTAGGAATAAGTTAACCGCACTTTTTGCCACTATTATTATTGGATAATACATTTTTGACAGCCGCTTAACACCTGCATTGTCTTTGCTAAAGTTTGTTGCTTTCTATTTGATTCTTAATCATACAGCAGCTTTGCGATTAAATCAGAGTTATTTAGATATTTTCCGCAAACAGTTTGTCGATTTGCGACCAATTTTAAAATAATCAGGAGCATTTTGGAAACAATATGTTGCTACGCAATGAATGATTTGAAAGTTTTATGAAGACAAAATTTTGCTTTGCGACAATATATTTTTTTGCGATTGATTCTAATTCATTTAAGTACATTTTGAAAATAATATATCACTTTGCAATTGCTTTTGAACAGTTTTTAAAGTTTTTTATAAATAAAATATTGCTCTGCGATTGATTTTGAATTATTTGGATGACTTTTGAAGACAGTTTTTTGTTTTACAATCTATTCAAAACTATTCAAGAGCCTTCTGGAGACAATATTTTGGTTCAAGAATGATTTAAGTCATTTAAAAGTTTTCAGGAGACAAAATTTTGCATTTGCGATTGATTTTGAGTAATACAAATAAAAGACAATATCTAAATATTTGAAGTTTATTCTGAAGACAATATGTTACTTTGTGGTTGATATAAATGTTTTATGGAAACAAAATGTTGCTTTGCAGTTAATTGGGAGGCATTTAAATGTCTTCTGAAGACAATTTGTTGCTTTGCAATTGATTCTAAAGCATTCTAAATTCTAAACGTAGTTGTTGAGGGATCTAATTTTATGACAACAAACACTGGGGTGGTGGTCGGGTACTAAGTGTTAAGCTTGTGGGCATGTAGCCTTCAGAGTTGCCTACCCGCCTCAATGTAATTTATCCACAGTTGGATTATTTTTTGGTGATGTTAGTTCTTTTAAAGTTAAGAGAGAGAAAGTGATAGATTTTATTTATTGTCAACAAACACTCGGCTGTTTGGGCGGTAACTAAGTTTTGTAGTTTGTGAGCGTGTAACTCTTATTGGTGTTGACAACCCACTCGTCCAATTGTTATTCAGAAGTTGCATTATTCTGTTTTATTTTCAAGATTTGAATTGGGCTTGTGTAAATCAAGGTAACCACGATAATCTACATTAAATTGTGCATTTTTTAGAATTAGTTTCAACTTTCTACTGGGAGATTTGAACATTTGCATAAAAAATGTTTCTGGTATTTTTGGCATTTTAATCAAAAACTTTGATTTGAATTTATATAAACGTTAATAAAAGTTAATTACGAACATCACTACACTTAATTGTTTATTGTGCGAGATGAATTTTTAATAATAGAAATTTGCATTGCCACTATTTGATAGTTTTTCGGATTTTACTGGAAAACTTTAAACTGGGCCTATATAAGCCAATCTATCTGCGAGAATCTATATTGATTTGTGCACTTTTTGGGACTAGTTGCAATTTGCTACTGGAAGATTTGCATTTTTGACAACAGTGCCACTTTCGGACAGTTTAGTTTGTTACTGGAAAATTTGAATTCTCAACAACAAAGACGAACACTGCATTTGCTTCGAAAGTACTTTCTGGCAGATTTTTGCATTATACTCAAAAACTTTAATTTGGGTCTATATTAATAAATAACCACAACAATTTACATCGAGTTGCACAATTTTTGAGACTAGTTTTAACTCGATAATGTGATATGTATGTTTTTAACAACAGAGACGAATCTTAAAGACAATTAGTTTAATGATTTCAAGTTTAACCTACTTGTTTTAGTGAATATTGTCTAAGGGTTGGATGTTTTGCATCATTTCAAGAGTTGCTTATCATTAAGTTGGGGGAAGAGGTAGACAGATCCAATTTTTTGATGATAAACGGTTGGGTGGGTAGAACATATACTGAGTTTAATAATTGTGAGCATGTAGCTTAAATTAAAGTACTTCAGCAATTTTTGTTATTGAGAGATTTAATGCAAGCGTCATTTGTTATTAAGTTGAAGGAACACGATGACAAATTTAATTTCTTAATGACAAACAGTTTAGTAGGTGGGCAGGACAATTTTGTTTGTTGAGATTGCACACTTGTGGTGATGTGATGTCATCAGGGTGGATTACATAAACTTTATTTGTTGCAACTTCTGGGCCAGTTTTGGTTTCCAAAACGAGAAATGAAGAAACAATCAAGAAACTTTGTTTGCAATAAATCGTAAAATGTGCCAGGTTATGCTATTCTTCTAAAACGTCATTCTATTCACTATTCATTAAAGATGTACGTACTGATAATCTCTTATACCACACTGTGCACCAAAGTATTAATTCTGAGTAATTTAAAAGTTTTCTGAAGACAGTTAGTTGCTTCGCGATTGTATCTAAACTATTCAGGGGCATTCAATATGTTGCTTTGCGATTGATTCCGAGTGATTTCTTTTGAATGCAGTTTTGAGATTAATTAGAATCATTCAGGGGCATTGGGCATTAAATGTTTTTTGGCAACAAAATGTTGTTTTGGATTTGATTCTGAGTGATTCTAAATCATTCAGGCATATTCTGGAGATAATATGTCGCTTTGTGATTGTTTCTGAATGATTTAAAAGTTTTTTGAAGACAAAATGCTTCTTCACGATTGATGTTTGTGTTTGTCTCGGATAGTATTCTGTGCAAGTTTGGTGACAATTGGACAAGAATCATAGTTTTTAGTGGTACACGTACACATCTAAATTTGATATTATCAGCCGCTTCAGTGAACTAGCTGCAATCATGGATAACAAAGGGGAGTTCAGTGGAAAAGGAGCTGGATCTACGTCCGGAAACTCCAGACAACAACTTGGAGCTGAAAGTGGAGGTTTTCCTTTACAGAATTAGCTAGAAGGAACTCCATGTCAGACCTTAAAGAGCCAGACGGCATACAAACATTGCAGAAAATGGAGAAAATAAAAACTACTGAATTAGACCCAACTTACTCAAGTGAAAAAACTTTGAGATAGTCATACCCAACAAAAGGAAGGTTGTGGACTTGCCTGAACACGGTAACTTTAGGGTATGTAGCAAAGAAACCAAGAGGACAGAGAAGGCAAAAACCTTGCAAAACCTGGCCGATTACAACAGAGCAAATAGAAATGTACACAAGGACATGAAGGAGATGACCAAAAAATTTATTAGAATTTTGGTCACAACAAACAAAGCCTGTGAAGTATTGGTGTTAACAGATGCAAAGACAAAGTTAGTACAGGAGAAAATCTTGAGCAACTACGAAAGGACGAAATAACCTCCATCTCCATCTCGAGTTACTAAAACTGACAGGAACAGGCAATTGGAAATTTTGGAAGAGGCAGTCAAACTACATTTTATGTTACAGGATACAATTTTCAAATACAAAGGATTCAAAGAAGTTGAACTTGAAACATGGAACAGTGCTAACTACAAATGCTTTGAAATAAGCAAGCAAATTAATGTAAGGGACATTGAGGGCGGTACAGGACATGTACTAACGTGACAAAGTTTAGAAACGGAATTGCTGTGCCAACGAAAAGAGGCAGATACGTTTTTAAACTGACGAGGAAGTTAGAAAAAGATATTTATAGTGTCTTGGAAGCTAGGGCCATTTATCAGCCTGTATTAATTCACTTCTGGACGTAGACTTTTTTTGTTTCTTTCTATATTACATTTTACATCATTTTGCGCAAAATGCCTTGCCCAGCGTCACTTACTTTTTGTAGTTTGTTCTACGACGTCGTTTACTTTGGTTTTTGCCAGCATAGCACGCTTTATTGCACGTTTGCAAACTTTTAGTTAATGTACACTTTTCTTTGCCTGAGTGGCAGTACGCTAACATATTTTTTGTTTCAGATTTTCTGGTATCTTTGCTTTTTTGAGAATATTTGCAAGTTTTTCAAACCTTATGTTATTTATGTCGAAGATATATATATATATATATACATTCTTCCACCACTTAAAGTGTGTGCTTGTCGATAGTCACTATTGGATGTTGTCTGAACTTATAATTTTTGTTTTTTGTAGATTTATTTCTAGGTCTACCTTCTGTGACGTTTTCTTCAATGTTGTGTGAACATTGTTCTAAGTTTTTCCTGGTCGTTGCTCATGATCACAATGTCGTCGGCGAATCGAAGATAGTTTAAGAATCTTTCGTCTATGTTGACTTTCTTTTACTAAGGCTATATAATGCACAAGAAAGGCAGAAAGTTAGTTTTGTGATTTTTATACATTAAATTAATGATTTGGCAATATTTGAGCCTTGAGAAAACATTTGCGCTAGCATCATTTTTTGACATGTAAAATGTAGCGCTGACTCTACACGTCCCGTTATTTTACTGTCTGACTGTTGGATTTGTGTTTTAGATTAAATTTACTAATGATTTACAAGTTTTGAGCTTTCCGAAAACAATTTGGAGGTGTTAATTAATTTTACATCTTTGCGAGCGTCTCAGTGCCGGGTGTCCCAACGGCTGACCTACTGACTCTAGGCAGGCTTTTCATGATTAAAATGGAACCTAATCTCAAAATATCAAGCTTTCGAAAAATCTTGCATTTTTTTGACGCGAGCTCTCCGACTGTTAGCCTTGGCAGCAGAAATAGACTCACGTTAAATAATTGAATTAAAAAAAGTGCACGGAAAAGGATTTGTTTGGGTTGACTTGGAAAATGTCTTTTACTTATGATATGTACCAACAAATAACACCATGGTCAAATTTGAGGATTTTTTAACAAAACTTGGCGAGTATATAAAGCAGATGGGTAAGCCGTTGCTGATAGGTGGAGACCTTAATGCCAAGTTGGGTAAATTTCTGGAGTATATCTCATAGAGGAAAGAGAAGGCTTTTTCAGGGTTTTGCAAGCGCATATTGCCATAACGCAAATGAAAGGTCGCAAGAGACAACAAGAACAACAGCCAATATGGCGTTAGATGTTAGCAAAATAGCAGCTAAGAAAGATCGGGAATTGATTGAACAAGAAAGACTTGTTGCTGAAGAATTATAAACGGAAGCTCGAATTCTAAAAGACAGATATACTCTAAAAGACATTACTGTAAGAGCGGTATAAACATAGACATCCGAAGACGCTGAGCCATAACTTAAATTTGTGGGAATACATGGCGAGGACCGAGGCCAAAGCAAGGGGGGCGATAAACGCGCTGAGACGTAGAACCCGATAAAAGAAGAATGTTGTGCTTGGTGGTCAACTTGATTATATTATATGGGGCACCAGTAGCCACAGAGGGTAGCTAGCGCTTACCATACATATACATCTGCTTTCTACGGAAAGGTCTTACTCCCCAGGAACAAACATAAAATAAGGAAAAAGCCAAGGCCTGGCAGGAATCCCTCACTACATGGGAGATGGAATAAAAGGATTCGAATGCCACTATAGCCGCATGGACCAGGGCCTTAATCAAGGAGGCCTCATCATGGGTCACCAGAAGACATGGGAAGGTTTCACTCAGTTCTTGACAGGGAAACTTTGTAAAACTTTTGAACATGAGGAGTCATGACAGTTGGTGCAATAGGTGCTACTGCGGAGAGCCACACACCTCGAAACACAATCTTGAAATGCGATAGGTAGGCCGCATAAAGTCAAAACTCAGAACATCATTGACAAGATGTTGCTACAAATGTGAATGGAACTCTATCTCAAACGTAGAAGAGAGTAGAAGTTATAAGGAAGATTGGAGGTAATACTTCATGCAGCTTATGCTAAAACGAGTAAAGCAGTGCCGTAAACTAGATCCCGCCGTTTCTATCGATACATAAGAAACTCAGCACTACTCTGTTGCATTAGCTACTAGTGACTTAGCTGAATATGTCTTCTAAAGACAGTCTGTTGCTTTGTTATTGATTCTATACCATTCAGGCGAAGACAATATGTTGCATTGCAAATGATTATGAGTTATTTAAAAGTTTTTTGGAAATAAAATGTTGCTTCATGATTGATGCAGCAGTTTGGTGCTTTGCGACTGATGAAGTACTTGGCCTTAGTACCTTCTATCAGCAACGTTATAGAAGTGTTTTTGTTAGTTGGTACTTTGTTTTATTCTTTGCTTGATATGTGTAGATGGTGCACAAGTTTTGCAAAGTGTAGAAGTTCCAACAATTTTTTTTCCAAACTTGTTTTATGTTTAAGAGAACATTTATTTTGTATAGGGTTTGTGTAGATTGTTCAAGCTTTCAACTGCAACTCATTAGTCTAAATATGTTAGAAGCACCAAAAGACACTTTAAGAGAAACCAAACACTTGTTTATTGGAGCAATTTTCTTTTTCTATTAATATTTTCAGTAATTCAAAGAATGTAATTTTTTTGTTGCAGCTATGAGCTTTGAATACCTTGGGAGATCTAATTTGTGGATACAGAAACGATGTAAGTATTAATATAATATCTATTTATTTTACAATAAATATTTAACAATAAAACATCAAAATAAATACAGAGAGTGTAAAGAATGATGTGTATAAGGAGAGAAGAACGTGATGCGAACACGCAACTCAAATAAAAAGAAGTTAAATGAAAAGAAAGAAGAACGATATAACTTGTTTATTGGAACCTTAAGCCATACATTGTCACACATATACTATAACATAACCTATAAGATAGTAAATAGAAATGGCCTTTTTTTTTTGTTTTTTTACAAAAAAATATTTGGAAAGATATTTCTCCAAATAAAAAAAAAAGATTAAATTAAAAACATTGAAAATGTTCTAAAGCAGAGAGAGACAGAACTGGACAGAGTAGAGAAGGGCTGCTGATGTTGGGTACGTGTCTCTATACCCTCACTGTACTCTGTTGGTCAGTCTGGGCTCACCTCCATTTCTTTCCAATTCATATTTTGTTTTATTTTCCTCGTTCATTTAATAAATGTCATGGCAACTCGGAATAATCATTAAATTAAATAATTACAATCCTAATTTGTGAAAAGAAAAAAATAATAAAATTGTAAATTATAAAATGAATGTATGCGAATTAACGGGTGTTCAAAACGCGTTCTTGCAAAAATGTTCATAATGTATTATTTTAAAATAAAAAACACAGCGCTAGTTGTTGATGGTGGTTGTTTACATGTCCATTTCGGGGGCAAGATCGAACCTAGGTGGGAAGGTCATGCCGTCCATGTGTGGGCGTGATCTTGGCTGTAATTGGAAAACAATAATTAAACACAAATTTTGGCTTAATGGGCAATTAAACAAGAAACTAGGACTAGCTTCAGGCTAGTGGCCTAGAAAAAACTGGTTTATGATTCGGGGTGATTATTAAAATGGTTCAGATGACAAAATTGTGTTAATCAACAGCACAAGAGGGGGATAAAAAAACACCCTCACTTACTGGAAAGCTGTTACTCTAGCGCCAATGCTGGCTTGCGTTGCTATAAAAAGATTTAAAAATATTATAAAAGGTGTCCATTGGATGAGTGATTAGTGTTTTATGTCAGTGCTTGATATATTAGATGCTTACCACTGGGCTGCCTCCTCTGGCTTGGGAACCGGCACGTCCCTTCGCGCGGAACTTGCTAATAGCTTGTTCGGCAAGGTCAGCACGTTCTTCAGCTTCTTCCAATTCCTGTTGGGCCTTGCGGAATTTGGCGAGATTGAGGGCGGCAATTTCTTCGGCCTCTTCAATCTGCCTCTTGTAGGTCTTGATCTTCTGTTGAAGTTTATCTACGAGGTCTTGCATGCGTTCGTGGTTCTTGCGATCCTCTTCGGCTTGGAAGCTAAGTTCCTTAATGCGACGCTCGGATTTCCTGAGGTTCTTTTGGGCATCAGCGTGTCTCCTTTGTTCACCATCCAATTCATTTTCTAATTCTCTAACGCGTTGTTCCAACTTGGCAATAGCCTTCTTTCCTCCCTTAAGGGCATTGGCTTCAGCTTCATCAAGACGTACTTGCAAGTCCTTGATTTGTGTTTCAAGAGCCTTGCGGAGTTTTTCTTGTGTTTGGGCATGATCTTGTTCAGCACGGAGTTCATCGGCAAGACGGGCAGCATCAACCATAGCCTTCTTGGCCTTCTCTTCGGAGTTCTTGGCTTCATTCAAGAGCTCATCAAGGTCGGAGTGGAGGGTTTGTAATTCAGCTTCGAGTTTCCTCTTGGCGGCAGAGATGGATGAGTTTTGAGCGGCAAGGTCGTTCAATTGCTCATGAGCATCACCCAATTCTTGTTCGGCTTGACGACGAGCGCGGTCAGCTTGTTCCAAAAGAGTGCGAGATTCCTCCAACTCGTTTTGCAAAGCGTTGGCGCGACGTTCAGAGATGCCGAGAGCTTCACGGGCTTCATCACGGGCACGTTGTTCTTCTTCAAGGGCGGATTGGGTATCCTTAAGTTGTTGTTGGTAGCGCTTGATGGTCTTTTGGGCCTCGGCATTAGCCTATTTGAAAACAATTGAGTTAGTTCTGTTTTGTTTAAAATTGTAAATATAAATACCTTGTTAGCGTGGTCCAAAGCAATTTCAAGCTCGTTGATGTCAGCTTCCAACTTCTTCTTCATGCGAAGGGCTTCAGCCTTACCCTTAGCTTCAGCTTCCAAGGAGGCTTGCATAGAGTCGAGGGCGCGTTGATGGTTCTTGCGGGTGTTTTCGAATTCCTCTTCCTTCTCTTGGATGCGACGGTCAATTTCTTGACGTACTTGAGATAATTCCAATTGGCTGCGGAGTACTTTGTTTTCTTCTTGTTCCAAAGCAGCTTCAGCTTCTTCAAGAGCAGCTTGGAGTTCATCCTTTTCGGCTTCCAAGCGCTTCCTTGCCTTTTCGATTTCGTGGATGTTGCGGCCACCTTCACCAATTTGGTCGAGCAAGTCCTTGACTTCATCGGCTAAGTTCTTGTTTTCACGACGGACGGCTTCCAATTGTTCCTGTCCTTCTTCATAAGCTCCCTTCAATCTGAAGAGTTCAGTGGAGTAGTTGCGGCATTCCTTTTGGCTGGCGTCGAGTTCAGAAGCGAGGTCATCAACCTTCAACTTCCATTCACCAATGATCTTGTCGAAGGCCTTCTGTTTCTTCTCAGCGGCGTTGGCAATAGCGGTAGCACGGTCGACTTCAAGTTGGAGATCTTCAACTTCAGTGGAAAGACGTTGCTTGGTCTTCTCAAGAGCTACAACCTTCTGGTTGAGTGATTCGATGGTTTCTTCAGCTTCAGCAAGACGGGCTTGGAGCTTCCTCTTGGCTTCTTCCAATTCTTCAGAGCGGGCAACACCTTCAGATTCGTATTTGGAGCGCCACAATTGGGATTCAGCGTTGGCCTTGCTGAGTTGACGTTGGATGTCAGCCTTAGCTTCAGCTTCTTCTTCAACTTGTTCGCGAATGTTGTCCAAATCGTGTTCCAAGTTGCGGAATTTGCCGAGGAGGGTAGCGCGTTCGCGACCTTCTTCATCGGCCAACCTCTTGGTATCTTCCAATTGGGTGGTGAGGGATACCTTGATCTTGCTAAGTTGAGATACTTGAGATTCGGCTTCTTCGAGTTGACGGAGGAGGTCGGAGTTCTCAATGGACAACTTCTTCTTGGCAGCATCGAAATCGTTGAGGGTGCGGTTGGTTTCATCAAGTTTGCCTTGGGTGTCGTTGAGTTGTTGTTGCAATTGTTTGGAGATCTTTTCGCAGGCAGCCTAATTAACAATAAAATATTTAGTAACTGTAGCAATAATTTTTATAAAACAATTGAATTAGTAGAGAGAGGAATTAATGCCAACTGTATATATTAATAGCGCAATTGTATATTGAAGAAATATTGAAGAAGCATTGAAGAAGCCTTGAAGAAACCAATTAATACCTTTTCGTTGGCCAAATGGTCGACGGAGGCGCGCATGTCGTTGAGTTCACCAAAGTATTGAGACTTGTCCTTTTCAGCCCTAAATTAAACAAAAACAATTGGTAACAATACAAGGGTAGGTAAAATGCAGGTAGCATGCCAATAAGGGGTCTTGACAGTAACATATGTTACCTTATCACGACCAACTGTATCAACAGAAGCACGAGTTTGTTGCAATTCCATGTAAATACTAGCACGATCCCTTTCAGCCCTAATTAAGCATTGAATAATATTTATAGCAATAAGCAAGAAGCCATATTAACAATACTTACTTAGCCTTGAGTTTGTTGAGTTGGTCGATTTGTTCACCCATTTCAGAAACGGCATCGTTGTGCTTCTTGCGGAGGTTGGCGAGGGTTCCTTCGTGTTGGATGTTGGATTCTTCCAAATCACGACGGAGCTTGGCGAGTTCAGCTTCGCGTTTCTTGTTGAGTTCGATTTGTGCAGAGGTAGCACCACCGGCTTCTTCAAGACGTTCACCCAATTCTTCCAATTCACGGGAAAGATCAGCACGTTGCTTCTCGGCCTTAGCGCGGGCTTGACGTTCAGCTTCAACTTCCTCTTCCAATTCTTCAATGCGAGCTTGTAATTCCTTGATTTGTTTCTGGAGTTTGCCAACAACACCTTGTTCATCTTCGAGCTTGGCGGTAAGGGATGAGATTTCCTTGTCCTTACGTTGGATGGTTTGTTCGAGTTCCTTCTTGTTGCGTTCCAAGTCAGCGACGGCTTCTTGGGTCAACTTAAGGTCACCTTCTACCTTCCTCTTGCTCTTCTCTACATCACCGCGGAGTTTCTTCTCGCGTTCCAAGCTGTCTTCCAATTCATCCAAAGTTTGTTCCAACTTGGCTTTAACTTTGTTCAAATGGTTGACCTTATCTTCGGCGGCTTGGAGTTCTTCAGATACCTTCTGGTTGTTTTCACCAGACATTTTCTTCTCCTTGTTGAGCTTGTTGATGAGTTCATCTTGATGGGCGATTTCATCATTCAAGTTCCTGATTTGATGGTCCTTGGTTGCCTTATCTTGTTCGGTCTTTTGAAGGTTGAGTTCGAGATCTTCAATGTCCTTCTTGAAGCCAGCGATTTCTTGTTCCAACTTCTTCTTTCCTTGATGGAGTTGGCTGCGGGAATCTTCTTCCTGGCTGAGACGATCTTGAGTTTCCTATAATATTTATTAACAATTAATACAAATTCATTAATTTTAATTATTAAATTGCTATTTCCGTCAATCCTCATTAATCGCTGGCCATCATCCAATCTAACCCCATTAAGATTTATTTTAAAATTATGAATCAAATTCATCCAAAAATAGATGTTCCGAAAGATGAGGAATCTGGATTACTTATACACACACACGCATCCATTCATCATCATCTCGCACCCTATTTATGACATCTGCATGTTGCCAACAGTTTTTTTAATACATGTCGTCACCTTAAAAAGCCATCAATACGGAGGTGCGCGCCGTTAATCACGTAAATCGGGGCTATTTTTATAACGAATTTGTAAATATTTGGGAAACTAATTTTGATATTAAAAACATCTAAATTTAATCATGGAAAACTGGAAATTTATTACACGCGGCTTGGGGATATAATTTCAACATATTTATTAATATTTTGCACAAAAAATATGGTTATAAAAATATTAATTCCTATCAAATTTAAGAGTTCATTCATATTTATACATCAATGAATCCATCCAATTTATTTTTAGTAATTTCAAAAATTTTAAGTAGGCTGGTCCTAAGTAAGAATTATTTATGATATTTGGATTCATACGAATTATTTCTAGAAATGAGTGGTTTTATTAAATTAAATCATTTCGAACATGATATAAATAATTTTTATTACTTTTGCACCATTTTGATAGAAAAAATTGAACTCGTCTTAATTTATAATTTTTAGGTTGATAATTTGTGCTGAGATTATTATTAATTGAATTGAATGATTCTAAATAGCTTTTTTTAATTTAATTGAATTATAAATTGATTTAATTTATTTTTTAAGAAGTAAATTAATGCTATTTTTGGCTTATTTCAGGAAATTTGATAGAAAACTGGATTGGTGCTTTGGAAACATGAGTCTAAACCACTTATTCATCTAATTAAATATCAGGTAAGTTATTATTAATTAAATTAAAGAGCAAAGAGAAAATTGATTTTTTATATAATTTTTACGATTATTGCTAAGAATTTGATGAAAAACAATTTTAAGCTTATTATTAAGCAAGTTTTTTGTGGTATAAATATTATAAAGTGATTTTGCTTTTTTTGTATGAAATTGCATCAAAAATTGAGAATTTTCTTATTTTTATTGAATTAATTTGGTGATTTTGATAGAAAATTCCTGCTGGTTCATAGCATACTTGATTCTAATTTAATTATTTTGTTAAATTGATGCTAGTAATGTTGGTGTATATTATTTAATCAATTTTATATTTATTATTTCAAAAATTTGGTTTTAATTTTCTGTTTTTTGATAGAAAATCAAGGCTGGTCTATTGAATTCTTGATTCTAAATGAATTATTTTGCTGGATAACTTTTTGCAATGTATTCTAATGCAATTTATTTGTTGTATTATTGCTTGCTATGATTAATTCCATTAAAAAAATTAGTTTTGCACGCAATTTTCCAACAAATTTTTAATAATTTTGTAAATTTTAACTAAAAAATTGGATTATTACACAGGAAACTTTATTCAAATCAAGTTATTTTGCTATATTTCAACTAATTTCATTAATTAAATTCATTCATTTCAAAATTTATTTTGAATTAAATATTTCTTAATTAATTTTGCTAGTTTTTATGTAAAACTGGGTTGGTGTACATGATACTTTAATTTAAAATCATTATTTTGTTAAATTATTCTTGCCATATATTAATTCTATTTAATTAATAAATTTTACAACGATTCTTCCTATTTTTTTTTTAAATTGTGCTGAATTTAAATTCATAATTTTGTTAAAATCTGGTTAGAAATGATGATTTCGATTGAATAAATTATTTTTGCAATAAATTAAATTAATTTTGATTGGAAATGTAATTTAATTAAATTTGTTTCAGATTTAATAAAACTGGTACTTACTTGGAGTTGAGATTCAAGATCGCTCTTTTGGGCGGCGAGTTTGTTGGCTCTTTCTTGGAATTCGGAAAGGGATCCCTTTTCTCCTTCAAGAGAGTTCAAAAGGTCAGTCTTCTCAGCCAACAATTTAGCGTACAAGCCTTCGAGTTCTTTCTTGGCTTTAGTTTCGCGTTCAAGAGCTTCAACAGCCTTGGCAGCCTTCTCTTCCAATTTCTGTAAAGTATCGTTGGGATCAATTAAAGTGTAATCGATGTCGACCATATTTGTATATTTCGTTTAAATCGGATTCGTTGTGTAGTAGTGATTAATTAAAAAAATAAATTTCGTTCCGTTCGGTTAAGTGTTGCGGTGTCAACTGATGAATTTGTATGAAGTACTAAGTTTATTGAATTGTGGTGGGGGGTGATATAAATATAATCCAGTTTTCGGCTGGAATTTATTTTTATAACTTACAGCGATCTCATCCTCGACGCGGGTGACGTTGAGGAGGGGCTTGACCTTCTGCCAGAGCTTGTACCATGGCCAGGTACGGAGCTTGAGGTATTTGCGCAAGTTTCTTTGGCATACTTGGAGGGCCAAACGTTGTTCTTGCAACTTCTTGAATTCTTTCCTGGAAAGGTAACCCCTAACCCAGGCTTGCATCCAGGTGACGATTTTGCCTAAACGGTCGTCACGCAATTCTTCCATCTGACCCAAGACACCAGCACGGAAGAATACCTAATCATCAGCAGTAATGTTAATACCAAAATTTAGGAAGCATTTTATAACAAATTTAACAAAAGGATTGAAGCATAGGATTTGTTTAGCGTTTGTAATGTTATTGTTTGTTTATACCTTGGTTTTACCCATACGGTATTGTTCTGGGTCCAATTGGACGTTCTCCAAAATAATTTGTGCAATTTTTTCAGGTGTCATGCCTTCCTTTACTTGACTAGCAGCCAGAATTTTGTATCTGTTGTGTGGGTGTTAATAAATAAAAACAAAAACAAAACAAGATTAGGTTAAAACAAGACAATCGTATCAGTATCGGAAACGATAGTCAAAAGTCTTTACTTCATGTAAAGATTGTTTCAAATATAGGTACTAAGTGGAATGAATCATAAGTAACATATGATTTGGTTTCAAATCAAACTAATTAAGGGTCTTAATCCGGTTTGGTTTTATATAACTTAGGGGACATGCCTTGGTATGACCAGTACGGTAATTTTCAGGGTCCAAACCGGTGTTATCCAAAATGTGCTGGGCACATTTCTTTTCATCAGATTCCTTAGCTACGGCGGCAGGGTTCAAGATTTTGTAACTAGACAAAGGGGTGGTGGTTTGTTAAAACATCTACATTAAAAGTGTTTTGTGTATCATGTGGGTCATGCTAATTCAGGTAAAATTTGATACTTAAACAACGTGAGGTCTAAAGTGTTCACATTACAACAAGTGGACAAATATATAAGTGCTGACTAAAAAATACAAAGGGCTCATTTGACAATACAATTGGGTTGCTATTTAACCCTTGCCTTTGTATGTCCAACTCGATAGCTGTCTGGGTCAAGACCGACCTCTTCAAGACATTTCCTTGCAGCCTCTTTGGCTTCCTTTTCTTTAGACATTGTAGCAGGGGCTAAGATCATGTAACTAGCAAAAAATTTTAATGATTTGAATTCCTATTGTTTGGTTTAAATTGAAATTGAATTGAAGTGTAATAAGTGTTTAAAAAATTTACCGAAGTTTGAAGTCAGGGTAGACCATCCTGTTGGGGAAACCTTTACGGCAAATACGGATACCTTCAAGTACACCGTTACATGTGAGTTGATGCATTACCAAGTGAGAGTCAATGACACCTGTAAAGAGAAACATAATATAACACCCCCAATATTCGATCAATTAATAAGTAACATACCAGGTTGTTTCATTTCGTTGGGGATGATGCAACGTACGAAATGAGGTTGTGTGGACCTCAAGGTGGCCATCAAGTTGTTCAATTGTTCCTATAACATCCAATACAATTAGTACATTTTTTAGCACAATATCATCAAACACGATTTAGTTGTATTAAATGAAACCACATCAAAAGCTGGATAGAAGCAAATTGAATAAATTAGCAATTGTTACAAGAGCCATACTACGTTTTGTGGTATTGTATAGCCAATAATTAAATCAAATAGTGATAAATGCAAACCTTACAAAAAGGGATTTCAGTTCAATTTTGTTATGATCCCGATGAGATTTTTAAAAGATTCTGTAATAGTATGAGAAATTTTTTGTTCTGGAAGTATAAGAACAATGCCATTTTTTATGGCTAAATGATCAAAACAAACACAGGGGGGGAAACCTAAACAAACCTTGTAGGAAGAAGATACGGTAGCGAAGCCACCACCCTTCTTACCACGTCCACCTATATTAAACAAAGTACAAATTTAAAGCGAGCCCACAAATTTATACATTCTACGGCGCTTTATGATAGGATTGAATTGGTAGGATTAAGGTAATTTTTGGATTCTCTGCTAGCGGTCCCATTGCGTTTAGCTAGAGTGGTAAGTACCTTATACAAACTTGAAACAGTCTGAAAAGCTGAGCCTTTCGTTCTCTTTCCACCTAATGGTTTAAATTTATAAATTATTATTTTGAATTTGTAAGGATTGGTTTTGGAATTGGAATTTGATTTAATTACCTTTGCCGCCACCGGCATCAGCACCACCGGATTGTCCAGGGTGGTCAGCGAAGATTTCTTGCAAGAGCTTGTTGGTACCCTTCTTGTACAAGTCGACAACAGTGTCGTTCAAGGGATCCTTGTTCTTTTCCAACCAACCGGTGATATTGTAGGGTACCTAAATCATTCAATTAGTGGCAATTTTTTTGTGGTTTATGTTGATGACTTACGTTGCCGGCATAATGGCCAATAGCGAAGTGGGCGGCTTGGCAACCTGGCTTTGGTGGTTTTGGTTTCAAGAAGTTGGGTGATTTGCCCAAATGGTTGTTGTTCAACTTTTCAGTGAAGGTGTGGTCAGTAGCTTTGGGGAACATAGATTCTTCTTCAAGGATGGACAAGATACCCATGGGCTAGATTAGACATCAACATTTCGTTAGTTACCATCATTTGATGACATTGTCTGAGGAATTTTGCAGTAAACATCTTTTTTTGTAAATAATGAAGAACACCAAAGAAGAATTTTTCTTCAAATTATGAAGAATATAATTTTTTCTGGCTTGATTTAGACTAAATAGTGAAATATTTAACTTTTCTTTATTTTTCTGATTGTTTTAAAATGTTTCTTCTATTTTCTGGTACAAACATTTTTGATTCTTTAAATAATAAATTTAGAACCAAATTTTTCTACCATTTTTATTGCTGCAGATAATGAAGAACGTAAATAAATATATTTTCTTCTACTTTCATCTAATGATGAAAATATTCTAGAAAAGCTTTTCTTGAATATTTCATAAAATTTTGATTTGCAAAATAATGAAGAAACTATTTATTCTATCAAACTCTGCCATTGTCGGTCCCAAGCCCGAATCAGAAAAGAGGAGGGGACAGAATCAAATTCTTCATTTTTTTTTGTAAAAAATAAAGAATCAAATTATTTCCCAATTTAATTTATATTCACTTTTTTGATACTGAAGAAAATATTGAAACATTTTTCTTCTTCATTTTTTGGTAAGCAATTAATGGTTTTATCATTTTTTTTATTTTGAATTATATTCTTCAATTATTCTTCAACTATTTTCAAAATTTATGAAAATGTTGTCTGTTCAATTCCGATTTTCTGGTAGTAATTAATATTTTGTATACTATACCTCACTTGTTTCCACTGTGCATTAAACTAATAGAAACGTAAGTGCGATCTTGATTTAAGTGCAATTGTCACATGCTTTGTATAAAGTGCTAAGTGACATTTAACTGAAGTTTGTTGTTGTTATAAGTGCATCAGAATTTACTATTTACCACTAACTGAATGGAAATCTAAGTGTTGCATAAGTGCAAATAATTTAAGTACCATTTTAGATCTAACCTAAGTGTATTTGATGTTTTTTATACATTTTTTCAAGTGCATAATTAAGTGCTGATATTCTAAGTGGCTTTTTTAAATGTCCAAGCTATTTAATTGCTTTCTAATTATATTTCATATAATTTTCCCTATCGCAAAACATTTTTTTGATGCAGGATTAAGTGCTGAAAACCTTTGCGGCTTCTTAAGTGTTCCAACTTGAATTGCTGCTTTTTATAATCTTTAATACAAATTTTATTAAATGTTTGTTTGCTAACCTAACTGCAGAATTAAGTGCTATAATTCTAAGAGCATTTTAAGTGTTTAGGCTTAATCAGCCGATTTTTCTGCAACATTTTTAAGTAAATCGGTCAAGTGCTAGTTTTGATAGTGATTTTTCTTTAGCACTTTATTGCATCAAGTGAAGTTTATATACATTAAGTGCTACTTCAAGAGCTTTAATTGATAAGATTCTAAGTACCCCAATTAAGTGCTGAATATTTATACAATTTAAACATTCTATTTTCAGAATGGTTTAATGAATTTAAGTGCAACATTAAGTGCCAAATTCTAAGTGATCACAAACATCTGGAATCTAAGTGCCGTGACAATAAATTTGTCACTATTTAGTGCCCCAACAGAATATATGTGTCAATGCAAAGTGCACTTGCCTACATTAATAAAGTGTCAAAGCTAAGTGCACTTCTACTACAAAAAAATATACCTCATTAAGTGCTCCCCAACATTTAACTGCTAAACTAACTAAGTGCTCACATCTGTATTCTCAATTTAAGTGCACTTGGACTGTAAATGAATAGCTTCACATTTTATATTAAATGTTTTTGAAAAATTGATTTCATTAAATTTTAACTAAGTGCACTCAATTATTTTCCCCATCTAAATGCCAAAGCTAAATGCCCTAATGTTTATTAGTTGCCCTACTTTGCAAATGTGATTTAAAGTTTTTCTTAAATTAATGCCCAATAAATTTGTTTGTTGCCCAACTTGTAAACCAAATATGGATCAAGTGCCCAAAAGTTCAAATTGTTTGCTAAAATGAAGTAAATCTAAAATTGCTCTAAACTGTTTCTTTTAAGCTCAAAATGTATTCTAAATGTAGTTATGATTTGAAATTGTTTCCCAAAAATGTTATTTGTTGCCCTACTTTTAAACAAGAAGAAAATTTGATTACCAAAATGTGCATTAAGTGCTCAGTTCCAAACATTTGCTAAAGTGCATTAAGTGCAAAATTGATTTAAACTGTTTCTTTAAAGCCCAAATTGTATTCTAAATGTAGATATGATTTGAAATTAATGCTCAAAAAATTTATTTGATGCCCAACTTTTAAACCAGAAAGAAATTTGGTTTCTAAAATGCGCATTAAGTGCCTAAAATTGATTCCTAAACATTTAAGTGTAAACGATAATTAAACTGTTTCAATGATGCCCAAAATGTGCAATAAGTGCAGATATAACTTGCTGAATATTGGTTGGGAATTAGACCCAACCAATATTCTAAGATGAACAAATATTTGTTTGTTGCCCAACCCTTAATTTATTTCCAAAAATGTGCATTAAGTGCAAATTTGATTCCCAAAAATTTGTGCCATCATTCCAACTAGTTTGGAAGTGCATTTGGGACTATTGGTACCTTCTCAATAAGATCGATAGTTGGTTGTAGATCCATACCGAAATCAATAAAAGTCCATGAAATTCCCTCCCGTTCATATTCCTCCTGTTCCATAATAAACATGTGATGATTAAAGAATTGCTGCATCTTCTCGTTCGAGTAGTTAATGCACAGTTGATTGAAGTCGTTATACTGTAAGTTAGTTATAAAACACATATAAAGCGTTGATTAGTAGAAAAAACAACATAAAAAGCATCAATTAATATCCTTCGGCTTCTAGTTTTGTTTGCATGTGAGAAAGGCAGCTGATCCAGTGATTGTTTTTTTGTTCTGAATTATTACCTTCTCAATAAGTTCAATACAAGCTAACAAATCCATGCCAAAATCGATGAAGGCCCATTCGATACCTTCTCTTTGGTATTCTTCTTGTTCGAGTACGAACATGTGGTGGTTAAAGAATTGTTGCAACTTTTCATTTGTAAAGTTGATACAAAGTTGCTCGAACCCATTAAACTAAGGACGTAACAACAAAACAAACAAATTACACATAAATAAACACAGCAGTTGCCCGTGTATTGGAATAACTGCACAATGTTATGACAGTTGTCTAAATACTGTTAATAACATAGTAAATATTTGGGACAAACACAATAGACAATGGACAATAGACAAATATAAACTGCAACATATAGGACAAAAGCATTGGCTTTTGTTGTTGTTGTTAGGACCACGTAGATCATCTTGCTCCTGTTTTTACCTTTTCAATCAATTCGATACAGGCTAACAAGTCCATGCCGAAATCAATGAAGGTCCATTGGATACCTTCCTTAGCGTATTCTTCTTGTTCGAGTACGAACATGTGATGGTTAAAGAATTGTTGCAACTTTTCGTTGGTAAAGTTAATACAAAGTTGCTCAAAACCGTTGAACTAACATAAACAAATACAACAAAAGTTAACATGGAACATCATCAACCAATTAGTTAGTACCCAACAAATTGATGCAGACAAGCATTAGTTCCTTATTAACTCTAACCTTCTCAATAAGATCAATGCAAGCAAGCAAATCCATTCCAAAATCAATGAAGGCCCAAACGATACCCTCCTTGGCATATTCTTCCTGTTCTAATACGAACATGTGATGGTTGAAGAATTGTTGTAGCTTCTCATTGGTAAAGTTAATGCAAAGTTGCTCAAAGCCGTTAAACTAAAGAAAATAATTGTTAAAAGCATTGACTAAGCAAAAGCACCTGAAATTATCCTAAAACTAATCTTGTAGTTCTGCACCTAAATCCTGAAATTGGTTCTCATTCTTTGAGGATTTAATTCAATTTAAATATTCTAATTTATGTTTCAAATATTAGAAAATTTAATTTGTTAAGTTCTAAAAAAACTTACATCGAAAATTTCGAAACCAGCAATATCCAATACACCAATGAAATGCTGTCTCTTCTGTTTGGTGTCAAGAGTTTCGTTACACTTCTTGACCAAGAATTTGAAAAGTCTGTCAAACATGGCTTTGGACATAGCACCAACGGAGTATGATACTTGGTTGACATTACGACCTTGTACGACGAACTCGTTACCGACCTTAATCCTGGGTTTGACCAAAGCGGTGTAAAGACCTTGGGTGTCAACGCCCAATAACTTAGCTACACGGTCACCTTCCTGTAAAGGTAAATTTGGTAATTAGATTTTTGTGGTTTTGTTGATTTGCGTATAAGTACCTCAGTTCCGTCAGCTTCAGCTTGTTCTTCGCGACCCCTCTGCTTGAACTTCATGCAACCCATGTGCATTACAGCGGCGGTGATCTTGTAGATATCATCCTTCTCGTCTTGGGTGAAACCAAGTACATCGAAAGCTTGCTATATGGTGATTAATTAATATATTAGTTACCAATCTTTGGGCAGAATTTGTTAGGAGAATATCCTTCTAGTTTTATAATGACATGTAGACAATATTCCTATTTTCTCTTCAGAATTTGTTTTTCCAAAATTTGTATGAAACTTATTGAAGAATTTTCTAGGGAATAATTAATTTCTTTGAAAATTCTTTGGGAAGAACTTTATGTTTGTCTGATTTATATTCAAGAATATCTTTTTCATAAAGTTTTGATTAGAAAAATTGTAATTTTATGTAGTCTTCAGACTATTATAGAAAGAATTCTTGGTAAAAATTGAATTTATACCAAAACATGGATTTTTGTCGGAAGCATTTTTTCTGATTCTGTTTTGTGCAGAAATGAAATAATACGGTATTTTGTATAATTCGATCAGGATAAAATGGGTTTTGATCAAATTTCTTTAAAAAGTTCATTTTGGTGAAGTAATTTGTAAAAACTGTAGTTTTCTGTGGGCTTCCTTAGGAAGAACTGCTTTTTTGAATAGTTCATCAGGAAATTCATAAAAACAATCAAATGACTTTGGTCGTAGTTTATGTAGGTATGTCTTCGACTTATGAAGAATAATATAATTTTGCTGAAGTATTACTAAGAAAAAATAATTTTCTTTGGAATCTTCCATCAAAATTTAAGATTGTCGTTAGGGTTTCCACAAGAAGAAACTAATTCTCATGTAGAATGTGGGAAATAATATGGTTTTGATTCAGTAACTTTAAGAAGAACTAATTTTCTTTAGTATTCTATCAAAAATTATATTTTTGTTGAAGATACTATAGGAAGAACTTCATTTTCAAGCAGTTCATGAGAGATAATATAATTTTGCTGAAGTAGCTTTATGAAAAAAGGTTTTCTTAGAAGTCTTCTAATTTTGCTGAAGCATCTTTAAGAAAAATGGATATTTGTAGTTTTTCATGATTTTGGTTGAACTTGATTTCTTCATCTTCATGAAGCGAATGTGGAATAATTTTACAGAAGTATCTTTTTAAGAAGTTTTTGTAGAGCCTTCCATGAAATGTATGATTTTAGTTAAAGTTTATGTAGGAAGAATTTGATTTATTGGTTTTTCAAAAGTGCTTCCATAAAAATGAATTTTTTGGAAGTCCCACTATGTGATAATACATTTCCATCAAGTTTGTCAATAGAAAATGCAATTTTATGAGTCTTTGTACAATGAAAAATTGGATTTCAGTCAAGAAATCAACCAATTTTATTATTTTTTTTTTAGGAAGCATTTGGTTTCTATCAAAATTCTTATTGATAATATTGAATAGTTGGATTCTCTTGAAGTCTTAGTACGGAAAATTTCAAAAGAGAAAATAGGATTCTCCAAAGATTTTGATAAAATGCTTCAGCAAAAACTTGGTTTTGCTGAAGTCTTGTAAGAACAAATAAATTTTGATAAAGTTCCAAAAAAAGAACTAAATTTTTTTCAATCTTTGAAATGATTTAGAAGGATAATCTTTAAAGATTCGTCGATTTTTTTTAGTTAGATGGTATTTACAGTGAATTTAAAAAAAGATCTGCAAAATCGCTGACTTTGCAGGACTTTAGCAAAGTGAATTCGTCTTTGAAACCAACAAACTTTAATTCTTGAAACAAATTAGTTTTAAACCTAACAAATTTTAAAATGTGATCAAGAAATTTGTTAGTAGATTTTGAATTAATATTTAAATTATAAACAATAAAACCAATCGGTCTTAAAATTAATTTGTTTTCTGTTTTGATTTGAAATACAAATTCACGAATATTAAAGATTAAAGAAAACTTAAAATTAAAGTGTATTTGTGTGTTTGTTATCTAAGTACGAAACGAAGCTGTTACATTAGAGAAGCAATTTCTACAGCGCTTGCGAAGCAAAGCAACTTACCAAACAAAACCAAATCAAATACTAAGGGAAATTTTATATAATCCGTCCGCGAATCTAAATGATGTTTTTTTTTTTTTAACTTTAACATTGACAGAAATACTCACATCAGTCAATCCCAATTCCTCAGCATCATCAACATTGGGAATTGTTACTTTACCCTGGGATACGAAGTTGTAATCATAAATATTATCAGAAAGCAGACAGAATTCTGTTAAATTGAAGAAAAAAAATAATTAAGCTTATTTACATTGAGGGTATTTACAATGGTTGCATTAGTTCTTCATAATCCCAGGTTTTTATCGTTCGATTGATTAAAAGTGATTAAGCTCATCAGGGAGCGAGCGATGCCTAAACTAAAATATGTTTGAGGGTTTTTTAACCGCTAGCTCCCTGATTAGGAGGGTTTTTGATATAAGCTTACATCGGTTAAATCACCCTCTTCGTAATCGTTGATACCCGGTATACGGGTCTTCCCGTGGCATATGAAAGGGTAATCAGATACTCGGTTGCTGAGTATACACATATCTACGAAAGAACATATTTAAGTTTAGGCATGCTTTAGCCATTAATAGCGCTAAGTTAAAAGAAATGATCCACTGTTTGTGTGAGCGGCTTACATCGGTGATTCCACATTCCTCATTGTCATCTACTCCAGGAATGACAGTTTTTCCTTGTGCTACGAAATAGTAGTCCGTAACATTGTCGGATAGCAGACACATTTCTGTTGGATTCAAACAAGCATAAAAACAAAACAATCGGCACTTTGCGATGTTTAAGAGACAACTTTTACAAAAACACAAATCAGATCAGGTATCTCCTGTTGATATATACAACCTACTAAAATAAAAACATATACATCAAAGCAGTTGGAATTGTAGTCCCCAACCTGATTTCAAATCTAAAAAGCCTACAACACATCTACTAAATACGTGTGGGTGTTTCGATAAATAATTTCCTCCATCACCCACTTACATCTGTAAGACCACATTCTTCATTGTCATCTACTCCGGGGATGGTGGTTTTGCCTTGGGCGACAAAGTAATAGTCCTTGATATCGTCGGAGAGCAAGCACATTTCTAAATTATTTGGGCAAAAATGTTAATTCACCATCCGAATATTAATCTGAAAATAATTTACTAATGCTACTAGAAAAACTTAAGCTTACTTTTGAGGTCCTTGACGGCACCAGACATGATTTGGTAGAAGATATGGTAAGATCTTTCAAGGGTTTGTTGAGAGATGACACGAGCCTTCTCCAACAAGTCTGTGAAAATGTAAAAAAAAATGTTTAGCTATTTCATTTCAAGTTAAGCTAAGTTAAACTTACAAGTTTCAATATCAGCTCCAGCCAATTTACCAGTTGGGCCGAAATGAATACGGATGAATTTACCCTAAACAAGATTGAAATTAGTGTTTGCTGTTTAGTATAAGTTTTAGTAAACTTACGAAACGGGAAGAGTTATCGTTACGGACAGTCTTGGCGTTACCAAAAGCTTCAAGTACCGGGTTAGTTTGTACTACTTGATCTTCAAGGGTTCCCTTCTTTTGTTCCTCAGCGGAGGGCTTCTTGGAGGAAGCACCAACGGTGGCGAAGTACGCAATTACCTTCTTCGTGTTTTCAGTCTTACCGGCACCAGATTCACCAGTAATCAACATAGATTGATTTTCGTGATCTGTTAACAAATTCAACGTACGGTTAATACTCTGACGATAAATTCACCTTAGAATAATACAAAAATCATCTTGGTTTAAGCTTTAATAATTGTATTATGCTCTGGTGATGCTTTTATCGTTTTGTAGAATACTTACTGGTTAACATGTTGACGTAGGCACCGTCAGAAATGGCGAAAATGTGGGGTGGTACTTCATTACGCCTCTTACCACGGTACAACTTAGCGCAACGGTTGGTATATACTGGGAAACGCTTGTAGGGGTTGATGGCGACGCAGAAAAGACCGGAATAGGTCTGGAAACATAACGGAATGATTAAATTTTGCTCACAACTTTAGTGAAAGAAAACGTGCGTTTTTCGTCTTTGGAAATTGTACGCACTCAATTTTTAGGTCTTGCAATTGATGGAATTACTAAACCCAACATTTTGGGGACTGTATTGATCAAAGTCAAATTGATGTAGTTTTTATACTTTTTACTGGAAACAATATTTTAGATTTTTAGATGGTTTGGGTCATGAGAAGCAGTTATGATTGTTTTTTGCTTAGAACTTTGCTGTTCAGGGAATCATTTTGAATTGTACTGTTTAGGAGGATATCATTAGAATAATTTTGGATTTGTCAGAAATAATTTTGCTCTTTATTAATTTAGGGATCCGATTTTTGGTGTGATATGAGATTTGATCTCATGTCTTTCGGATTTTCAAGTCTTATAGATTGAGAAATATTTATATGCAACAATGTTGATCATATTTTTGAATTTGTTTAATTGATCATTTTGGGGTTTTTGATGATGACCAAAAAAATGTTCTAATCCTTTAGATTGGAAAGTATTTTTGTTTTTGATGCAACAATGCTGATCATATTTTTGGATTTGATCGATAGATAAGTTTGGGGTCAAAATTTCGGATTAAAATAAGATATGTTGCAAAGCAATTTTTGCATTTTGATGATGGCCAAAAGGATGTTCTAATTCTCTAGATTGGAAAATATTTTTGTTTCTTAATGCAACATTTTTCAATGTTGAACACATGATTGGATTTGATCGATTGATAATTTTGGGTTTGAAGTTTTGGATTGATATGAGATTTGTTGCAAGGCAATTTTTGTTGCAATTTTCAGAGTTTGATCAATTTATTAGATCAAAGATCTAAAATGTTGGCTTACAATTAGATAAAAAGATTTTGAATGGTGAGTTTGAGCCTGAATTTCTGTTCAGGTTAAAGTGCTAATCAAAAGGATAATTTTTGGGGCTTTGGAGAAGATATATTTTGCCCAAAATTTATAAACTACTATAAGCTTAGTATTATAAGAAGTAAATGTTGATTTGATCTTTTTAGATCAGTCTTGGAAGGTTTTAGAAACATTTTTTTAATCGTAGGCCAAACATTTATAACTGATTTCTATGACTGCTTTTCAAAGTTTGTCAGTCAATAATTTTCCTTATTTTTGTAAAAAAATTAGGCTCCCTTATCAAAGTGACTACAAGAAAGACAGAATAGAGTATTTCTTGAATAACTAGTCAACTTCTTTAGGAAGCACTTCATTCTAATTGAATGCTCAAATCAACATTATGATTTCCAAGAAAAATATATTTTTCTAGTCTTAACAAGAAAGAAGGATTTTTATGAAGTTTGTTTAATAAATACTGTATTTCATGAAGCCAGTTTAGGGAGTGCTCAATTCTACCCCATATTGGGTTTCGTGAAGTATATCAAAGAAAAATATAATTTTTTTAAAGTCCAGATAGTATAAAGTAAGATTTGATGTATTTTTGTAAGAAAATAATAACATTTTAGCAGGAAGCATTTTAGTTCCTTAAAGTACTACCAGCAAAACAAAATTTTAATGAAGTTTTTTAGTGTAATAATAAATTTTTATAAAGTTTTCTTAAGAAGCATTTAACTTTGATATTGTGCCAAAGCCATAATATCATTTTCTTAGAAAACCTCTAAGGAAAAATGTATTTCTTCAAAGTTCTACTATGAAAACTAAACTTTATTGAAGTAAATATTGGAGTAATTTTAGGAAACACTATATTTCTACTTTGTTCTGATACTAACATTTAATTTCCCTTTAATACTTTTAAGAAAACCAGCAGAATTGGATTTTGGTCAATTTTTTTTTGGATTTTGATGATTTTTTCTAGGAAGCATTTAATTTTTACTACATACTGAAGCTAAAACATGCTTTTCTTAATATATCTCATTAAAAAATAGCATATTTTTAAAGTACTAATAGGAAAACTAGGTTTAAATGAAGTTTAGTTAATGAATATTCAATTTTAATGATGAAGTTTTTTTAGGAAACACTTCATTTTCAAATTATCCCAATGCTGGAATATTACTTTTCATCAGTATATCTAAGAAAAAATTATGTTTTTTAAAGTAGTTCCAAAAAATTATTATATAAAATCGAATTTAAGTAGTTTTTGTAACAAAATATTGAATTTTTATAAAGTTTCTTTAGGAAGCACTACATATTCATATTATCCTAATGCTGGAATGTTATATTTCATCAATCTTTCCAAGAAAAAAATATGTTGTTTAAAGTAAGTCCAGAAAAATTTGATTTCAATAAGTTTTGTAACAAAATATTGAATTTTATGAAGTTTTTTTAGGAAGCACTCCATTTTCATATTATTCTGATAATGAATTATTATTTTTCATAAGTATATCCATGAAAGAGATATATTTTTATAGTAATTCCAGGAAAATTTGATTTTAATGAATGAATTAATGAAGTTTCTTTAAGAAGCGCTTCATTTCTATATTTAACTAAAGCTAAAATATTATTTTTTATTAGTATGACAAAGAAAAAATTATGTTTTTTAAAGTAATTTCAGGAAAACTTGGATGAAATGAAAAATTTTAACAAAAAACTTCATTCTTGTGTGCATTTTTTCCAAGTTTTGACAAAAAAATTGATTTCCAAGTGTTAATCATTGGTTTTATTAAAGATTTTGTAAGAATCATTTCATTTACGTTTATATTAAAACAATAAAATAAACAAAAAATTTCAAAAGTATTTTCTCACAAATCTGAATTTTTATCAATTATTAGAAAAAATTGGTTTACTATTTAATTTATTTAAGATGCACTCTATTTCAACGTTGCATTGAAGGATTTTGATAAACGTACTTTAGCAAAAAAATTTCTAATGCAAAACTAAATTATCATCATTGTCTTCCTTTTTCAGCTCTAATGACTAAACTATTGATTTTATCTCTAAAGAAGCTTTCATATATTATTTTAAAGTCTCTACTATTGTTACTTCTTGAAATGAAGAACAATAAGTGTTTTCCATTAAATTATTAAAGTTTCTTTAATTTTTTTCTTCTCAAAATGAAGAAAAAGCAAGCAACTGACTTTGTTTAAATTCCATCAAAGCAAGACCAACACAAACAAAAGCATAAACAAAATAGTACAAAGGTTAAAACAAAATTTGTAACCAATTTCTGGTTAAAAAACTCCAATATATTAGTTAAAACAAGATACCCAAGTCTTCAGGGGTATTAAAACACAAAACATTTGTTTAAAGCAATTCTGTAGGAATTAATTAGAAGCAAATACCCAAGTCTTTAGGGGTATTGATTTGCTTATGGTACAAAGGGGTTTGATATCAAGCTCATTTCGAATAAAATCAAAACAATTCCAAAACGGGTTTAATTCCCGATTTATTTTTGGATCAAAATTTTGTTGACGTTCTTGTAGAACTTACGTAGATGAGCTGATGGTAATATCTCTGCTTCAAGTTATGCAAAACTGAAGCGTCGTTAAGATATGTCAAGTTAGACATATCTTCGGCTTTTTCGTATTTTGGAGGATTGACCTGAGTGACTTGTTCCTTCTTAAAGTTCTTTTCCTGTTGGTAGAGAAAAACATTGTTGAATAAAAAGTTTAGTGGAAACTTACGTATATGAGTTTGATGTAGTATCGTTGTCTGAGATTGTGCAGGACGGCCGCTTCGTTTAGAAAAGTCAGGTCGGCCATATCCTCGACTTTTTCGAATTTCGGTGGGTTTACTTGGAATACTGAATCCTTTTTGAAATGCTTTTCCTACTCATAGATACATTATAATAATTGATTCAATGAGAATTATTATTACTTCATGCAATTATTACTACTAATTGAGTTAATCTACTGAGATTTTTCTATGTAGTATATCAAATTTTTACTACAGAAGTTATTATTTTTTTGATAAATTAGAGATCCTCCTACATTAATACTCAAGGATCTCTGGTCTAAATTAAAGTTGATAAATTCATTTGAGTTGTGAAGTAAGTTAGAGGTTGTGAATAAAGTGTGAGTAATGTTTGTATTAATTGCCCAACATTTTCGGATTTAATAAAAATGTTGGAAAATTAATTTGTTGTTTTTACCTCTCCTCCGGGAATACCAACGGTGACGAGATCGCCTTTGGTACCCCTGATTTCACCGAGGAGAAAACCTTCTTTGTCATCTGGAACCCAGCAGGATTTCTTGGCATCATAGGGCTTAGTTTGATCGATACGCTTCTGTTCCAAGGTGACGAACAAGTAGGGGGTTGGATCGGGATCATCCCCTTCTTGTTTAACGGCTTTCGGCATGTTGGTTAAATGGACTAAACTGGGGCTATCGAGACACGTAAAACAGCCCTACGCCTTCCTATAACAAAAAGAAAAAATTATTAGCTACTAATAATATTAAAAAAATTAAAATGATTTAATAAGCCAAATTAAATACAATTCATTCAAACCCTAAATTTAGATGATTTTAATTGCTTTGATTTTATTGCGTAATGGTGTGGGCGTTTTAACAAATAAACCATTTCACTTTGAAGCCATAAATCGGTTTATGAATAGATGTTTTTTTATATTTAATTTCGTAACACGTGTTGTTACTCTTTCTGTCGCGTTTTAATTATAGACGCGCTCCAAATTTAGATGCAGCAGGAACTGGATGCCGCGCGCACCATGCTACTCAATTTTTGGCATGGAGAATTCACTGAATGGTATTTATTTTGTTGAGGCGTTGATGTGGAAAAATTTCTATTGGCAATCGGTTAAATGTTAATAGATTTTAACAATATTGTTATTGTAATTTATTTTTAGAAACGTTGAATAATTTCAAGCCAGTTTTATTATATATATATATTTTTTTTTAATTTGCCCTTAACATGTGTTGATTGAAATTTAAATTTTGAAGGCTTTTCAAAAATCATATTAACTTAAAATTTTATTTGCAATTTTTTTTTCAAAATTTTGAACTCGAAATATAATATTGTTTTTTTTAAGAAAAATTGGAGTCATTACATTCAATTTTGTTCAAAAAAGTTAATTTTTCCTTTTTGTGATTTGACCTTAAATTATTTGTGACCTCAAATTGAACAATTTACAAAAATACTGATTCAATTTACAATAATGCTTTCATTTTAGTCTGAAATATGTTATTTTTGACCTCAATAAGGCTTAATCAGGTAATATACAATTTTATAATTTAGACTTTAATACATTTTAGATTAAAAAGTCTTAATTGGACTTGAGTGGAGTTTACATCAAATTAAATTCCATCATAATGTAAAATATTCTCTAAATGTGTGAACAACTTTAAATAAAGCAATATATTTCAAATAAATTGGACTTATCGGTCTTACAATGGACTTATCATTAAGCTTTAGTGAGAAAATGCAATTTTTACATAAAAACGTCTCTAAGGATTCTGAATAGTCAATTTAAATTTAATTTTGACAACTAAATCTGCATTATTTAAAAACTGTAAAGTCTTAATTGGACTTATTTAAATCTTTTAGATTAAACAATGAAATTTAAGTATAATTCAACTATTTTGCATGATTGACAAGTCAAATCAAATTTAAACAATTGACTGACTAAGTCATAATTAGGACTTCTTTAAGCCAAAATTGCTGTCAAATTGATACAACATACTTTAATATAAATAAAAAACAAATGATTTTGCTTGATTTTAAATTAAAAAAATAAATTTCTATAAGTTTTAATTTGGACTTATCAAATTTGAATTATAACATAAAACCTTTGGATAATTCAAAAACAAATGACCAAATGCGTGATTTTAAACAAAAGAAATCAAATTTAAACAATTGGGTGATTGTAAGTCTTAATTTGGACTTATTTGGGCCTATATTTACGTCAAATTTTGTTTAATTAAAAAATAAAAGACAATATTGTATCAGTTTGAATAGAAAACCAAATTTTAAACAATCGAAATACCTAAGTCTTAATTTGGACTTATTTGAGCCTCCATTTATGTAAATTAAAGATTAAGGCTTGAAATACTAGTAAAATTTGAAATGAATTTGAATATTTTGTATAAATTTGATTAAAAATTAAGATTCTAAACAGTTAAAAGACAATATTGTACATGACATTTATGTGACATTTTAAAATAACTGAATACTTTACAGTTTAAAAAAAAATTAAATTTAAAGTCCTAATTGAGTAAAAAATATGGAAAAGTCCTTTATAATGTAAAAACAATTAAAATATCAATCAAAGGCTGTAAATTAAAAAATAATTAACAATTAAAAGTCTTAATATTAAGACTTACTTAGCAAAAAAGAAAACAATTAAAATTTTGATTAAAATTTAAAATTACTTGAATTATTTTCAAACAAAATTAATAAATGAAAATGCTTATTTTCATTTCATTTCAAATAAAATGAATTCCTTAATTTGGACTGCTTTGTTTCATAAATTAAAATTTATTCTGGGCTTAAAGAACAATTGAAATTTTAATAATAAGTCTTAACTAGGAGTTACGAAAGCCTTATTTAACCTCAATGCCTCAACAATTATAATATATAATTTGTTTCTAACTAAATTGTTACAAATATGACCAAAATCAACTAATTGTTTGACAATTTGTTTGCTGATAAGTCTAAATTGGACTTATTCTAGCAATGATATTTTTTAATTAAAAACAATTACTAATTCCGTGCAATTTTGCAAAAAAAATTTACAATTTTGATAAAAAGTAACTAATTCAAGCAATTTGTATGTTGATAAGTCTAAATTGGACTTATTCTAGTATTGATTGTTTAAATTAAATGTAATTACTAATTTGTGTTCAATATTGTAATGTTCTATCTACAATTACGTTAAAATTCTTGCATTTCTAACAAATTTACGACTTTTAAGTCTCAATTGGACTTATCAAAACCTTGTTTTAGTTCATAGTTTGGAAACAATTAAAACAATTTATTAATTTCTAAACAATTATGAAAAAAGTGATCATTAAACCGATTGAAAAGTAATAAGTCTTAATTAAGACTTATTAAGCCAATAGCGTGATAAAAAATACTTTTTTTGTTAAATTTGGTTTGTAATGACAACTTTGTACAACATAAAAAACACGAATCCAATTAGACTTAGCTTTGATTTACTTAATAATTTGGAAACAATTGAAATTTTATTTATTACTTTAACTCACAGTAATATTTTAATGAAACCGAAATATTCCATTCACTAATAAGTCTTAGTTTGGGCTTATTAGGCTACTAGATGATTTTTTTTTTCATTAAATTTAGTATGTGGCAAAATTTTGATAACAATTTTGTATTCAGAAAATTGAATAAGTCCAATTGGACTTAGTGCAGCCTTGATTTACTTAATAATTTGGAAACAATTGAAATATTATTTATCAAATTTACAAAAAATAACATTTTAATAAAACTCAAATATTTTAAACAAAAGTCTTAATTTGGACTTATTTTAATATTGATTTAAAAAAAATTGAAGCTATTACTATGTTTTCAATTATGTTTGAAATAAAATGAATTGATATCGAATTGGACTTACTGAAACACTAATTTACTAAATAAACTTAAATTATTGTTAAATTTTGAACTATTTTATGCATTATACAATTATTATAATGGAAACAATACAATTCAAATAGTATTACTCCAATTGAACTTATTGAAGGTACTAATTTGCTAAATAAATTTCAAACAATTACTAATTATTTTTTGTTAAATATCGTAAATTTTGTAAAAAATCAAAAAAATAAAACTTAATTTGGACTTAAATATTATTTAATTTAATTTAAACCAATTTGATTTAAATTTTGAATTATTTCACGTTTCCAATTGGACTTATTAAAGCATTAATTCAGAAGAATTGGTAACAATTGAATTTTTTAATTTAACTGTTTAAAAATTATAATTGAAGCATTTGGAAACCAATAAGTCTTATTAAGACTTATTAAAAAGCAGTGATTTATTTAAAACAATTTAATTTTTTTGGTTTAATTGTTTAAAAATTGACATTTTATAAAAAAAATATAATTGAAGTAATTCGGACACGATAAGTCTTATTAAGACTTATTAAAATTGACTTAATAAATTCAAAACAATTACAAATTTGTTAAATTATTTAAAAACTACTACTGCATACTTCATTAACTAAAGTAATGTAATTGTAAACCGTTCTTATTAGGACTTACTATTAATGAATTGTTTTACCGAATTAACAATAATTTGTTTCAAATAAATTAAATCCCGTCGAGTTCAATTAAATTCAAAAAGCTTAAGTCCAATTAAAAAATATTTTGAAAATGTTATCAATTGTTTGACCAAGTTATAAAATAGACTTAAGGTGCACTTAAATAATTGAATAGAGGGCAGAGAGTTATTTATGTAAGAATTCCTGTAACGGGAAACATAACTTGGCTCCGATTCCATTTGTCATCATAATGATGGGCCGTAAGCGAGCACATGTCGGGGCGTCGCGGTTTTGCAACTCTTATTTTATGTCTAAGTTAAGCCTGACCTAAATAAACCGGAAAGATTTTGAAAACAAAACTAAATTTAGAACAAATTGAAAAAAAAAATTAATTTGAATAATTATTAAAACAATCGCGAATGTTAAACTCTCAGGGCGTTGCTTTTCATTCTTTTTTCTGGGCGCCGATCAATTATCACTGATCGCATACTATAACTATAATTAGCCCATTGTAAAGGCCTACAACTCGCAGGATTAAAAATAACCCGAGGCGGCAGGATTATATCACGCCTGCCTTGTAAGGTTAGAGCAACGGCCCTCCCGAAAATAAAATAAATAATGCACCACCCGTTGCGTAATTGCGTAATCACTACAATCATTCAATTAATAATAATAATTAAATGAGATACTAGTTTAAAAATTTTCATTGAATTCAAATTAAAGCGCGCACATGGATGTAGTAGACTTAAGCTTACTTAATTTTTAAACTAGTATCCAAAAATTATTTGAAAATTGTGAACTTTCACACACACAATTAACACGAAGATATTTTCACTGGCACTTTTAATAACACTGCAGTCCTTTTCTGTTTCGAAGCACAATATGAGAATGAAATTTAAATGATTAAAAAAATTGAAATGTTATAATAAAAATGGTATTAATATGAATAGACACCACACTATCTGTATACACTTACGTTCGAAAGCCTTCTGGTCGAGGCGGATTGCAGATGCTCGTTTATAAATGTCTGCAACCAGATCCTGAAATATAACGAGCCAAACGATTGGTCGATGTTGTCGACGAATTAGATTGAGCCTTATATCTTGGTCAGTCTACCTTTTTAGGCACGGGGAGTTGGGACTGACCAGGCAAAACGCTGGAAATATATATGTAGAGTAGAATTGTTGCCGTGATACGGCGTTTTTCCGGGGCCGGAGAGGTGCGGGGAACTTAATCCCCCCACCTATTGCTTACTTAAGTGTGTATAATCTTTTTTGGTTCACCGGGTTTGGTATATATCGTTAGGTGCGTTCACCTAGTGGTTCAGTTTTTCATGAGGATCAAACCGGGCGGATGGCATCCCAGTTTTTGGCAGCCATAATCCGACAAATTTTATTGTTGCGGACACGTGTGTCACAAGCAACCCTGACACACAAAATTATACCAAAATACACCCCCGACTATTACAAATTAATTAATACTTAAGTCACTCACACTACACCTCCACAATTAATCATTTTCAATTATAATAAGTTATAATTTTCAACATTTAAAATACAATAAATTAATCACACAATGATACATTTTAATAATCTATCAAACAAACTTAATTTCATTCATTTATATATCTTTAAAAATCATTCATTGAACTACTATTTCTAATTCAAATCAAACAAAACCTTGACTGAAGGGTAAACATCATGGAAAGCATATTAATATCATTAATTTAGGCCAACTGTATTCCTGAATTTCTTAATAATTTTGTGTTATTGTTGCTGGTAAGTTTTACGATCGGATAAAGCTTGTAAACAATTTAAAAAAATGTATCACAAGTTGAGTAACGTTTGTGAAATGACTATTCAATGGTGGCCTAAAATATTTCTAGATATCAGTTTATCAAATTTTATAATTTTTTTTTGATACCATTAAACTTTAAAACTTTCTTAATTAATACTAAATTTTTGTAACAATCCTTAATGCTAGAAAATTGTAGCTTATCAGTAAACCGCAATTTTATGCCTGGTTGTCTAATACTAGGTATAAATGCTGAGAGGGAGAGAAAGTTTGTTGAACTTGGTTAGAAGTGCCAAAATTTAGATTTGGATTAGGACAATGCTTTTGTATGGTCACAATTTGAGGTGTTCTTAAATTTGAACAATTTATTGTTTTTATCATTAATCGACCACCTGTATTCAGTATTAGAACTTCATTCTATTTTTATATTAATTATTTATCTTTATAGAATCTACATCTCAATAATTACTTACCTTTTCTTCATCTACAGAAATGTTGTGTTAACATTCTTGGCCATTATGTTGTTTGTAATTTTCAGTATTGCTACTTGCTCAGTTTGATAATCTGCGTATATCTGCTATGTACTTTTAATGTATATTTTTTTACAAAATCTAAAACATAAGACCAGTTTAATCCATTTGCATCTTAGATTGGTAAAATATCTTTACTAAACTTAACAAAACTTTTAAATATGTTGTGTGTAATTTCTACAGGGAGTTTATAAATGAATGGGATTATGTAATCACTTTAAATGTGCCGCTTTTTTTAAATTGTCTACTATATTATTTGTTTTGACAGATCAACTTTGACAGCTGTCAAGCAAACATATGAAAACATATGTAGTATAGTAAACTATTTTAAAAAGGCGGCATATTTAAAGTGATTACATAATCCCATTCATTTATAAACTCCCTGTAACGTATCAGATGATGCATTTTATGTCATTTTATATATATATTGACTATCTTTGATGCATTTTAGCAACAAACTCTTAGTTTTGAATACCAATTAAAAGTTCAATCATTGTACTTAGTTGAGGTCATTAATGGTGATATGAATCTTCTTCTTCATCATCATTCTTCTAATTCTTTTCTGTTTGATGTCGTCACTCCATCTTTTTTGCAGGTTTCCTAAGTTCCTCTTTGATTCTCTTGTGTTGCCTTGCGACATGGCCCTTAGTGTAATTTCCAACATTGCTTGCTTTATTGCTCTTTGTCTTGTTTTTAGTTTATTTCTTTCCTCTTTTGTAATTGATATTGTCTCTACGCTGTATGTGGCTACTGTTTGGATTCATGTTTCGTATATCTTTCTTTTTAGATTGATTGCAATCGTCCGGTCTTTTAGAATATGTTTTAAGTTTCCAAATGCAGCTCAAATCAACATTGTCTTGTGATTTTAGAGATTTGGTTATCTTTCTCTACCATGACTTTGTATCCGAAATAAACATGTTTGTCAACTTGGTGGTATTTGGTGAAATCTAATATTTATATTAATAATATTTATTTGTTTTAGGTTCATTTTATCGCTTTAGATGAATTATTTAGTATGTAGATCATGGTTTTTAGTTCTGTAATATCACTGCTGCACTAAATCGTCGGCAAATCTTATGTGCTTCAACTAACTACTATCTATTTTAATGCCATTATTTGTTTGAACACGTCTTTTAACGCTAGAGTAAACAATTTTAGGGATATAAGATCTCCTTGTCTTATTTCACGATGTAGAAGAATTTTCTTTGTTTTCAGTCCTTCTATTTCGACATGTTAGGATGCATTTTTGTTAAAGTTTTCTAAGATGTTGAAACTAGATTCATGCTGTCTATTGATCTTAGACATGACCAAGTTTCTATGAAGTCAAACGCTCTGTGCAAGTCTATGAAAGCCAGATGTATAGGAACGTTATACTCGGTGGTTTTTTTATTTTTCCTTTATTCAGTATTTTTCCCACATACATACACTTGTTTGGATTGCGTCGTCTACTAGTTTTTCTCTAATTTTTAGAATTTCTAATGTTAATGGGTCTTTTCCGGGACATTTTCTATTTTTTACTTGTCTGATTGATTTATTTATTTCTGTTGCCATAATTTCCCATATATCTTCTGATCATCTGATCATTATTTATCATATATTTTTTCAATGGCTCAGCTACTTCTACTTTTGATGAATAAAGAGTTTTGTAGAAGTTTCTGATTACTTCTGCAATTTTGTTTTTATCCAAAACGATAGTACTGTCACGTCTTTGCATATAGCTTTGTTATTCGAAATAATGTAGTCTACTTTGTTTTTGACTCCTTTGGGGCTTTTCAATGTCTACTTTCTCTGCATTGGGTTTGTCAAAAAAAGTATTCATGTTGTTCATGCTTTCATTTCCTAAGAAATTGAGTAGCATATTACCTCTATCATATTTGATTTCTAGTCTTATCCTTCCAAAGTACTCTGTGTTTTTTGATATTTTATAACAAATCTTTCCGTTGAAGTCACCGATGAGTATTGTGCACATGATTTTTTTAGTTGTTTGGTTCTTGCATGTCTTCGTATAGTCTTTAAGTTTGTTTGTTGGTGCATATGCATGGATAATTTGGAATGAGTATCTTTTTAATATTCTGACCACTATAATATATAACCCTATTTGATATTGTTTGGTAATTAGTTACTACTGGTTTGTTGTTTTTGTTGACAAGAATTGCTACGCCTCTATTATAGTGTTTGGTGTACAAATTGTTTTGGTATAGAACGTCAAAATGTAATATCGTATTTCTATTTGATGTGTGAGTTCCTGTTTTAACTCTTCCAGGTTTTTTTCAGTCCTCATTGTCCTGATGTTGTAGATCGTAATATATAGTGTTTTTTGTTCGTTTAAATGTATAATTTTTCTAAATTTTTTTCATCTTCCATTATCCACGAGGCTTCTCGATTTATCAATTTGATGTTGCGCGCTTTGGGTTCTACTCAACTGGGGTAATAATATTTGTTTGACATAGTCATATTTAGAAGGTTTTGGCATTAAAACGCCACACTTGACGAGTGTGTTGACAAGTTTTGTGGTTCTACCGCATTCTCCGTCGTTGATACCTCTACGTCTTCTACCGCTTTTGCCGTTGACCGGTTTTCACCTGTACTTTAGGTAGGGGCCCTTAATGGGTGCTATCAGCTAAAGCCATGTTTTTTAGCAAGGTGTTACTCCTCAATCACTCCTTCTTTTTTATTCGGGCTTGTAACCGACATTGGCAAAGTTGTGATTTAAATACTATATCTTATAGCTGACTGTATATTTAAAGAATATGGTTTGTGCAACTATCTGTTAGCAAAATTATACAAGCTTTTGTCAAAATTAGGCACTTACATAATTAAAAATCCAACTTTATTAGTCATCTATTAACTTTGCATACATACATAAATAGTATTTCATCAGACCAAAATTTCCAACTAATTTGAAGGTTATGTTCACACAAGCTTTGGGATACAGAAAATGTTTGTCTTGATCTAAGAGCTAATTTCTGCTACCTCTAAACTTTCACCAGATAAATGTTTGCATGCACCGGTCAAATTACGACAACCAAAAAACTAAAAACACCTCTTTTAAAACAAGACCCTGTGTCACACCATTTCTCTGTATCTGGACAAATTTCTGCTACATTATGTCTGTTTCTTAGAAGACCAACAATCTCACAAGCAAACAAAAAGGTACTTGTTTCAGATTGATTCTCACCTTTAGCTATCTTCTAACTGCTATTTCAAACTTAATTTTGCTACTTCTGTTATTCAAGGATACTTCGGTATTGACAAGTCAATATCAAAATAATTCACCATTGTTGCCATTTCAACTGTACAAGACAAGAAGCCACATTACCATCAACGTAGAATGTGAAAGAATCTAATTTATGACAAGGTGCATTTTTGTGATGCATCATCCAGTTGTTCATGTTGTTTAGTCTCACACGCATGACACCTTTTTTTAAGAACCTTTCGGGAAAATGTTAATTCACCGTTTGTGGCACAATCTCTATGTGGACGTGCATTTGATTTTTGACTTGACAGGTTCTAGAAAATTGGAATCATTTTCAATCAATTTCAAAAAGGCAAAGCATCATTCCTTTCTAATGTTTTTTTGGTCTTGTTAAAGGGTTTTCGAAACCATTTTTATGCAATTTTTTTTCATTGTTTAATATCTGAAAAGTGTTTGTCTAATTCTTTTTCCCGATTAATCTGACAGTCAACCAACAATCTGAACGCACAAGATCCCGGATTGTGTCAACATAAGACTTTCTGCTACGTGGTTCATATTCCATCATATCCCTATGAAAATGTCTTTACCCAGCAGAGCTCTTGACAAAACATTGTCTTCGTAGATCTGTTAAAGTTTCCGTTGCACTGTGCACAAGAATGAAGCAAAGCCTGATAACACACCGTTGCTCGAAATTTAGGTCAAGTACACTAACAGGTTTTCGCATTGAAACCGTATCACATATTCACCTGCAGCCCCTCCAAGTCTCTTGTTCCAAGTGTTGCCAGATCAGACGCTGCGTTGCTAGTCTCATTATTAATTTACACATTTCGTGAGTTGATCAAATATAATAATTAACTTATAAAAATACTAATACTAAATATAAGAATAAAAATCAATAAAAATAGATTACGTTCGTGTGGAGAAAGCTTTTGTCTCGGTTATCAAATTCAATTAAATCTCATAATTATATCTTTACTAACGGCGGTGTAAAAAGGCACAAGCAAGACTACTAATTCTTTAGAATTGCGCCTGACAAAGCCAAACGCTTATATGCTTTTGCCATAATGACAAATAGTGTTAACCTTTCACAATTGAGTTTATCATTAATAAAATATTGAACAACAGAGGTTCTAAGTGTGACTCTAAGGAACACCTGACGTAACGTCAATAAAATGTGAAACGCACTGACCAATGCTCACTAGTTGGAATTTGTCAGATAGATAAGATTGTATTCACTGTAACAGGGTGTTATGAATGTCAATACCACGCAGTTTACTAATTAGTATTTTGTGCTCAACGGTATCAAAAGCATTTGAAATGTAATTTAGTAAAAAACATAGGTTTAAACTAGATTACTCAAACCCAATCCAACCTCAAAGCGGCCAACTAAATTCAGACAATTGTCTCGGTTTTCACAAATCCTTATCAGTATATCTCTGGCGGAGAATGTGCAAACTTCTTAGACGCCAAGTAAAAAAGTTCTTCGAGTTAAACAAACTGGAATACATAAATAGTATTACCTTAGCAGCGAATTATTGTGATACAATGGGAAACAAATGAGCATATATTAATCTATATAAAGAAAAAGATATGAAACCAAATTTCACAACGTCTGAAGCTGTGCCCCATCATCACTAAGCATGATGTGGTAGTAACTGCTCATCAACATGTATTTCACCAATTTTCCAATCAGTACAATTTATTTTGAATGCATATAAAAAATTATATCTTTGTTCTGTAGTTAATTGATTATCTAACTAGATTAATTAACATATAATTTTAATTAAGAAACATTTTTCGAAAAATTAATTATCCCGAAATTTATGAAGTGATTAGATATGGAAAATAAATTGCGATATTTATAATTAAAAACAATACATTAGTACTACAAACTGTAAAAAAAATAAATACTATTTCCCATAACTTTTAAATTAGTCTTCATAGGTAATTTTTTTTTCAGTACTTCATGAAAATTGAACGAACCAAATATCTTCAAAAACTAAATTGAAAAAAACAAAATAACTTTTAAAAAGCATTTATAAATGATGATAAAACTAGACAGCACTGCTTCTAAATATTAGTACTACCAACTGTAAAAAAATAAATCAAAATCATTACGGTACATTTACATAACCTTTAAATTAGCTCATATATGTTTCTATATTGGTGTGGTGTTGTAGTTACAAAATGAAGAAATCATTTTAAATATTTACACTCAAATTATTATTATATGACATTTCATTTTTTTCACATGTTATAAATCACCCTGTATACAATTGTATGATGAATTATTTTTGTGTATGCATTAAAGCGACACGGTGGCGACCCACATCATCTTCTGGCTCTATATAATATACCTGTATATATACAAGGTGAAAAAGTGATGTTTGATGTTGATATATATGTGTAAACAGACATTAAAGAAAAGTAAATAATTTACAGAGTAAATGTTAATTTGTGTATGTGCGTTGTCTTAAACGCTGGTAGTTAAACAATAAATAAAAATTAAATAAAACTTACATTAGGTGTATAGATACATTTATGATGTTAACGTAAAACGGTTGTTATATATTGATAAGTTAGGTTATAGGCGAGAGTATTAAGTGCTGAAGAGAAAGGGGTTTGTGGTAATGATGGTAGATGGCGTTAATAGTACTATTTGGTACTATTAGTTTTTTATTTACTTTTTGGCTTTTTAAAAGGTTTTAAAATATGTTGCAAATTATTATTGATTGGATCCTTTAGGCAAATAGTATGCGGATTATATTTGATTTTGTAATTTTTAAGTTTTAAATTCTGTAATTTAGGAATTACTTAATATATTACAACATGAAAATACTTTTGAATTTCAACGAATGAAATAACACTTACTATAAAGTTGCCAATAAGATTTATCTCCTCGATAAGTAGAAATAGTGTATTTCCATATACCTATAACTTTTATCTTCTCCATAAGTTAGTTTATCTGATGAATAAGTTATTTGATAGTTGGACCAGAGCATGAATGTTTATTGACAAGATAACCTTATAGTATTTCATAAACTTTTATGAACTTTAACATAATGAGTATTGAAGATTTGGAACTTTACTAGATGAAGAATTTATTGATTTAGTTGATATTGTTAATCGTAAACGTAAGCCATATTTTGTAAGATCCCGAGAAGACAATATGAATGTGAGATGATTATGATTTTATTAGAAGATTCCGACTATCCTAAAAAAGTGTAAATACTATTTTGGATCAAATAGTTAATCAACTTACGTACCAAACAGAGAGGTAAAATGAAGATTTTATTATGCAACAACTAAAGATATATTCATTTAATAAAAATAATTCATTCCATCACTTCAGCAATTGCTTCTAACACTTAGGTTTTTGGCATCTAGTAGTTTTAGTGGAATTTATAAATCTATTTATGGAAAAATAATTTAAAGTATAGTCACATGTAAACACTGACACCACAAGTTGACAAAACAACGCGTAAAACCGACTTAAAAATATAGGGTTATGGGGTTATGTATACTAGTTCCGACATACGTAATAAAATAAATTAGTGCGTTCTCGCTTTCACGCACAAAAAAATTTGCAACATCTCACTCTTCAGATTGCGTAATGAGCATTGCCAACATAAGAACTATTAGTCAGGGAGCCAGCGACCGTCATTTTACAAAAGCTGAAAACTTTTCCTAAGCTTTATTTGGTATCACTAGTAAGTGAATGAACCTACAGCTGGCGCACCTCCGGGGGGTGCAGTTTTGGCAGCAGTAAAATAATGATTTAAAAAAAAACTAGTACCGCAAAAGCTGAAACTTTGTTCACTTGTTGATCATGCTATAAATAAAAGAAAAAAACGTATCCAGCCGAATTTAGAGTGGGGGATTATGCCCTAGCTTTCACGTAAAGAAGTGAAAAATATGCGCTGGGTAAACTGATACCGCAAAAGCTGAAATTTGGTAAACTAATAGTTAAATTAATAACTTAAATGAAAAAAACATCCAGCTGTTAAATGTACAGAGAAAAGTGTCCAGCTGATGCAGTGAAGAGCGCTGCGCATGGGTATAGGTATGGACACTTTCCTCTCAATAAACATAAAGCTGGATGTTTTTTTTGTTTAACTTATTCAGTTAACTATTGTATTACCAAGTTTCAGCTCTTGCAGTATCAGATATCTATATATTTTTCATTACACACAATAATCTTTTTAACAAATTCTAAATTATTTAGAATCTTCTTAAACTTCACACTTGTGCCAGAAACTATTTAAAGACAAAAAAGCATTACTAAAAGCATTTGAAAGATACTTTAAAACTTTTATAAAGTCTTCTCGGATTGCTCAAAATTATTTAAAGTTTTTATTCTAAACATTTTTAAGAATCATGTCAGTTCTCCTAAAACCTTCATAAATTTTCCCGGATCTCTCAAAGTATTTTGTTATCCTTATAATAAAACTTCTAAAATAATCTTGTAAAGTCTTCTCAAGCCTCTCAATTGCGCCAAAAACGCAGCAGTACTCAAAAGTCTTCTTGTAAACATTAAAACATACAGTATTTATTTAGCTGATATTTTATATCTTTTATAGTTTTTACACTAAGAGTTTTTCATAGGCGCAATAAAGATTTCAATAACTCTTTTTTTTCTATAGGTTATGTGGGTGTATTAATATACTTTTATATGCTGTATAGTTGTTTATTATATTGTACAGACCGGTTTTGGCTGTTAGGCCATCTTCGGTGTACTACAAAAAAAATTGTTTTATTATATAATTATAAATTAAAAAAAGATAGAAAGACTTACAAATTGTGAATTACATATATATGATGTTATGAATATGATATAAGTAATGGGAGGTGTTAGTTAAGGTTGTATAGTTGGTGGTTGAAGTTACTATTATGTGTGTCTAGTTGCATAGTTGGTGGATAAAGTTACTATTGTATGTGTTAGGAGTTATTGGCTTGTGTATTTTTATGTGGTTTAAGAAATGTGTATATGTGTTGAAAAGTATTGTTTAATTGTTCGTTGAGGCAGTTGTAATTTTTGTTGTTTTTAATATTGTCTATTTTGTATGCTTCCAATATGCTCATTTTAAGACATTTTTTTGCATTGGTGCATGAGTTTTATGTTGTTATGGTTGTTAAAGCTGTGTTTATGTATGTGTAGATGTTTAGATAAAGTAGATTTGTTGTTTTTAGAATTATGTTCTTTAATTCTGTGTTTTAGTGCTCTTCCTAATTGCCCGATGTAAGTGGCGTTGCAGTCTTGGCAATCTATTTTATATACTCCAGATTTCATTAGGATATCTGTTTTTTGTTTGTTATTACATAATATGTTTTGATAGTATTGGTGGTGGAGAAAGATTCTTTTATGTCATATTTGTATAGTAGTTTTTTAATTTTGTTGTTATTGTTATAGTATGTAAGTTTTCTATATTGTGTTGTTGTGTGTTTGTTATTATGTGTTAGTGTTGTGTTGATATTTAATTCTATTTTGTGTTTGTGTTTGTTGATTATTTTGTTGATTGTTATGGGAAAATGTTTTGTTATGGCTAATTGTTTAATGATGTTTAGTTCATGTTGCAGATTGGTAGGAGAGAGAGGTAAGTTAAGTGCTCTATGTGTAAGTGAATGAAAGGCTGCGAATTTATGATTGTTACAGTGGTTCGAGTCGAATGGTACTCCAGGATTTGTAGGTTTTCTGTATATTTTAAATTCTAGTTTGTTAGATTTTTTCAATATTGTGAGGTCTAGGAAATTAATTTGTTTGTTGTTTTCTATTTCTAAGGTGAATTGGATTAATATCCAATTCACCTTAGAAATAGAAAACAACAAACAATGGGTGTAAGCTATTTATGAAGTTATGAAAGTCTGTAATATTAGTTGGTGGTCCTCTGAATATGCAAATAATGTCATCAATGTATCTTTGTCAGAAAATGATGTTGTTGTTGAATGGATTGCTGCTATTGATGATAATATCTTCTTCTAATGTGTTTAGAAATATATTGGCTAGTAATGTTGAGCTAGATGCTCCCATAGGTAATCTATCGGTTAGTTTGTAAATTTTGTCATTATATGTAAATACTGTTTCACATGTTATGAATTTTGTTAGTTGAATTATATCACTAATTTCTTGTTTATCCATGTTTTTTGATGTTAGAGTGTTATGGAGAGCAGAAATAGTATCAGTTATAGGGATATTAGTGTATAAGTTTGTTATGTCAAAAGAGATAATAGTATCGGTAGGTTCTATTATGATGTTTTTTAGGTTGTTGGCTAACTATGGAATTTATGGTAGTGTGTTTGTGTCTAATTTGTAGGTGTTTAGTTAATATGTTTGTAAGTAGTTTATCAATTTTGATGGTTGGGGATTTTATTATAGATACTATGGGTCTGATGGGTATGTTCGATTTATGTAGCTTTGGTTGACCATTTAGTTTAGGAAGTTGAGGATTCATAAGTATTAGAGTATCGTATGTAGGGTTATATTTGGTGATAGTTGGTTCGGTTAATATTATAATATTTTTAATACGAAACATGAGTTGGTTCAGAGTGTTGTTGTAAGATGTTGTAACTTTTTTTTTCTGTTATAGTATTTTAAAACTTACTCAAAGTTTTTCCAAAAATTTCAAAACCTTGAGAAGGTTTGAGAAGTACTTTCTAAAACCTATCAAAACTCCAAACATTTTTCTTTTCTAATGTAGTATTTTAGATTTTTTTTTTTTAAGTTTTAAGTATTTTTCCAATTTTCTCATTTTTTTTTAATTCTAAAAAAAGTTTAAAATTTTTTCTTATTTATTATGGTATTTTATAACCTTAAGAACTTTTCCCGGAAATTTCAAAAAAATTTGCAAAAGTTCTAGAAGATATTTCAAACTTTTTCAAAATCTTTCAAAAACACTAACACTAATTAAAAAGATATTTATTTGGTATAGGTTCAGGCATATTAATGATTATGCAAGTATAGATATAATTAGAGTCTAATTCCAGGTACCTATGATTATAAATATTTTCTAAAAACCGCAAATGTATAAAATCTCACTTAATGGGGTCTGGATTGAGCAGCCAAGCCCCATGCTGACGACCAATCGCATTCAGGCTTGCGTGTGTTCACGTGCTTATAACGCTGTTTTGTTTACATACTTTTAGTCCAGCGTGGATTTGAAAACCGTAAGCTTGGCGTCACTCTGGTATATTTGGAGCAGAGAGACGCTAAGTTTTAGTAGAAAAAACTAGGCCGGTTCACAGCTATTTATCTGCACGTATGTAGTAATTTGATGACGGATTTGAGGACGGTGTGGTGGGGAGAAAGAAGCCTTTCATGCTAGATATAATAGACCGAACGCTGCGCGGTTTGTTTCTAGACATTTCGGTAGCTTGGGCTATTCGGTAAATCATAATACTGCAGTATTAAATCTTGGCTCAGTATTATACAAAGTGGTTTTCCAAATATTGTCTCTTTGCACTTTTATGTCCACATATCTACTGTTTATGTAATGTATAAATATTTAATTGAGTTAATATTTACTTTAAATTCAAAAACAGGTGAGTTAGTATAATAATTGCATGAACGGTTTAATGAGAAAAGTATAGATATCTGATACCGCAAGAGCTGAAATTTAGTAATTCAATAGTTAACGGATTAAGTTAAACGAAAATAATATCCAGCTTTATGTTTGTTGAAGAGAAAGTGCCGAGTTGATGCGCATACCTATGCGCAGCGCTTTTTACTGCATCAGCTGGACACTTTACCCCCACTAAATGTACAGTTGGATGTTTTTTTCATTTAAGTTATTAATTTAACTATTAGTTTACCAAACTTCAGCTTTTGCGGTATCAGTTTACCCAGCGCATATTTTTCACTTCTTTACGTGAAAAGCTGGGGCATAATCCCCCACTCTAAATTCGGCTGGATACGTTCTTTCTTTTATTTATAACATGATCAACATGTGAACTAAGTTTCAGCTTTTGCGGTATTAGTTTTTTTTAATTATTATTTTATCTGTGTGGGAGGCTGCCGAAGCTACACTCTCCGGAGGTGCGCCAGCTATAGGTCTATTCACTCACCAGTGATACCAAATAAAGCTTAAAAAATTTTTTTAGCTTTTGTGAAATGACTAACCTTAAACGGTTGCTGGCTCCCGGACTATATTGATAAATCATCCCTATAACTATAGAGCAGATAAATGTCATTGGAAAGACGGACAGGCTTAATGCTCTCTATAATCTTAGGAATAAATTTATCTTCTTTATAGTAAATGCGAAATTTATCGAGAAGTGGAAAGACCGGCCCTAAGAACATTAACTTTGATTATGTCAGTAAAGATTTGTTAGAATTTCTAGCAAGCCTTGTTCTACAAGTATTTGCTCAGATGGCAATATGTTTTGTATTTTTTATGAACAATGTCTATGGAAATATCAATAAAAAGTGCAAAGATCTGCAATATTATGCCAATGTTGTAAAGGCATTAGTCAATTTTTATTGGCAATGATTCGAATAGCTTTTTTTTAATAAAATTTAAAAGAGATAGTGTAGTTTTAAATGCTCTTTTTCATATTTAGGAACAATATTTAATATAAAGGCGTATGTAAGTTTTATATACAGGCTGTTTCCTAAAAAACGCCGAAAGCTATAATTTTCTTATTTTAAATTTTAGACCCAACAAACTATATATATATATTTTTAAATGGCAAAAAATAAGCTATCTTTTGACGTTCTCAGTTTGTAAATATATTTTACCTGTTTTGAGTAACGATATCCATTATCGTTATTTTTAATGGAACACCCTGTATATTTTTACATATTTTAAGTTAGGGTGAAATTCTGCATACTGCAGTGTATTTTATTTATTTATTTGTAGACAAAAATATTTTTAAAAAAATTATGAAATGTGCAAGAAAAGCAATCGTAAATACAGAAATATTTTATTGAAAAAAAAACTACAAAACATAATATCTACAAATATTGTTCAAATTGATTCCCACCGTGCTGAATACAGAACTGACATCTTTTAGTTACTCCATTACTGGCATTTAATATCAAATTGGGAGATATTTCGTGGCAAGCATTGATAATCTTAAGCCTTAGTATTTCTTTGTTTTCTGGATGTGTTAGATAAACATGATCTTGAAACTAATTTTCAACAAAGATTTAGTCTGAATGTTTGGTGTGGTATTTTAGGAAATACTTTTATTGGGCCATTTTTTATTGATGGGACCCTAAATCAAGAGAAATACCATCAACTGTTGACTCATGACTTAGACTCTTTTTTTGGATGAATTGCCTCTTGCTGAACGTATTACAGTTTATTTTCAACAAGATAGGGCTACCTCTCATAATGCCTGAATAAATAATGATTGGATAAACGCAAAATTTGATAGAAAGTGGATAGGCCACATATATTATGTTTTTTAGTTTTTTTTTCAATAAAATATTTCAGTATTTACGATTGTGTTTTTTTTGCACATTTCATAATTTTTTTAAAAATATTTCCGTTTACAAATAAATAACTAAAATACACTGTTGCATGCAGAATTTCAATCTGAATCAAAATATGTAAAAATATGCAGGGTGTTCCATTTAAAATAACAATGATGGATATCGTTACTCGAAACAGGTAAAATATATATACAAACTGAGAACGTCAAAAGATAGCTTATTTTTTGCCATTTAAGAATGTATATAGTTTGTTGGGTCTAAAATTTAAAATAACAACATTATAGCTTCTGGCGTTTTTTAGAAAACAGCCTGTATATGCAAAAGTTGTACAGATGCAAACATTTGTTTACATCTATTAAATAATCAAAGTTTACTAGATAATTTTAAAGCTATGTCCACAAAATGGTCATCCCAGAGAAGATGCAATTTTTTCAATTCTCTCTCTCTCTTTCTTTTTTTTCGAAAATGAGCAAAAAGCCGAATAATTAGCCGACACGCTGATGTCAATTGAACGCCTAGGAGCTGTGATTTGACTCCGTTTTTTTTTTGTGGGGAGATTTTAAGGATAAGTATTACGCTAACCATCCAGTGACGATTGATGCCTTGAAACACAAAATCAAAAATGTACTAAGCAATTGGGTTAATTGGATGGGTTACTGTCAAGCCAACCGTGGCAGTCATTTTAATGTTGTTGTGTTTTATTCTTAAATAAAAATATCCAATCTTTCTAATAAACTTATAATTTCGAAAAAATATTCGTTAGTTTTTTATTTATATTTGATTCAAACTCCAAAAGTTAGATGGCTTACTTTTTATTAGCACTTAAACAAGTTAACACCAGTTAAACCAGCTGCAAAGAAAGCAGAATCTTCAAGCTCTGAAGAATTTTTTGATGGAGAAGATGCAAAACTTAAAGTTCCCGCAAAACCAACACAAACAATAAAACCAGCAGCAAAAAATGAAAGCAGTTTAGAAAAGTCTTCTAATTATAAAGAAGCTGTAAAATTACTATCTTAAGTAAACCAAAAATGCCAGCAAAAAAGAAGAAGAGAGCTCTGAAGAAAGTTTAGATGATGAAGAAAAAACAGCAGCACCTAAAAAAGATCAAGGTGTAAAACGAAAAATTGAAGGAGCAGCAGAAGAAGATATTGAGTTTGTAGTCAACAAACTAACTAGGATAATTTTTCAAAGCCAGAAATAGCTTTATTGGGGATGACAATAGAAGTTGTGGCGGAAGGGTTAGAAGGAGAGAAGGTGGATTTAGGGGTTGTGGTGGTTTTTAAAATGGTGTCGGCAATGAACTGTAATAGTTTTGGTGAAAAACTTACAGGTCGCGGTGGTAATATAGAATGACGTGGTGGATTTCAAAAATTGTTTGACAATGGGGATAGAAGAGGACGTGGGGGAGGGATTTAGAAATTCTTTTGGATGGTGGCAACTGTGGGGAATTAAGGGGTGGGCGAGAAGAAGTGAATTCAACCAAAGAGACAGCTTTAGATCAAAACCAGCAGAAAATAAAAAGATTACGTTTGATGATTAGATCCTTATTATATATAACTGTTTTTATTGTATACAGTATTTATTTTTATTAATTTTTACAAAGAACAGAGTTATAGATGGTGTTTGAAGTACCCTCCTTCTATTTCTAAACAAGCACAATATTTTTGTCTGAAGGATATTTGTACTCTTTCTAAAACTTTCTCATTGGTTCGGATTTTTTTTGGCATTTTTCATTAATTTTTAACTGCAGCTCCTTGAGGCTATTTGCAGGAGTTTCATTGGTGTATAATGGTTTCAAATATCCTTATAGAAAAAAATCAAGAGGGTTGAAATCAGTCGATCTTGCTAGGAATAAAGCTGGTCCGCTTCTTCCTACCTACCTATGTGGAAAAGTTTGGTCTAAATGCTTTCTAACGGAAATTGAAAAATGAACTGGAGCGCTATCGTGCTGGAACCACATTTATTAACTGTGTGCTAAAGGAATGTTATCTAAAAGATCATACATTTTGTTTTGCAAAAAGTTGAAGTAAGCGCCTAATAATCGGTTTGGTAAAACAACAAGACCTAGAAACCTGTCGTCTACAATACCCATCCAAATGTTTAATAAAAAACGTGTCTAATGTCTACATTCAATTACATGTTTTTTTTTTTGGCCCAACCATGTGCATTATGAAAATTAACAACATTATTTTGTGTAAACCTGGCTTTATCCGTAAAAAGAATTTTGGCAAGAAACTGCGAGTCTTTAGCGTCCTTGCGTAGAAACCAGCAACAAAAACCAAACGTGCTTGATAATCAGTTAAATTTAAGATTTGTACTCGTTGTACATGGTATGGATAGAGCAGCTGCTTGTGAAGGAATTTCCAAACAAAAGTAGCACCAATTCCTACCTTGGCTGATATTCTCCGCACACTTGTCCCTGGATTATTATGCTCTATTTGTGCTATAGTTTCTTGTTCTGCTGTAGGAGTAGATACCGACCTTGGTCTGCCGGAAAGATAGCACTATTTTTGAAGTGAGTCGGTATCTCTCAATCTCTGGTGAATTCTTTCAAACATACGATGTGAAGAAATCTGACGACTTGGATAAGCTTCTACATAAAGACGTCGCGCTTTGGTAGCAATCCTATTAGCACGACCATACATGACATGCATGTCGGCTAGTTCTGCATTAGAGTAATCAACCATAGCAATAAAAACTTGTGTACTAACAACAACTGTCAAATATTGAATGTTTATTTCACAAAACATCAGCTAACTATGATAAGAAATTACACGTTTTTGCAAAATAAAAAAATAGAGGAAAAAAGAATATTAAAAATAAATAATGTTCTACATCTTCGAAACCCATGTTTATTAAGACTTTTTGATTGCTGTGGTTTGTGCTACCACCCCTTAAATATTAAAAAATAAAAATAATAATAAAAACAAATAATGTTAAAAATAAACATTAAAAATTGTAACACTAAAGTTCAGTTTTTATAAGTTTAAATCAGTTTTTAAAAATTTGAATTTGTTATTCAAACATATAAATTTGGCTTTTAGATGTAATACTAAAATCCGGCTAATAAATTTGATTAAAATAATTTCGACTGTTATGTTACTTCAAAATATTTAAAATCTAGCAATAAAATGTAAAAATCGGTTTCCAAAGGTATTATTCTGTGTTTAAGAATTCAAATATGTAAATCCGGCCTTCAAATATCTAAATCTAGCTGTCATTTTTAAGTTTAAACTTTATTTATAATTAAATCTTTGGTCTATAAATATCAAAAAATAACAACAAAAATTATAATATTAAATTATGCTTTTATAAGTAAAAATCCGGTTAGAATTTGTTTTTTTTTAATCCAATCTGTACTATTTAAATTTGGCTATTAAATATCCAACTAAAATCTTTAAATATATCAATTCTGGCCATAAATGTTTAAATATTGATAACATCTAAATCCGGTCTGTAAATATCAAAATGTAATGATCAAAAGTCTAAAAATTAAAGTCTAAACTCGGTTTGTTAAAGTTTTTATCGGGTCCTTAAAAACTAGAATTTGGCCATCAAATATCTAAATCAAATGTCAAAAATATCATTAAAAATTGATTTCAAAGGTTCATGTGTTTCTTGAACACTTAAATTCTGTTTGTAGAACTCAAATTCTGCACTTAAATATCAAAATATAAGTATACAAATCCGGTCATTAAATGTTTATATGAACATTAAAGTCTAAATCCGTTTTTTCACAGTTTGTATCCAGTTTTTAAAAACTAAAATTAGGCCATTAAATATCCAATTTTTACATAGTTACATAGATTTGTATTTTTTTTCTCACTTCTTCAAATCCTGCTGGTACTACTCAAATCCGGCCATTAAATATCTAAACAAGACTTTTAAATATACAAATCCGGCCTAATTATTTAATAATGACGATTGGAAGCACTTAGTATATTATAAAAAAGTTATTCGAAAGATTTGAACGGTTCTTGGAAAACGCTTGGAATTGCACGAATGCACGGAAATTATTTGAGATAAATTTACAAGACTAAATAAAACTAAATCTTTGTTAACTCCGCAAGCATCAAACAGTCAAAAACAATAAAAAAATCTGCAATGTTAAGCCTATAGAAGCATTGAAAAAGGTTTGAGTAGCTTCAGAATGGATTAACTTGGATTATAAGATATTAAAATGTTATTTAAAATTATCATATTTAGATAATAGACATTTTTTTTTTAATTTAATTTTAATAAACTTGATTGAATTAAACATTTAATTTTTTTATACTGTTACTTTTATAGAAAAATGTTGATTTTGTTGTAAAAAATAAATAATTAAATATAGAAAAATATCAACTATTGAATGAAAACATTTAACTAAACCATATTAGCGTTTTTAATTTAAAAAATCTTAAATTTAGAGTTCAAATTTACAATCGATTCCAACTTTTCTATTTTTGCTATATGTTTGGCAGAGCTTTCAAATAATGGATAAACTTTAACCTTCAAACAAAAACGTATAAACCTATAAATTGCATGTCCTACTAAAATTTCATAATCCCCAGTAATAATATTTGCTTGAAAACTTCAAATAGAACATAATAACAAATATAAAAATACTCAGAAATGCTTTTCACAATCCATTTGAAATAAATTTAGTTTTTAACTATTAATTAATTAATATCACAAATTTATTCTTAATTGAATCATTTACCCATTATGTATTTATTGAATTTATCCACAAATTCCGATTGAGTTGCTTAAGTTAGATAGAGGGATTTTAATGAGTCACTAATGTTTAAATAAAAAATTCACTGGGATTTGTTTATTTTAAAACATTTTGTTTCAAATATTATCAATTTAAGTAATATCCTGCACTGTGTAAGAGGAGTAGAGAAAATAATTAAGTCAGTTGGCAGTCAGCTCGACAGCGATACTAAGAACAAAAAGCGCGTCGCGACGCGCATATTTTCAAAGAGCGTGTAAACCATTAAGTCCGCTAACCTACTTATACAGACTATATGCGAACAGAAATGATCTATTTCTGGACTTAAACAACATCTTGCATTCGGTTCTGGTGAGAGCGAGAAATGGAGAGAGGGCCATAATTAAATCGAGAAGGCTGTAAAATTATACCATTTTCTATTTTTATTTATTAAAAGATTCTTATTGGGGTTGGAATAAATATAAATCTATAAAAGTTTTTACACATAATTTTTGCAGACAGGAATTTAACTAATAAATCATAATGACATGTCTCTTAAATGTTGAGATTTATTTGAAATGTAAACCATTTATTAAATCCCCTTTTTAAACTTGCTCGATTAAATTCGGATCTAATTCATGTTTAATATGCCAAATAATTATTAATAATCTTAAGATTTATGATATGTATAGTTTTCCAATAAAATAAATGTCACTTGACTCATTTACAACGATATAAATCAAATTTAATTTAAAGCAAAATTACTTATCATCTAAACTTTTTTCTAAGTCTTGAATAGTTTTCAATAGTTTAGTTCTTAATAGCCTTAACTCCTCTCTATTTTGCATTTTCAACGCATCCAATCTTTTAGATAATTCCAATAATTCATATTCTGCATTTATAAAATCTTCATCATCTCTGCAACATTTTTCAATGGTTGGTTTTAACAAATTTATTTCAATTTCGATTGTTTTTATTATTTTAAGCATTTGATTATATTCTTCATTTAATTCAATTGCTTTAGGAGTTGTAGGTGGTAATGGGGCTCTTCTTTTCTTCCTATAATTAGGTTGTTTGAATCCACCAAAACTTTGTTGTCTTTGAAGTGATTTTGGTTTTTCATTTACTATTAGATTTTCATTTGTTGGAAGTTGAGAATTATATTCATTTTGTAGTTGAAGACTAATTTCTTCCAGTGAATTAATTCTGTATACACTAGTTCGTGCTGGCTTGTGTGGAGGCAGTTGATCCATTCTTATGTAATTTTGTTGATAATACAATTATTATCTAATAAATCCTAAAAATTAATTAATTAATTAAAATATGATAATTTTTAAATAATATAATTAGCTTACCTTCTGATTTATTTTAACTACAAACTTTGTTGATTTATAATACTTTAGATTGCAATAAAATTGGTTAACTAACTTATTGAAATTGTTGCTATATGAGGTGTTTATTGATAACAACTAATACAATTTATGATAAGGATATTCTTATCTAAATTTATTGTTTATTAGGTATTATATTTAATATTTATTATGATAATTATTATCTATATTGATTGACTATAAACAATGACAAAATAATTTGTTACATCTGTTGCAATTAATGTCACGTTAACCACATATAATCTTTCAACAGTTGTAGAAAAAAAATTTTTTTTTGCAAATAGTGTCTAGCTTGCACGCATTGTGATTGACTGATGACAGCACGGGCATAACTTAAAAAATGTCAACACTCAATCTGTTTCAATAAATGCGTCACAGCATAAATAAGTAAGCGTATGTTTATTGAGGAATCATTTACAATTTATGTTTTTAAAATTAGAAATTTTATAAAATAATAATTATGACATGTATTTTGAGCATAAATATTCACTAAAAATAAAAATTTGAATTTAGAAAGATTGAAGTTTTTAGAAAAAAATTTAAATAATTTTTGTAACAAACTACTAACTTGAAATTATTTTAGGTTTTGACTGCATTGAGTTTATTGAAGAACTAATAAGAATTTTGAGTTGAAGATTAAAAATTTAAGTTTGAAACGCAATTTCAATGTTAGAAAAAGTTATAAAATAGTTTTTGTAACATTGAATTTGTACATAAATGATTACTAAAATTAGAAATTATTTTTGGTTTTGGCTCAGTTAAATTGAGTTTATTGGAGAACTAGTAAAAATTAGATTTTAATTTAAAATAAAAAAAAATTGTAACATAAAATTTGGGCAAAAATCATCAATTTAAAGTTTGTAAAAAGATTCTCCAACAAAATAAAAATAATCTAAAAGGAAAGTATTTTTAATATGCCAACCACTTAACGGATAAACGACATTACTAAGGAATTTTAATTTTTGAACACAATCTGGTTTGGCTGGACCATAGATATTAACAGGTAATTTACCTTCTTCTTCTTCAAGTAGCAACTGTTTTTAGGAGGTTTGCAATCATCATCATTATTTTTACTTTTGAGTAGGCAGCTTGGAATAGTTCTTTAGATGTTATATTGTACCATTTCCTCAGATTTTGCAGCCATGAGATTCTGCGTCTGCCAATATTTCTTCAACCAGCTATCTATTTTTGCATGATCAGTTGGAGCAGTTCGTATTTTTCTCCTCTTATTATGTGACCCAGATATTTTAGCTTTCTTTCTTGAATTGTGATTGTAATTTCCAGTGGTTTATTCATATGTTCTAAAACCTTGCTAAACCACATTTCAAAAGCTGTAACTTTCTTCATATCTGCTTGTTTTAACGCCCATGCTTCCATTCCGTAGAGTAAAATAGAGAAAACGTAACATCTTACCATTCTGGTTCTTAGCTACTTTTGTTTGTCGATCACATAGATTAGCCCGCATTTGAAAGAATGCATTTCTAGCCATTTCTATCCGGGTTTTGATTTTGACTGTCTGATCGATGTTATTTGTTATTTAAGTTCCGAGATATTTATATTTATATGTTTTTTCAATTATTATGTTGTCGATGTATAACTCTTGTATTGGTGTTGGTGATTTTGTTATTATTATGTATTTTGTCTTTTTCAGGTTCAATCTAAGACCATACCGTAGACTGACATCTTTAATGTTCTGGACTACTCTTTGTAAATTGTTTAAATTTTCTGCTATAACCACAGTATCGTCCGCGTATCGAATGTTATTAATTGGTTGGCCGTTTACTTTTACTCCTGCCTGCTCTTCATTTAGAGCCTCTTTGAATATCGCCTCAGAGTTGAATAGCATAAGGACAGTTTCTCTGTAACTTCCTTGTCTACTTGAACAACAGCTGTTTGGTGCCAATATAGCGATTCTATAATCTTTATGTTTCTTGTGTCGATGTTTTTTTGTTTAAGTAAGTTTATCAGGGTCTCATGGCGGACTTTGTCAAACGCCTTTTCGAAATTTATTAAACATACGTGCATATCCTGGTTCATGTCTAGACATCTTTGTGCCAGTACGTTGAAACTAAACAATGTCTTCTTTGTACCAAAGCCCTTTCTGAAGCCAAACTGGGTATTACTTATATCTTTCTCTAGTTTCTTGTATATTCTGTTTGAATATTTTTCAGGAATGCTTTCAGTGTATGGCTCATTAAGCTAATGGTTCTGTAGTCACTCTGGCGTTTGGCTTCTTTGGTAAGGTTATAAAAGTAGATTTCATCTATTCCTTTGGTATTATTCCAGTTCGATATATTTTATTAAAGAGATCAACAATAACGTCCAGCTGGTCTTCATCTATTAATTTTAGAAGTTCACATGGAATTTTATCTGGTCCAGCTGCTTTTCCAATTTTCAATGTTTTTATTGCATAAATAACTTCTTCTTTTAATATGTTTAGTCCCTCTGTAGTATTTTATTTAGACTTGGTGCATTTTGTGTCTTCAAACAGTTCTTGTACATATTTTTTCCATCTTTTAAGTTTTTGTGTTGTTTCTATTAAGATTTTTCTGTTTTTATCTTTAATAATAGAAGGCTTCATTTTTCTAGTTGTTCCTGTTAACTCTTTAATTTCTTTATGCATATTGCGGCTGTCGTATTTTGTTTGTAGTTTTTCTATATAATCGCATTTTGCTTCTATCCATTTTTCTTTTGCTTCACGTATTTTTCTTGTTATTTTTCTTTGTATTTCTTTATATGTATTCAGATTAGGTTTACTTTTTCTTCTTTCTTCCATAAGGATCATAATTTCTTGTGTCATCCATTTCTCTTTTGGATTTTTTCTCTTTGGTGTTAGACTATCCTTACTTCCATCTATTAGCGCTGTTTTTATGTTAATCCATTTGTGGTCTATATCTATATCTGTGTTTATCATGTTTTTTCGTGTAGCTTCAATTTTATTTTTAACCTTTCTTTGCACTTGTTTTTTAATGTCCGCCTCTTTCAATTTTTCCGTTGCTATCTTATTATTTTTTCCTTTAGGTTTTAATTGTTTAAATTTAATATGCAGTCTGGCAACTATAGAGTTGTGGTCTGATCCGACGTCAGCTCCTGGGTAGGCTTTTACTGTATTTATACTATTTCTAAATTGTTTCTTAATAAGTATGTAGTCGATTTGGTTTTTTACTAACTTATCTTTAGTGTTCTGAGGAGATGTCCACGTATAAAGCCTCCTTTTTGGTAATTTATAGCACGTATTAGTAACTACAAGCTTCTCTGTCTGACAGAATTCCACAAGCCTATCGCCCCTTTCGTTTCTTTTTCCCATTTCAAAACTTCCTACTGTATCATCTACTGCCCCCTCTCCAATCTTTGCATTGAAGTCTCCCATGATAATTGTGATGTCTTTTTTCTTTGTGCTTTTAAGTACAGTGTACAGATCTTCGTAAAACTGTTCTATTTCTTCGTCGGGTTTGTCCGCTGTTGGTGCGTAAATTTGGAGAATATTAATGTTTCTTTTATGAGATGGCATTTGTATCAGCATTACTGTATCTGAATAGGGAACAAAACTAGTTACTGCTTTATGTACATTCTTATCGATCATAGTAGCGACTCCATATTTGTTTGATTTATCCGTGCTTCCGGAATAACACATACAACATTCATCCATGTGATGAACCCCATTTTCCGGCCATCTTAGGTCACTTATGCCTAGGATATTAATTTTTCTCTTCATTACTGCCGCCACATTGTTATTTTTCCTTCCTACCACATGCTTCTTACATTCCAGGTGCTTATTCTCATGACGTCGTTCAAAATTGTTCCCACCAGAGATCTGATTAGGGGACTATTGACTCCGGGATATTTAATCTTGTTACGATTTATGATGATGATTTGTACTAGGGATATCCGTTGGGATCTTTAGTGCAGTGGTTTTTCGTTGCCTTCTGCATCTTCATGCCGTTGATTAATAGATGATTCATCCGCCTTGGGCAACGATTTCTTGTTGCCAGGACAAGAGAGTGCTCTGTCTCTTACCAGCTCTTTCACCAAAAGCTGTTGGCTGGTCAGAGGGGCCTGCTTATTCCGGCAGACATTCTGTGGACAGAGCCTTGTTAGTTATCCAGCAGGGTGTACCACGTGCAGGTGAGGTTGTCATTTGGGTATGGAAAACATCACACCCCTTACACCCCGGTAATTTAGCTGTTGGGTAGTAATTAAAAATACTTTTCTTTTAGATTGTTTTCTTATTGTTAGAAAATTGAAAAATTATTTACAATGAGAGAAAGTATGCTACACTCATCTTTTACTTAAAAAAATGGGCTGAACTCAAGATGCTCTTTAATCGATTTTTTATTCTGCACACAATATAGGACCTACTTTAATACTGCTTGTTGGTACAGGGTTTTACCGGAGATACTAAGAGTTTTTTTAACTACCACTAAACAACTACTCTCAATTCTACTAACAAATTATTAAGCACATAAGAACACTTTATAAAACTAACCTATGTGACTTTTTTTTAAATCTTGGTTTTTGGAAAGCTTTTTCAACCTGTGTGTAGGACACTCACCCACTAAAACCCCATCTCCACTTGACGTTTGGTGCTCAATTTTGCAATTAGCGACTAAGTCTTGCATTAGAAAAGGTACGTCCGCAGACGCATTCAGCGTCCCCTAGATTTGTTGAAGATGGGTTTAGATTTTTTACCTTTTCTCAGTCTTTTTGACTATCATCTTTACACAGTTATGGATCTTAGTCTAGTTTTGATTATTATGTAGCATTATATCTACGTTGTTTTTAGTGATGATGTCTTTGATGTATATGTTCAATTCCATTCTTTCTGAGGAGTTGCGAGATAATGTAATTAGTTAATCCATGCCTTATATTTACCAACTTTCCTACATCTCGGATTAGAATCTTAGTCCATACTGTTTTGCCGGTGTTTCTTGTCCATAGGTCTTGCCAATTGGCAATTGTTTTTTTACGTTTCTTGTTTTTATGTTTGGTGTTTTGTTTATATGAGCGTTTTCTTTGTTGTACTATGAGATCTATGGGCATAACTGATGTAATAATCAGTACAGCCTCTGTCAAACCAGTCCTATAACTAGTAGTAACTTTTATGGCAATTTTTCTTTGTTGCAAATGTTAAAGCTTTTTCTAGATTTGGGCTGCATACAGCATAACAGAATGCGCAACCGATCATACCAGTTTTTGATTTGTTGAGGACAGTTTTTCTATTCTGGGTATTATCTTTCTTAGGGCATTTATAACTCTTCCTACCTTTCCTGTGGTTTTCTGACATGATCTTTCTTCTTGAGATTATGGTCAAAGCACAGCCTTAGATATTTGATTGCGATCTTGTTGACAAAGCTTGTTTTTTCTATTTTCAAGGTTAGTTTTTCAGTCGTTGTCCACCGGTTTTCTGCTTTGCAATTTCTAAGCCTTTTTGCTCTAACTTTTGATTGATACTTTCAAAAGTAGTATTTACAATTGATTTTCAGTCGATTTGAATGTCACTAGAACAGCAGTGTTGACTGAAAAATATAACAGGTTCATCCCTTCTAACCTATGTCACTGGTGCCATCTAACATAACATAACTATATTTTTTGCCAAAATTTATTCTTGATTATCACCAAAATAAGGCTTTAGATTTTTTATGCGCCATTTTACTATTAAAGTCCGGTTGACTCTTATAACCTTGTGATTTTTGCACAATCTTTGAACTAATTAAATGGTTTTCCAATAAGAAGTTTCATTTTAGTTATAAAAAAACATTTTTATTTTTAAGTAATACAATTTTTTTCTTGCGGTAGCTGCAGGCTAAGATATTTATGCAGTATGCAATAAAAGCTGGTCTGTGAGACAAACCTGGGTCTTCTGCGACACTGTTGGGCTGACTCGACAGTACAATTTTGAACTGCCAATTTTACATTAGTCAGTAACTTGAACGTTTTACTCAAATTTTGCGATAAGATTTACAAACTCTATGAACTGTCTCGGCAAAATTTTTGCCGTGTCTATAATGAGTTTTTATTATTTCTATACGTTCTTAGAGCGTGTATTGTACCATTTTTTTGAATTGTATAGTTTTTAATGACAAATTTTAAGGTTTCAAGGATTAAAACTGCCGCAAAATTTAAAATAAGACTTCTTATTAGAATACCTTATATATGGTTTTTTATCTATTGGCTATTTTATATTTTAAACACGACTAGGGGGTAGCAATTGTGTGAGTAGCGGCCCAATGAGATCGGTTAAGATTAGCTAAAACGGGAACTCTTACTTCTAATCGTCTTAGTCCAGTCAAAGTAGCTTTTCACCTCTAAAAAAATCCAAAAGTTTTGAAACTTTTTACACTGATTTATAGGTACCTAGTGAAGGATATACTAAAAGTCCTAACGAATATGACACGAGCTTTAGCGGCAATCAACAAAAACAGGGAACTTTTTTCGGTTTTTTGTTAATATCTCAAGATGTGTAGGTCGGAGGTAAAAATTACCTGTATACACAATAAAATTTGCAATAAAAATGATCATATACATTTTTCTATTATTATTAGCGGTTACAGAGTTATAGAGCACTAATGATTGCTTTTTTTTTAATTTAGCACGGCACAAAATGTAATTTATTGAAGATGCCAAAGCAAGAAAAAAATAAGTGTACTTTTTACCATCATTTGTTAGATACATTTGCGAAAAATTAGATTAATGATTACCTCAGCTTCTGCTGCAATCAACCGGCTAGCTCAAACTTCCAGTTTTTTATTATTATAGTTTGCAATTGCTGACTCGAATATACCTTCTTTTCTACTTTGCCGTGGCTTGGTTTAACAAATAATATCTGTCTTTTAGATGCGGTTAAAGCCATGAGATGGACAATAAGATCAACATTTTTGCTAACTATTGCTACTTTGTGATTTGATGATCAATTTATCAGAGTTACTAGATTCGTGTTTCGTTTTAATTCCATGGTCGTAAAGAGCAGTTAAGAGGAATGAAATAAGTCTGGATTTATTTTGTTCATTAGAAAGAAATCCATCCTGTTTGACTGTGGTTTGTGTTCAAAGTTTATGTTAACTGGCCTCTTTAGCTTGTATTTCGGTTCTATTCAGCTGTCTACGTACTGGATGGTGCCGCTAAACATCCATCAAACGCAACGGTACAGCTTTTGCCGGCATAATGCTTGAGAACATAGACGACATAACATTGGCAAACTGTTGAGATTGAGGATTTTTGGACCACACCACCTTTTGTAACAGTAATTCTCTATCCAAAACAATGTCAAAATCGAGAAGATTGGCTTTTTTTTGTAGTACAGAAAAAGTATCGTATAAAGCGAATTTGTATGTTTTCCGTGTTCTAGTTTCCTTAAATAAAGATAAAGGGTAAGGAGCAAGCTTATGTTATAAGTAATTGTTTAAGTCCTCACTATTTTGCTTGTTGATAGCTATCTTTAGTAACATTGTTAAAGGGTTGATCCATGAACAAAGAAAGTAAAAGAAAGACCGGGAAAGGACCGTCAAAATGAACTTTTTTTCTATTTTTTAGCGCTCTATAACTCTGTAACCGTTGGGATGTATATGATCATTTTTATTGCAAATTTTATTAGCTTTCATTATGTATATAGTCAACTTATACCTCCTATCTACAGTTCTTGAGATATTAACAAAAAACCGAAAAAAATGCCCTGTTTTCGGTCATTACCGCTAAAGCTTGTGTCATATTTGGCAGGTCTTTTAGTATATTCTTCATTAGGTACCTATAAATTAGTGAACAAAGTTTTAAAACTTTTGGAATTTTTTAGAGGTGAGATCAATATTTGAGCATATTTGGCTGGACTATTTATATGTTTTTTGTGACCTGCATGTCTTACTGATTTAAGTGTACCTTAGAACAGCATTTTTTATTTGCTGCTAATAGTGAGCGGCAATATCTAATTTGACAAATATATTTCGATGCGGTCGTCTCCTTTGCAAGGCAATGGCAAACCAGCGAAGTATTTGCCTAGTAAACCTCTCTAGTGGTGTGGTTTGGATTCCACGTAAAAACTGTAGGTCCCGTATGATTGTGTGGAACTAATATTGCACACCACAAACATACGAGAGGGATGCCGACGCTCCTAGCGAGTATGGCAGTAAAAGAAGAAGTAAGCTGTACTATTGATTCTAGCTAAAGTATTAATAGAAATCTAAATGCGCCATGGCTAAATTATTATAGCTCTCTGCTATTGCTTTACTGCAAAGCACACGCGGTATTTTAAACTTCTATTTTTGATTATTAACCACTTAAAAACTTATTACAGCCAAAATAGATACGGTTTTAGACAAGGCTTTAGATACGACGCGCGACGTGTAGTTTTTTCTTTGTTTTAGGCGACTAACCAGATTATGTAGATTTTGCAGCCACAGGAGTGAATGGTGATTCACGACTGCTTTAAATGCGCGCTTTCTACATTTATTTTTTAATTTATTTTTTGCAAAGATTAAACCTAGGCATTTTTTTAGAAGTGTTGTAGTATTTTTTTGCGTTGGATAAGGATTTGCTAACCAACCACTTTGAAACTAAAAGTAAATTGGCGGTCAAAATTGGGACTTGACAGGATAGGAGCTGCATTGAGCGTTTTTTGGTCTGTACAAATTATTGTTTAACATCTGAGAACTAAAATACTTCTGTATCTTTTGTTTTTTTTTCTGTGATATTGTGTAGATGTGTTATTAGCGTAAGGTATAAATTGCCTGTACCAAGAGCACAGTCTTAAAAATCTTTTAACTTTGGTCACGTTTTTTTGGTTGGTTAGTATTGCCTTTACTTTTTTTGGTTTAGTTTTTAATCTTTTTTGTTGACCACAAACCTTAAATATTTGATATTTGATATGAGGTTTAATGATTTGTTAAATATTGTTTTCAGTATGAATAGATGGTGTTCGAATGTTTTTGTTACAATCAAAATGTTATCTAATTAGACAAAAGTTTGCTTACAATAAACCAAGTAACACGTCCATGAGTCATTGTGCCTGTCTTTAATTTGAAAGCCAAAAGACATCACCACAAATTGGTTCTGATCTTGCTCGGGGCACAACAAATGCGCTTTTTTGCCGATGAGGGTTTAAAGGGTATCTGTCAGAACGCAAGTCGAAGGTCGATACTTGATATTTAATTTGCGTTTCTTAATTTATTTAAAAGTTGTTTAGTAACGGAAGGAGCAGACATTGTTTTTTGTTACAATTTTTATATTTCTGCTATCAAAGCCAAACAAATGTACTCTTGGTTTTTTTTTTTTGTGAGCAGAGTCAGCAAAGATTATGAACAGCTGCTTTTATAGAAAGGGTGTTCTTGGTATTGATTTTGTATTCTATAAAGTTAGGTTAGGTTCTTAGCGTCATATTTTATTTTATTAATGTTAACACACAAAATAATGCAACCATTAATTGTTTGACACTTCTTTAATGTTGGACTTATCATAACCATACCTAACTTATTTAGAATCTAGAAAACATTACTTCTCAAGATTGAAATGCTGGCGCCAGTATTAACCAAAGTTTTAATTTCCTAATCTCTAACAACAACACTATTAAGGTAGTTAACATCTCTCTATTTGATTAACATTAGAACAAATTTTGAGTCCACATCTTGGTGACACGCTTTAACTGCAACTTTCAGTCTTACATGTTTCTGTAACGTTACTGGAAGTCTTTTTTTGTTGGCACTTACAGGTGTGTACTGTTTTACCTGCTTTGCCACACTTAAAGCAAAATTTCTGCCGGGTACTTTTGCAATTTTGGAACAGATGCCTTGGGTTGCAAAAAATTGCAGCACACGAAACTGGTCGGTTGGAAGACGTTATGGTTGGGCGAGTTACTTTGGCCATTGGAGTACTTGACGTTTGAATTGTAGTTATGGTCTTAGTTGTTTTTGGTATTGTCAATTCTAAGTTTTTTTTTAGTATGTTTAGTGTGCTTGTATAAGCTATGTCAACCAAATTCAACCTGATCACGTACACGGGCAGTTAATTCAAAGTTTTACACTTTCTGTCAGTGGTTAATCTTTGTAGTAAGTTTTTTTTTTAAGACGTAGTGAGGTGTTGGCTTTAACAAGTAGCTCTTGAGAATAACTAACGCATGGCAATACCTTCGGTTTTCTTCTCTGCGTAAGTCCTGCTGTTAATTTGTCCTAGTCATTGTCTCTAATGTGGTACTATTTTAAGGTGAGCAGGTTTTGGCTTTGCGGAATTCACGCAGTCTGCTGCGGCAACACATGCCCGACCCATCTCTTCTTATATTCTATTTTTTGTCCTACTTTCTACACTGGCATTCTCTTCTCTTTTCTCTCATTCTTGTGTTATTCAGCCCAAATATTTGCATTGTCCTTAGGTATCTTCTTAGTTTTTCTATATCTTTATTAACTTCTTTCTTGTTGTATCCTCTTTCTTTCATAAATATTTTGTGCAGTTCCATTAAATGCATTCCTTTTGGCAGTCCTACATTTACCAGTTTAACTTTTAGTGAGATTCTTGAATCTCTATTTAGGATTAGTTTTTTGTGTCCCCTAGTTGCCAGATATACTCTGACTATTTCAAAAGTTGCATTTTCTGTCTACTTCGAGTTGGCGTATTTTTTGTTTGGAAATTGTTTAGTCGATTCCGTCAATTTATTTTCTTTGAGCAGTTTTCTCTTTTTCCTCCTTATTTCTGCAATTTCTGTTAGTACTAGAGTTTCAGTATATGTTCTTCTCTTGTCTTTCTGTTCAACTTCTATTGCTTGGCAGGCATAGTTGTTTTGACTTTCTTTGTTTCTTTCCTCTTTATAACTTTTTTCCATATTTTTTTGCTTCCATTTAGCTTCTTGCTCCTCCTTCCTTTGTCTTCTGTAGCTTTTAATTTGAATGTTTTCTTCTATTTTGGTTTACCTAAATCTCAAAGCTTTAAATTCCTCTTTTTTTTTCAGTATTGTCGTTGCATAGTTTCTTAGTGCTCTCCATTTGTTTTCGTTACTCAGGCATATTTTAATAATTGTAGATTTGTCTACTTTGTTTTCAAAAATCTTTTCTAGCGTTTTCCTATCTTCCTCCCACGCGTCGCACTCTACTAGCGTATGTTCTGCGTCGTCATGCGTGTCTTCTAGACAAAATATACATTTTTCTCTTTTCTCTATTTTATTTATTTTTTGTAAGTACTTTCCAATCACTCCATGTCCGGTAACTAGTTGTGTTGTATAGTAACACGTCTCCGGTTTTTATCTCTACCCATTCGTTTATTTTTCTTATTAGTTTTCTTATCCATTCTTCTTTTTCTCTTTCTTTCTACTGTCTTTGCCATCTTTTCATCATATTCTCTCTTGCTTGTCTCTTTGCTTCTTGCTTACTAGTTTTTTTCATTTACCATTTTCTTTATACTTAATCTTTCTTCCACCATTAAATCTGCGGGTAGTGTTGCCGCTGGTACTTCTAGTGCCTCTTGTGACACCGTCATGTAAGCCCTGCAGATCCTTAACGAACTTGTTCTTATAGCTCCTCTTATTTCTTTTCTGTTTTTTTGTCTTCAAAGCTTCTCCCTATGTTTCTGCGGCATACAATAATTTACTTCTTGCCGCAGTTGCTATTAGCCTTTTTGCCCCTTCTCCTGGTCTTCCCTTGTTTGGAATAAGCCTACTAAGCATTTCTTTTATTTTTTTTTGTTCCTTTTACGCTTCTTTAACCTGTTTATTCCATTTTTTTGCTTCAAGTGTTACTCCAAGGTTTTTAATTTTTTTGCCCATGGTTATTATTTGTTCACCTACCTATATTTTTTCATTTCCCTTGTATGTCTTCTTTGTCGATAGCCATGCCGCTTCGGTTTTCTGTGGAGCCAGATCTAATTCTTTGTTTCTCATCCATCTCTTGATCATCTCTAATGCCAACTCTAACCTTTCATTTAGTACTTTTATGTCCATATTTCTATCCACTAGAGCTACGTCGTTCGCAAATGCCGTTATTGTCACTCCTTCCGGCAGCCGCATTCTGAGTAGCTGATTATAAACTAAATTCTATAATTTAGGACCTAGTGCAGAACCCTGTAGTACTTTTCTAGTCAGCCTAAATTTTCCGATTTTGGTCAGTAGGTTTCTCACCTAAAGGTAGCTCTATATTATCTTAGTAGTTTTATTTGTTAATTCTTTTGTTTTGCTGTTTCTATAATTGCTTTCCATAGTATGTTGTTGAACGCATTTTGTATATCTAACGATACTATGACACAGTGTTGTCTTTTTCTGTATAGTCTACTGTTTGCATTTTTTGCTTTTACCTTTTCAATAGCTCCTAGAGTCGTTCTTCCCTTTGTAAATTCATATTGTTCCTGTTCTCATTCTCCTTTATCTTCTATTTCCTGTTCAATTCTCTTCACGATAACTTTTTCCATAATTTTTGCTAATCTGTTGATCAGGCATATCGGTCTGTACGTTGTTGTTTTACTTGCTTCATTCTTTTTCTCAATTAGTACTAGGTTTGCATCCTTCCAGCAAGCCGGAAAAATTTCTTCCTTCAGACATCTGTTTATTATTTGTGTTATCTCTATCTCATTTCCTTCTAGTGCTGCCTTCACTATTTCTGTTGTAATCTCCTCTGGACCTGGTGCTTTATTATTAGGTAATTTCCTTATAATCTGTTTTATCTCCTCCGGTGTTGCAGGGACTGCTTCTGTTTCGTCCGCTATTCCTGTTGGTTCTTCTATCATTTCTCCAGTGTGAAACAATTTTTCAATAATTACTACTTTATTTTCTTCTTCTTTTAAGCATACTGCTTTCATTCTTTCTAATTTATTTATTACTATTTCGTATGGTTTGCCCCAAGGATCCCTGTATGTACTTATGTAAACTCAGTGATTCTTCTTCTGTCACTGTCCAGCCCCTTACTACTTTAGCTGTTTCTCATGTTGCTATGGTAATATTAAAGTATGATTTGGATCTTCGTATTACAAACGTTGGTTTATCTCCTTGATTGTATATTGTAAGATTTACGGCTGCTATCATCTCCTCAAAAATTTGTCCTTTTCTGTCGTACTTGGTCTCTCCCAATCTTGGCGATTTTGCGTTGAAATAGCCTTCTATCAAAATTTGTTTGTTCTTTTCTTTCCTTAGGCTGTGTTCTAGTTCTTCTATCCACTCCTGATAATATTCCATATTGCAGTTTGGACTGATGTAACAACTGTACACTATCAGATTTTTTATATCGGCTCACACTATTCCCTCCTTGGGTGTCCCCCACCTTTCTACTTTATCTCTACACTTACCCCTTGCTAGGATAGCTGCGTCTGATTTTTTTCTTTTATCCACTCCCCACTTAGTTTGTTTTTATTTGGTTCACTCACTATTACTATGTCTATTTTTCCTCTTACCGCTGTTGCAATCAATAGGTCTTGCGCCTCTCTTCCTCTGCCTATATTTGTTAGGATGACGTTATACATTTTGGTTTGTGTCCTCATTCTCGTGTTGTCTCCAATTATCTGGATTTTTGTCTTCTACGTTCTTTCTTAGTCTTCTCGTTTTTCTTTTGTATGTGAGCTAGCATCTTTTTGCTTCTGTTCTGTGTCCTGTTACTTTACAATATTCCCTATTACTGCATTTGGCTATCTGATGCCTCTTTTCTCCGCATCTTATGCGTAATTTTAATCTGTCTTTCCCTGTACAGTCCGACGCAATGTGGCCTTTCATCCAAAATTTATAACATTTGGTTTCTTTATTCGTTACTCTCCCTGTTCTGCATCTTATAAGTCCTATATTTATGCTTTCTTCTCTTATCAGTTTTTCTGCTGTCTCCTTGTTTGTACTGATTATAGCTGTTTGAATATACTTGTACCCTTTCCTTATACAGGGAGTTTATAAATGAATGGGATTATGTAATCACTTTAAATATGCCGCCTTTTTAAAATCGTCCACTATACTACATATGTTTTCATATGTTTGCTTGACAGCTGTCAAAGTTGATCTGTCAAAACAAATAGTTTAGTGAACAATTTAACAAAAGCGGCACATTTAAAGTGATTACATAATCCCATTCATTTATAAACTCCCTGTAGATATAATTGTGATATCTGTGTTGCCTACTCTACCGCCGATTTCTTCAATCACCTTTGTTTGTCCCCGGGCTTATACCTTTGATCAAAACTAGTTCTCCTGTGGGGTTATTATTTGCTCTTCTTACGTTAAAGCCTTCCATTCCGTCTCTTACTTTTTCTATTTCTTTTTTTGTCTCCGATCCTTTTGTTACTAGTAACAGCTCTCCTTTTCTAGTTTTGCTTATTTCTTTAAAGATTCTTTTTTTCATCTGTATTTTGCATGTTTTAAAAGATCAGCGTAAGTTGCACCCTCCTTATCTTTCCTGTTTAGGGCTTTCTTTCTCTGTTTGGTGTTGTTTGCAGTTGTAACGGGACACACAATGTCATCTTCATTTGTGTACGCGTTCCAGCTACCTCCATAATTTTCTTTGCTTTCCTTGGTGCAATTCCTGTCGGTATGGGTTGAAGTAAGTTTACAACCAAAACAATCAACAACATTATTTTTTCTTCTCGTTTTTGTTTGCAGTTTCTTATTGAATCTAGTACCCTATAATAATTTGAAGAAAACAAAAAAATATTTTTAAGAACAGTCACAAAATTATTTCAATTTGCAAATTTTGTGCAATACATTTAGAGTGAAAACATACAGACTAGACTTGGACAGTTGCGTGCAATTCCTATATTTCTCGACACGCTTTAAGAACTTTAACATCTCTTTGGATTTATTTTTCTAATTATGAATTGGGTTAATGTTGTATTGGTTTATTTAATGAGGTTTATTTGGTGATATTTGCATCCTTTAGGTGATGACCTGGGTATTGCTACGTTTATTGAGAATACCTTATTGTAATCTAATTTTGACTTGGTGGAAATCGTATACGATTCTTATGGTTTCTCTGGATTTTTTTATGCGGAAAGTTTAGACGGGACATCATGGGTTTTGATAACTTGACATGGGTCAATTTTGCTTCAACAATGCAAACATATTTATTTTACTGTACTTTGTTTAGCGGATACAATTTTAATCAACTTGCTAATTCTATTATCAAGATGCATCTGCCGAGATCTTATTGTGCAGTATTGTGTTTGCAGGAAATCAAGTTAATTTTGGTATTGCTTTTAGGCAATCTTGGATTAATCATGATCATTAAGGGATTTGCCAACTGAAGACTGTTGTAAAACTCATCAGACGTTTTTTTTAAATAAAAATTTTAATCACTTACTGCCTCGGAAGTTTTGGATGCAAATATATATCACTTCATGTTTGAGTAAAAGTTCAGGATTGCACATATCCATGATTAATCAAAAATTTATTGAATGTTCAAGAAGCTCATACTATTGCATACATGTAATCGCACTCCAAACTAATTAATAACCGTAAAAACCCAGTATGTGAAGCAATAAAAATATTTATGCGATTACGATTAATTATTTTCCGAACTAATCATTAACTAAAATACCCGATATACTAAGTAATAGTTATGCAAATACAAACAAATGTTTTTGTAAAACTAATCGTAAACCAAGAAAATTAAGCAATAAAAAACAGTTACTTTTATTTCATTAGCCGTTTTGAGTTAAGGATTAAAAATATAAAACTGAAATGCTTGAAAATATAAGAAAATGTTGTTAAGTAATTTTTGTAAGAGCTGTCTGTTACAAGACTGGTTTTAATATTACATTTAATATTAAATAACGCGCGCGCTACTTGGTTTGTTCAAGAAATTATATTATATAAATGAGCACTAATTTGGATATTTTAGGTTTTTCAGATAAATTAAGTTTAACGAAGAACCAACAAGAATTTTTAAAGTTTAATTTTTGGACGACTTACTTTATCTACTGATCCATTGTTTGTCCCACCTCTTGTTTGCTTGGATTTAGATAACATTAACAAAACATTATTATTAAGAAGCCTTAAATTTAATTTTAAGTCCATTACTTTAGTCTTAAATTGTGTAAACAATTATTTATTTACTTAAAAAATAACAGAACTGAATTGGCTTATATCAATATACAATTTATATAAAAACATCTTATTACTAAACATAAACTTATTAAGTGTAATACAATCCGTTCATTACCACACCGTACTATAGATTTTGCATAAGTTGCCAAGTTGAGTCGGCCGATTGAAATCAAAATTGCTGGATGGATCCGGTCCAAGTTTAAATTTGATGGATGTGCGTTAACCAGACTGGCTAATTGAAAGGATATTGGATTGGATGGACGACACATCGACTAATTATAATCGGTTAATCGATAAAGCGGGTTTCATAATGATGATGATGATTAATACGGCCCATTTCTAATTTGCGCTTAATTAATTTATTTTGGAACCTGTTGCAGTGATCGCCAATGGAGATATCATTTTGCGTATAACAGATGCGAATGAATTAGAAATATGCATTAAATGCATTCAAAGAGTAAAACATTTATGTAAAAATATTTTGTGGAAAATGCCTCATAATCGGAATAGAAGCAGCATTAATGTAAACAAAACATCTTTAAATGCTTTATATTAATAAGAACCAACATAAAATATTTATTGGTTTTAGGAATAATAAGAACTCTAACAATTAGTTGGCTATCAAGATTGGCATTGTTATGATACAATTTTTGTATGGCTTCTTATACAAGTATACAAGAAAAGTATGCTTGAAATGGGACACAATGGAATACATTTTTAAGATGATATGATACAACTAAACGTAACTGAGTGTACATATTTCAATAAATTAATTATTTGTTATTTGATTGTCAAAATCAAATAATAAGATTTTAATATATTTTTTGCATCTACTTAATTGCTGAGAATTCCGTACACTACATAAATATCTGACGGAGTATAAAATTATTTCACAATTACTCATTATTTGTTTGTGCCAAGTTTACTTTTTATAAGAAGTTGTAACATTTTATTCTCGTGAAAATTTTACTTTCAATTAAGTAAATTTATTTGCAGCTGTCAATCTGATGAAGAACTATCTATACTATAAATTGAAAAGCCACCAGTCAGAAAAAAAAAGATATTTTGTACAAAACTCCTACTACCACCTTAGATGCTAAAGCCACTGGTCCCCGAGACCAATTTAATTGGGATCGTTTCCACTAGCACTTTGCAAACAAATGGGCCACCACTTTGAAGTCCAAAATAATCTAAATATCATCCACAAAGCTTAGCTTTTAAGCCTAATTTTTTTTCTATCAAAATCAAGTTTTTTAAATTGAAGTATTTAATCTGCAACTCAAAATTTTTGTTAGTTTTTTTAATAAACTCAAATTTATTAAGTTAAAACTAAAAATATTGCCTAAAATCATTGTTACAAAAATTATTAATAAAATTTTCTAATAAAATCATTTTTTCTAGTCTAAAGTTTTTAATCCGTATCTCAAAACATCAAGAACTTAGCTCAATTTTTATCAACATTTTTCTAGACATTACAGTGACATTACAATTTTATCGTGCAAATCAGTAACTCAATATTAGCGTAGATGGACCGAGCGACAGAAATAACGGCGGAGACTACATTTTGAACAATCTAGAAACACTACAGAACGTAAAGATTGGGTTCTTTGGCTCCTCGCTCTGCGAAACGGATTTTCAACAACAAGAACAATTAGAGATGTTTGGAAAAGTTTATTTAAACAGGGAATCTATCAATTTACTAAAGAAATTAATTATTTGGTCTTAAGTTGTACCGCCCTTTACTTTGTTTGTTCTTAACTTCTCACTATAAGAGGTGTTGTATGGAATGGTGCAATGGGTCAATCAATGGAAAGAAGTTATGTTTAGCAACAAATTGAGACTTTGTTTGTATGCTTATGATGATTGTAAGATGGTTAGACGTCGTCAAAAAAACAAAGAAATTTACAGTTTGCTGTGAAACAACAAAAAGCTTTTACACGCAAAGTAATGTAAAGAAATCAATTGTTTATGGAAGTAAGTGTTTTTTAGTGTTTATTCCAGGAACATTAACTCTAGAAAACTCGGGTTTAGTCGCCGCGCCCTAATGTGGTACCTCTAGTAGTATTGTTATGGAAAAATATTGTTAGCTAACATTACATACTGAAATCTTATTACATCTACGAGAATATTGGTGAACCTTTTCTTCTAGAAAAATGTTGGCACGTACAGCGCCGTTTTTAAAATAACCTTGGTTTTTGTTGTCAAGCAACTTAATATTTAAACTAAACGATAACATTTCAGTCAGTACTTTGTTGAACTACATTCATTATTTTATGCTTCTATTTTTTGATTAATGATTTGCAGTTATATTTAACTCTAACGCATCGAGTAGTTTGAGCTTGAGTGTCCGCCCCAGTACTTGTTATTAAAAAATTGAAAGTTTATTTTTTCTGTAAGTGCTAGAAGCCTCTTAATCAGAGAAGGAAGGGATAATACTCAATTTCTTTATGACCAACACTTGGGCGGGTGGATGGGTCACTCTAACTTATGATTACCATCAAGTAGTTTGAACTCGAGTGTTTACCCACCCGTCACAGTGTTTGTTATCAAAGAATTGGCAGTTTCTCCTCTCTGCAAGTGTTAGGAGTCCCTTAGTTAGAAGAGAAAGAGATGATATCTAATCTCTTAATGAAAAACACTTAGGCGGGTGGGTAGATTACTCCAAATTATAATTACTATCGAGTAGTTTAAACTACAGTGCCAAACAACCCATTCAAGAGTTTGTTAACTAGAATTTGAAAGTTTCTTCTTTTCGCATCCAATCTTTTGATAACCAATACTTAGGACGGGTAGTTGAGTTACTCTAGATCATAACAACCAACGAGTAATTTGAACTGGAGTGCCAACCCATTGGAGTGTTTGTTATCAAGAGATTAAAAGTTTTCTTTTTTGCCCGCGTTACAATTCTGAATACTTGGGTGGGTAGATTGGTCACTTTAATTTATGATTACCAACCAGCAGTTTAAACTAGAGTTAAAAATTGAACAAAATACAATTAACGATAAGCCTTTTCTATTGTCACGAAAGGTATTGAAATGATTTACATATTTGTGATCAAGACGTATACAATGGAGCTTGTTAATAAGATTAAGATGCTATGCCCTATCAAATACTTTGGAAATGTCTAGAATTACTGCAATATTTTTTGTTTGTTTAGAGTAGTACTGATTGGTGTAAATTGATCTAAAGAGATTCGAATTGTTTTAAAATAATTTTAATGTATTTAAAGTGTTCTAAACCGGTTTTCTAAAATGAACCGAAATGATCATAATTGACCCAATAAAGTGTTTTAAAATAAATACACCAAAGTGTTTCCAAATTAAATCAAAAGTAATTTGAACAAATTTTAATGTTCCAAACCTGCATAAAGTGTTTTTCACTGTTCTGATCCAATGTACTTAGGTGATCTAAACTAATAAAAAAATCAAAATACTCTAAAAAGGTTTAAAATGGAGTAATTTAAAATATTCAAACTGTTTTAAAGTGGCGCAAAGTAATGCAAACTGATGCATTGAAGTGATCCAAAGTAATCTGAGGCAGTCACTTAAATGAAATTGGATTCCATTATTAATGTGAAAGTGAAAGTCAGAAAGTATTTAAAAGTGTTTATATTATATCATTTTAAAAAATAAACTTAAAAATGGACTTTTTAGAACAGATAAATCAATTTGCTTATTAACAATATCCATGCATGAGAGTTTTGTTGTAATAATGAAACTGTTTCAGACGCAAGTTGAGTTTGATCACACTTTTTATAATGACAAAGAAATTCCCAATAGGTGTCTTCGAAAGAGAGAAAGCTGTTTGACGACAAAATACTAAAAATGACAATACTTTTTCATTTTTTAAATTAATTGAGTTTGGTATTATTAAAAATCAAAACGTCTGCTTGTCCAACTGTTTGTCATAAAGAGATTGGATGTCTTACCCTCTTTTCCTTATCTAGTGACCGTTGAAGGAGAAATATCCAATAGCAAAACTGTTGTGGAACGTCTTGATCAAAACCTTTATTATGTTTATCTTAGAATAATAGATAAAGCTTGGTTTTAGTTTGGTAGTATTACGAAGAGAAGTTTCAATAACAAAAGTAATAAGTGAATGATTAAAATTTCATAAAACAGCCTCAACAGTAGTTTGAAATATTTAAAAGATACAGATTTAATAATCTTGGATTAACAAAAGTCTATCAAGTTGCTGAAGTATGATTGTGAAAGATGTAACTAGTTTTGCCTCGAATAGTTTTAGTGGTTCTGTATGATTTATTGTTGGCCATTAGTTTAGCAAGCGTTATTGTTGATGGTTTAGTATATTTTTGTTTCTTGGACTACATTTATTAGTCTAATAATTGCGCTGCACATAATTTCAGTCGTAGTATCTTATTACGTTTGCATTATATACTTGGAAGCTATTTAACCTAAAAGCAATATTTAAGAGTTGCATACTTGTTTTGTAGAGTAACATCGAACGCGAGCACACGTATTTTTGATTGAGGCCGACAATTATCTCGTATACGGGACTTTTCGCTTAAATCAAAGTACATTAGTAAAATAGTATAGTAAAGTTGAATTAAAAAGTGTAGAAGTGAGAATTAAAAAAAGTGTAACAGTGACAAAAACCGGAAGATACCATCAAATTCCAAACGGATAAAATTGTCCTTGTAAAAGAGAGACCAATATATAAGAGGAGTGCGCGTTAGAAGAAGAAAGGTGCGAGTGGTACGAAACGCAAACAGCACGCCGCGCTCAACAGAGAAGAATACTCAGAGGCGTCCGCATTTAAATTTATATTTAATTTACATATATAAAATAAAAACGTCTTACAAATAACAGTACGAGTAAGACATAATTTAAATAATTTAAAACTGAAAATTATTAACCGAAATAAGAAAATTAAATTAAAAAAAAAAAACCAAGTATAAAATACGCCGAGAAGACAAAATAAATACAAATACAAGGAAGGAAATGGTGGAAATGGAGGAACTAAAAAGCATGTTCAAGGAATTAATGAAGGAGATGGCAAAGAACACTAAGGAACTAAAAGAAGAGATTAGAGAGCTAAAGAAAGAAATGAAGGATAAAGAAGTAAAGTGGGAGCAAGAAAAAATACAGATGATACAAAAAATTGAAAATTTAGAAAATAAAGCTGAAAAAGAAGAAAGACAGAAAAAAAGAAATAACATTATAATAACTGGCATAAAAACAAAGGAAAATGAGGAACAAATTAAAGTGGAGAAATTCTTGAGAGAAATACTTCAAATTCAAGTCAAAATAGGAAAAGCTCAGCTAATACATAAAGAAAAACAAATAATAAGAGTCGAAGCCGGAACATGGGAAACAAAACAAAAAATAATGAAAGCCAGAAGAAATTTAAAAGGGACCAGAATTTACATTGACAGTGACCTAACCCATGAAGAAAGATACGTTCAAAAAGAAATTAGAGACATAGCAAGAGAAGAAAAATCGAATGGCAAGAGGGTAAGAATAGGTTACCGTAAGTTAATTATTAACGGAGAGGAATATAGATGGAATAAAGAAATAAAAGGTTTAGAAGAAGTTGGAGATCCAAAAAACTAATAGGAAAACGGCTAGATAAAAAGAAAAATACACGGCGAGAAAATGGTATAAGAAAGATGATAAACACGACGGCAAACGATGTAAACAAAAGGAACAAAAATAGCAAAAGTACAAAAAAGAAAAATAAAGAAGAAAGAGTAGGAACATGGAATATAAGAGGATACATGGGAAAAGAAGCTGAATTGGTGGAAGAAATGATAAACCAAAAAATAGAAATACTAGGAATAACGGAAACAAAAAAGAAAGGGCAAGGGATAGAAAGAATACATAGAGGTTATTGGTTAATGTGGACAGGAGTGGAGGAAAAGGATAGAGCAAAAGGAGGAGTAGGAATGATAATAGCTCCGGAAAGGATAAAAGATACAATAAGAGAAAAACACATAAATGAAAGAATTATGACAGTAGAAATGAAGCTAGGAGATAACGAAACATGGACCATGATAGTAGCATACGGACCAAATGAAGACGCAAAAAAAGAAGAGAAAGACAGCTTCTATACAAAACTACAAGAAGAAATAGACGAGGGAGCAGAAAACATAATGATACTAGGAGACCTAAATGGGAGAGTAGGAAATCAAAACAACGGAATAGAAGAGGCTATGGGAAAAGAAGGAGAAGAAATTAGAAACAACAACGGAGAAAGAATTATTCAACTATGCATTGAAAACAATCTAGTAATAACAAACACTAAATTCAAACACAGGGAAGTTCACAAATACACAAGAACACAACCAACCAGAAACGAGAAATCAATAATTGACTACTACCTAGTTAACAGAAAGAACTGGAACAAGATAAAGAATGTAAAAGTAACAAGACAGGCGGAAATAGGAAGCGATCATCATTTACTACGAATGGATATGAAATGGAAAACAAAACTTAAACCAGACAAAAGAAGGAAAAAAGTTAAGATAAAAATAAAAACATACAAACTAAAAGAAGAACAAATACAAGTGGCATACCAAGAGATACTACAAAAAAAATTCAGAGAGAAAGAAAAAAGAACGTCCATAGAAGGAAAATGGGAAATTTTTAAACAAATTATTCTAGAAGCTGCAAAAGAAAGCTGTGGAACAGCAAAAATAGTGAACAAAGATACTAAAAAAACTAATTGGTGGACAGAAGAAGTCAAAAAAGAGATAAGGGACAAAAAAGAAAAATGGAAAAGATACTTACAAACCAAGGAAATAGAAGATTACGAAAAATACAAAGAAAAGAGAAATAATACAAAGAAAATAATAAAAGAAGCAAAGATAAAATCATGGACAAAATTTGGAAAAGAAATGAATGAAAATTTCAACCGAAACCAAAAACTATTTTACGGAACGTTAAAACATCTAAAACAAAAAAAAGAATACAATATGATGAACATAAAAGATAAAAACGGTAAAATAATAACGGAAGAAGATAAGATAATGGAAAGATGGAGGCAATACTTCCAAGAACTAACAGAACAAGAAGCAGAAGAAAACAAAACAATAGAAGATGAAGAATTGCTACAGGACAGAAGAACGGAAGAAATAGAAGAAATTAAAAAAGACGAAGTAATAGAAGCAATTAAAAAAATAAAAAACGGGAAGGCACCGGGAACAGATAAAATAACGCCGGAAATGATGAAATATATGGGAGATGAGGGAATTACACAAATAACGGAATTAATAAACGACATAATGAGGAATGGAAAAACCCCAAAGGAATGGAATAAAGGAATTATTCTACCCATACATAAAAAAGGCGATAAAAGGAAATGTGAAAACTATAGAGGAATCACACTAACGAGCATACCAAGCAAAATATTCACAAGAATTATTGAAAAAAGAATGAGAGACAAACTAGAAACAACAATAGAAGACAGCCAATGTGGATTTAGAAGAGGAAGAAGCACACAGGATCTAATATTTATAATTAGACAATTAAGTGAGAAAATGATTAAAAAAAATAGAGTAATGCACGTATGCTTTGTTGACCTTGAAAAAGCTTTCGACAGGATCAAGAGAGAGGACATATGGAAAGAACTAGAAGAGAGAGGAATTGAGAAGAAAATAATAAACGTAATCAAAAACATGTACACAGAAAACAAAAACATAGTCAGAATGAATAACGAAGAATCAAAAGAATTCCAAACGAAAAAAGGTGTGAAGCAAGGATGTGTGTTAAGCGCATTGCTTTTCTCAATTGTGCTAGACAGGGCAATAAAACAGGCAAAGCAAAAAATGAAAATGGTAAAAATAGGATATTGGAAAATGGAAGTAACAAAAATAGCAGAACTGCTATTTGCAGACGATATGGCAGTGATTGCTGAAACCGAAGAAGAGTTACAACACAACATGGAAATAATAGAGGAACAACTAAAGAAAATAAACATGAAAATAAATTATGAAAAAACAAAGACCATGATAATTGCAAAAGAAAAACTGAATCACGAAATAAGAATAAAAGGAAGAATAATAGAACAGGTCGAACAATACAGATACTTAGGAACAATAATACAAAGCAACGGAAAATTAGACAAAGAGATAGAGGACAAAATAGGAAAAACAGCAAAAATATATAACATGTTAAAAAATACTTTCTTTAACAAAAAAGAAATATCAAAAACAACAAAAACAGAAATTGTAAAAAAAGTAATCAGACCAACATTAACATATAGTAGCGAAACATGGACGATGACAGGAAAACAAATAGAAAGAATAAATGCTATGGAGATGAGATTTCTTAGGAAGATTGAGAACAAAACAAGAAAAGATAAAATAAGGAACGAGACATATAGGACGAATTTAAATATAAAACCAATACAAGAAAAAATTATTGAAGGTCAAATGAGATGGTATGGACATATCAGAAGAATGAGTGAAGAAAGAAATACTAAGAAAATTTATGAGACAAGAGTAACAGGAGAACAAAAAAGAGGAAGACCCAGAAAAGAATGGAACAGCGCAATAAAGGAAGAAGCTACAAGAAAAGGAAACACGTGGGAAGAAATAAAAGAGATAGCCAAGGATAGGAAGAAATGGAGAAAATATTACACAAACTAATAATGTATACGCCTGACACCGAAAGGTAAAAAAGGCAATTGAATAAATAAATAAATAAATACTTGTTTTGTAGATGCTGTTGTGACAGAACTAACTTGTGCATTTAGAAAAGAAAAAATTTAAAAGTTTCTTCAAAATAATAGTTTGTATTTTCAAGTAATAATTAAGAAAATAGACATCAAATTGTAAAACTGCTTCCATATTATTGCATCGTTAATCCTATTGAAATGATATAGTTGCAACTCAAAGGAAAAGTAGACAAAATAGCTCTAATAAAAAATTACCAGTGGAATTATTAAATTAATTTAATAAATAACTTATTTAATTGTTATTTTTTATGCTTTTTATATAATTTCAATAATAAATTTGGGTAATAGTATTTTGTCTTTGTCTAACAATGCACCTTTGTTTGGGAATCTATATTGACAAGTCATTAAAATGGGATGCACACATAGACTATCTAGCAAATACATTAAATTTAGCTCTAGCGGCAATACGAATTGCTTACAAGGAATGTAGCGGTTGTGCTTTACGATACTTATATTTTAGCCATTTTAACTCTGGTTTAAAATGTGGGATTTTGCACCGGGGTCAATGCAGAAAAGAACTTCTCAGTCGCATATTTATTACCGGATTAGGATTTAGGGATTCGTATTTTCAAAATTAGCGTTACTAACTACTAGCTAACAATATAAACTATCATGTTAACAAACCTTGTTAGCTAACAATATAAACGGTCATAACATCTAGACGCGTGACAAATCTCTAGATAAAATAATAATAATATAACTAAAAATTAATTTTGTTAAAGTGACAGTTCATATTGTTAGTAATCATAATTTGTTAAAATGACAGATCAATTTGTTAGCAAGCAAGGTTTGTTAAAATGACAGTTTATATTGTTAGCTAGCAATATATCTTGCTTACATTCTAGCAATGTTCAAATTTTTTTTTTTTTTTGTTAGGCGCAGGTGGAGATTTTTCTAAAGACTTTGCTTTCAGGACGTGTCGGATTCACCTTTTTAAGGGTGCCTACCGACTAAAAATCACCCATCTGGGAATTGTCTGGAAGTTTGAGACCTTTCGGCTCATGTACTTTTTGTTTGGAGATGAGTATGTAAGAGGTTGTTTGTTGTTGGCAACTCCTGCTTAATAGGCCAGGTTGAGGTTTTGTTTTTGGATGTGGTTTTATCCATGCTATGTTAGAAGTAACTCTACTATTGAATTCACCGGTCGTTTGTGGAGAAAATCTTTCCGATCTGGTTCGGCAAGTCTTGCCAGATCAGGATTGCAATTTGAACCGCAAGATTTTTAAAATATTTTTTGGCCAAAGCTTCAAAATGTTGACGAAGTGGAGGAATCTCTAGGTCTATTCAAATGTCCAGATTTCAAACGTACCATGAAACTCCTGTGAGCATCCGGAGAGTTTTGCTTTGGAATGCTTCTAAGCAATTTAGGTGGCTACTTGCCGCCGTTCCCCAAATGGGGGAAGCGTATGTAATCATTGATCTGATGATCGAGGTGTAAAGCCGGATTTTATTCCGGAGCGACATGCCGCTGTTCCGTCGCAGCATCGGGTAGAGAGGAGATTTAGCCATTTTTGATTTGTCCAGAATGGATTGAACCTGAGGTTTGTAATAGAGACCTTTGTCCAAGATTACCCCAAAATATTTGGCAATATCGGACCACGGTATGGGAACGTCGTTGAAGGTGACATTCTCATGCGGTTTAAGTGACCAACGCCGAGTGAAGAGTACGGCCTTGCTTTTCTCTGGATTTACTCCAAAGTGTCATTTATCCATCCAATCTTCCAGATCAGAGGTAGCTTTTTGAAGAAGTTAGATGATTATTGCAGTCGACCTTGAGGAGTAGATAAGTGCTGTATCGTCAGCGTATTAAGCCATTTTAACCCCGTGCATGCGCTCTAAAGGCATGTCGACAACATACAAGTTAAAAAGGTGCGGCGAGAAAATAGAGCCTTGAGTAACTACGGTCTCTGTCTGCCGAGAAGTTGAAATGTGGTTATCGAGTTTGACTGCCAGACTTCTGCGTTTTAGATATGAGGCTAGCAGCATTATAATACGCAGAGGAAATTGACTTTGTCAAAGGCTTTTTTGACGTCGAAAAAGACCATTCCCGTGGCTTTTTTATGTCTGAAACCTTCGACAATGTGGTCCGCCACTCGGTTTAGTTGATGTACGCTCAAGTGTCCCTATCTGAACCCATGTTGATGGGATGGGAGAAGATTGTTCATATCCGTGTGCTCTTGAATGATATCTAAGATCACCCTCTCCAAGACCTTGCTTAAGGTGCATAGTAGACTTATATTCCGATAATTAATTTTAGGAAAACAACCTGTTTTCTCAACTTTAACGATGTTTACCACGTGCGAGCCTTTCCAGGCTGACGGAAAATGCCCAGTGCAAAAAATAGTATTTGCAATGTTGGTTAGAACCATAATTGCTTTATGAGAGAACGATTTAAGAGCTTTGTTAGATATTTTATCTGGGCTTGAAGCAGAACGGGATTTGAATCTTTCAATGATTTCTCTGATTCAAGAAGGTATAATGCTATCAAGTGTAGTGTCATCGTCAGCGGTTCTCAGAAAGTCTTTGACTTTTCTGCAAACTCTTTTGATGTGCTTTAGATCCGTATAATCGGTATACAGATCGGAGCATTGGAGTTTCAGGCTGTCTGCAAATGCTTTGGCCTTTTCCTCAGTAGTGTATTGCATCCCTCTCTTACCGTGAATAGCGGGAATGGGAACCCGTCTGTTCCTAAGGGCTTTAGAGATCCTCCACATTGGATTTTCATCCTCTGTGAAAGATTCTAGCGTAGTTTTCCAGCATTGGTTTTTATGCTTCCTTATGGCCGCTTGAACTTCATTGTGAAATCAATTCTCTCTCAATCTCTGAGGTTGCGATGACACCAGCAAGATGTCTAAGTTCTGATCAAAGAAGAACTTTTCCATTTTTCCCATTTTTTTCTGTAATGCTATTGGCATTCCAGAAGCAGACTCGGAGTAATACTACGTCTGGTGTATTATCTATTTTAGTCGATGAGCGTAGACAAGAAGTTTGCCATGAACCTCATTTGAGATTTGCCCATCTCTTTCAAGATTTCGGCTATTTTTGCAGCAGTTGGCTTTTGTTGCGTTGGAGGAGCAACAGCCGTTGCAAAAGATTTGCCGTTTTTTTACAGGATTGCGGGGACTTGTAGGCTGAGACGAAGAAGAAGGGATTTAGGCCGGCGCGGGTTTGGCTGTCGGTCTAGATTTAGCTGTCTTTCCGTGAGCGGCCATTACTCTCAGGTATGCTTTACATCCCCTGTAGTTGGCCGGGTGTGGGCCTGAACATAGAGCGCATTTTGGCGCTGATTTGTTAGGGCAGGCCACTGATCGGTGGAGCCCCGAACATATTCTGCAGACCTGATCTGCGCTGCACCTGTTGGCAGTATGTCCGTGCCTCTGGCAAAGCTGACATTGTGTACAGCAATTTTTAAGCCGAGTAGATCAGTTAAGTTTAGGATCTCTGCGCTCTTAGCTTCCTTTGGGAGTTGCACGGATACCATGAAGAACCTGATGAATGGGTTCCCCATTTGATGTACGTTTGTGGGTTTGAAGCCCAGTTCCTCTAACGCTTTGCCAACGTCCTCCTCGGTGAGATAGGTTGGCACCTTGGCACCTTGAGGATTACCACCTCCAGGCTGCGTTCATCGGAAGTAGCACAAGTGTGATACTTGGTTTTCTTTATTTTCAATAAGGCGATCGCTGCCAGATGGTCGGCGATTGTCGCGGGTTGGATGCGTATACTCTCTTAGGTATGCATGGCAGACAAATAATTGATATTATTTGCCTTGAAGTCGCTGGAGATTTCCGGAAATCTTTCTTTTTGATTTAAGACGATTGCCGGGGGGCGCGATGTCGAGGAAACGACTTGGCGGCGGCGAAGAAGTAGAGGCCTGGGCGGCTAACAGGATCTTGATGGTAGCGGCTTGTTCCGCGTTGGTCGCGGTTAGCGTTGCGATCGTGTCTTGGAGCGCTACTATTGGCAATTCTAGCAAATTTAAATTAATTAAATTAAAAAGCTGACTAAATCAAACATCGAAAAAACAAAAATCATTTTAATATCAAAAGGTAGATAGTCTAGAAATGAGGTTTTTTAGAAAGTTAGAAAATAAGACCAGAAAAGACAAGATAAGAAACGGGTCACACAGACAGAACCTCTAGATTTGCTCAATAAATGAAAAAAAGTAACATAACAAATGAGATGGTGTGCACGTATTTGCAGAATGAATGAGGCACAAGGAGAATATATAACACACAAACACACAAACTTTTATGAAATGAACAAAGATCAAAATTAAAATGTACACCTACAAAGCAAAAGTAGAAAGGTTAGACTATTGAAATAAAATCAATTTTTGTTTGTAGTTAAGATTGTGGAACGGTTATTTTGCTTCTTGTGGTGCATATTGCTTTTTTTTTTAGATTGCGTTTGATGCACCTTGAGATGGTCCACTACCAACTACTATTACTTTCTAAAACTTCTTTTTAAAAGGCAAGTGTTAGTGCTATTTTTTTTGTTTAAGCTTTTAAACTGTAATATTGCAATGTAATTTAAGAACAATCTATATATAAAATAAAATAACATTATAAGAAAAATAAATATTTATAAATATTAATTGTGTTATAAAATACGCAATTATTATATTTATAGAAATCATAAAACTATAACGAGTTTGTATTATATTTATAAACACAAATGCGTTTAATTGTTTTATTAATTGTTGCGTGTATATACGTGCGATTACGTACAACACAATCATCATTTCGGAATTCAAATTAAACTTTAAATTGCTGTTTGGCCCTGGACGTCCAGAAACGATTACGCCTATTTTCCTGGCAACATATACCGTATGAGTTTAGTCACATTAAAATTGGGTTATTATTGACGAAGAGCTTTCTCATAAACAGAAAATAAATATAATAAAAAAATAAACGAAGAAAGTTAGTGAAAAGATTTTATTTGCTTACTAAGTAATTGTAAATTATGAAAAGAATATCGTGTTTGAGTTGTTCTTAGAATAAGTAATTTATTTTATAACAGATTATAGTTGATTTAAAATTAGAAACAACATAATAAAGATTTTTTTAGATATTGGATATAGTTTGAAGCTGTTTTATGCTGACATTAGAATGGTTTAAAATATCTAAATCCAATTTATGATGACAGAAGTAAGTGTAAAACATCTTTTGATAATATAAAGGTGTTATAGATTTTGTAAAATTTTACCTTTTAAAACAGTGGACACAGTAAATAGCTGAAGACAATGTAATAAAAGATACTGGATACTTTTAAAAAAAGTTGAAAACCATTGACAGTAATTTAAGATGTTATTGATTGTAATTAGTATAAATGAACAATTGAAAAGTACTAACTCATTTGGAGGTGCATTACAATATTGTAAATGCATTGAATACAAAGCAGATTTGAGTAAAATGATCCAAGGTTTTATCTAATCAAAACATTTGTCATAATTTTAATGTAAGCTCTTGAAGATAGACCTTTAAATTGAAAAAAGTTACTAATAATTTTTTGTATACAACTTAGATTAAATAGTAATTCTATTGCAGGCAAATTGTTAAATGAAAATTTGACATTAACACCAATTATTAAACTGCAACAAAAAAACTAGGACTAATTTTTAAGATTAAATTCAATATTTATATAATATAATAACAACACACGCAATATTTAACATTATTAGCAAAAACTGTACGTCAAAGAAGTTGGGATAAACCCACAGTACAATAAATACAAATGAAGATTTGTGTTTCTATGAAAGTTTCTTAAATTAAAATACATGTTTTAAATACAAAATGTACTTTTACAAATATTTAATGAATCAATCAATTTTAAAGATAATGTAGATAACAAAAATTTATTTTTTCTTATTAAATGCGAATAAAATAAGCAACATAATAATAGCAAAATAAATAATTTGCTAAAGCTCATTAACACTATTATTAACAAATTGTATTAATTTATAAATGTTGATTAAAATAAATCATGTTAACTTAATTAGATTATTTAGGTTAAAATAGAATCCCGTGCTTGCTAACAAACATTTCTGTTGTAATCCAATAATATAAAATTCCATCTATAAATAAACTCGAAAACACTATTTATTTATTTAAAATTAAAAAAAGAGAATATGTAAAGATTGCCTGCTACAATTTCATGAAGAAACCATTTGCCAAAACAATCCACAAGCATATATTGTAATAAACAATCCTCTTTGCTAGCTAGGTTTTCTGAACGGCCAGACTTGTATCTATTTAAATAAACACCAAACTGAAATGGCATGTCTATTTTAAAAATGGAACAATACTAAAGTTAAACCATCAGCTGATGTACCTCTATAGTTATGTATGCTTGAATATCTCATAGCAGCGGCGATAAGATACGAAAATGAAAATATTTGTGCGAGGAAGTGGTGTTACTTGCCAAATTGCATTTTTTTTTGTTTTTCCTAAAAGAGAATGGAGCGGTCGTTAGCCATGGATTGTATAATCGGGTAATTTCAATAGCGTAGTTGTAAATATAAAAATAACTCATTAATGCATTTCCTTCACTGATTTTTTATAATATTAACAAAGTAAACGTAGCAACTATAATCAAATAAATTTAAAAAAAATTAAATTGATAAATAATAAAATATCAAAATAATTAAAATTTAAGAATTGCAATACTTTACCATTCATAATTCTTATATCATTACAAATATGTCGAATGCATGGATGTCTTTCTGAAAGAAAACTAACAAAACAACTTATAGGGCCGCTTTTACAATTGTCAATTAAACCAGGAGTAACGCTATTTACTCAATAAATATGACAATGCGCTTTTACAATCCCCAGTTAAAGTATGATTAGGGAAGAGAATAAACGAGGACAGTTATGCCTAATATAACGGTAACCTCGTAAATATTTTTTTGTCACGGTCTTGATATGTTGACGCAACGTAGGGATGCCGTTACACATTTTTTTTGTTTTTAATGTACCATGGAACTTCGACAATCCAACGCAAGGTTAGATTTTGAAAGGCCTTTAAACAATTTAGGAGCGTGTTTGCTGCAGTTTTTCAGACTCTCTATTGTGGTATATATTTGGATTTTGACAATCCGCAGTTTTGCCGAAGAACTAGTAGTTTTTTGCCGTTTTGGCTTTGACTAGAATGGATTGTACGTAAGTCCTTTATTGAAGGTAAAACCTAGTTTAGGAATTTAAGTGCCAAAGTTTAAAATAGCCACCTCTGTAATTTTATTTAGTCTAAAACCTTTGAAAATATTGTCAGTCACGCGGTTTACAAAGTGTTCTTGTTGGAACTCATGTTGATGAGCGGCCAGAAGAGCGTTAACTTTTGAGTGTTCTTAGATTATTACTAAAATAACCTTCTTTATGACCTTAATTAAAGTATAAAAAAAACTGATTATTTAAAAAAATAATTGGTTTTTTTTAGGTTTTGGAATGTTAACTACATGCAAGCTTTTCGAAGCTTTTGAGGAAAGTGCCCGGTACGTATGATTGCATATTGGTGAAGGCTATTATTGCTTTGTGCAAGAAAAATTTAAGATCTTTGTTAGGAATTCTCTCTTGGCCTGGTGCATATCAAATTTTTAGCTTTGAAACAATTTCTCTGATTAAAGAAAGTCAAACGCAGTTTAACGATGTATCGTCGTCACTGTTCTCTAAGAGTTCTATGACTTTTCTACGGACTCTTTTAACGTGCTCCAGATCAGTGTTTACATTCATAAAGAGAGGACATTGAAGTTCAATGCTATCAGCATATACTTTGGCTGTTTATCTTAATGGAATACTTTAAACCATTCTTGCCACGGATGACTGGAACGGGAAACTTTATTTAATCTATAGCGTAAGGCTTTGTAGATTTGCCACACTAAATTTGTATCCTCTATGGTTGATTCTAAAGTTTTTTGCTAGCACTAAATTTTGTGCAATCTTATGGCCGTTTTAATTTTTTATGAAAAACTATTTGGATTTCACGATCTCTACGGTTTGCCATTGATGGATAATCCTAAAAGGTTATCAGCCCAAACTTGATGGGTTTTAGAACCCTTTTCCGTGGCTTGGTGAATTAAATTTGACAACAATTTGACGGTTTTTTGAGGTCTACAACCGTTTTTATTGGAATTAATTTGTCAATGCTTTTTTTCAAGTATTTTGAGTAGAGAATACAAACTGTAACAGTAATAAATGTTTTTTCTTCTTGTTAAATTCCCATTCATAGAATTTCAGTTATTCTGGGTTGTAGTCGGAGTTTAGGTCATTTATTGTCTCAATCTTGAAGTAAAAGTTGACGTCTCTGAGTATTGTTAAGTTAAGGACGTAGCACAAGTTAACCTTGGTAGGAGCAAGAAGGCATCGGGCTTGCTAATTGGCAAGTGTAAGGAGAAAAAAACTTTTTCTTGATCTCCGAGCTTAACTAAAACCTTGTCAAATCCAGCCCACGATGGATTGCCGACGTGGACACAGATGCTGCCATCTACGTGCCAAGTATGCTAAGGTGTGGGCGGAGACCAACAAATTTGTTCTCTACTCATGCTACTTTTGACCCACGACGGCGCCTGAAGACTTTGCCCAAATCCTTGCTAAACTGAGTGGCGACTTGAAACAGCACTCAAAACGGTTGTTGATAGGAGGCGACTTCAACGCCAGATTCTACAGCTGGTGTTCTCCGACTGAAACCAGAAAAGAAGCTTGCTCGCCGAATTAGCGGAAGAACAAGACTTGGTGGTCTTAAAAAAACAAAGCGACGTTTGAGAGATTTGATGGCATGTCGTATATAGATGTGACATTTTGCTCAAATAGTTTGACAAAATCATATGCAAGTGGGAGGTGAGTGGTGAGGAAAACCTCAGTTTTTACACTATAAATATTTGCATACGAGCAAAGGCTTCAATTCCAAGCAAGCTTGGAAAGAAGAAGGTGGGCTGGTACTACAAAAAATAGAAGGCTAAAAAACTGGCTGACTTTGTACATATAGCGACGAGACGGGAAGAATATGGACAGCGTTCTTACCAGGAAAGAGGCTGCCACCGGAGACCGGTGTATTGGTAGACCAGCAAAATAGCCAAGGTTAGGAGTGAGTGTGTACGTGCGAGGAAACAGCTCACGCGTGCGCACAAAAATTAGGCATTAACACTGAGTGTAAAGAACAATTGACGGCGTCTAGATACAATATTGTCAGTGGCAAGCTTAGGATGCGTTCACCAATACACTTGTCCGACGACGACCAACTAAGGATTGCCAAGGACCTGTTTTGAAAGCACCCAAGAAAGGTATGGCTGGTTATCACCTGCAAAGCTGAAGAGGTCCCCTCAGTCATCGTAAAGGAGATTGTAGAAGCGGGAAACAGGATTAAGACAGGTAAGATTCGGCCCCGGATGGTATCCCACCGGGGGATAACAAGGCGATTGCCGTTTCTTGTTACTCTGAACAGGCTCGTCAGCGAGGGCATCTTCTCAGAAAGGAAGACCGCTATACTAACTCATATTGTAAAACCAGCCAAGTCTGAAGAAAAGAGGGCGTACAGACCCTGTGCATCTCCAAGAGGAATTGGAGGAAAAGTCGAGTTTGTTAGATCTTCAATTTGGCTTCAGGTAAGGGATGTATGTGGTATTGGTGACGTTTGACCTGACATCATAGACGAGCTACAAAATACTGGGGTATTGGACTACACAAGGCTCAGTGAAGGGTTCGACCATCTGAAATGTCAGTTATAATGGTATACTGTAGCTGGAAGTGCCCATAAACGTTTCTTTTATTGGCTATGCCGACGACTTGGACATGGTGCGATTGCCAGTACAATCTTGTTGCACCTACTGGTCATGGAAAAGAGCTACGGGACCTGAAGCAGCAAGCAGAAGAGAAAGGCGCAAGAGGCAACAATTGCAAAGTGGGAGAAAGAGTGGCAGGCAGAAAGCGCGATTGACGAGAGGACCAAAGTTCTTATTCCCAAACTAATTCTATAGATGACTAGAAAGCATGAAAATGTGGACTACCGCTTGTCCCAGTTCTTGAGCAGTCACGCCTGTTTCTGGAAATACTTGCATAGTTTTAAGCGGAAAGCAGACTCAAATTGCTTGTACTGTAGGATGGAAGACACACCCAAACACACGGTCTTAGCCTGCGCAAGGTAGCTAGAAAAGAAGAGCAGCGGGACAGTTGGTGCAGGCAAGATTACGGCAGACTACATTGTGAGGCACATGCTAAATAGCAAGTCCAATTGGAGGTGTGTTCAAACCGGCATAGGAAACATTTTGAGGCAGAAGGAACAGGATAAGAGACTGGAAGCTTTTTTGTAAGCTTATAAGCTGGTGACATAACTAATAGCCATTGCCAGTGAAGCAATGCCGAAAGGCAGTCCCGCTGGTTAACTCCGGAACACGCGAGGTTGTTTTAATGGATAAGGTAGAATAAGGTTAGTACATAAAGTATTTCTATCTATACTTTAAAAAAAAGTCAAAAACGCCTTCTTGGTAACCAGCAAAACTCTAGTGACTGGGTTATACTGGACTCGGAAATCTTTTTGCTCAACGTAGTCTTGCAATGTTTGACTTTTGATGTTGATTTTAGTATTGTTTTACGTTGTGTGCTTGGAATTGAAGTTCTCAACAGATTATGCTTGGAAGAGGGGTCAGGAAAACTGTTTTGAATTTTTTTTGTTTTATTCAACTAATTGGATTGATGTTAACAGATGCAAACTTACATGTGCTTAGCCTAAACACGTTTACGACAATTCTATTTGTTTTGAGCGTTTCGTGTCAGGAGTATCTATTTTGGAGTGGTTCATTAATCTTTTTGCAAAAATGACAGGTTTAGTTTTTCGGTTTACTTTTTCGGTTTACTTTTCAAGTACTTTAACGTATTCGGTGTTTTTAGCGCATGTTTGTACACATAAAGTTGATGTTTTGTTCAAATAACTTCACTTAGCTTATTTTATCTGGAATGCTGTTTGCATTTTAGAAGTAAATACATTAGGTGTATTGTCTATTGTTTTGAAGATTGTAGATAGCAGAGGTTAGGCTTTTTGTCTAGTGAGGCAATTATTTTTATGTATACCTTGCATACTTGAAAATGAAGCAAGATGAGGGCCGGAGGAGAGAGCACACTGAGGCAGTACAACAATTGGTAGGGGTTCAAAGCGTTTCTAGGCGGTGTGCACTTATGGCATTGAGCTATGCCTTCAATTTTTTTTTAGGTTCTACTGTTAGCTTTAGGAGCTTTGTGAGCTATATGATTTTCGACCTTATTGTTCTTTCTGGGAGATAAAGAACAAAATTGTTTCCCGTTCTGTTAAAGTTAAAACCGAGTGATTTTAATGTCTGTCCTACAATTTCTTCTGTTAAGCATACCGTTATATGATTGATTACTACTGTAAGGTAACGTTTTTTAGATAAAGAAGTCAGAACTTTTGGACATGAGGAAGGTGGTTGCTTTTTTTTTATTAACGTTTGTAGACGGGTTTATACAGGTTCGATTATCTTTGAAATGTTGGGAGAAGAACAAATGCAAATAAACGGGAGGTTTGGTTTATGTTCAGGAGTGTTTGCAAAAATAGACCAGTGACAATTTGTCAAAACTCAAAAAAAGTAATTTCTGGATAAATGTTGACTTAAATCAAAGATTAGAAATGCTTAAGACTTTAACTACATAATCTCATTTTAAAGATAAAATAGTGTGTTTTTAAATTTTTTAACACAATCTTTTTCATGAATTGACTAAACAAGATGAATTTTTGTTTTAGATTGTTAAATACCTGATTTGTGGTCCTAGTAGCCAAATTAGAAAAGCAATTTTTATTAAAATCAAAAAATTAAATATTACTTCCTTCTTTTCGAACAAAAAAACTTTTAAAGCTTGCAAAAAAGATGATTTTCTACTTTGTGATAACAAGTTTTAAACAGGTAAGTGGGCTTTCCAGTTTAAACTACTTGATAATAATAATTATCTTGAGTGATCCTCCCTCTCACCTAAACGTCGATTATCAAGAAATTGGATTTTTTATTCCCTCTTCTAACATAGAGACTTCTAACGCTTGCAAAATGAAAAAAATTCCAATTTATTGTTAAAAAACTTTTGAAAAGATTGCTCTAGTCTAAACTACTCTATGATAATCATTATTTGAAATAAAATACCAACCAGCACAAGTATTGTTCATTAAGGTGATTAAATATCACCCCTTCTCTTTTTACTATAAAACTTCTAACATTTGCAGAGATAAAAAAAACTTTAATTTTTTCAAACTGGTAATCACGATTTAGAGTTTTTTATCTACCCTCCCCAAGTGTTGGTCATCAAATAATTACCTCATCCTTCTTAGACAAAGAGACTTTTAACGCCTGCAAAGAAGTGAAACTTTCATTTTCTTGTTAACAAACTTTTGGACAGGTGGGTGAGCACTCCAGTTCAAACTACTCGATGGCAATTATAATTTGAAGTGACCCACCCACCCCAAGTGTTGGTCATTTAAAAATTTGGTATCATCTTCTCTTCTTGTGATTAAAAAAATTCTCACACTTGCAGAGAGGAAAAACTTTAATTATTTAATAACAAACACTCGGGCGGGTGCACTGCAATTCAAACTATTTGATGGTAATCATAATTTAGAGTAATACACTCACCCGCCTAAGTATTGGTCATAAAAATATTGGATATTACTTCTTTTTTCTTGAACAATTTTTTTTTACGTTTTCAAAGAAGAGAATTGTTTAATTACATAAAAACAAAATGAAACTTAAAATCATCATTATAATTGTCTTTCAAACTTTCAAAACCGTTTTATTATGATTAAACAATTGTAAGTTTTAAGAAATGAATTTGAAACAGTTTTTGTTTGAATTTTTGTTAAATTTAAGAAATTGATCATTTAAACAATACCAATATGTGCATTCATTAATTGATTAAATATTTGACCTCTCTGCGAGCATCTAAAGTCATTTTGTCACAAGAGAAGGTTGTGATTTAATATTTGATAACCAACATTTGGATGGGTGAGTCAGCCACTCCAAAACAAACCCACACAAGTTTTTGTCATCAAGAGATTAAATATTTGACCTCTCTGCAAGCATCAGAAGTCATTTTGTCACAAGAAAAGGTCGCGATCTAACATCTAAACTATTGACTTGTTATTATGCTTTGGAGTGACCCACCCGCCAACCCCAATGTTTGTCATCAAGAGATTAAATATTTGACCTCTCTGCGAGCATCAGAAGTCATTTTGTCACAAGAAAAAGTAGTGATCTAACATTTTGATAACTTACACTTGGGTGGATGGGTGGGTCACTCCAATCCAAACTACTAATTTGTTATCATGTTATGGAGTATCCCACCCACTCTCTCAAATGTTTATCATCAAGAGATTAAATATTCAAGCTCTCTGTGAGCATCAGAAGTTATTTTGTCGCAAAAAAAGGTCGTGATCTAACATTTTGATAACATACACTTGGGTGGGTGTGTAGGCCACTCCAAGCCATACTATTGACTCGTTATTATGCTTTGAAGTTACCCATCCAAGTGTTTAGCAGCTAAAAGCGAAGGTTGCTAAAATATCTTAAAAATTTAATTGTAATAAAAGTTATTTACGTAAACGATTTTTCAAATCAATCAAAATACTCGATCAAAAGCTTTAATAAAAGTGTAAATGGAATCAATTTATACTCTCGATTTAAAGGCATTTAAATATATTTTTTGTAACAAAGTAGATTTGTAAGAATGCTAAACAATCACAAAATGGCAGAAGTCCTTTCGGTAATTAAATTAGTTCAAATTTCATAGCGTAGCAACAAAATGTTATTATTAAATTTATTCAGTTACAAACACAGCTATAAATATTTACAAAACGACACAAAGTTTTTCAATAAAATTAACTTATGGCAAAGGCACAAAATGTGATTAAATCGCGATTATGAATCAATTGCAAAGCAACAAAAAATGCTCAAACTTAATACAACTAAATAATTGCCGTCAGAACTCTGTAGCACATTAAATTTTTAATTGAGCTCACGCCCTTGTACACTTTGTAAAAAAAAATCGAAAGTAGATGAATATTAATTATTATCAAATTTATTGTTTTTATACAATTTATAAACAAATATTATATTCTTGCAAATAATATTATGACTGCGTCGTAAACAAGTATGATATAAGTAATAGACTCATCATAACATTATTCATAACCATAACGTTTTCTTTACAATCCTAAATATAGTAGCTATGATAATCTAAACATTCCGCATTTTGGCCCAAAATGTAAATCACAAAGATGACAATTTCCTTTAGGTTATTAGGACTGGCAACCTGTGTCAGAGAATACGGCCTATTACTCACCGCAGAGTATTTCTGTAACTATGCTATTTTATTTATATTTCGGGCCGATTCAACGCTAGTCTAATCATAAGCTGACTATGCCGCACAGTAATTCCAATAAATTTAGAATAATAAATATACAAAATTACGTTATGATTGCATCAAATCAATTGAATTAATTAACCGATTCATAAATGATCCAACCTGGTTAAGCTTAACTATTTGGCATTGATAACGTGATATTTATATTGTTGTATTTTTAAAATGAAACTGAATACTGCTTTATTAATAATTATGTTTGGATTTTTGTTCATTTTATAAATAACAATTTTTATTATTAGATTTTTTATCATATCTATTTTTCTGACAATAAAATGCAGATAAAAAATACTGTATGAACGGAGATCGTATGTCTGATATACATTTTTTACTAACAAATATCTACCACATGTATCACTTTGTTATAAATAGAAGCACACATTTAAAAATACTTTCATTTCATATTTATTCTGGCTAAATAACGTATAGTACGTATATTGGAATCATTTCACTCTCACTACAAAAATTATATAAATTTTGGCATATTTTATTTGAACGGAAATTGTGCGTCATTCATACTCACCGTTTTTATAGTTTTATTGCTATTCCTTAGTTTTTTTTGTTTAATAATGTTAACAAACAAATTTTAAGAATAGGATTAATTGTATTATAATCAGCATGAAATTGAGTTCTATTTCTAATAATAAAAGCAATGAGTTAAATTGATATTTTTCATCTTATTATAAACTTGTTATTTTATTATATTTTGTCAGTCAGTTTGACAGTTTATATAAAATATTTTTTCACAAGTTTATAAGTTAAGTAATTCATAGTATATCTGACTGTTGAATCGAAAGTTGATTTATCGTTTTTTGGAACTGTATCTGTTACTATAAAATAATAAGACTATTTTCCAATATGAAGTTTGCAGTGAACAACTGTCTCTACTACTACTGCATTTTTTTCTTTATAAACAAGATGTTAGAGAAATACTAATCATTGAATTAGAAGCCGATTGTCTTAGCAAGAAGATAATAAATTCAACAATGCTTCATTTTGCTGCTCAACAAGGAAGTTAAATGTTTACTTGTTGATGTTGATCTAAATTGTTTGATTATAACTCTTCTGTACAACTGGCTTTACAAAAAAGAACATGTTAATATTGATTGCATTTTAATTAATTGGTATGCAAGCATTGTTTACAAAAATAATATTGATAACACTTCTTTGGATTCTCACGCTGAATGGAATCAATTAGAATTTGTTGAATTGCTATTAAAAATGGAGTAAAAACTGTAACTGTAAATTTGATCTTTAAGGTGAAAGATGAGGACTTATTTACAACACTTCAACAACATGAGAAAGTATTATATCAGGTATTCATTATAGAGAATTCTTATACCAAATTTGAATTGGATACTGCAAATTTGACAGTTGATTTTGAGTAAAAATATTACAAAATTATAACTGAATAATTTTAATTCTCTTATTGCAAGTGTTCCAATAAAGGGTTTTTCAGTTGGCGCGGGTAGATTTTGGTGGCCCGTGGCGCTCATTTTGATTTTGGGACATCTATCAAATCTTTTGTTTAATATTCAGTTACTTATGCCAAATCACTATGGCAAGTTACACAATTGAGCAGCACGTTATAAAACTTTATTATCAAAATGAGTGTTTGTTAGTGCAAACGTTGCGCGCATTGCGCCCATTTTACGGTAGACTTGGTGACTTTTTACAGTCGACTCTTTAACGTTTGTTGGCTAAATTTGAGACGACGGGTTCGGTAAATAATCAGCCAACACCTGTACCTTTAAGGAACGCAAGATCGGCGGATAATATCGCCGCGGTCCGTGAAAGCAGAACCCAAGGCAGTCGATTCCTCGCCGTGCACAAAAACTCAGGCGAGTTTGGCAAATTTTGCGTCGGGAATTAGGCCTGCACCCGTACAAAGTCCAATTGATCAAGAAGCTCAAAGCTCATGACCATAGACAACGCAGTTTGATTGTTGACTGAGCTTTGAATCGTTTGGAATAAGATCCCAATTTTGGCAAAAAAATTATCTTTAGCGACAAGGCGCATTTTTGGATAAATGGCTTTGTTAACAAGCAAAATTGCTGCATATGGGACAACTCCAACCCACACGAGGTTCACTAGGTGATAATGCATCCTCAAAAAGTTACCGTTTGGTGTGGATTTTGGTCCGGTGGCGTCATTGGTTTGTACTTTTTTGATAACGACGTTGGTGTGGCGGTCACCGTCAACGGCGAGCGCTACAGAACGATGATAATCAATTTCTTGTGGCTCAAATTGAACCATATGGACCTAGACGACATGTGGTTATAGCATGACGGCGCCAATTGACATTCTGCATGAACGTTTTGAGAGTTAAGTTATCTCTTGCAGGAGTGATGTGGCCACTAAGGTCATGCAATTTGACTTCGCTCGACTTTTTCTTGTAAGATTTCTTGAAGTCGCAGATTTATGCAAATAAACCACAATTGACCGATGCTCTAAAGTGAACATAATACAGCCATTGCTCAAATTCAGCCGGATCTATGCGGAAGAGTAATTGAAAATTTGACCACTTGGATTTGTGCTACCATAAAAAGCCAAAGTTTTTTTAGACCAGAACTATGATTTAGCTTACGATCTCTTAGTAAAACGTTATACTAATAAGCGATTAAAAGCAAATTATTTTGTTGCAAATATTTTGAAAAACCTGTTAAATTCGATAACCATAAATCCGTATTTTACTACTTTTTTACAAACTAATGCAAATTTAAATAATTTATTGGATCTAAAATTGCGGAAAAAATTTGAGCATTTAGGATCGGAGTTTCCAACGTTTCATTATTTGATTAGTTTTTTAACTAATCCATTAACTTTAGTTTTGGTGTTGATTGCAAAAACTATATTTTCATCATCAAGACGTAATACTCAATATCTTAATTTTAAAGAGGATTCACATGGGAGTCAAACCAATTAATAAATGAAAACCATTTATAGTATCTTGTCTGATATGTAAAACTGAACATCGTCTGATATATTTTCTTGTTTTTTTTGGCAGTTAGTCTAAATTTAAGTTTTGAAATTGCCAAAACACACAAATTCCGTTTTTTATGTTTAGAGATGCATCATTCTTTGAAATGTATTTTGAAGTTTTCTTTCAACACTTGTAGTAAAATGATCATAATACTTTATTACATTTTGATAATAAAGTTAACAAAATAACCATGGAGATTTCTTATCAATCTATAACAAAATCAAATTCAAAAAAGGTATTGCAATCTTTTTCTAGAAATTTTATAACTTTTTATTGTAGATCTAATTTGTTTATTGCATGCTTGCAATAACTCAAAATTTACTTAAAGTTTAAGCTTTGTTTTCAAATTAAGCTTTGGCTGATCTTTAATGTAATGAGGTTTTACTCATTGATATTCTATTGGGTATTGAAGTTATTTTAGGTATAGGTTGGATAACTATGGGATCCGTGTTGCAACAGTTCTCGGATAATAGTTATGTTACAAATTTTAAGTGTGTTTATTTAAAATCTATATCACATTCAAAAATAGTCCAAGTCTTTAACTTTACTGTTTCAGTAAAAAAAAAACAGTTTTTTCAACATTTTCTAATTCCATCTTGTTTTATCAAAGTTTCTAATACCAGCCGCATTCTTTGGGTTTAGAGATGAGCACGTTTTTCCAAACTTATCTTGTTTCAACAAAGCCACATTACACTCTTTAGTTCTAAATGGTGATCTTTACATATTGACGCGAAAACTAGTAACAGTCAAAATTAATTACTGTATTTTAACTTGTTTTTTTTGTATTTTTTTACGTTATAATTAACTAACAAAGAAACTGACTCTTGATCAAATCAAATTTTTGCGTTTTAGGAAAATGAAGAAATATTTTAATCTGTGATTTTGTCAACTGAAGAAATTCTGTGTGATGAAATTTTGTATGAACTGTTTTGAGAGCTAGTGATAAACAATATACCGCTAAGTTACTTTTTAAGAATGCTTTAAGACGTTTTTTTTTCAATTGTTCTAATAAATTATTTTTTTTAAAGATTTGTATTCTGTATATATACGAGACAATGTTGAAGATAAAGTCATTTATAGCTTGCAATACATTGAATGCGTATTTGAGGTAACAGATTTATTTGAAAAGAACGCTGCGTTTGAAGATACCCATGCAACTCGTGACCGCTCTGGCCGTTGCTTAATTTTTTTTAGTTCTGTTAATTATGTTTTTTATGCTGTATTGCCAACCAAAAACATTAAATCATATTGTATCTACTGTTAAATTGAGATTTGATCTACTTTAAGAAACTACAAACTCTTTGTAGTGAATTGATTTAGTTTAATTCAAACAATCACTGATATCAAAGATTGGCATAACGTGTGTTTTGTAGACGTTTTATCAAAAAAAAAATAATTCTTGCTAAACTTTTTTAGCATAGAGCATCAACAAATTTGAGAGTATGAAACGTATAAGTCAATTATCACCAATACTTTCATTAAATACATTACTCAACCAAAAAGGAATTCTTCGAATTGGTATGGCATGCCTTTATTCCTAAAGCACAATGCTACTCAATTATACTACCAAAAAATTACACACTTAGAAAAGATATTACCAATTGAGAACATTTGGTAACGTTACACGGTAGACTACAACTGATACTAGCCACAATACGTAGAAGATATTGGCCGGTTTCAAAAAAACTCCAAACTAACACTATAGAGTATGGGCCAATTGCTACAATTTTGAGTCATTCCAACAAGACCTTTTTAACAAACCTTTTCTGTTAATGGTACATTGCACTCGAATATAGAAAACGAGGAAGAATTACATTTTACTGTTTTTGTACGTGACAGCAAAAGCGGTCTATCTAGAACTGGTTCTAGAACTAACAACGGAAGCATTTGTTGTTTGCAACGGTTCTGTGCGCGAAGAAAATCACTAATCACGATCTACTCTGACAATGCCACAAATTTTGTTGATACATGGAACAAACTTTACAATTTATTCAAACACAAATAAAATAATATGCAATCATTGTTTGCAAAATTAAATGTGAAATAAAAATTTATACCATTCCTACATTTTGTAGGTCTCTGGGAGGCTGCCGAAGAACATTAAACACTATCTACAAAGTATAACAGAAAGTAAACAACTGACATGTCAGGAATTTATGAGTTTCATAACTCAAGTTGAAGTTTGTTTAAACGTATGGCACCTGCTCCGTTGTCAGACGTTTTAGGGGTTTGAAACCTGTATGTCTGGATTAAAAGCTAATTTATAAGCCATAAATGACATCACATTTGCATTTTATAACTTGTTAGTAGTCCTTTGATCATCGGTATACGAGGGAATGAAACCCATAAAAAAAATTCTACAATTTTTTCTAGTTTTTTGTCGTTTTTTAACTTAATTGCATTTTTTGTTTAAAAACCGCAATTTTAACTCAAAAGAAATAAATTTACTAATCAAATTAACCAAAAATTTTCCGTAGAATCCAAATCTGGTGCCATTTTAAATTTATACCCTGTCTATAAGCCGCAAAAGCCACAAAACCATGTTTTTGTTCTCAGTGGGCTGTGCAGAAAGAAGCATTTTTAAAATTTTTTTAAGCGTAAAAGTTGACGTATTTTTTTGTAAATTAATTGAAAAATATAAATTTGTTCTGTGTATTTGGGTTTTAAGAGTCTAAACTCAAAAAGTCTGCAAAGTAGGCTTATTCTTCAACATAAACTTTTACAAATGCACGTTTAGCCGCGCTCAGAAGAACAATACACCAAATGTTATTAAAAATTTGAATTCTGGGGACACTTTTACATGGAAAATAGTCAGTGTTGTACTCATTGCCTATTGAAAATTCCATCTAGAAAGAAATGTTTATAAAATTTTCAGGTAAAAAAATGCGTTAAAAATTAATTATTTTTTATATATTTACAAAAAAATATTATAAGCACACTAGGGTGTTGTTTATAACTTTTTTTTAACACATTTTAATAAGCCCCACGCGGATTTATGTTTGAATGCCAAAAATAATAATATTTTCAAATTTCGACAAAGTCTAAATTTGTACCGCAAGCGCAAAAACTATCAAACAAAGAGTAAAACGGCCCAAAATTGGTTCAAGCAACAAAAGATGTCTTTGTTAAACTTATGAAATAAGCTTAAATAAATATAATCCAAATAATCTTTAAGAAAAATTAAAAAAAAAAAAATTATGTAAATGTTGAACAAATTTTTTTTTCTAGATGGGTTTTTTTTGCCAGATAAGCACGACACTGACTATTTTCTATGTAGAATTGTTTGCAAAACTCAATTTTTTTATAATATTTGGTGTAAAGTTTTTCTGAAAACTGCTAAATGTGCATTTTTAAAAGTTTATGTTGAAAAATAAGCTTATTTTTGCAATTTTTTTGAGTTTTAGACCTTTAAAACCCATATACACAAAACAAATTTATATTTTCCAATTAATTTACATCAAAACACGTCAACTTTGACGGTCAATTTTTTTTTTTAAATGCTCCTTTTTGCACTGATCACTGAGAACAAAAACATGGTTTTATGGCTTTTGCGGCTTATAGACAGGGTATAGACTTGAAATTGCGCCAGATTTGGATTCTACGGAAAATTTTAGATTGTATTGTATGAAAATCATAAATTTTTTTATGAGTTTCATACTCTGATATACCGATCAAAGGACTTCTAATAAGTTATAGAAACTAAAAAAAATACACATAAGCAAGTTTCACTCCTCCCCCCCATTCAGCTCTGGTCCATTTGAAATAGAATTGCCCATGTATAATGTACTGAAGAAATATACAATCAGCTTAGTTAGGTTTAATATCTAATAAATTACTTTTGATAGTTTAGGCCATAAGCGTTCTAGTTTCCACTAAAATTGGTAGCTTTTTAAATTGCGCATGTTGCGTTTTATTACATTTGAATAGCGCGTAAAGCGCTGAGACTTATTGCGCGCAATCAGTAATTAACGTAAACATGACGCGCATGTTGATCTAATTTCTTTCTATTTTTCACTAAAAATGATATTTTTATTCAAAATTTATATTTAATTAAATTTAATGTTAAATTTATTAATTCAGTTCAGAGAATTTTCTGAGAAATTTCAGTAAGTATTTATCTTTTAGTGATAACAAATTTTTATTCCATATAACATCAAGACACTGAGGCACAAAACAAATGATTAGTAAAATGATCAAAATCTTTAACTGTGATAGTTTAATCAATGTTGGATCTTGCATGTGAGTTGTCATCTTGTACATGTCATAATGGAGTAGATTTTTATTATTATAAAATTAAACTTTAACTTTGGTAACATTTTCAATTTGTTTTTGTGCTTTGCAACACCTTTTGATTATGTGTGCTGTTAACATGAATGTTTTGACTATTATTTTTACATTCTGTTTTCATGCATGTTTAATTACAGTATTTTCTCATTTTTAGTTGAATTGCATGAACAACTTTGACAAGAATTATGCTCTTTTTGTAAATAACGTTCATCACTTCAATTTAGAGCACGTGTATCATTACTTTTTTTTTTTTTTTGGCGTTTTGAAAGGTACATTTATGGTATACAGAATGAGTATTTTTCAACTAAAAAATTACAGATGGTTGTCTACATACAGAGTAGTTAGTTTCTTGACATATAGGATATGATGTTTTTCACTAATATTATATTAATACTCTGCTTTAGCTAAAGAAGAAGCTACTGACTGTTGCTTTTGGTTATACCAAACAATAGCACCACCGGTAATGATAAGTATTCCACTTGGTAGAATGGTTTGATTGCTTGTTCTTTCTATAATCCGATAAAATTGATCATTTTCATAAAAAAAACTCTAAATTTTGTTGTTCTATTCAACTAGCGTAAGACTTGTTTAATTATTTTTAAATGATTTTTTTTATTAATTTACTGCAGAAACGATTTAAGTAGTTTTTGAAAACTGATGTTTGGACAAAAAATTGTTGCCAAACACAGTAGATTTCCAGTTACCTCACAATAGGAAATAGATTTGTCTAACGGCTCAGGTTTAAAAGTTTTCTTTCTTGGTCATTATTGCGTTTTAATAAAAATTGATGTAGAACAGTAGCTATCAAAATGAATATGTTGAATTATATTTTTGGTGTACTTCAGTTGGTTGACAAAAACTTTCTCTGGTTTAATGTCAATATGTATTCTAAGATAATTTTAGCAATATTAAGTTATTGTTGATTTTATCCAGAACTCTAATAATGTCTGTCATCTACAAAAAGAGCAATGATCAAGCTTCTGCTTTTGTCATAAAAAAGCATAAATAATCATCTGGGTTAACAAAAGTTGCTGTCTTCAAGAAATTTAAATCTTGTTATTCCAATTTTTAGCTTGTTTTAGATCATATAGACCTTTCCTCAGCTTGCATAAGTCCATTATGAAAACCTTTAGAGTAATACATATAGATTTCTTTTCTAAGATTTCTATCCAATAAACTTGACATCAATAATTGTCATATTCCATCATTTGGATACTGCATTGCTAATCATCAATTGAATTGACGCATGATATGCCACAAGACTAAAATTGTTGGTATAGTATTTAATACAAAAAAAATGTTAACTAGAAAAACTGATCCTTTAGATAGGGAACTTAAACTTGAGATTCCTGGTGTAGCAGTACTGTAAAAAGTTTAGGTTTTTTAATGTTACTTATTGTGTTAGAGTGCTTTTACAACAACACAGACTAATGTTATTAATGTGATATTAGGCTTTTTATAGCTAAAATTGCTACTCTGTTGTCTGTTAAGATTTCTACGTTTTTAGCAGATATTTTTTGGGTTACTATTTCTATCACCCCATTGGTTAGCTATCTGTGCCTGAAGAATAATTGTATGTGTTTCTAGTGGTAAATATATTAAGAAGTCTAGATCTTAGAAGTAAATTTTTGTTTTAAAAGAGTTGTGAGCTATTGGTGTAAATTTAATGAATTTTGTTTTTATCCGCTTTCTGCTCTTGTTGTTTGTGTATGCGTTGTGTACACAATAGGGTCTTTAATAAATACAAAGTTGGATGGCATGATATCTGTTTGCGGTTCTAGTAGAGGTGTTTTTTTACAGCATTTTCCAGGAGAAAATAGTGTTTCCGGCCATCTTTGCAGTGTGCCAAAATCTGATTGCATTTAAGCGCTGTGCTGCTGATGTTGCTACTTTATTGAGATAGAAGTTGAGGGGTGGCAGATATAGTATTGTTTTTATTGCTGCAGTTGGCGTGTTTAGCATACCGCCTGCTACTTGTTGCAACTGACTTAGCTGGTTGTTGACGTATTTGCTTACTGTTTGTAGGGGTTGCAAAAACCTTCTCTTTAAGTTTGCTTAAGCACGGCCTTGACTGGTAGTTTTTCTTCCCGGCTTTGTCTAGGTGGTTTGACTTTTTTTTGCTTTTATGCTTTCTTTTTGTTTCCTGTTTTTTTCTTTTTGGAAGCTATTTTATTGGCAAGTGTGACAAACATTTAGCTTACTTGGCTATCTTTCTCATTTAACTTTTTGATGTTTTCTTCTCAACACCTAGGATAAGGAACCAACTTTTTAGGTTCTTTTTTCTTGGTGGTATAGCAGACACTCTAGCTTTTTGTATCAAGTTTGTGGTTTAGCCTTTAGGCAGGTCAAAAACGTTATAGTAGCATTCAAAGATCCTAAAAGCCAGAAGTGATCTGTCTACACGGCGCTTAATTTTGAATGCGGCAACAGTGGTTTTAAGCTAGAGATAGTTTTCTTTAGCCGTCTTAAGGACGTGTTATTGTCACAAGTAATCTTAAGTATTTTTCATGTGTGTGTTATCACCCTCCAAAAGTAGGAGGTGATTTTGTGGGTGGTGGTACAAGGTTTTATCTAACTTTTGAGTCAGAGCAGCTTAAATGATGAGACATGTTGGTTCCAGCTACTTGGAGGTGTTTGAGTATAACTTTTTTGTTGCAGATTTTTACCTTTTATGTTAAAGAAATAATAGTTTTTAAGCTTGGCCCAAATTCTTTGTTTTTTGATCTTGCTTTGGCTTGCCTAGGTGAGGGCTGTAGATGAGCAAAACTGATTTTTTGTTTTTTCTATTTCCAATTTTTTGATTGGAGGAAGTTTTTGGCTTAATTGAGGCTTTGTCTATAAAGGGTTAGCCATTTTAGCACAAAAAGTATTTCCCTTTCCTGAAAGAAGGCTTTGCAGCTTGCAGACGTTTTGAGGGGGATGTCTGATTAGGACGCAACCATACTGGTTTTAACAGTTGACAGGGTAACCAAAAACGCACTCGTCACAATTTTTTTTAAGATATTCTTGGTTTGTGAGTATTTACTTTTTTGGCTACCTATCTTTTATGTAGCCCGCAACAGCAAAGACGTCTAGAATTAATTGTCAGGGAAGTATAGACCTTGGAAGTGCGTTGATCACAAACGGGTAGTTTATACCAAAACACACCCTGCCATTACTAAAGACTTGCCTTATTGACTATCTGACTGGACGATTTATATCAAGTGGGTTAGTTTTGACTACCTGTTTAAAAAAAATCTAGACCAGTGTAGAATGTTGTTATTTTGAGAAGGATGAGACAGAGCGTCACTTTGTAGAATATTACAAAGAGTAACTAACAGCACTACATTTATTAATTTATTTTTATTAATTTGCAATACTCGACTTTTATTTTGCATTAATCACTAATATGAATGTTATTAACATCTGTCTTGATAAAGCGCATTTTTTTTAATATAAAGTGAGATAAAAATTTTGTTGTACTCGTATAAGGCACAATGAAATTATTTATTTAACTACAACAGCTAATGGAGTAGACAGGTTCTTAACAACTTAATAATTAGATTAATTACTTCAATTAAATAATATTTGTTTTATGGGCTATACCGCTGTAGTTTAAGGTTTAGAAAAATAATCAGAACAGTACCATAACTAGGATTTTTAAGCCTTATATATTGAGAAGAGCCTCTTCAAAGATGGTTTTGGAAAAAAAACTTACGATTTTGTACTTTTTTATTTTATTTTGCAACTTTTCCTTCCCAGTACTTTTTTGCATTGCAACCCCTTGCTTACAGGTAGTTTCTTAACTGCGGAACAACATATTGATTTTCTTAATATTAAATAACAAAAATTAAAACAATTATATTCAAGAACTTTAATACCATGTTTTACAATATTATGTATAATATTAATTAATCAATACAGCATATACAATAAAAAATTAATCATAATTCTTTTTTCTTCAATCCAACCCAAACTCCTCCTTTTGCTGCTATATTAATTCGATTCTTATCAAGCTTAATAGGCACAATAGTTTTATCAACTACAGTAATATCAAAATATTGAAGAAGATAATAAAATACAGTTTTAATTTCCATCATAGCAAACCTAGATCCAATACAGTTTCTAGGACCAGTACCAAAAGGCATATAAGTAAACTGCTTGATGTTATGCTTATTCTCTTCATTGAAGCGATCTGGATTAAATTTATTAGGATTTGGATAAAATTCAGGGTCGTAATGTATACCGGTTGTTGGTATACAGACTATATCACCAATATTTAAATGCACCGGTGATTCACCTGGAAGTTTAGCTTCAATTGTATATGGTTTAACGCAAACTCTATCTGAAGCCATAACTGAAGGCCATTTCCTTAATGTTTCTAAAATAATAAAAAAATAAATCAAATCAATTCATTAAAAACAAAAATACCTGATATAACCATATCCATATATTTCAGCTTAGCCAAATCATCATAACTTAATTTACCATTACAAGCTATTTTAACTTCTTTAATTTCCTTATTAACTTTTTCTTGAACATCAGAATTTACAGCCAATTCATATGCTATAAAAGATAACGTTGTTGATACAGTTTCAAATCCAGCAACAAAAAATGCCAATGCTTGAGCTGCGATATCAAAATCTGTAATTTCTTTTTTATTTACAGTTGCGGTTTTACCAACATGCGATTCTTTAACTATAGCAAATCCTAAATCATTATTAAAAGATTCTTCTTCATATTTCAAGCAACCCTTTCTAGCTTCCATTAAGAGATTAATCATATCAGGCCTGATTATATGTTGTTCTTCTCGTATTTTTAAACTATTTTTAATTATGGTTTGAAAAAAAATTGATACATTATTGGAAAATAGTTTAAATTTAAGCATCTGTAAAATAGTAATAAAATATTAAGTTATTTTACAAATTTAACAAATTACTTTAGCAACTGTGGGCAATACGTTGTAAACATAAACTTTAAAATTTTTCCAAAATGTTGTAAAATCGTTTGCTTCTCTACCCATAATATAAAACTCATTGTTTGGTTCTTTTAATGAGTCACAGTTAATTCCAAAAGCACAGGTTGCAATAACATCGTTAGAATAACGTGTGAATGAATCTTTTATATTTATAACAATTTCATTCTCTTTCTGTTGCAAATAATGTTTGTAAAATTGTTTTGCGCAGTCATCAACTAATGTAAACATATTGCGCATTTTACTGGTTGTAAATGCTGGACTTAAGGTTGATCTCATATCTCTCCAATTATTACCTGAAAGAGTTAAAAGAAATTATATTTTGTTAATAGTAGTTAATATTATATAACCTTTAAGTGCAAATAAATTTTTACTATAAATTGGATCTGTATCTTCATGAACAAAATTGCTGCGATGATCGGTAAAATAATCAAAATCCTTTACTGTAATTTGTTTAATTAATTCAGGATCTTTTAACATCAATATGGGGGTCGTCATTACATACATTCCATAGTATCTGTGAAACAAATTTTGTACAAAAATTCAAAAAATATTAAATGTTACCTTTCTTTTCCTTCTAAATATATTCGCTTTACTAATTCAGTACATGATTCTAATTTGAGAATGGTTGTGTAATTATTACCGAATATTGGTATTGGTGTGCCTTGCTTTATATTTAACCGGCGCCAATAGTACATGGGTTTAATAAATGCACGATAGGAGAGAAAACATATTGTTCCTATAAAAAACATTGTCCATAACATTGTAAGTTTCTGAAAATAAAGAAAAAAAATATGGTTTTATGCTAATTTTTAATGGTAACAACTTAGTTAAGTTTTGCATTTTTTACATATAATGTTAAAAAAAATAAATAGTGAGAACAAGTCAAAAAGTCAACATAATTTGCGAGTATTGTTATTCGATTCTTGAGATGAAACCGCGGCTAGAACCGGTTGCAAATTATGTTGACTTTTAGAATAGCTTAACAAGAAACGTGAAAAGGCGTGAACTTCTTACACTATGCAAACGATATTTTAGAACTTACACATTATCACATGGCTGGTCATCGGGTCAATATTCTTAATGTAACAATAAGAAAATTAAAGCTTCGATAAATATAAGAGTTAATAAAAGGTATTTCAGTTGGCGCTAGTAGATTTTGGCGGCCGGTGGCGGCCATTTTGTTTATGTGACATCTATCAATGTTTTTGTTTATTATTTAGGTACTTATGCCAAATTACCATTGGAAGTTACACAATTGAACAGCACGTTCAAATAATAAAACTTTATTATAAAAATGAGTGTTCGTTTTACGGTAGACGTGGTGGCACTTCACAGTCGACTCTTCAACGTTTGGTAGCCAAATTTGAGACAACGGGTTCGGTAAATAATCAGCCAACACCTGTACGTTCAAGGAACGCAAGATGGGCGGAGAACATCGCCGCGGTCCGTGAAAGTGTACAGCAGAACCTGAAGCAGTCGATTTCTTGCAGTGCAATTTGAGAATTTTGCGTCGGGCCTACACCCGTATAAGATTAAATTGACCCAGGAGCTCAAAGTTTATGACCATAGACAACGCTGTTTGTTTGCTGACTGGTATTTGAATTATTTGGCGGAAAAATCATCTTTACCGCATTTTTTGATGGAGGGCTATGTTAAAGAGCCAAATTGCAGTATATGAGACGACACTAACTTACACAAGGTTCACCAGGTGATAATGCATCCTCAAAAAGTTACTTTTTGGTGTGGATTTTGGGCCGGCAGCGTCATTGGTCCGTACTTTTTTGAAAACGACGTTGGTGAGGCGGTCACCGTGAACGGTGATAACTAAATTCTTATGGCCCAAATTAAACCATATGGACCTAGACAACATGTGGCCACAATCTGCATGAACGTTTTGAGGGTAAGGTTATCTCAAGGCCATGCAATTTGACCCCGCCAGACTTTTTCTTGTGGTGTTTCTTGAAGTCGCAGGTCGATTCAAACAAACCACAATCGAACGATGCTTTAAAGATGAACATAACACAGGCCATCGCTCAAATTCAGCCAGATATTTGCGGAAAAGTTATTAAAAATTAAATCACTTGCATCTATGCCACCATAAGAAACCGAGACGGGCATTTTAACGATGTTATATTCCCCACTTTATGGCATACATGGGCCTTTCAAACAATTTTTTTTGTTAATACCTCACACGCAGCTTGTTTTATTCCATTTCAACATCTACCCGTCCTTATTGACAAACCCTTTATAAGAGTAAAGAATCTAAGTTTAGATTACAATTTAGTAATTCTAAGAAAAAAGTCAAGTTTGATTGTGTAACGTGTAGTGCGTATAGAATGGCGAATAGGCCACTCAACTTACACGTTATTGTAGTTGGTAGTAATGGAAACAATCTGGTGGGGCAGGTTTCCGGGAATCCTACGGAAACCCTGCAGCCACTTCAGTATAAATTTGGTCGTTCCCGAGAAAGGGGCTTTTTATATATCGCAAGTGTGCGGATTGAATCCGTTCGGCATAATAGGTCTTTGACGCGAGTGCGGAAGACGTTATAGTATAATTGGTAGTATACAATATACATGTACTATGCCGACACGGATAGTGTAATAAAGCTGATAGTGCACGACCTGGCGCCCTTATTATTATATAGCCAACCCTACCCGTCCTTCCGTAAGACCCAGGCCCCGCCGACAGCTAGCCGGAGCCGCCACCTCAGGTGGTGCATCTTTGCGGCCGGTAGGGTGTTACAATTGTTAGATGAAAGATTAGTTAAAATTTCCAAAAGCACGCAATACCACAAAACTTGGTAGGTCTTTTATACGCACCAAAGACTCTCAACTTAAAAACTTGCAACTTGGAATACCGCAAACCAATAAATATGTTTCACCGCCAGAAAGAAGCTATTAGAGTAAATAAGTTTCGGAGTTTACCGATTCCAACAATTTAAGGCAAAAACAGGTTTGAATATTTATTGTAAGGAAAGGCCGAGGCATTTGCTGAGAGCCTTTTTTTATTAACAGATTGCGTCAATTACGTACTATTAATAAGCGCATGCTCTTCCAAAATAACTCAACTAAAATGCGTGTGACAGCTGGTCCAAACGGTATTTTGAAAAAATATTAAAAAAAAAAAAATTTAAAGCAATTGCGGCAGTTACCAACATAAGAATCCGGTTATTTTCCTGAGATTTAAAAACTGTTACACTTTATCATCATTTCTCTAAAATTACTTGCCATCAAAGTCGTAGAAAAAGTTATACTTTACCTAATCCAAGACTATACAAAAACTGAGAGGTTGATATCAGATTATCAACACGGTTTTTGTTGGAAATTGCAATTTAGTTGTTTACTAATTGCACCAAGTGACAAATCAAAAGCATTTAGACTAAAAAAGACTTTGACGTCAAAAAAGTCTTTGACAAAGTTTGGCACAAAGGATTTTTTGTAATCTTTTTTTGATTTAGATTTTTAATTTGTTTGGTAAAATTAATTGCGTTTTATTCAAAGAAACAAACTTTAACAGCCAAGTTATACGCAAATGTACCGCAAGGTTTTATTCTTTTGATTATACTATTCTACTTATATGTTTCTGACATGCTTTCTTACAAATAATCAATCGAAAGACTGGTTTGCCATCTAGTTGCAATTTTTAATACTAAAATGTGATTCGATTGACTGATTTTGAATAAATTATTAATTCATTTCATGCTTTCTTACGTTAATGAGTAAAAACAACGCAATACGCCGATAACAGCACTAATCTACACCTTTTGAGATCTTCCGCAGTAGTCATCCTAAGGACACAACAAGTTACAGAAGCGATAGCAAACTTACATTTTCTGTTTTATACTTTACAAGATTTGACGGTTTCCAAAGTTCGATTTTTGTTTTCAATGTCAGAACTTGACAAAATTTTGGGATTCCATAAATATGCGATTATATTTAATGAAAACGCCTTGAAATACTTGAAAATTATGTTTTGTCTCTACGTGCTACGCATGGGCAACTGTAGTAATCTACAGGCCAATTTAAGTAAGGGTAGCCAGATATTGCAAAAAAAACAAAAAGTCATGTAACACTTCTGATGCTTGATAGTAGCGGCATGAGTACTATCACAAACTGAAAGTTCAAAATACCTAAACATACTAGTAAATGATAGATGGGATCCTTAACAGAAGATCAAGAGTATGGTAGAACAACCTAAACAAGCATTCAACAAACTATGCTCTTTACTATGTGACAAAAACTTGAACTTAGAAATTTGTCTCAGAATGATTAAATGGTTAAGTGCTACCTCTGGCTTGAAATATTCAGCATATATCAACAAGGTCAAGGCTTTCAAAATATGAACCTTGATAAGAGTGTTTCAAACTTTGTGGGGTGATCACATTGAAACAGTAATAAAAAAAGAGGAGGTGGACAGATCTCTATTCAACCACATAAAACAGCTTAAGTTCAAGTACCTGGGAGATATATTAAGAGAGTCGAGATACCAAATTTTCCAACTGATTTTTGAAGAGAAGATAGAAGACAGAAGAGGTAGCTGCCTACTTCTATTAAGAACGGTTGCGAGCATAGAAAGAACATTCAAAAACCTTACTAATTGATTACACAAAGCCACAAATCTTTTGTGTCTCTTTCTGGAATATATATCTATATATGGCCATATCTGAGTCAAGTGTACAAAACAAAAATTTATTTTTGCTCAAACCACTGAAAATGCTTATTTCTACATGAATACTGATTTTGTGAATTTTTTTTGATTTTTTTAGTAAACTATTTTTGAGTAACAAACAATCAAAGTTTGAAAAAAATGAGGTTTCTGAGTTTTTTTTACATTTTTTGATCATTTGTAACATCTCAGGATTTCATTTTTAGGAAAAAATTATGGGAAACTTTTTTCTTCAAAATTATCTAAAGAATAAGTTTTCATAACCAAACTTTTTTTCTTTCAATTTTAAAAATTTTGCAAAACTTTAAAAGACAGTTTTTCATTAAAAAAAAGATGATCTCAAATATAGATAAAAACGTGCTTTTATATGTGCAAAAGATACCTTCTAAATTTCAGAAAGTGCCGTGTGCTACTCTCCGAGATATCTTACAATGTATTTACAGAAATACTTAAAAATAGCGAAAAAAGCCTAAATTTTAAATTTACATTTTTAGATCTTTTGTAACTTTTTATGATTGCATTTTTAGAAATTACAGCTAAGTTTTTTCTTCAAAATTATCTAAAGATTAAGTTTTTTTAGACAATTTTTTGTTCTTAGCTTTTTCTAAAAATAGATTATAGGTATTTTCTCACTCTGGATAAAAACGTGCTCTACATATAAAAACACGTTTATATCCATATTTAAAATTTAAAAAAAAAAATTTATACGGAAAACTGTCATTTAAAGTTCTGCAAAATTTTCAAAATTCAAAGATAAAAAAATTTTGTCTATGAAAACTTATTCTTTAAACAAATTTAACAAAAAAAATTTGTTATAATTTTTTCCTAAAAATGCAATCCTGAGAAGTTACAAGCAATAAAAAAAATATTAAAAAAAACAATTTTTTTTAAATTTTGATTGCTTATTACTCAAAAATGGCTCATTGAAAAAATCTAAAAAAATCACAAAATCATGATTTATGTAAAGAAAGGCATAAGAGACATCAAACTGTCAAGTATATCAGAATTATTCTTGACAAAAATTGTATTAAATACACAAATAATTGGAAAGACTATGTGTGTGAAAGATTTGTATATCAAACTCTCATCTCAACTTTTAAAAAACTTCTAAAAAGTTTTAGATTTGATTTATATTGATCTTTGCAACATAAATGTCAAGTCTTTAGGAGAAGCTAAGTATTTCTTATTTTTTAATGATTATTTTTACACTTTCGTACGGTATATTTCTAAAAAACCAAACACAAAGCCAAAGCAAAATTAAACATCTTTGTAAACAATCAGATTGGTGGATTGACTGTAATTTTTTTAATAAATAAAAAACAGTTTTGCTTTTGGATTGTGTTTATTTGGTGTCTAAATTTTTTTTTATTAAGTAAAAAAATGATATGGCTAAGTGGCCGCCGGAAGAATTACTGACCATACGGACTCAATTTTTGACATTTTCTATCACTCTTGCTGGCGATAGGTTCCCGCATTTCTGACGGATATTCTCTTTGAAAGTTTCAAGAGTCTGAAGCTTATTGTGACATAGACTCGTGACTTCAAGAAACCCCACAAAAAGAAGTTTAGAACGGTTAAATCAGGCAATCTTGTCGGCCAATGCAAATAATCAAAACAAAAAATTAGGCGACCCGCAAATGCAGTCCTCAGAATTTCGATTGTGGGTCGTGCAGTATGCGCCGTTGCTTAATTCTGTTGAAACTACATATTTTCCAGTCTCAATTTGTTCAGTTGAGGTAGAAGAAAGTTGTTGAGCATAGATCTGTAGCACTCGGCGTTTACAGTAGTTGTTTGGCCCGCGGTGTTTTGGAAATAATAAGAGTAAACTTTACACCATACAGTAATTTTGGGTGTAATGGCTCTTTGTGTGTTATACGCAATTTTTGGTACCCCAGAAGCGATAATTCTGCTTATTCACGTATCCACAGAGATAGAAATAAGCCTTGTCATGCTCATGATGATTTTCTATAAAAAGTTGTCTTTCTTGTGGTCGAGATTCAGGATGGCTTGAGTGTAGGTTACACAAGCTTGGCGGTCAACGGCTAGCAGCTGATGCACTGTCTGCACTTTGTAAGGGAACATCTTCAAGTCTTTTACCAAAATTCTCTGTAAAGACCGCCGATTGATGCCCAATTGCGTGGCACGTTGTCTAGTCGGTACTCCGGAGTCCTCTGCGACATCTTCAGCCACAGCCACAGCCGCAATATTCTTAGCAGAACGGTTGCTCCGGGGCCGCCCAGACCTGACAGCATTTTGTGTTGACCCACACTTTTCTTGGCAAGCAGCTAAACGTCGAAGTGTTTGCCCAGTTTGTGTCAGACAACCGGAAAATCTACGTCTAAATTCACGCTGCGCCAACACCACCGAAAAATTATAACGGAAAAAAAATGAAACAATTATTTTGCGTTTTTGAAGATTATAGTGATTCATGTCTTATTTTGTATCTGTTTACTTCACAAATGTCAAAGCAGAACTGACATTTACCGCCATTTGCAAAAATTATAGTATCTTACGATAAGTACCTAGTACATGCACAAAGTTAAAACAAAATTATGAGCTGAAGCTGTGTATGATTCAGTATTCGCATTGAATCAATCAGGAACCAACTCATTTATAGGTAAAAATCCAGAAAAATTTTGGTTTGAACAAAAAATGAAATTGAAAAGCTTTGGGTGTATTTGTTATGTACTTATTCATGCCCAAAAACAAAGTAAGATAAACAAAAAATCAAAAATGGTATCCTAGTTGGCTACAACGTAGATTTGCTGTTGGGTTTATCAAATAATCTAACTTGAAGTCATATGTTAATGTAGTTTTTTTGTCAAAGTCAATTAAAAAGAGTAACCCGCAGATTATCAAAAAACTAAACGCTAATCGAGAGGAGAACCTGAATGAAGTTGAAGCCTGCGATGCACTAGATGAAAAAGAAAATTTAAGTGCACGTAAAAAACTGGTTCACAGACAAAAATTAAAACAGCTAAACTGGTAGTCCAAAGAGGCTACATCTTCGTAATTGTCAAACCTTAAATCGTTCTGCCCGTTTCTCTAGTTTTGTAATAGATTATCTTTGAAAAGGAAATTAAGTTAATTATTCCTGCTTCCAAAACATTTGGATTTGAGCAGAAAGGGTATCAACTATAGACTTTTAATCATGTGCGTCAATTCAACTAATAAATACCTTTATCCAAATGTTGAAAAGTGACAATTTTTGAGTGAGGTTACTGACTTTTGTTAACACAGTAGATTATCTATGCATTTTTTATAATAAAAAAAATTGCATAATTGTTTTTCTTTTTGTGGATGACGGATTTATTGTTACTACCCTACACCAATTCTTATTTAGAAAGAAAAGGTGACCAAGAAATAAAACCTTTTGAAAAATAAACTGTTAGACAATTGGTAGTTTACTGTATCAGACAACAACTTGTCCAGACATCAGTTTTGTAATAAACTATTTTGGTCGTTTCTGTAGTAAACCAATAAATCATTGGAAAAAAATTGAACGAGTTTTTTGTTAACTAACAAAATTTAGATAAGCTGTCAGTCATCCAGTAGAATACTGATCATTTGCGGTGGACCCATTGTGTAGTATACCCAGAAGCAACAGTTAGTAGCTACTTTATCACCTAATCAAGAGTATCAGGCCGCTGAATCTTCAATTGATTACATTTGTTGTAAAGGGTGGGCTATGTAACGTTTGGAATTTGAACCACATACATTTACAGTTGACAGAAATTTAGTTTTATGTTTGACATTTACGAAATGGGAGGCTTTACACTTAAACAAAGTTGGGAAGTAATGAAACCTGACTTCCAAAGTAGTAAGAAATTTACAAAACAAAATTGATAAAAAAGAAATGCCTTCAACTCAGTTTGTGGACCAACTTATAAAGCGAGTTTGCAAAACTGGATTGTTAGTGGATAAAATAACACATTTACATTCTCGTCCAGTGCGCTCAGCCAAAAAAAAAAAGTTGTTACTCAGAGTGTGCGTGAGCATGCATCATCTTCAACTCGTCATTGTTCTCAGGAACTAAACATTTCTTGCACTTCTCTGAAGAAAGTTTTGCATAAAGCCTTTAGTTTGAAGACTTACAAAGTTCAATTAGTTCAAGAAATGAAGCCTCATGACCATTCGATGCGATTTTAATTCTTCCAATAGGCTAAAGATCGTCTCGCCGAAGATGAGCATTTTTATCAAAACATTTTGTTTTCCGATGAAGCTCAGAGAATCTACACATGACTAGTGAACAGCCTATGCATTTACAACGAGTAACCGTTTAGTGTGGTTTTTGGTCCGGCGGCGTTATTTGGCCATTTTTCTTCAAAAATGAGCAAGGAGCCGCCGTTACCGTCAATAGCAACGTTACTGTGCCATGCTAAACAATTTTTTTTCCAAAAATTGAAGAGTATGAAATGGATGACATTTGGTTTCAACTGGACGGGGCCACTTGCCATACAGCCAACGTAACTATAGATCTTTGCGCATTGTTTTTGGAAATCGAATAATCAGCCGAAATGCTGATGATGTCAATTGGCCGCCTAGGAGCTGTGATTTGACCCCGTTGGATTTTTTTTTTTGTGGGTAGACCTTAAGGATAAGTGTTACGCTAACCATCCAGAAACGATTGATGCCTTGAAACACAAAATTGAAGTTGCCATTCATGCGATTAAAGCCCAAACAATCAAAAATGTACTAAGAAATTGGATTAATTGGATGAGTTACTGTCAAGCCAGCCTTGGTAGTCATTTGAATGATGTGTTTAATTCTTAAATGAAATTTTTCAATTTTTCTAATAAACTCATAATTTTGAAAATTCATTAGTTTTTTATTTATAGCCGATTCAAATTCCAAAAATTAGATTGCCCACTCTTTATTAAGCGTATCAGTGAAGAACTGCTGCAGTTAATCACTATTATGTTCTTCTTTTATAAGTATAAATTGAATATTTTGTATGTTTTTTTTTAGTTGCGCTAGCAGCAATTACTTTTTGGCTTGAATATCATGATTCAACCATTATCTACAAAACACACTTAGCGTAACCTATGTCGAACTTCTTATGTAATTAATTTAAAAAAAATGTTTCTATACTGTAAACAACATTAAGTAAGTTTAAATATTTTTATATAATATTAAAAATACGCAATATTTATTAAAAGTCGTTTAAGATGTATGTTTTAAACCAGTTCATTTATGATTACAAACTTAAATCAAACACGGATATTATTACGATTAAAATTTAATTAATTGAAAGCTAAAACTAACCTGTTTTGTTGTCCCTGCTACTTTTGAATTAATATTTACTAAAACAATCGTGCTGTTAGTAAAACGTAAAATCGAAAAACTAAAAGCACTGCAGCGCACTAATAATATAAACAAAAAGTTAAATAGCACTTAACAAAGAGCGTGTGTATACAATGAATAAAGTAATACCAGCAATCAGTTGGCATGTGGTAGAGCCTTGCATGTATTTAATGTATCTTTCAAAAGTTACAAAAAATCCAATCAAATAAATACTGATAAATAAAAAAAAACGATTAAAAGTGAATGTCACTTTACAATTTTATAACAATTATATTAATCAAAAAAATTACATTTGATGGAATCAATTATAAAAATAGTAATTAATTAATTAAAACTTTTATTATAATCTATTATTATAATAATTTGTTGTTTTTGTGAAAATTATTGTAAGTTAGCTATTTTTCTTTTTAATGACCTATGAGCGTTCTATCAAATATAATTTTATTGTAATATGAAAATTAAAGACACTACACAATCAAATCATTCAAATATATTTGCGATATAAAGTTTATTTATTTATTTGCCATTTTTTTACTTTTTGGTATACAATATTAATTTGTATAATATATTCTCATTTTTTTCTATCCTTGGCTATCTCTTTTATTTCTCTTTTATTTGATCCCTTTTCTTGTAGCCTCTTTCTTTATTACGATGTTTTCTGGGCCTTACATTTTTGTTTTTCTGGTACTCTTGTTTTATATTTGTTCATACCATCTCATTTGGCCTTGTATTTGTTTTGTTTGTAAATTCATTCTGTATATCTCGTTTCTTATTTTGTCTTTTCTTGTCTTGTTTCGCTATATATGTTAATGTTGGTTTGATTACTTCTCTATTATTTCCATTTTGTGTTGAAGCTTGTATTTAGATTTTTCCAATCACTGTCATAATGTATGCAAATAGCAGTTCTGCTATTTTTGTTAATTCCATCTTCCAATATCCTATTTTTAACATTTTCATTTTATTCTTTGTTTGTTTTATTGTTTTATCTAGAACAATTGAAAAGAACAATGCGCTAATTTTGATAACGCCCTTTGGAGATGGTTTTTTTAAAAAAACAATTTTATTACAATTTAAATGAATTATAATTTTAATATTTCGATCTGGAGCTCTGAACATACACTGAGCTAAATAATGTGTTACAAATCTTTATATAAACTAAAACTGATTACTAAGCTTAATCCATATAAAGAGTGCAGCTGCACTACGAATAATGTTTCTTTGTCTATAATGCTGAGCTTTGCGTCTCCGATGCACGTGTTAATGATGCTGACCTAGCGTCTGCAATGGGGACCCTTTGTTCAGTGATTTATATCTCCTCCATCCTTAAATTAGAATCCTGTGGTTTGGAACAGGATTTGGCATGGTCACGTTTGGACGTGGTGTTGGTCCTTGAAGTTGCATTGTAGCTCTATATCTTTTAACAAAGTAATATACATAAAATAAAATAATAAAAATGATTATAATATAGATTATGATTGTCCAGACACTTATGTTGTTGTAGTGTATTGGAACTTCTGAAATTGATTCGATTTTTTGGTTTTGCATAATTAATGCATTACGAATGTGTTTAGTTTCATCCAGATTTATCGAATTAAGTACCAATTTTTTGAATTTGATCATTGGACTTGTTTTGGCAATTGAAAAGTTTAATTCAGGCAATTCAATTATTTTGAATTTGCTGAACAAATTTTTGTAACTTGGAATTGAAATGTTTCCAACTTTCACTTTACACGATGAACTTAGTTCTAAAATATACGTTCCGAAAAGTGGTATTTTGTCTTTATTAGAGCCACATATTTGTGTAGCCACAATTTTTTCTGGTAAGATGACAATCCACGTGTTGTATTTTTCGAGCTTTTGGATTTTTTCATGCATTATTTGGACTGGCACCTGTTGGCAATTGGTAATACTTTTGGAGTAGCGTAGCATTTGAACTTTAATTCTTGTTGGATATACATTATTGCAAATGTACTCTTTAAGAGTAATTTTTTGGCATTTTGTGTCGAGAAACATAAAGTTTTGTTCATTTAGCATTAGGTACTTGGATTGTGGTAATATGGTTTTAAATGTATTATTTCTGGTTGGAGTTGGTAAGGAATATAGATGAAAATAATTATAATTTTCATTTTCAACAATCGGAATTTCAATAATAAATATAACTTCATTTCCTTTACTGTAACTTTTAATATTAATGACCTTTTCAAATAGTAATATATCTTCTAATCTAGGTTTGAAAGGTAACTTATTTGTGACTAACTGTTCTTTAATTAGTTTAATTTCTAATAAAAGCTCATTTGGTTCAATCATAGAGTTGTGAAAGATATTTAATTTAGAAAACGTGATCGCGGTTTTTATTCTTTCAAGGACGTCATAGATTACCTGATATTACGTGGTCACTTGGGATATTATGGTATATGCTAGAAAGTAATGATAATTTTCAATATATTTTAAATCAACTGTTTTGATAACGTTTTCAATTTGAAGAACACGAGATTGAAGATTTAATTGATTGTATGCCAAGGTTTCAATGCTTTCTTTGAAAGTTTGTATAGATCCTTGAAGAAGGGTGATTTGATCATTAATTAATGTTTTTACTTTAAGTTGGTTGTTAGAAAGTGATGTGATAGCCCTATCATATTTTTCCGCATCGTTATAATCTAAATTACCTGTTAATGATTTAATTATAACTCCTAATCCGTTTATTAGTCCACGTTTTGTTCTTTTGTTGGTTGCACTATTTAAAGGATTTAATTGATTTATTAATGTTATTATTTTCTTTTCTAATGTTTCAACTAAGCGATATGAATTAAAATATTCTCTATTATAATATGGTTTAGAATTGATACTTTGGAATGCAGATTTTAGTGTATAGAAATTTGCTTGAAGGGAATGAAATTCTTTTATTACATTCGTTATATCGAATATTTGTATGAATGACCAATGGTCAGCTTTGATTTGTGCATTGCCAATTTTGAGTGGTAATAACCCTGGATTGGAATTTAAGTCTTGGAATTTTGGAACGTTTGATTCACCATGGTTGTAGTTGATGAATCTGCAACAAGAGTAGGTTTTCTTAATTCTTTTATGTGAATTATCTGTTTCTTGTTTTTATTGTATTCATTAGTAATTTCAACTCGATTTCTTTCTAAAACCTCGGTTATTTTATAAGGTCCTAAAAATTTGTTACTCTTTTTATTCCTACCTTTTGGATTCTGTTTATAAACTATTTGTCCTAAACTAAATTCAACAGTAGATTCTCCCTGTTTGTTGGTTTTTGATATAGTTTTTTGTTTGTCAAGTATAAGTTTTTCATTTACTTGTTGGTAAACATGTTTCAATTTCTCCTTATGATTTTGGGTATAGTCGGAGTAAAATGAATTTGGTATAAAAATTTCATTAGGGTCTCTGGATTGGGTATGACCGAATGTTAGTTCAAAAGGCGTAAAATTTGTAGCGCTGTGTATTGAACTGTTATATCCTAGAATGGCATAATCCATTAGGTTATCATCTTCTGGGTAGTTTTCTTGTAGAATACGAAGGTGTTAAATAATAGTCGAATGAAATCGTTCAACTATACTGTTTGACTCGTGATGAGCTGGTGTTGAGAAATGTACATTGACTTGATGTAATTTTAACATTTCTTTTACCATTTCATTGTTAAATTCTTTTCCATAGTCTACTACTATTTTTTCGGGTACTCCGAATGATGTGAAATATTTCATTAAAGCTTTGCTAATATGATTGGCTGTTTTTCCAGTAACTTGGAAAGCCTGTGCAAATTTTGTAAAAGAATCTACTAATGTTAGGTAGTTTTCATTGTCGTATGTAAATATGTCAATGTGAACTATTTGAAATGGTTTTGAGGCCGTTTCAGTGAGCATCAGTGGCACATATGGCGTTTTTTTGCATATTTTGTTCGTTGGCAAATATGACATGCGTTAATAAAATTCGATATTGTTAATTTCATGTTAATCCAATAATAATTTTTTTTGAGATATTCAAGAGTTTTGCTTATCCCTCTATGGTTTACTTTTCCTTTATGATGGATTCTTACTAATAGGATTTGCTCTTTTTTGTCAATGATTGTGTTTACCTTTCTTGAACATCTAATTAATGTCGCACCTCTTTCGGAGAAGTGTTCTAAATATACTTTGTTAAAATCATGGTATAATTCATCTGTATGAAAGTGTAAATAGTATGTTTTTCCGAAAACGGTATAATTTTTTAAGAATTGTAAAATTAAATTTGAGTTATTAGTATTAGGAATTTTGATAGTGATTATTTTGTGATGTTTGTAGTTTTCTTGGCTAATATCTAGTTTATTATAAATTTGCGGTAAAATTAAGATTTGATTTTGTTTTTGTTAATAACTTCGTCCAATATTTTTATTCCATCATTTGTGGTTTCATTAAAATTTGTATGTTGCGTTGACATTATAGTATGTTCTTTAGGTTCCATAATTGCTGTTGGTGGTTTTATTAGGATATCTGACAGTATATCATTTTGTGGATTTGGTGTAATCAAACTAGTTGATTGCATCGGGTTTTCAGTTAGATATCGTAGATATTCGAGTGTATCATTATCAATTTCACCTGGGTGATTAATCATCAATTCATTTTCTAAGGCATTAATTGTGGCTTTTGAGTTTATATCATATATGTAAATGTGGAAATTTACATTAAATATGTAATGTATCATTTCATGAACTTTTGAATAAGTTAATTGGTCTAATCCACATCCTAATTTTGGCATGGCAATTTTGCTTATATTGTTATTTAAGCAAAACAGTTTTAAATTTAATAAGCAGTTAAATAAATTCTCATAAGTCGGTATCTCAAAATACTGGTTTTTTGTTATTAAATAAAATATATATCTGTCATTAGTTTTTGAATAGACAAAGGAATTTAATTTAGGGTTTTGGGCTTTTAAATTCAAAACGTTATTATAATTAGTCTTAAACTGTTCTGCTATGCTACTACCTATGTGTAGATCTTTGCTCACACAGTGACATAAATCAAAATTCTTAGATGATTCGAACAAGTCTCCAAATTTGTTTATAACAGTTGGAGATTTTTTTATTTGATTATTCTTAAAAGCTTGCTTAAAATTATTATAGTTCATTATTATTTCATTTGTTGGGCAAATTCTGCTTAAAGCGTCTAAGTTAGTGTTTAATTTGACTTTCTTATAAATTATATCATAGTCAAACTCCTCTAGTTTGAGTCGCCATCTGATTAATTTTGAATTCGGTTCTTTTAATTTGAATAACCAAATTAATGGACTATGATCAGTGAAGATGGTAAATTTTCTTCCAAATAAATATGGGCGTAAGTACTTACAAGCTCAAACTATAGCTAGTAGTTCTTTTTCTATCGTGCTATATCGTTGTTCTGGTTCATTTAATGTTCGCAATGCATATGTGATTGGTTTGTCTGACCCGATAGGACCTTGCGAAAGGATTGTTCCTAAAGCGATGTTGGATGCATCTGTGGTCAAGATAAATGTTTTCGAAAAATCGGGGTACTGCAGAAATTAATAAGTTCTTACAGGTGTTAAAAGCTGAAATGAAATTTTGATCGTAAATAATTTTAGCGTTCTTTTTCAAACATTGGGTTAAAGGTTTTGTTATTTTAGCAAAGTCTTCTATAAATTTCCTGTAATAGCCCACTAGGCATAAGAAGCTTCTAATCTCCTTTGTTGTTTTAGGAATAGGACATTTTTTTTATTACATTGATTTTATCGGGATTTGGTTTGACTCCGTCTGTAGTTATTTGATGTTCTAAGTAGCTGACTTCTTTTCTTAGAAACTCTGTTTTGTCAAGTTGAATCTTGAAATTTGATTTTCTTAAACGTTCAAAAACAGAACTTAATCTATTTATATGTTCTTGCAATGAGGTACTAAAAACTACAATGTCGTCTAAATAGACAAGACATATTTCGTTTTGGAGACCTCTCAGAATGTTATCCATGACACGTTGAAACGTGGATGGAGCGTTTTTTAGTCCGAAGGGCATTCGTTTAAATTCGTAGTGCCCGTTTTCGGTCGAGAAAGCTGTTTTCTGCACGTCCTCCGGATCATCAGAATCTGATGAAATCCATTAGCTAAGTCAAGAGTCGTAAAATACTGACTTCTTCCTAGTTTATCAAGAATTTCAGTAATTAATGGTAAGGGGTATTTATCGTCAATTGTGAACTCATTTAACTTCCGATAATCAATGACTATCCTCCATTTTTTTCTTTCCTGAAGCGTCACACTTCTTTGGAACAATCCAGATGGGACTGGACCAGGGTGATACTGAATCTTGTATGATGTTTTGGTCTAAGAGTTTTTTGATTTGTGTTTTTACTTCGACCTTGTGGATTTCAGGATAGCGATAAGTTTTCGTGAATATTGGGGATTCATCGGTCACATTAATTTTATGTTGAACTTGGTTGGTAAATGTCAGCGGTAGTTGATTATTGTAGAATATGTCACGGTATTCGTGGGCTAATTTCCTGATCGCTTGCTTATCATCTAGGTTGCAATGTTCTAACCGAAGGTTTTTTAGGTTTGATTTTAGGATGTTATCTTGTTTCTGGTTTAAGTTTATATCTGTTTCCATTGTTTCAATGAAACTTAATTTGTTAGTATTTATGCTCTCAATTGAGAATGGTGCATTGATTTCTATATCGACTGTTTTAGTATTAGAATTAATAATGATGGTTATTGCAAAATGGTTTTTTTACATTTACAACAGCACGGGGCGATTCTACTTGATGTTCGAATTATATATAATCTATAATTCCTAATCCTTCGTTGTAATTTACTGGCAATTTTACAATCTGTTGAGTTCTTGCAGGTATAGTTAAAGTATAATTTTTGTTTTGCAAATTATTATTTAATTTTGTTAATTCTTCAGTTTCATAAATTATGGGGATTTTAGCATATGGGGTAATTATAAATTTTGAGTCAAGATTTACTGAAGTTTTTAATTGTTTAAGTAAATCTATTCCGATAAGTCCATCGTATTTTTCGCTAAATTTAAATAAATAGAATTGATGCGTTTCGCAAGTTTTAAAAATGTTAAAAATCGGTACAATCATGACTTCATCATGGTAGCTTGTGTCATGAGCAGTTTGAATATTAAAGTTTTCTTTAAAAATATATTGTTTATAGAATTTATGAGCTAATTTTGGATCAATAAGGCTTCGTGAACTGCCTGTATCGATAAGAAAATTTGCATTTATTTCTGGAATAAAAATGTACGGTAAATTAGCTTTAACTAAGTTTAAATTTATTATGTCGGGTTGCTTGTAAAGTTGTCTTGACGAAAATTTACATTAGCATTATTTGGTGGAAAATAGTTGTTACTGTTTGGTAATGGTTGTTCTAATAATTCATTGTATTCGCAATAATTTTCTTGCGGATATGAATAATTTTCATTGTACTCATTATAGGCATCATCTTCTCTCTGTGGGTTTTGTTGAGAATATTCAAGATTTTCAGTAAATTCTGTTTCATCATATAAATTTTCTTGTAGTTGCTCAGATTGATTAACATCTTGCAAAAATAATTCTGTATGCGTAAAGTTTCTATTTGGTTGAGTTGGGTGTCGTCTAATATTACCAGATAACGTGTCCATAGGTTCAGGATTAAATCTTTTTTGAAAATTTTGGTTTTCAAACTGTTTATTTTGATTATTATTTTGGGTCAAATATTGATTAGGCCTTTGTGAAAAGTGCGGGTGTTTTTGAGTTGGGAAATTATTGTTTGGTTTTCATTGCATTTGGGGCCTTTGAATGTAATTTGGTTGTTGAAAATTACTTGGAAAAAATTGTCTTTGATTAGACGATTGAAAATTTGGTTGTCAAAACTGTTGTTTTTGAAATTTCGGTTGGAAGTTTAAGGGTTGTTGTATTTTTTGAATGTTTTGGTTAATTGGGTTTATTTGCTGAAAAGGTTTAAACGTATTTTGGGAATCGAGAGCATTACCTCTATTCTAGCTGTAAAGAAAGTTTTCTTCCTCTATCACCAAAGCCATAGCTCTTTCTAAAGTATAAAGGTTTCTTAAACGTACATTGTTTTGAATAGGACCTGATAATCCTCTTATAAAAGTTGTTAATGCAAGGTTATCATAATTCTGTAGTTTAATAATTTTTTCTTCGTTGGGTATCACTAAAGTATTTAGTTTGGAAATTATAAGACTTCTTGCGTCTTGGCAGCGCATGCCAAAAGTATAAGGTGTTTCGCTTTTAAAAGGGTGTAGTGTAATTAGATCTTGTATCAAGCAATCTATGTTGCGTTGATCACCAAAACTTAAATTTAAAGATTGTTTGATTTCAAGCCAAGTTCTCAACTCTGTTCTTGAACCAATTAAACTTAAGGCTCGTCCTGTTAGTTTGCCAATAATAGCTCGCAAAATAAAATTATCTAGTGGCAAGTTATTTTCATCAGAGAATTCATTTATTACATTCTCACAGCTATCAATAAAAATTCCCAAAGTGTGGGGGTTTCCTTCATAACTAGATATTCTATCGATGTACAATTTTAATAATTGGTAATTGACTAGTCGTGCCATTTCAATTAATTAATAAAATTATTTTAATTTTAATAAAGTTACGTATAATTACTAATTAGTATTTAATATAGACTTTCCGAATATTATATATATATATATTTATTATTGATTTTTCCTTATTGCAATTTGGGAAAATAAAAATATAGGAAAATGTTTCGACTTACAGTAGCAATATAATAAGTATCTTCATCGTAGTTAAGTATTCCTTATTTTACTTTGTTCCAGTGGGATGTCGGCGATTGTTGTCCTCTATCTCTGGTATGGTTGGAATTGGTTTTTTTTGTCCTTCTCCAATGGTGTTGTTAGAAGTGGCTATGTTGTCCTCTTCTACTCGTGTTGATGGAATCGGCTATGTAGTCCTCCTCCAGTGGTGATGTAGTTCTCCAGTATTTTTTGTAATTAGTTGTTCTCTCCGGTGGGTGCACTTTGTTCTTTTTGTTTTCACCAATAAACCGTAAAAACGGACCGATTTCGCGATTTATAGACAATATCGTTTGGTGATCCTACCGACTGCGCCAATTTTGATAACGCCCTTTGGAGATGGTTTTTTAAAAAAACAATTTTATTACAATTTAATTGAATTATAATTTTAATATTTCGATCTGGAGCTCTGAACATACACTGAGCTAAATAATGTGTTACAAATCTTTATATAAACTAAAACTGATTACTAAGCTTAATCCATATAAGGAGTGCAGCTGCACTACGAATAATGTTTCTTTGTCTATAATGCTCAGCTTTGCGTCTCCGATGCACGTGTTAATGATGCTGACCTAGCGTCTGCTATGGGGACCCTTTGTTCAGTGATTTATAACTCGCTTAACACGCATCCTTGCTTTGCTCATTTCTTTCGATTTTTTGTTGATAATTCTTACTATGTTTCTTTTTTCTGTGTGCATAATTTTAATTATTAATGAAGTTGAGAAAGATGAAGCAAGAAATAAATAACATTCTTTCTCAACTTCATTCTCTTCAATTTCCATATATCTTCTTTTTTGGTTCTGTCAAATGCTTTTTTGAGGTCAATGAAGCATACGTGCATTACTATATTTTTTTTATTGTCATTTCACTTACTTATCTTATTATAAATATTAGATCTTGTGTGCTTCTTTCTTTTCTAAACTAACATTGGCTGTCCGTTATTGTATTTTCTAATTTGTCTTTCTTTTTTTTTATAGTTTTTGTTAATATCTTGCTTGGTATGTTCGTTTGTGTGATTTCTCTGTAGTTTTTACATTTCCTTTTATCTTCTTTTTTTATGTGTTTTATGTATGATGGTCAAGGCGTTTGTTCCAGGGTCAATTGATTCTTCTTCATCTCTACTGTTGCCTTCTTGCTTTTTATTATTTATGTTATTTTATTGATAATTATTATTAATCTGCTTGCTTGTACATTAAGACTCTAACTAACTTTTGGTTAAAAAATGTTGCTTTTTATACAAGTGATTCTTCTTTGGTAAACTGCATTTTGGTTAGATTTTCTTTGCTGCTGATCTCCGATTAGCTGTTCTTGGTGTCATTGGGTAACGCCAAGTTCATAGAATTAATCCCTTTTTCCTTCCTCTTTGACAATGAAATAATTAAAAATTTGTAGTAGCCAAAGACTGTTGATGTAGAATTTTGCCGGTGATTAGTAGTGCTGGACTTTGATCCAATAATAACGTGTTCTCGCTGATGTAATATTTTTTTTTACACTGATTTACTTATTGGCCAACATCATCATGTTTTCTAAGTAGTATTTGGAGACATATCTTTGTGGTTAGCGGCTTGTTTTTATTTTGCTTGCTAAAACCCCTTGTTTTTTTACTTGTTTCTTTGAATCATTCTAGTTGCTGGATTTGCGCAGGTTGTATCCTAACATTAGTTGGCAGGGTGTGCTTCCTGATGCGGCGTTTGTGCGACGGTTGTTGTGTAATGTGGCTCTTATCAGCAACTTGTGCCACTGTTTTTGGGATTCTCTTTCTTTAGCTTTGACGGGGTTATTTTGTGAATGATAGGTTGCCGTTATATGGTGAATAGTTTACCAAGTTTTTACCGCTTTGCTGTAGGTTTTGCTGACAAACTGCGAGTAGTTTCAGTTAAGATTATCTTTTGAAAACCATAACGATAGAAAAACAGTCTTTCATAAATCTAACAGTGGCTTTACTGGTGGCTGCTCGTATTGCCTTATCCCACCTTGTGCATAATTCATGCACTTTAAAGCGTACCTTATTCCGGCCCGTGTTGTTTTCAAAAGCTTTCTGTAATTTAAAGCTAACCGCTTCCAAGGTATATCGATTGGGTCAAATAAAAAATGGCTTTTGATTTTTTTTTTGCGGCAGACTACACATCCTTGAACAAATATCAGCACGTCTTTGTGTATCTTTGGCCAGTGGTATGATCGTAGGATGTTGGCGACGGTTTTGTCTTGGCGTGCAATATTAATTTGCTAGGCTGCTAGTGGTACCACAATATTAGGTCGTGGCTGTCAAAGGTTTAGTATAACTCCCCAGCTTTGCTTAACTGGTAATCCAAATTGTCATTTGGTGGTTTATCAAAATTGTTCTTTATTGCTTTTAAGGCACGAGTGTGTGGGCACTCTTATTGTGCCCGCTTCACTGCTTCTGACAGCATTTTAGACACCCAAATTGTAATTCAATGGCGGTTTAGATGATATGGTTAAACCAAATGTTTGTAAAGAGTCTTTATTGATGTTTTGCCAACATGTTTATAGAGATTGGTGATACCATCCTATCGGCGTCATTTAAGTCTTGACTTACCAATCATCAGGTTTTGGGTTTTAAGACAATGCTTTTGGTTAAAAATTTATGGTGCTGGGTACATGTTCTATGCTGTAGCTAAACTTCTCTAACCTTAATGCTCTTTAAGTAAATTTTGACTTAAAATGTTTTTTGATGGTCCAGACTAACAAAATGCACTTCAGCTCATTGGAATCTTTTGGTAGATAGTCAGTCCTGAACTTGTATATGAAATGATATGGCGTTTCAGTATTTTTTTTTTATATAATATTGCGTTTATTTTAGCTTTACATGCATTGGTTTCCCCCACGTAGTGAGCGTGCAAGTTTTAATGTTTGGTCCATCAAGGTTTTTACTATTTTAAAAGCTTTGTCCGTTTCCTGTGACCATTAGAAGAGCACTTTGTAGCTGCGTTATTAGTTTGCTTGCTTGGGCAAAATTGGGGTTGTACTTCCGTAGCCAAGTGATTTTATGAATTTTTGGTAGTATTTTCAAATCAGTTTTAAATAACTTTCTATGGGTTGGTTTTCTCCGGCCGTGATGTTATAGCCCAAGAATTTTACCTCTTCTTGTGGAAATGCACCCTTTGCCGTTTTTCTGCAGGCCTTTCCGTAGGTGGTTTAAATGTCTGTTTATAGTTTTTGAGTATACTATGATGTTATTCAAGTAAACCAATGTAAAGATGCTTAACAGTTAGGCGAGCTTTCTAGATATAAACTTTTGAAAGGTTTTTGGGGCGTTTTCAATCCAAAAAACATCACTCGGAACTAATTGGTTTTACCATCCGGAGCGGCAAACGTGGTGAAGTGTTTGCTTATCTTTCACATTGGTATTTGTTAATATTCTAGACTATATTTTATTAAAAATGCGTGCAGTTCCAAAATTTTTTAATGTTTCCTTAATACGAAGTAGTTGTGCTGCTTTGTCTTGTTTTGCATTGTTTATTTTACAAAAGTTTATGCTGAATCTTATCGAGCTCTCTTTTTTTTTGTATCTGGATGTGATGGGTCACTGTTTTAGTTATTGCTTGTGTTTGGTCTTAATGACGTTAATTTTTTAGATAATCTTGCGCAGCTTTAGATCTTTGGACTAAAATTTGGTCAACTTTGGTAGAATTGTTGTTTTGTCTGTTGTTTTCTAGTAAACAGTTTTTGGCGGTTTCTGTCAAAATGAATGCAGCGGCGGGGATAATCCAGATTGACATTCTTATCTTTTAGCCGAGGGTGGCCCAATATTGGGTATTTGCCTAATTGTGGAGTGATCAACATTTGAAAGGTTTGTGTTTGATTGCTTTATTGAATATTGACGATGGCCTCTCTTGTGACTTTTAGTTTTAAGGCGGGATCTGTTTGAAAATATATTTTGTGGTCTCCTAGCTTTGAGGTAATAATATTTTGCAAAAAATTTTGCATGCCTTTAGTCTATAAGTCTATAAGTGCTTTTATCATTTTTTTTATTGAAGTTAATTTTAATCCTAAGAAGTTGCAGTGTCAGAATAGTAATTTCTACGCTTGTTGTATTGTTTTCTTTGATTTTAAAACTAACAAAGATGTCAAAGTTATCAACCAATCTTTAGGCGTTTTTTGAACCGGGTTATTTGCTCCTGGTTCTTTTCCTTCTTTCAATGTTCTTTTTGACATGTTTGCTCAATCCATCAGACTTTTTAGAGTATAAAATTCCAGAATGTCAGGAACCAAAAAGGAGTGAAAACAAACAAAAAGTAAAATTGACACTGACGAGAAAAAAATAAAAATAAGCGTCAAAGGCAAGAATGAGTAAACTTCTCAAAACATTGCTAAGAAATTATAGGTAAAAGTGCATCGGTGCACATTGTCTTGGGTAAAAAGTCGTGTATCTTAATAGGTCTACCTGAAACAATAAAAGTAAAATGGAGTAAGATAGGTGTTATGCGCTAAACTGAAGAAGGACAATTTTTGGATGAGTTTGATATAAAATTAAAATGATAAGGTGAATAAAAACGTGTTTAAATATGCAGTGTTAACTTTACCTACAATCAGTTGGATGAAGCGCCTAACTTAAATTTTAGCGCATAAATTGTTGCATTTATTAATTCAGGACATTGGTGTAGTACATGATTAGTGTCTATATAAACCATAATTACATTTAATATGAGAGTGTGGGTGGCCTTGTCAGTATCTACAGCGCATCCATTCTTTCAATTAACGGGTGCGATATTATATATACTCAGATGCAAAAAAAACGGGTCACTAGGTATTTTTTTGCAAAAAACCCGAGTAATTTTTATTTATATAACTTCTAATGTTTTACAATCAAAAAGACCACCAGGATGTACAAAAAACAACATATGGTACTAATGAACATTAATAAGCAAAATCGATAATGTACACACAAAACAATATGCATTTTTGCAAGATATACTTAACAAATAATATAATAATGAAAATTTCAGTTGAATAAGATTTTAATACTTTGTATTGCCTCTTCAAGCTCTAACTATTACCTGCATACGGCGGCTTATGCAACTAATAAGCTCACAAATATGATTTTGTAAAATATTCTGCCATTTTTCCCGAAGTGCCACACAAAGCTCGATTATTGTGGTTGGTGCAACTGCACGTCCCAAACATGTTCTATAGAATTTCTATCTATCTATTTCTACATGCAGGCCAGTTGAATTTTTTAATTTGAAGATTCTGTGACGCACCTCGCAGAACGCTGTCTTGCGTTTTTCTGCATCAGAATAAAGCCATCGCCGATAAATGAAGCAAATGGGACTACGTAATTTTCCAAAACCTCCTCAATAAACCGCTGTGCAGTCAGCAATCTTCCATTAATGACAATTAATTTGGAGGTGAATGCTTGTCATTGATATTCCTGCCCATACCATCAGGGAACTTCTACCATGGCTAAGCCGGGGCTTAAATGTGCATTTTGCAAATCGTTCTCCCGTTTGTTTTTATACTCGTTCTTTTCCATCTGGCAAATGTAGGCAGAATCTAGACTTGTCAGTAAACAGTACAGACTTCCATTGTGCTAATGTCCAATTTTGGACCAGCTGCTGGTCTACAAAATTTTAAGCCAGCTTCTTGCAATTTTCGACGAACTGTTCACACACTCACCGCTGTACCACGAACTTCACGAAGTTGGTTTCTGATTCCACTGAAGTCACATGACAATTTCGTCGAGTAGTACAAACGATAGATCGGTCGGTAGCAGTCGTTTTTTGTTTCCTGTTAGGTACCAGCCTATGAGTGTTTCTGCCGGTCTCCTTAAACTGCTGAAATGCTTTTTGGACGGTAGAAAAATTGACATAAAGAAATCTGGACACATACCGCTGGTTTCTTCGATCTGCTACAAGAGCAACAACTTTTGCACAATCTTCAGCACTTAGAACCATAATCGACACACCAATCTACCCTAAGAATAACAGTTAATCGAAAACAAACAAGTCAACTCAGTAGCCAATTTGATCCTCTGTGCATAATGCCGAATGAGCAATAGGTAGTGAAGAACGCATACTTTTAAATTTTATTTTTGCTTATTAATGTTTATTAAATAAACTGATAAGTTTCTACATCCTACATCAGGATATAAATATAAAGCATTTATTAGAAACTAGACTGCATCACAATATTTGAATGAATGAGTGATTTACCCGGTAGTTTAACTTTAATTGTGTATAATTCAAGACAAACTTCCATTTTTAATTTGTGTTGCTGGCGTCGCCTTCGAAAGTTGAATGGTCCTTGCCGACGGGCAAGGAGTATGACTACGGTATGTCTGTGTTTTGTGTAGGACCCGGTGGTAGAGTTTTCAAAGTGTGCAAAGACCTCATCTTGCTCACGGATGAGGTGCAAGGCCGAAGACGTGGTGACAACTCTAGAAATTGTTACCTGTCGGTGTGGACCGCCGCGTGTTGCTAAACAAAAGTGCAGTGTTTGGCAGACTAAGAAGTAATGTGGTTTCCTCTTGTCGATGCTGATAGTGTTTTGTCGCCGATGTGTACATTAAACTCTGACTAACTTTTGGCTGAAAACTGTTGTTTTTTTTATACCTGCGCTATCCAAATGAGTTTTGTTTCAAGCGATCTCATTGGTGGACTGCATTTTGAGTTGGATTTTGCTTGTTGCTAGTGGATAAAACCCAGTTTATGGCATCAATTCCTCTTTTTTTCTTTAACGCTGGCATCATCAAAAGTTGGTGGCGGCCAAAAACCGTTGATGTAGATCTTTGCTGGTGATCGGTAGTGCTGGTCCTTTAATCAATAATAATGCGTTTTAGTTTTTTTACGCGGCCACGCACCATCACTATGTCTTTCGACTGGTATTTGAGAACAACATCTCTTTGGGGGTAGTGGTATCTGCCATGTCTTTGATTACCCTGCTGGAGCATCTGGCTTTGACTTTTCCTTTTTAGCATCCCAGTCACCTGGTTACTGCAAGTATTTCAGCATCAGTTGATTGGGTGTGCATCCTGTTGCGCCGTTTGTGCAACGGTTGTTGTGGAATGTCGCCAGTGTCAACAACTTTTGTTACTGTTTCCGATTTTTTTTTCTTTTAAGACCCGGGTACTTTTTTTAACTACGCGTGCTTTCTCTTTATATGGTTGGCTTGTGGGTGATAAGTTGCCATGGAGTGGTAATTTTCATTTCTTTACCGGTTTAGCGAGGGTTTCAAACTGAAGACTGTTATCAGTTAAAATTTTCTTTGGAAAGCCATTGCAATGCAATAAGCAATTAGTCTTTTTTTAAGTTTGACGGTGGCTTTGCTAGTGGCTGCTGGTACGGGGGTTGCCTCAACTTACCTTGTGAAAATACCATTCACGTTAAGGCGTACTTGTTTATGCCCCGTGTCGTTGCATAAAGCCCAATGTAATTTAAAACCAAACATGGTTTTCCGGTTAGGTGGCTACTAATTGGGCAAAGCTTGGTTTTGTTCGGCGGCAAACCACACATTTTTAAACCAATGTCTGTACGGTCTTGTGTATCTTTAGCTAGTGGTACGACAGTAGGATGTTAGCGACGGTTTTGTATTGGTATGGGTGTCCGGCAGTTTTTTTTCCTATGATGGTGTGCAATGACAATTTGCTAGGCTGCTGGTGGTATCATTAATTGGGCACGGTTGTCGGAGGTTTAGTGTAACTCCGTAGTTTTAATAGCAGTTGAAATAATATGGTCGGGCTAGCTGTTTGTACCAACAACTGATAGTCTGTTCTTAGAGTGAAGACTTTATTTTACTTTACTCTAGCTTGTTAGAATGGATTTGTTCTGGCAGTCTGTCAGTCTTAAACTGGCATATGAAATGATGTGGCGCCTTAGTCTTTCTTCAGTTTTAAGAGTTGGTCTATTATATAAGGTTTTTTTTATTTTCAAAAACTTTGTCTATTTTCTGAGAAAATTGGTGCTTTGTAGCTCTATTAGTAGTTTGAGCAAACTTAGGGGTGTACTCCAGTAGCCAGGTGCATCATCTCTTCTCCCGCCGTGATGTTATGGCTCAAGTAAAATTTTCTTTTTGTCCAAATGCACAATTTGCTCAATTACATTTTAGGCCGTTTTCCTGCAGGCGTTTCAGTGTTTTTTGTAAGTGATTTAGATGTTTGTTCATGGTTTCCAAGTATACTATGATGTCATCCAAAAATACCAACGTAAAGGTGTATAACAATTCGGCGATTAATTTCTGAAAGGTTACCGGAGCGCTTTTCAACTCAAAAAGCATCACTCAAAATTGATAGGTACCACCATCCAAAGATCCAAATTAACAAACGTGGTGAGGTGTTTGCTAGTGTCTTTCATTGGTTTCTTTCAATATCTAGAGTGCAAGTCTATTTTGGTAAAGATTTGTGCTGCTACAAAATTGTTTAATGTTTCTTGGATACAAAATAGTTATGCTGCATTGTCTTAAGTTGCATTGATCACCTTTTTTTCTTGCAAAAGTTTATGCAAATTCTTCCGTGCCACCCTTTTTTTGTAGTAATGGGTAAAATATGGTGTCTAATAAAACAAAAATTGCGTTAGTTATTATCAAATTTTATGAGGAACTGCACACTTTGACGATATTCAACTATAACATCACATCCAGAACCATCCTGAACATGGGCTCAAAATATATACTAGATATCACAACTTTTGAAGTCATATACGCACTTAGCAGAATGAAAAATAGAAAGGCTAAATAACAACCGAAATGGTAAAACTAAAGGAAAGCACTCTCAAAAAAGCACTTGTTATACTACTAAACAAATGCCTATCGGAGGAGAAAATACCTAAGGTTTAGAAAAACCAACAAGACAGGCGGGCTGTTGAAAGAATTTCGGAAATCTGGATCACCTACAAACTCTGCGATCAATTATAGAAAAGGCAACAGAATATAATGAACTATTACATCTGGCATTCATAGATTATTACAAAGCCTTTGACAGCATCAAAACCTGTTTTTTTTTTCTCTGCGATGGTCAATGCCAGGATCAATTTTAGATATTTCAAGATCATCAAAAACATAGAAATGGAAATGGGCGGGGCACTTTGCTAGACAAGACTCAGAAAGATGGACAAACAAAATAATGAACCGAAGATCACAAAAAACACAACGAGGTAGAGGAAGACCACAAATGCAATGGGAGGATGACATCAGGATAGTAGCAGGAAGATAATGGATAAGAAGAGCACAAAACAGCAGAAAATGGAAGAATTTAGAAAAGACCTATATTCAGCAGTAGATGTTAAGTGGCTAAATAATAAAAAAAAAATTGGATGTCTATACAAGCATTTTATGCTTTAATCGGATGTGATGGTTATTAGTCTTTGGTATTAGATGAAAACGGCGCTAAATTCTTGAATAATCTTGCGCAACTCCGGTTCTTTAGGCTATGTTTTAGTCGAGTTTGGTAGGGTTGTTAGTTTGCTTGATGGATGGGTGTTTTTCTAGTAGATGGTAGCTTGGCAGCTATTATCAAAATGAATGCAACGGCGTGTATAATCCAGATTGGTTTTGTTATCTTTCAGCTAAAGGTAGCCCAATATCAGATCTTTGTCTAATTATGGAATGATCAACATTTGTAGGTTTTGTGTTTGTTTGCGCATTTGAATAATGATGGTATCCTCTTTTGTTTTGCAGCAGGATCAGCTTAAAAAATATATTTTGTGGAGAAAGTTAAATATTGGGTTTTACTAGACTGGCCTAGTGCATTTTTCATTACTTTTTTTTACAATTTGGACCCTTTAGTAGAATGCAAAAACTAGCTATGATTAGCGCGCAATATGATCTCCAACTAAACACTGACAAAACCAAAGATGATAATTGACAGAGCGAACAACAATATGACCAACGTTTATGAAATAGCGGGTTTCAAAGTCGTAGACAACTTCAACTACTTTGGATCTATGCTAAGCAACAACGGAGGCAGCGAGACCAAAATACGGAGAAGAATAGCCATCGCACCACCCCCAACCAAACTCACTATCGAGAGACACCAACATCACAAAGAACACAAAGCTAAAACTAGTCGAGACACTAATCTTCCCCGCTGCAACATATGCCGCCAAAACATAGACTCTAAAAAATTTGAATGTGAGTATACCGTCATGTTCTAAGAGTTTTTTGGTCAGAACATCGCACCAACAAATCCGTTCTAGAAAAACTAAAAATAAAACTCTGTCTCACATGCAAGATAAATTGTGCATATCTCCAATACTTAGGCATTATACCCATAAGAACTGGGAAGATAAAAAATCTTATAATAGAAGGGAAACAACCAAGAGGCAGACCGCCAACTCGATTGGCGGACCGTATAAAAAACTAGCCGGAATAGGATTACACAAAACGGTCTAAAAAGCTCAAGATATAATTAATTGAAGAGCCGTTGTCGACTCTGATAAATTGATGTCACCAAACCCCCACGGAGGGTAAATGGACAGAGGAAGATAAGAGTGCTGCCTGTCGTAACAAAAGCGTTTTACAGGTTTTTTGGGCTGGTAGTATGTTGTTATTAGAACACCGCCAATTTGCGCCAAAATAAGATTGGCATATCTTTGAAGCAATTTCAGATTAATGTTGCAATAACTTGGCAGAAACATTTGTTTGAATTTTTGCTCAAATTGTTTGGCATTTCTACAAAGGCTTCGAAGTAAGATTGCATGTTTTAATGTTTTTGGCACTTGGTAGATAGCGAAGTGCGCCTTCAGTTTTTCAAAGGTAGGCTTTCTGCCTTGGTTTTAATTTATTGACTTGACTTTGAGATTTTTTTTAAAGTAGCTGCCAATTGTTTTAAATCATCGGCCTTATCGTCTATAATATATGTCATTCCATGTCCAGCTGAATTTTTCCTTTGGTGAACGCGGGGTATTGTGCTTGTTTTGGCATTTTTGCACTGAAAAAGGAGACGGTGTTGTCACGTATCAACAAATGTTTATGGTTTTTGTCGTGTGATTGTGTTTTCTGTGGGGCTTGATGGAGGAGTTTTCCGGACCTTATTTTGTCAACAGCTGAAGTACAAAGTAGACATGGCAATGACCCTAGGAATTGCTCCGTAATGGTGTGGGCCGCCGCGAGCTGCCAGACAAAGGTGCGATGTCTGGCAGCGGATGAGGTAGTGTGATCCCGCACAAGAAACGTGTGTGGGCCCCAAAATAATAGCCAGGCTGTTTTACGTGAACACTTAAACCAAAATGTCATTTTTACTGATGAGATACAGACAAATACGATAAGAATCTGAGCAACTTTAAGCAAAATCAACAAATGTATGATGTTAGAAGCTACTTTAAATAAAAGGAATCAACAAGAAGAACCCAGCTGTTGTTGCATATTGGTACGCTACATCCTGATAGGACCACCATCTCCACCGAAAACAGTTTTAACGTACTCTAGCCGCATTCAAACAATAACCAAATATGGTATTGACACTGGGTCTGTCATACCAGGCAACTAAAAAAATAAATTTATGTCTAAGAAAAATTCGTTTAACAAACAACCCAGCAATCAGAATCAACAACCAGTCAGTTCAAATTAACAACAAAACATTTTACTAGAATTATTGCCGAAAATACGACTACGTGCCTAAAGATTTTGCTGTACTAGTATATATGTAAGTGGGAAGAAATTTGTGCTCGACAACACAAGGTTGGAGAGAAGTCTGCTATTTACTTGAAACTAATACTACAAAACTCGCGTAATAAGTTTGTAGGACTCCGTGATTAGTTATTCTGATCCCTCGTCAGATTACTTTCCTCCAGGTTACACAATTTAATTAAAAAAGGATTTTTTTTGTTGAGATTCTATTTAATTTCTTAATGCTGCTTGCCTAACATATAAACATCCATGCTTTTCGCATCGCATATATTTTTCATTATATTTAAAATTTAATATTATTTAAATATATTTGAAATGTTTATTTAATTGCTATCTTATAACGTGTTACGCATTATTAGAATAGCATGGCACGCTATATAGAAAATAACAAACAAAAAGAGAAAAAAAAATACCCGACGGCCTTAATATTGCGTCTAATAAATAATCATTGAATTTAAATAATTATTTAAATTATTTCTTTTGATGGAGTGTGCTTTACAAATACATAATATCCGTACTTAATAATGTATAAACTAATATACATATATTATTTTCCCTTCGGTTGGATTCAACATTAAAATGACTAGATTATATTAGCGCTCGGTCAATTGCGTTGCGCGAGACTCGTGGAAGGATTCAGATTCCAGGCATTTTACGTGTAACAATTGTGCGCTCGGGGTTGCATATATTAAAGTACCGGTTGTTTAATTAAATAAATATTAACCATTGATTATACTATTACATACTACAACTAATTATAATCATTTGTAGGGGATAGAGATAGGGATAGGAAAGATTATTTAGGTTTATTTAAGTTTGTTTATGTTTTATTAAGTTCACCAGACACATCAAAATATAATTGGATATTAAATATACAACAAAATTGCTAGCTATTTGACCGGAATGACCATACGAATCTTACTGAAAGTTTCTTAAATTTTATTTGACATAAAGAACAAAAGTTTTTAGACAGACTTTAAATAAACAAAATATTATTTTGGTTTCTTTTGATCTTTACTATCATCTTTTAAAACGTAGAATTTTTTTTTTATTATGACCTTGTTTACTTTATTATGCAACTGTTTATATTAATGAAAAATGTAAATTTATTTACAAAAAAAACAGCTTAAAATCATTTATATTTCAATCTTCTTTAATCCTAACCAAACTCCTCCTATAGCTGATATAGTAAAAATTTGCCTCTTATCAAGCTTAACAGGCAGCACCGTTTTCTCAACTACAGTAATTTCAAAATGTTGAAGAATGTAATAAAATACAGCTTTAGTTTCCATCAAAGCAAATCTATATCCAATACACTTGCGAGGCCCAGAACCAAACGGCAAATAAGTATATGGTTTAATATTATGTATATTCTCCTCACTGAAGCGATCCGGATTAAAACAATCAGGATTAGGATAAAATTCAGGATTATAATGTAAAGCAATTATTGGTAAGCAGATTATATCACCAACGTTTACATGTACTGGTGATTCACCCGGATGTTTAGCTTCAATTGTGTATGGTTTAACGCAAACCCTATCGGCTCCTATAAATGGAGGCCATTTCCTCAATGTTTCTAAAATGATTAAAATTATTTTTAACAATATAATAGAAACAAATTTACCTGATATAACCATATCCAAATATTTCATCGTGGATAAATCTTCATAGCTTAAATTATCATTACAAGCTTCTTTAGTTTGTTTAATTTCATTTCTCAATTTTTCCTGGACATTAGGATTAATAGCCAATTCGTATGCTACAAAGGACATTAATGTTGATACCGTATCAAATCCAGCAAAGAAAAATGCAAATGCTTGTGCTGCAATATCAAAATCTGTAATTTCTTTTTTGGATTTAGCATCAATTTTATCAGTTTCTTGTTTTAAGCATTCTTTTTTGGCTTCCATTAATAAGTGAATCATATCAGGTCTAATTATATGTTGCTTTTCTCGTACTCTTAACGTATCTTTGACTATGGTTTGGAAAAAATTTGATACAGCTTCACTAAACAGATTAAATTTCAATATCTATAAAATAGTTCCGTAATTATTTTAATTAAACATTAGTATAAGAATTTACTTTAGCAATTGTAGGAGACCAAATAAATATATAAATTTTTAATATTCTCCAAAATTTACTAAAATCGCTTGCTTCAATACCTTTTAGGTAAAATTCATTGTTGCGTTCTTTTAATGAGTCGCAATTGATGCCAAAAGCGCAGGATGCTATGATATCGTTTGCATAACGTGTGAACGAATCTTTTATATTCATAACAATTTCATTTTGATTTTGTTGCAAATAGTGTTTGGTGTATTGTTTTGCGCAGTCGTTAATTAATGTAAACATACTGCGCATTTTGCTGCTTGTAAATGCTGGACTTAATGTTGATCGCATGTCTCTCCAATTATCACCTGAAAAAATAGAGCAATAATAGATAATTATAAAAAATATTAGAGGTTATCTAAAGAAGTCAATAAACTATCTATTCATGAAAAGTAATTGTTTAAAATGTTTTTCAAATTACAATTTAAAAATGTTAGTGAAGTGTCAAAACCGATGTCAAAAATTCAACTAACAAATTATATAAAATATCAAATTGTTATAAAAAAATGTATTGGTATACATTTAGCTGTCAATTGTCAAAATGCTATAGAACAATGCTTTCAACAGTTTACAATGTTTTTAAAGCGTAACAATTTTGTGAACATGAAAATGTGGTCAACTATCAAAATGTTAATAAAACAATGTTATTTGTAAAACTTTGTCAAAACAATCTAAATGCTTTCAAAACGTTATTTTCAAAAAAATACTTGTTTAGCATCAAAGTGACTATAAAAGTATTGTAAGCTGATTTAATGTTAGAGAATGTCACTTAAAAGTTGTCAGCTGTCAAAATGTGTCAATAGACAGTCTATAATGGTTTCAAAACGTAACATTATTGTTAAAAACATTGTCAACTATTATACTAACATGAATAATGTTGTAAGCTGTCAAAATGTTGACAAAAAATTTATTTGCAAATGTTTGTTAATAAACAGTCTAAATGCTATCAAAATATCATTGTCAAAAATATTTGCTTAGGCAATAAATATTTTAAGCAATCAAAAAGTTTTTTGTCAAAATGTGTTTTTAAAGTCAGTTGTCAAAATTGGTATTATAATGTAACATCATTGTCAAAAAACATTTATAAAATTTTGTTAGTATTAATGTTTCCAAATGTTTTCAAAATATCTTACATCATTGTCAAAAACACTTTGTTACGGGCTCGGTTACTTGCAACCTAATCCACCAATTACAAACAAACAGAAGGTATAAAACTATATACAATAATGAAAAAATTCAGGCAAGCTTATTAGACTTGAGTAAGGCTTTCGATTGCATTTACCACTTGACGCTACTCGATAAATTAAATTAATATGGCGTACACGGTATAAAACTGTTAAAATCTTGTTTTCATGAAAGAAAATAATACGTATTTTAGAATAATCAATACTCTAAAGTTGCTACCGTAGAACATTGTGTACTTAAAAGTTTCCTTCTTGGCCTTTTTTTTTAAATGTGTATATCAATAAATTTATACGCAAATGACTCAACAGTATTACATAAATCAAATGATTATGTGATTAAAACTGCAACAGCTTTATTTTTGCACTTATGAAGTACAGTCTGCAAATATGCTGGGTATACATATAAGTGAAGATCTGAAATGGAACACTTATATTGGGAAGCTTAAGAATAAAATATGCGCCGCTGTATACGCTAATAGAAAAATTCGAAGCTCAGAAACACTATACGCTTGTAGCTAGCATTTTGCAATTTCCTTGCTGTAGCACAGTATGAAATTCTATTCTGCAAAGGATCTTATTTAATGAAGGATATTTTTATTTTGCAAAAAAAATAGCATATTCTTCTATTACTGTACATACTTATAAGTCTTATACTTATAACTTTAAGTATGCCCATATAACTACATTTGAGCAAAACAGAAGCATCCATTTCTAAAGCATTAGATATCGTGGTGAGTACAAAATTTTGCGCTATTGTCTCATCAGGGACTTCAATATTGGTCAGTAAAAGCTAACTATTTACCAATAGAGTTTAAAAGTATGACTTGTACCAAATTTAAAAGTAATGTTAAAAACTTGCCAATAGAATTATCTCTATATGATTTTAAAAACTTTCTTTTTGTTTAATTTTAATTGTAAACTTTTGTAATGCATTTTAAACTGTATATTTGAGTATGACACGTGTAATGTATTTTGTTGTACAAAAACATTTAAATAAATATTAACTCTTCCTTTGCAGATTTTAGAAACAGATATACAGGTATAGATTATTGAATCAAGTTTTACTATCAACTCGTGTTCTTAAAAAAAAGAAACTTGTGGTTAAACGGTTAATACAAAGCTCTGCAGTCTACCATATATGGAAACGATGCAAAACAGCATGTGAAAAAAAATTTAATAAAAAAAAAATGTTATAAATATGTATATATATTTTAATAAATTTAGTTAATAAATTAAAAGGTGTCAGGCAGTCACTTCCTACCCGATGCATTAAAACGGCAACCATGGTGAAGACGTTTCCGGGTGGAATTTGGTTTTTGACTTTTTTTCTACCAACTAGATCAACCTAGCTACGACTAGGATCCCGATTTCGTATAGACCATCTACACAGATGCTTACTTATATATTTCTGGCATTGTACTCTCCGCCAAGAAATAACATTTTGTGCGGCCACTGTGGGTAGCAGTAAGCTCCTTTACGTCATACTACACAAATAATATCAGGTTTTCTTGAAGACCGTACTTACCGATACAGTAAAAAAACTTCGGTAACAAATGACTCTTGAGCAGCGACAACTAAACACATCCTGCTTTTGAAACTCATACACCCAAATGGAACAAAAGAAAAACCACTTAGAGTGCTTCCACACAAAGCCAACAAACTTTGACGACGTTGCCACGGCGCGGTTTAACTGGAGTTTCTCGAATCATACTTTAAACATTTTGAAAGGTATGACCTGCTTGAAGAACAGAGCAACAATAAAATAAAAAAGTGAAAACACCAAAATTATGTAATTACCTGGCCGATGACTTGACCGTCAAGAACCACGTAGATTCTTTTCACAAAGTAGCAGACTATCAAGAACTGACCAGCTAACCTAACCTAACCTAATCTAATCTGACAGCTAACCAATCTAATCGGATATTTGAGGAACAGAGTAACAACAACTTTTGTGAAAACACCAAAGTTGTGTAACTACTTGACCAATCCCAGTAAACGCAAGTTAAGATAATATAAGTTTATTACACGTATATATGGTGTAAAAAGCGTATATGGTATATGTGTATTTGTATAATATACATTTCTTGTACACGTAAGATATGTATATTTGTATATTATACGTTGATACTTTTTTTCCACCGTTGATTAATATACGTATATTAACCATTAGAATACTCGTATAAATAACCTGCATATATCTACGTATATTTAACGTTTATTATTTTTTGGGTTTGGTTCTCCGACCAATTCTGTTTTTGATGTTTGTACGACCGAGGCTACCCGAACGCGTAAATATAGTTTGCAAAATGTATGTTGAGATGCATGATTCATCATTTCATACATTTCATCTGTTGCGTTAGCCGGTACAGTTTTAAGTTTTTTTTTATTACACCAACAGTGTTGAAATGTTGTTTAATTGGACTGAAAGCGCAGATTTAGGAGTACCAAGATAAAATACCTAATTGTGGTAAGTGTTAAGTGCAATAACATCTTTGTTTCAAAATAGCTTGTCAGGTTTACTATTTTTTTCTTTGTACAATGAAGTTATAACCAATACAGTAACATTTAAATTAATTTATCGATTTTTTTTTTAAATTTAAATTTAATTATATTGATTGCTATTGTTATAAATATATTATATTATACTGGTTCTTCAAATTTTTTTGAGGAATTTCTTTAGATGCACCTTCAGAAAGTGATTGTTATGGAAAAAAGAAACCCATGCCAAATGTCAGCTCTTAAAAACCAAAAGAACACGTGTCGCACTGCTTTTGAAGTTTTAAAAGTAAACCCATCAACTTACTTAAAAAAAAACATTATTAGAATGTTACAAATATGACAAAATAAAAAAAAAATACGTACAATACGTCATTTTAAACTGAGAAAATTAAAAAAAAAATTATAAATCTAATTTTATGTTCAAAATTTAAAATATAATAAAAATATGTGAATTAAAAAAAACTAAACCGAGTATATTGATGTAAAGTTTCGTGTGGAACATAATTAGCAAGTACTCAAATGGTTTTTTGGGGATTCGGGGTATGCATCTGACTCAAATCTGGAAGCTGATGATACTTATTAAACATACATTTATCATAGGAGACTAAAAGTAGAACCGAATAAAATAGGACAGGAGAATATGGACACGTAATAATAAATGAGCAAAGAGACACATTGTACAACTATTTGCAATGAATATATTCTTAAAGGTGGGTAAGGGGTGACGGCAAGAAACACCTAAATAAGTCCGGCCCAAATGTCAACCTCTCCTGCACGCGGTGCCCGCTGCTAGATAACTAACGAGGCTCTGGCGACCGAGTCATGGCGGTATAACCATTAAAATTAAGAATTAAGGAAATGTAATTCTATTTTTGATGTAGGGTTACGTTGCAGAGGTAGCACCTTTTATCAGGACGGTCACATTAAGTGTCATAGACAGGAGATGGTTCTATGATAACTGGTCCTTGCAGGGTACTCAACTCTCACTTTATGGCTCCACACGCCACATCCCGGTAAACTACACTGACCTGTAGGCTAAACTAAAGTGAGGGTAGCCAGATATGGTAAAAATGTAGCGTCTGTTCCAGACTGGGCGGCTACAAATAGCGTCTGATCCCAAAATGGGCGGCTGAATTAAAACTCGCCAACACGCTCGGCAAGCGTGGCGTTTGAATGCCAAAACCCTTCATTATAGAAATGTCGATTTTAAATACGAAATTACCCCAGGCGAGTAGAGCGCACAGCTCAGAGTCTCGTGCTGACACACCGTCAGTCTGCCTCATGGATTCTGGGGGAGGTACAAATTCGATGAAGAACCATGAACAAACCTTATGCAAGAAGAAAAAACAACTAACTCTACACATAGCTGCATTCAACATTCGTACAATGTGAAAGGAGGAACATCAAGAGGGCTTAGAGAATGAACTGGCTAATATCAAGTGGGACATAGTAGGTCTGAGCGAGACTAGACTTGGTGGAGAAGCCACCACAATCCTTAGGTCAGGACACATGCTATTCCAGCAAAACAGCGACTCAAACTCGCACATTGGCGGCGTGGCCATACTGATTCACAGAAAGCTGAAACACCTCGTGACAAAAATCAAAGCCATCTCAAACCGCGTAATATATGTTATAGTCAAACTAAACAGCAGGTACAGTATGCAAATCATACACGGGTATGCTCCTACCAGTGCATCGACGGACGAGGAAGCCGAACAATTTTATGAAGACCTTACAACAGCTAAAGATGATAAAATAACTAAATACACGATCATCACCGGCGATTTCAATGCAAAAATAGGTTCTAGAGAAACCTCCGATCCGTTAAACATAGGAAAATTCGGGCTGGGTCTTATGCAAAGAAAACATCTACTGCACGAACACCTTCTTTAAGAAACCTGCTCAAAGAAAATGGACATGGAAGAGCCCAGATGGTATAACCCACAATGAAATTGACTACGTACTAACTTCAGAGAGAGGCATATGCACTGATGTGATAGTCCTAAATCGTTTCAATACAGGCAGCGATCATCGGTTAGTTAGAGCAAAATTAAAAATTAACATCTACCTCGAACGGAAAAAGTTGATAGAGAAAATTGTAAGACCTTCTATGCAAGAACTAAAAGAAAAGGAAACCGAATATAACAACCAAGTAGAACGGAAACTCCAACCAATCGGAGCTTTGAATAACCTTGACTTAAACAAACTAGCTACCAAAATAACAAAAACTATCCACGAAGCCACAAAGAAAGTCTGCTCTATCAAAAGACGACGGAATGATAAGCTCAGCGCAAGTACGACCAAACTTATAGATGAGAGGAGAATCACCAACAGAGACGATCCAAGATATGAACCATTAAACAAACTGGTAAAAAAAGCCATGCGGAGGGACATACGGACATACAGTACAAACCAAGTCCTAGAGGCCATCGAAGACAACATGAATATGCGGGTACTACGTTCTAAGACAGCCAGGGGAAAGATGATGATTCAGAAAATGAAAAACAATCAGGGAGAAATCATTACGGACAAGGAAGATATATCGGCCGTAGTGCATGACTTCTACCAAACTCTGTACAGAAAATCCGTTCAAGAACCCAACCAGTCACAGTCCAAGCAAAATGTCATGAACGTGGGTTCAGAAGAAATACCCGAAATAGATGGACCGGAGCTCAGGGCAGCGTTGAAAGCAATGAAAAATCGAAAATCGCCTGGAAAAGATCGAGTAACAACTGAAATGCTGAAAGCCGGTGTAGAATCATTAGAGAGAGCATTGCTTACCTTACTGAACAAGTGCTTAGCTGAGGGAAACATTCCCGAAACCTGGCAAAACGCCGAGGTAATCCTTCTATTTAAGAAAGGCGACTGCACAAACATCAAAAACTATCGACCAATTAGTTTGCTCTCTATATTCTACAAGCTACTGACGAAAATAATAACGAACCGCCTAAGTAGGAAATTCGACTTTTACCAGCCAATCGAACAAGCCGGCTTTAGGAAAGGTTACAGCACGGTTGACCATATCCAGGCAGTCCGCACGCTCATAGAAAAATGTACGGAATATAATGTACCCCTGCACTTGGCATTCATAGATTACCAAAAGGCATTCGACTCTATTGAGATGTGGGCCGTGCTGCAAGCCATGCACAATGCTAGAATCGACTCAAGGTACACCGATTTAATCAGGCACATCTACGAGAACGCATCGCTTACGGTGAAAATTGCAGAAGATATGCAAACCGAAAAGATACATATTCAACGAGGTGTACGTCAAAGCGACACTATTTCCCCAAAACTTTTTACTTTGGCGTTGGAGGATGTATTTAAGAACATGAAGTGGGAACAAAAAGGAGTTTGCATAGACGGCAAGTATCTAAGTCACCTCCGATTTGCAGATGACATTGTAATCATCAGCGAAGATGCCAATGAACTTGCAGGCATGCTAAACGAGCTCAAGAAAGTCTTCCAAGATGTGGGCCTAAAGATGAATCTTAAAAAAACCAAGATAATGTCCCCTGATAACGTACAAGTTACACTAGATAACCACGTACTAGAGAACGTTGAGCAATATGTCTACCTTGGACACAACATTAAGCTTGGTCGGGAAAACCAAACAACAGAAGTTACCAGACGAATCGGCTTGACTTGGGCAGCGTTCGGCAAGATGAAACACATCTTAAAAGACCCTAAAGTTCCTATCTGTTTCAAGAGGAAAGTCTATGACACGTGCATCCTGCCCGTTGCAACTTATGGTATGCAAACGGCAACTCTTACAGCAAAAAGCACAACACGCTTGAGAGTTTGTCAAAGATCAATGGATCGAGAAATGCTGGGTATCAGCCTCAGACACAAATGCCGCAATACCGATATCCGCAAGCGCACCAAAGTGACTGATGTCATAGAACGAATAGCGACATCGAAGTGGCAATGGGCGGGTCACGTAGCACGAGACGACGTCAAGTGGACGAAAGCTATAATGCAGTGGCGACCCAGAAGAACAAAAAGAAGTGTTGGCAGACCTCAGGCGAGATGGCGTGACGATCTGCAGCTACTGACAGGGAAAAACTGGATGCATCAAGCACAGAATAGAACGACATGGAAGAGAATGGAGGAGGCCTATGTTCAGCAGTGGACGTTTAAGGGCTGAAGAAGAAGAAGAATATATTCTTAAAAAAAAACTCAGAAAAAATGAACGTAGGTTAGCTCAAACAAAAGCACCAGGAATAAAATAAATTACATCATAGCTTCAAAATTAAACATTGTCGCAGACGTAACCACGCTCAACAATTTTACGACAGGGAGCTACAACAGAATAGTAAGAACTAAAATAACACTAAATTACAAATTAGAAAAAAAAAATGGATAATGTTACTACTTAAAAAAACTCAAGAACTGTTCAAAAAAAATACTTAAAAAAAATACCAATAAAAATAAGAACTACAGTGAAAAGTTAGCAAAAAATAAAAACAAAATTAAAAGATAAAAAAGTCTCTAAGATCAAAAACCTTTTGATAAACAGAATGATGCTAGCCAACAATAAAAAACAGCACACAATAGAATTTACAAAAGTTTTCAAAACAATAAAGAAAGCATTAAACAGGACGGGATAGTTACAAAAAAACAAATAGAGCAAATAATATCAAACTATAAAAACAAGTAAAACACTTGGTAAATCTAAATTAATGTCAATTAACAACAAAACAAAACAAGACAAAATTCTGATTAATAAAAGAATTAAAGATTTCTACCAAAAACAGTACAAATCTAAAGTAAAACCACCCGACAGCACACAAAAACATAAAAAAATTCTCAATGTTGGATTAGAGAACAAATGTTTGGGCATTGATGCCATACTGATCAAAATGTTAAAAATAGGAAAGGATGTAGTAGTGAACTCATTAAAAGCCTATAACGGTTTTTATACGGGTGTAGTTCCCTACATGGGCGCCGACTTTTGAAAATGTTAATGGAGGCAGGATTACTTGTGTTCAGATATTTGGGCTGTATGGCCATATTTCTTATATATATTTAGGAATGGATGGCCACTCTCTTTATGCAAATTAAAAATATTAAATCAATTTTTTTTATTTTTTATGGATTATAAACCAATAATAGAATATGTCGCGCCCCGGTGCCCCCATGTACTCGGCGCCCATGGTTCCCTACAGTCAAAACCAAAATTTAAAAGGTTACCGTCAGTTGCCGCTGATGTCACCTGCAACCTGCTCGCAAATTAGCAATGAATAAGCCTTTCCGTGCAAAACTTTCAGACCGCGTGGTGAAATTATATTAAGCTAGAGACAAGCTATAATCAATTATCGACCAACAGCTTCTCTTGCAAAACAATTAACAAAAGCCTAACTAATAAACTTGAAGATTAACAAATCTACAAACAGATAAGTTTTAAAAAGGGTTACAGTAAATCAGACCACCTACTGACAATAAAAATTGTTTTAGAAAAAGCTACAAAATACCAACTACTAGTGTACATAGCTTTCGTACATTATAGAAAGACGTTTGACTGCATTCATATTAGATCCCCCACCGAGCGCCTCCCCAGCTGGCGGATAGGGGAATGCCTCCTAGATATAGGTGGTACCGGGGAAATCAAATACCTGGTGCCGGGCATGGGTGGCGTTTCAACATGCACAATCTTCTACACAAAAATCATAAAAATGTTGAATTTTAAAACTCAAATATCTCATGTGAGTAGAATTCGAAATTCAAAATCACACTCCGAAGAAAACTCGGGTAGCTTCAAGGATTCTGCCTTCAAAAGCAAAAAGGCGATAAGAATAAAAATAAAACATTTAGTAAGCAAATATGGCCCAATCTCAGAAAGAGTCATTTACATCATACTAAGACTAAACAACAGATGCAGTATTAAACTAATACATTGCTATGCACCAACTGCTACCGCCGACGACAAACTTATAGAACAGCTATACGAGGACATTACACAGGCAAAAAACCAAGAAAGAATCACTCATACTATAATAACTGGAGATCTAAATGCTAAACTAGGAAGAAGAAACATACATGATGAAAGAAGAGATAGGATGATAAACTACCTAAGCAGCAAAAAACTATTTTGCCTAAACACATTCTACGAGAAACGGAAGCAAAAAAGATAGACTTGGCGTCACCCGGATGGCCAAACAAAAAACGAAATAGATTACATACTATCTAGCGACAAAAGCAATTGTAGAGACGTATCTGTACTTAACAAATTCAATACTGGGAGCGACCATAGATTGGTCCAAGCAACTATTAAAATAAATACAAAGATAGAAAGAACAAGGATGATGACCAAAAATTTATTTTCAACTTCAGACGCTCTGTTGCTAAACCAAAAAGAGTATCAAAAAGAACTGGAGAAAAAACTAAACCTTTAAAAAAAATAACAAAATATGAGCGTAGACTAAATGACGCAAAGTACAAAAAAATGGAAAAACAAAACTAACACTGGAGACAATAAAACAAATGAAGAAGAAAAGAAACACCGACTGAGACGCACCAGAGTATAAATATATTTATAACCTAGTAAAAACAAAAATACGAACTGGCTTAAGAGCATACAAAACCAAACAAGTTCTGAAAACAATTGAGAACAACAAAAACATGAAAGTTCTAAAATCAAAGCTCTCAAAAGGAAAACAAAAGATATTCAAAATCAAAGGTCAGCAGGGCCCCAACTAACTCGAACAGCAACCCAAGACTATTTTAAATGTAGGATTCAAAGATCAAAAGCCTACCTAAAATAAAACATGCTTTCCAAGAAAAAAAAAATGGCACCCGGTAAAGATTAAATAACTACCGAAATGCTGAAAATGGGAGGAAACACCTTGGAGGAAGCCATAAGACAATTATTAAACAAGTGCCTTATACACATTGCATTTATAAACTACTATAAAATCTTTGACAGCATCGAACCCTGAGCCTTTCTCTTTGCAATGAATGATGCCAGGATCGTCTCTAGGTACTCCACACTAATTAATGATACAAGGACGCAACCTTCCACATCAGAATAGACAAAGAACTAAAGACTGATAAAATACCTCTTGGCAAAGGCGTCAGACAAGGAGATACTATATTGCCAAAAAACGGCTTATTTACATTGGCATTAGAGAACGTCTTTTAAACACTAGCGTAGGACACGAAAAGCGTTAACATTAATGGAACATACCTTAACCACTTGCTAAACAAAAACTCAAAAAGGATTGAATTAAAAATAAATTTAAACAAAACCAAAACACTATCTACTGACCTTCAAAACATAACCATTGATAACACAACAATAGAAAAGGTTCTAATATCTACCTTGGCCATAAAATTATAACTGGAAAAGAAAACCAAACCGCTAAAGTGGCACGCAGAATCCAACTAGGATGGGCTGTTTTCGGCAAACTAAGCTTTATACTGAGAGATAAAAAGAAATTGAGGATTATAAAACGGAAGATATATAACAGCTGCATGCTTACGGTGCTAACATATGGACTGGAAATAATGGCCATTACAAAAAAAATGGCAGAAAAACTGAGAGTCACGCAAAGAGCGATGGATTGTGCTATTCTGGGGGTAGAGATCGAATACAAAACATCGAAATTCAAAAATAACAGATGTGATGGAACGCATCGCGAGTCTTAAGTGGAGATAAGTTAAACAAGCAAGACAAACCCAAGATAGTTGGACACATAATGTGACGAAAATAACTAAAAAAATGTGGATGAGGAAAGCCCAAGATAGGAAAACAAGGAAGAGACTAAAAGAGGCCTATATCCAGCATTGAATGATACAAGACTAATGAAAAAGAAAAAGAAGAAGAAGAACAAGTAGGTTTTAAAAAGGGTTACAGTGCATCAGACCATCTACTGACAATAAAAATCGTCTTAGAAAAGGCTTCAGAATACCAACTACTAGTGTACATAGCTTTTGTAGATTACAAAAAAGCGTTTGACCAGTCAAAGCTTCTCTGGCAAAATAATCAACAAAAGTTTAACCAATAAACTCAAACATTATCAAACCTAAGAACAGGTAAGTTTTAAAAAACGTTATAGTACATCAGACCACCTACTAACAATTAAAATTGTCTTAGCAAAAAGGACTGAATACTAACTGCCAGTGTACATAGCTGTTGTAGATTATACAAAAAGACTATAAAATTGTGAGCTGTCAAAGAGACATTTTATATTAGAAGGATAGACTATAGATATAAAACACTACTGCATAATACACTTTAAAAATATGACTTATTTTTGAAATTTTTTGTTTTAACTTTCTGTTTGCAAATTGTAAACCAAAGTAAGCGTTTAATAATTTATTTCCTGACAAATGTTATATTTTTGTCAGTTATTATCACCGTGTTACAGACTTTTTTAAAACAGCATTCATTTTGCTTTAATTGAAACCCTACATTTTGTTGTGGTTTTTTTACTTAGTGTTGATTTTTTTTTCTGCAAAACTTGTCATTCACACGGTGTACTGTACTTAACAGGTCATAATGGCAATAATTCTTCTTCTTCGCTTTCCTCTTAACAGAGGAGTCGTGGTTTTGGCTTCACTGCGTGACTCTGCGCACTATATCGCGCCATCGGCCCCTATTTGTTGCATCTCTGGTTGCTTCAATGACTGATGTATTTGTCAAATCTTTTATCTGGTCTGACCATCTTTTTGGAGACCGTCCTCTTGGTCTTTTACCCTCTATCTTTCCCTGGACAATCAGCCTGTCAAAATTGTCATTTTCTCTCCTAGAAACGTGCCCAAAGTAACGTAGTATTCGCGAGTATACCGTTTGTGAGAGTCGCTGCGGTTCTTGTATGATATCAAGAATGGACACGTTTGTTCGTCTAGCAGTCCAGGGAACTCGAAGCATACGCCTCCAGCACCACATTTCGCAGGCATCAAGTTTTCCTCTATCGGTGACTTTAAGAGTCTAGGCTTCTGCTCCGTACAAAACTATAGGGAATATCAGTGTTTTAACAATTTGCTTTTTGGTGTTTATTGTAATGTCGCTATCTACCCATGTTCTTTGTAAATGCCAATAATAGTTTTTATATTATTGTGGCAAGAATTATAACGTCAATTGATGATGGCTTTTGTGCTGTACACAAAGTGTATCAGCGTTACTTGAGTACTGGCCTGATAACTAAAAGATCAGAATTTTGGCAAAAAAAGTCACCACACACAGAGATGATCGTTTTTTGGTGTCCACAAGTTTGCGGAATAGAACAGCTTCTGCAGTTCATCTACGAAATCAACTGTATGAAACTAGAGATGTAAATGTTAGTGAATGAACTGTTAGGAAAAAACTTTGGGCTGTTGTATTGTTATGTAGAAATATGGCTACAGGTCCACCTTTACAACGCCAACATTGTGTTGCAATATTGGCTTATGCCCAAAATTACCGAGCATAAAATAATGAGGACTGAAGCAGGATACTGTTTGACGTCGGAAAGTGTGGAGAAGACGCGGAGAAAGATACGCTTTAGTTTATATTGATGAGCGACTACCATTTGGCGGTGGGGACTTTGGTTTGGGCAGAAATTACTTTTCAAACGTCATTTTATTGTCAAAAATATATCACAATTCATCAAACCGTTACTAGCTAACAGACGGTGTTGTTAAACAGGTTAATATATTTTTAAAATGTCATTATATTGTTAAAAATATTTAGTCTAAAACAATTCTAGAACGTCAATATTTAGTAAATAAAAAATCCTACTGTTAAACACTCAATTAAAACGCTATCCTTTGTCAAAATGTCAATAAAATATTTGAGTTTTCAAACAGCTTAAAAAAAGTCAAATAGACTGTGCTATATCAAAAAGTCAATATCAAACGGTGTTAAGTTTAATACGTTTTCTAACGTTGCTTATTTTTTTTAATACTGTATTTTTGTCAACGTGACATTAAAATTTTTGTCAGTTGTCAAAATAGCAGTAAAATATTGTTAATTGTATTTACTTGTATTTACTATATTGTCACTGCCAACAGTAAAAATAACATAATAGTAAAAATGTTGATTTAATAAAAACATTACTAAAACGTTATACGTTTATGAACTGTGTTCTGAGACTGACTGTTTACTGAAACAGTTTTATTGTATTGTTAAAAATACTTTACAATAGTAGAAATGTTGTGTTTTGTCAGAATTTTACTAAAACGGTGTTGATAAACAGTCTGATCTGCTTTTAAAATTTTATTATACTGTCAAAAACATTTGTCTACTGCTAATGTGCCAATAGAAATGTAAAAAATTAAACTAATAAGTATTGTCAAAAACAATTGGGAATAGTTAAAATGACAATAAAAATGTGATCAGTTGCCACAATGTCTTTAAAATGTGGTCACAGCTGTCAAACTGTGTCAATATATAGTTAAAAATACTCTTAAGTGTCACTAGTGTGTTAAAAATATTTACTAACAGTCAACATGACAGTGATAATGTTGTTTTCTTTAAAAATGTCAAGTTGCTAGCTGTGGTAGTATGTTTTAAAAACAAAATTGTTAAAAATAGTTATTAACTGTCACGCATTTTGCAGTTTGTGAATGCTAGGCTTATTAAATTGTCAATTATTACTTGAGAAAAATAAAATAGAGTAGCAGTTAATACTAAATTAAAAAAAAACAATTTTTGTTGTTAAAAATTATTACTTTACAAACCTGTTAAACAAAACAAATTTTTACTAAATAACGGATCCGTATCTTTAGGTACAAGATTATTGCGATGATCGGTAAAATAATCAAAATCCTTTATTGTAATCTGCTTGATCAATTCCGGATCTTTTATCATCAACACAGGAATCATCATCACATACATTCCATGATATCTAAAAAACAAATAATAATTTATAAATAATAATAAAAAAAAATAATTATTATCAAAACCAAATGTTACCTCTCTTTTCCATCGGAACAAACCCGTTTCATATGATCAATAATTGATTCCATCCCAAAGAGTATTTTAAAACCATCACCAATTATTGGTAGTGGTACGCCCTGTTTTACATGTTTTTGTTTCCAATAGTTTAAAGGCTTTACAAATATATAATAAAATAGAAACAATGCTATGCTTATAAGAAATATTGTCCAAAACATCTTAAAACTGTAAATAAAAAAAGTTTTGTGTTGTTCTATACAAATAAATATAACTTCAACGTTACAAAATAAGACTAATGTTAAACGTTTATTTTTCTAAAATGCTTTTAATTGTTATCTGATTGAAGAAACTGATGCTACTAACATTGTATCTGATACTCTATTTATACATTTCGTAATGAATCTGACATCGGGAAATTTTTTATTTAATTATATTAATAGGTAACGAAGGTTGCAGGTGGAATATGCACGACCTAGCGTTTTTTTTTAATTAAATATAAATAACTAATTAATGTTTTTTGAGTAATTTTATAGAACATCTTTATATTTATTTTAGTTTATTATTAAATAAATATTTATTTTATAATAGTTAAAAAATTCTGTTAATGTTTTTTTAGTATTAACAACTTATTAAAAACTCTTAACAAACTTTGAATTCATTTTAAATTAATTTATTTTAAGCTAATATAGATATTACGGCTCTAAAGATTAAAAAAAAAACATTAGTAAAAAGTTTATATTATCTATTATTAATAGTACATATTAACAAAAGTCTTTTCAGGTATTGTGTTAGAAATAATAAATATATGTATGTATTACTGACCTATTATAATATAATTGATTAGAGCTGCACAAATTTAAGAGTAACACCTTTAATGAAAAACACGACCAATACCCGATTTTTTATAGAATAAAGTGGTTTAGTAGGTTTTAAAACATTTGGTCAGTAAATTAAACCAGTTTATAAATTTGAAAGTAATGTGATGAAATTAAATGCAATCCTCGAGTGGAAGATATTGCGACAAATAAGCCGCTGGAATAATTAAAAATATTTAGGTACTAAATATAAATATTAATTATTTTTTTTGTATAAATAAAGTACGCTGCGTAGTATACAGTTAATTAAAATGTTTATTTATGTCATATTTTTTATGGAAGTTTTTCTATATGAACAGCTTTTGTAGATGTACAGACAAATAATGCTATATAGGCTTGTATAATCCTTTTTCCCTTTTAATTGTGATTGGGCCACAATAAAAAATTATTTCAGACTATTTTGGAATTTTATTTTAAAAATTGATATCAATTTTTTGACAATTTAATAACGTTTGAAACACGTTTCACAATTTTAAAACAAATTTTACCATTTTGACAGTTTTGGAACACTTGACAATTATGAAATATTTTTTACAGTTTTTAAACATATCAACAGATTTGAGGAAAACTTGACAAAATTGTAAAAAAACGCTTTTTACATGTTTGAAACGTTTTTGTCGATTATAGAACATGTTTGGCAATGTTAGAATGTTTTTGACAATTTTGAATAATATCAACAGACTTGAGAAACATTTTTAAAAATATTGTAACATTTTTGACAATTTTTGAACAATTCGACAGACTTGAGGAACATTTCTAATAATTATAAAAGATTTATGACAACTTTAGTACTTTTTAACAATTTTGAAGTTTTTTTGACATTTGTTAATCTTATTTGAAGATTTTTTGTATCAGTTTTAATACAAAATACAATATACAATTGATTGTAACTTTTTACAATAAGATTTAAATCATCTAAACGATTGGTGCAATGAGAAATGTTACTCAAATTTGTTTTATAGATAAGTTTAAGAGTACAATTTACAAAATATACAATATACAAAATTGACAATGTAATAAGTTAATTGGTAAAAGAAATGAGTGATTTAAGAGTTACTTTAGACTCATAATTAGATTTTAACAGCCACATTTTAGGAATTTGTTTGAATTTTAAGAAAATGTTAAGGTTTATTAATCGTAAGTCGTTTGATCATAATCACAATTTGTATATTGTGTTGTATCAATTATTTATTTTTTTAATTTTAGAGTATAACTTTACAGTTTGGTTACCGTAATTAGTAAGCAACAACACTCTGTTGATTAAATTGAGGAAAGGTACAGTGTTGGTCTTTTGAAAAATCGACGTTTATTTATTAATTTATGTTTCATTTAGAAAACACACTTTAGGAATGTTTTTGACATCTGCCTATCAGTTTTTACAGTTTTAGAATGTTTTATCAGCAAATTTAAAAAATAGTTTTGGAACATTTATGACATTTGTTAAACATATTTACTTGTAATAAGTAAATAAAACAACTACTATGTTTTTACCACTAATTTATTATTGTAAAATTATATATAAGGCATATACAATTTTACAAAATACATTTCACGACTTAAGTTTCAACGTTTTACGGTCAATATCAAGTGAGAAACAAATGAATAAAACAATACATATATATATACATATATACAGGGTGTCCGGAAAATATGTGTACAACGTTTGACGACAGACTCCTGACGTCAAAATAGGTCGATCTAAGCCGACTTAGTTATATCCAAAATTGTCTCGTTTAGCCGGTAGAGGGCGTCAAAAAAAAACAAAAGTATAACAAAGTTGACAGAATCTATTGTAAGAAACTAAATAAAACAAAAACATTACTTAAGCAAATGTGTAAAATGACCGCCATCTTGCTGAATACACTTATTAACACTCTTTAAAAAATGATATTGGACCCTATCTAATGTCTCGGGATTATTAAAATGGTTGCCTGCATTTAAAATCCGCTGCAATAAATCATCGCGTGTGTTTACCGGAGTCTTGTAAACTTCTGTTTTAATAGCGCCCCACAAAAAGAAGTCGCACATATTTAACTCAGGAGAACGTGGTGGCCATTTTACTGGTGCATCATTGCCTCTTCCAATCCATCGGTTGGGATATTGATGATGTAAGTATTGCCGAACGGCAACGGAAAAATGGGGCGGGGCACCATCATGCATATACCACATTTCCCTCCGAAGTAAAAGGGGCAAATTCTCCAGAAGAATTGGTAATGTGTCTTGCAAAAAATTTAAATAAATATTTCCATCTAACCTGTCTGGAATAACAATGGGACCAATAAGGTAGTGATCAATAATACCTGCCCAAATATTAATTTTAAATTGATGCTGATGATGTGCAACTTTAATGGCATGTGGATTTTCATCGGAATAAATATGTTCGTTGTGCAGATTGGTTACCCCAGATCTTCTAAAGCATGCCTCGTCAGTAAACATAATTTTTCTACAAAAATTTGGAACAAGGATTCTTTTGTTTCTAATAAATTGACAAAATGTAAGCCGCATAGGGGGATCAGTCGGTAAAAGTTCCTGGACTTTTTGTATGTGGTAAGGATGTAACAACTGTTCTCTTAAAACCTCATTGACAATCGTTTTAGGAACATTTAACTCACGTTCTAAGAGACGGGTACTGGTACTTGGTTCTTCTTCAACTCTTTCCAGAATCATCTCTTCTGTTTCCACAGTTCGAGTTGTTCGCATACGACCCCTGCCTTCAAACTTTTTCTCAAAACTGCCCGTTTCCCGAAGATGACGCTCAATATTGGCAAATGTTTGGTGGTTTGGTATTCGACGGTTAGGAAACCTCTCCATGTAAACCCTAACATTCTGACGCCCATTTCCTTGACAAAATCCGTATACCAGGAGCATGTCAACTTTCTGAGAGTTTGTATAATTTTCCATTTTTAATGGTAAAATGAACTTGTAATTCAAGAATGTTGATCGTATACTTGAGTAAATTTCATAGACTGGTGACAATTTGTCAATAATTGTCAAATTATTAAACGCCATAGCAACAAGGTCACTTAAAAAATTATTGTTACAGGTAATTTCTTTTTAATATTTACAAATTTTTGACGCCCTCTACCGGCTAAACGAGACAATTTTGGATATAACTAAGTCGGCTTAGATCGACCTATTTTGACGTCAGGAGTCTGTCGTCAAACGTTGTACACGTATTTTCCGGACACCCTGTATATATAGAGCAGTTGGTGAATTGGCAGGAGAATACAAAGAATTTTACAGAGTATTAAAAAGTGGTGGATTATACTGAATTAGATCGGTTTGCTCGTTCAAAAGGTTAACGAGCGGATTATGGGAATGTTTATAAATAAAAATATTTACTTGTTTGACATTTGCAAAACATTTATTTTAATGCAAAACATTTTTGACTATCACTTGTTACATTTACTGACTTGTGGACATTTAATGCACAATTTTTAAATGTCAAAAATTGGTTGCTTTGCTTTCAAATTTATATTATTGTATTATATGGTGTTACTATATAACTGTCAAAAGTTAGCAAAGCTGTGACATTGTTAATTGAAACTGTCAGAAAGATACTAAATAACAAAAAAAATGTTAAATGTTAAATTTGGAATAATAACTAAAATCTATCAAAGTCTGCTACGTCAGATGTTAAAATAGTTTACAGTAATGCATCTGTTGGTATTTTATGACTCAAACTATCAATCTACAAAAAGTAATAAAATTTAAGAAAACTGATTTGGTTACAAAAGTTAGCAACGATGTATCAAAACTGTCAGTTCTAGCCTAAAAATAGTAAGTTAAGTTAAACTAAAAGGTTTTCTAATAAGTTTTATTTTGAATAGCAGGCTATTTGGGCAGCTGTCAATTTTGAAGCTATTATCTTTTGACATTTGTCAAGTAAAAACTACGCCAACATTAAAAATGGAACAATACACGTTTCAACAACGCATTAAAATTAGTAAAATTTACTACAAAAATGGTGAAAATTTTTCAGTCACAGTTTGCAAAACTAAAGCTCTTTTTGGTCGTTGTAAAGCACCTTCTCGGCCGGCAATAGTAAACCTGGTGGAAAAATTAGAGCTGTTGGGACAAGTTTGTGATGTGAAGACTCGAAACCGTGTGCATTGCTCAAGAACACATGAGAATATTGCTGATGTAGCCCGCAGTTGAAGAAAACCCAGGTTTGTTGATTCCTCGTCGATCTTACACCGTATTTTGCATAAAGACTTAAATCTTAAGGCTTTTAAAGTTTAGTTAACACAAGAACTCAAGCCAGCTAATCACTATAAACGTCGTATCTTCGCTGATTGGGTCCTTATAATGCATCAAAATGATACGAAATTTCATCAAAAAATTATCTTCAGGTATTAGGCCCATTTTCACCTCGGAAGCTACTTAATAAGCAGAATTCTAACATTTGGGGCTCAGAAAATCTAAGAATGATTGTTGAAACGTCTTTGGATCCTCAACGTGTTACTGTTTGGTGCGGTTTTTGGACTGGCGGTGTGATTGGACCTTACTTTTTTGAAAATGAGGCTGGTGCAACTGTTACGGTGAATGGATGGCGCTACCGAGCTATAATTAATAATTTTTTATGGCCGGAATTAGAAAATATTGATGTGGACGACGTGTATTTTTAGCAAGACGGCGCTACGAGCCACACAAGCAATGAAACAATCGCAATTTTGCAAGAAAAGTTTCCTAGCCGTGTTATTTCCCGAAGAGATGATCACAATTGGCCACCGAGATCTTGTGATTTAACACCTTTAGACTTTTTTTCTTTAGGGCCACGTAAAAGATAAGATCTATGCCAATGCTTTTCAATCGATTCAAGACCTTAAAGATGGAACTCGTGAAGTTATCGAGGACATACGGCCGCATATGTATGTGCAAATTAGTCATAGAAAATTTCATGAAAAGAATGTGGTACTACAACCGTAACCGTGGCGGCCATTTGATTGATATCGTTTTGAAATGTTAATGGCATACTTTCCTCTTTACAATGAAATAAACATTTATTGATTTTTTTTAATACTCGTTTTTTTTAAATATCAAAATGAAACCTATTATTGGAAAACCTTATATAAACAAATAAACAAACGTTGTTAGAAACAACCAGATTTTATCTAAAACTAAACTGGAAATATCAACCGAGTTTAGCAGCGTAAAACTACCTTTGATAGAACAACATCCAATTATTATGTTAGTTTTAAGTAAAGTCAAACCGGAAATCAAATTTGAGTAGTTTAAGTTTGGTAGTGAAAAACTTTGCTTTCAGATAGACATATAATAACCCACTTAGATGTAATGAGCACTAACTGCTGTGCTTTGATTGACACCAGTTTACATACGTAAACAGCTCATTTGGCCAATGGTTTATGATTTAAAACTAGCTTCTACTACACCCTAAAATAATGTTGGAGTAAGTATTGGCCAAACATGACAACCTCGTGACTACGACGCTGCAAATTTGATTAAGAGACGGGGACTCAATCAAATAAACGTAATTGACCCCAGAACCCTAGGATGCAGGCACTAGTAAATTCCGAGGTAGAAAAGATGTTGACAAAAAGAGCTATAAAACTTTTTAACAGTCTTTGGAATTTTTTAATAGTGGTAGGGCAAAAGACAGACAGAAATCTACGTTTTTACATCAATTTTTGCAAGGTCAACAAAGGTTCTCTTAAAAACGCATACTCCTACCATTTATTACAGGGATTTTAAATAAATTTTTCTTTAATTTTTTCTACATTGTATTTTCAAAATAAGTATTAACAAATTTCCTAAACGCCTAAGAATAAGTTTTTTTTATTATTTCTACCTGCAGACTTTTTTGAATTGCACTTTGTTCCGGCCACGTTTCAGCAATTCTTAAGGTCAATAATTAAACCCAAAATAAAACTCAAAACAATTGCTTACCTTGACGATTTTATTGTCTTGGGTAAATTCAGAGCATACTATCTACGCAATTAAATAATTAGGATGAATTTTTTAATGAATTTTGCTGTCACGCTGTCATTTTACCTGCTAGATTAAAATTAAAAAAATTGTTCTTTACTGAACGATTTTGGCATCAAATAAACTGAAACACCGCACAGGGAAATCTTGTAAAAAAGTCAAACCAATCCGTGAAAACAATTATAATTTTGTACTGCAAAAATAATCACCAATTGTAGGACCAGTTTTTAGCAAAACATACTTTTGCTTTAAATAAAAGAAAGCATATTGCCACCTGCATTTTTAGATTTCTTTTTATTTGCAAGGGCCAATATTTTAAGGCTTACGTTTATGCTACTACCACACAAATTGCCTTTGAATATGTACCTGAAAAGACAAATATATACTATCGCATTTGTTAACTGGGAGAATAGAGGCGCTGTAGATTACTGACGAGGCCTAGTATCTGTTCCGCCTACACTTCCATATTAAATGTATTTATGGTTACATTGTAGTAGTAGTACATAGTAAAAACATTTTGTTTTCAAGCAGTACCACCATTTTTTGTCTGGCCACAAAAAAAAAAACGTCCATCTCCAGTTGCCCAATTCCAGAACTTTAAAGACATTTTTGAATTGGTTTTTGTAAATTTAGCAACAAACCAGAGCAAGCTTGTTATTACAACCTTTGCCGTAGGTATTGAGACCTGAAGATAAGCAATATGGTGATGAAACGGATTCCTCTATTGTTAAAGATTTTTCCACAAAACTGGCACCAAAGTACAACGGTTTTTACCTAGTCGCAAACAAAATTATCCAAAGTCCGATTTTAGATTAAAAAAACAAAAAGCAGTAAAACCTGACATGTGCACATCAAAGGCTTAAAACACGCATACTAGCTTAAGTTTTACTAGAGCAGGGGTGGTCAAGGGTGTAAAAAGTAATGTTAAATTGTGAACGTAGCTTGTATAATTAACATCTTTTTTTTGTCAATATAGTTTGTTATAACCTTAGGTCCGACTAGCATTAGCAATAGACAAATTTGATTGCTCACTTATGTCCAACTTTTGAACTCCTGAAAACCAACGTCAATTGCTAAGTTGAACAGCATTAATATATTGCCGTCGTCTACTAGAGCACAGCCCAAATCTGCAAAGATTGTATTTCTTGACACTTACATTATGTATGTTCAAATGCGCAACATTGTGCCACGTACTGCACGCTATGTAAAAATTTTCAACATGGCCATCATACCTGCACCGATTCGTCAACAAAAATCTGCTTTAGATAGACTATCATCGTCTGCGCCTGCAAATGTTTTAGATTTAACAATTCCGAAACGATAAAAAGCCAAAAACCGCGTGCGAAAGTACCAATATCCAGAATTCCGGGGACGGAAACCATTAAACAATACCGTGAGTAATTATGTAAGTTTTTTATCAAAAAAGAGAAGGCTACCATGCCGGGGAGCTCCAGCCGTACTTGGTTGCAGTTCAAGAGTTTACCTGGCAATTTAACAAGCAAGATAGAGGACTTGGTGAAGCCAGCGGCTTTTCCGGTAATTACTACAAGCTAATATTTGACTCCAAAGCTGTAAACTGGTGTAGATCAAACCACAGCAGCTGGTATCCATAACTTCTAAGTAGCAGTTATCTGTATTTCAAAAAGAGGTCGGGGTAAAATAATCTGATTGGCTTACCTGTGTCTTCCAATTAGTTTCTAGTTTTTCGACTGCCGCTTACATTTGTAAGATTTAATTTACGTACTTAAAAGTTGGCAGTACGGCAGAGAGGACATGTATGGTTAACAATACTAACAAAAGTTAAGCAACGGCTGGAGCGGTTATGAGCTGGGTAATGTTATCAACAAAATGAAGCAGAGCGTATCGTTCATTCCGAATGGATCCGTTACTTTATATACGCATCCAAACTTACATACTCATGTCTTCTCTGTGACTTGGTGTGCCTGACACCTTGATTGCCTATCCCAAAAGCGAACGGCGTGACTAGAATTTATGACAAACAAATCCGGTGTGACCTTTTTATCCGCTACTACTAAAAGTTGGTTTTGGGACAGTGTGTATGACTATATTATTTTATCTAAACATTTTGGAAAAAACCAAGAAAGCAACCAGTCCATTAAAGTTTTACAACTAACGAGTACTTAAATGGTATATTATTAAAGTACAGTCAACAAAAATTCAATAATATCAAATGTAATGTAAATATTATATAAAATTTCTTTAAAAATATATAATTTGTTAATACCGCTATACTATAATAGAAAAAATTGTGTACAATAAATAAATTAATATAAAATTAATAATTTATTATTATAACACTCTCTTTTTTAATCCTAACCAGAATCCTCCTTCAGCACCTAAATTAAGCTGTTTCTTATCAATCTGTATAGGCACTACAGTTTTACTAACAACGATAATTTCAAAATGTTGAAGAATATAATAAAACACAGTTTTAGTTTCCATCAAAGCAAATCTAGATCCAATACAATTTCTAGGTCCAACGCCAAACGGCAAATAAGTGCATTGCTTAATGTTATGCTTATTTTCCTCACTGAAACGCTCCGGATCAAATGTATCTGGGTTTGGATAAAATTCAGGATCGTAATGTAATGCAATTATTGGGAGCCATATTAAATCATCAAGTTTTAGATGTACTGGTGATTCATCGGAATGTTTAGCTTCAATTGTGTATGGTTTAACGCAAACCCTATCTACTGCTGCAACTGAAGGCCATTTCCTCAATGATTCTAAAATTTTAAAAGAATAATTTAAATAAATTTAATATTAAAAGCAATACCTGACATAACCATATCCATATACTTCATCTTAGCCAAATCATCATAATTTAATTTTACTTTACATGCTTCTCTAGTTTCTTCAATTTCATTCCTTAATTTTTCTTGTATATCAGGATTAACAGCTAATTCATAAGCCATAAAAGACATCAATGTGGATACCGTATCAAAACCAGCAAAGAAAAATATCATAGCTTGCGCTGTGATATCCAAATCTGTAATTTCTTTTTTAATTGCAACTTTAACTTTACCAACATGCGATTCTTCAACTGTAGCAAATCCGGTTTCTTTAGCAAAACTTTCTTCTTCATGTACCAAACGTCCTTTTCTAGCTTCCATTAATAGATGAATCATATCAGGTCGAATTATATGTTGTTCTTTGCGTATTTTTAATGTATCTTTAATTATAGTTTTAAAGAAGTTTGATACAGGCTTGCTGAATATTGCAAAATTAAATATCTATAAAATATTGGTTTAGATTTAATTAATTTATAGTTTGATATAATTACTTTAGCAAAGGCAGGTGTCAGTATGTAAATAAATATTTTGATGTTTTTCCAAAAACTTTTAAAATCGGTTGCTTCTTTGCCCATAAGATAAAACTCATTATCTCGTTCTTTTAATGAATCGCATTTAATTCCAAAAGCAGAAGTGGCAATAACATCGTTTGCATAGCGTGTGAATGAATCTTTCATTTCTATGACAATTTCGTTTTCTTTTTGTTGCAAATAATAATTGGAAAATTGTTCCGCGCATTCATTAATTAATGCAAACATACTCCGCATTTTACTGCTTGTAAATGCTGGACTTAATGTTGATCTCATATCTCTCCAGTTATCACCTGAGAAAATAATAATATTAAAACATGAATTGCGTTAATTTTGTAATAAATTAACCTTTAAGAGCAAACAAATTTTTACTCCACAATGGATCCGCATCTTCAGGCAAAAAACTGCGATGATCGGTAAAGTGATCAAAATCTTTAACTGTAATCTGCTTTATTAATTCAAGATCTTTTATAAATAGAGTTGGTTTAGTCATAAAATATATTCCGTAATATCTGAAAATAAATTTTGTACAAAAGTTTTAAAATAATGAAATCAAACATTACCTTTCCTTTCCCTTAAAATATATTCTTTTTATTAAATCAGCGAATGCTTCTAATCTGAATACAGTCCTGTAATTATCACCAAACATTGGTACTGGTACACCTTGCTGTACATTTATACGTTTCCAATAATACAGGGGATTGATAAATACTTTATAAAAGAGGTAAATTAAAGTTGTTACTAAAATTATCGTCCAAAACATGTTGAAAATCTGTAACACAAAAAAAAAAAATTTTTTTAACAAATTTTTTATACTTATTAAGTAACAATTGACATTTGCATAGAAGAAAAACATCCAATCGCAAGATAACTAACAATTCCAATTAAAACTACTTGTCTACAATTATTGAATTGAATGCTGAGTGATTCAACCTTATAAGCGTCCGGGGTGAAAAGCTACATTTTATCCAGTGAAGTGTACTGGGCTGGAACTGGTGTGGTCGGAAGCGGATGTACCAGGTGCAGGCGTCGATGTATAGAAAGTGGTCGTGGAGTTGGACAGAACCGTAGCGTAGGTTTTTATTGTAGTGGCTAGTTCAGAGGGTTGGTTGTTTGCTGAAGGATTTATTTTGGTCAGTCGATGTGTTACCTGAAGCTCAAATTGCAATGAATATAATTGAGATTTGGATTTTTTATACTTATTCAAATCTCGCTTACTAAGTGTGTCTAAGCAAGGGGTTTGTCATGCAGCGCCATCTGGCTGCCGTAACAGTTTCTTTTTGCAAGCGTTGGGCACATCTGTGGATGGGGCTTTATCATGAAGAGCATCTTCCGGAGGTGTTGGTTGCAGATCATTTGCATGCATGCATTTGGTAGGGGAGCTTTAAAGCAAATTCTCAAGCCAAAGAAAAATGGCTTTGGAAATGAGGAGTTTGGAGCCCACTTTTTTGCTTGTCTTCGTACCATAATTTTGTCTACTGATTGGAAACAGTTTTGTCCTAACATCTTTACTTTATCTCTATCTACTAGATGCACAAAAGGACCAATTTAGTCTATGGCCACCTTTTCATAGTGCCATGTGCTTTTTCTGGGCGGCCGTCTAGTTGGTTCCAGCTGGTTTTTGTTTGGAACAATTTGTTGTTTTAGCCTATTCTGTATCCCAGATCTATATCGACAGATTCTTTTCAATAGCGCCAACTAATAGTTTGCCTCTGGGGGCGTATGCTGGTCCACATATTTTACTTTTTATTTCTTTGCCCTCCAGTTTGTCTTCTGAGTGCATAGATAAAACGTCTAGCAGCAAGTTGAACGCTTTAAGGGTGTGTAAATTTAACTTTTGCGTCCGTAAAGGAGTTTAGCCACACAAGCGTTTTATTGTCAGTTTGTAACGTAAAAACTTTGTCTTTGAGATACGGGCGGTACGTGTTGACTACAGACTATGGCCATGCACTCCAGTTCGTTAGCAGTAGCAAGTCTGTTGGTTTGTCTTGCAAGCATCAGTTTGAAGGATGAAGTAAAAACCAGCCTTTGGCCTTGCTTATTTAAAGAGTTAATTTATAGTTTGATTAAGTTGGTTAAATGCCGCAGTATAGTTGGCAATCTATTAAAAATTTTGATTTGGCTTTTGCATTGCAAAGGCGGTCAACTATTTGTGAGGCTTGTGTATTAGTATCTGCCAACAACCATAGCCTTTGAGAGTCTCCCTAATCTTTAACCTAACCTAACCTCATATTTGGTAGCTTTATTAAACTGCTGGTAGTCAATACAAAATTGAGATGACCCATCTTTTTTGTTGATAATCACAACAAGCGTGGAGTAGTATTGACCAGATCTATCTTATGTTTATAAGTACTAGTCTGCGTGGTAGCAAGCCTCACGTCACTACTAAACTGGTTATGTTTACCAATTTTTGAACAATTCAAATTGCCTTGTATTTATAGATTGTTATATCTGAGTCCAAGTAGATATGGTGGTATAAAGCCGTTTTGACAGGTTTTTTTAGTTTGCCACCAGGCTTTTGCATTTTTTGTTTTGGAGTTGCGGTTAAATTTTTTTCCAAAATTTTTGGTTTTCTTTCTCAGATTCTTTCATTCGTTGCATTGATTTTTTTGGGTTTTCGTAAGTCTCCCTCTAAACGTTATGGTCTAGGCCACAAAAAGGTGACGGTGTGCGGTGCAAAAATGGCCTGGCAATCCAAGTGGTGTTTTTCTTTCTCATTGGGGGTGATAAGTACATTTAATGGATTGAATGTACCGTCAGGGTTTGTGGTTTAACCCGCGTTAATGGGGTTGGATACTAAAACCTTGGTGCACCCCAGTTTCCTTTGACTCTCACTTCAACTTGTGGTTCAGCCAGTGCTAGTGCTGTTTGTCGTTGCCCAAAGTTCTTTGTTTAACCTGTTGGTACATTGATAAAATTTGCAGAATAAAAACGATTGCAAAAGAGTAATAGATCTGGTTAGATTAAAACTTTTTAATGAAATGTCAAATTTAAAAACGCAATTACTACAGGTGGGTATAGAGTCCAACACTTACAATCCCACACTGCACTACCAGTCAACCTCATAGATTCTGGGGGAGGTAACAATTTGAAATAAAAAAACACCCAAAGAAAGTCACAAAAACTAGTCTATACATTACAACTCTTAATGCCAGAACAATATCAACTGAAGACCGACTGCTAGAATTAGAAGAAAAGCTAAATGGCAAAAAATGGGACATAGTAGGTTTAAGCAAAGTCAGAAGGAAAAGAGAAGACCTACTTAAACTTAAATCAAAAAACACCCGATACTATAAAAGGGAAACAGATAGAAACACACATAGAGTTAAAAAACACTTACACAAGAGATTAGCAAAAAGCATCACGACATTTAACAGCGTGTCAAATAGAGTTATCTATGTAATCCTGAAGATATCTACAAGGTAATCTTTAAAGGTTATACAAGTGTACTTCCAACATCATCCTACTCCGACAAACACAGACAAAACAAGCCACATCATATATCTAAGTGACTATAATGCAAAGATTGGAAAACAACAAAGAGGAAAAAGTTGTATAGGTACCCACGGAATAGGGCAGAGAAACCAGAATGGACAACTCCTGGTAAACTTCCTAGAACACCATCCCCTATATGCCCAAAACCTCTTCTTCTACAAAAAAACATCGGAAATCAATTTTACTATATCCAATAACAAATCTATCATGCGTGACGTTTCTGTTATATGTGCAATAGGCAAAGAAAGTGACCATGGAATAGTAAGAAGTAATATATACCTCAACGCAACAACAGAGAAAAAAAAATTGATACGCAGCACTACATTAAAACCGTATACTAACATGCTCCAAGAAGCAGAAAAAGAATTTAAGACAGAACTCGAAATACTATGCAAAAACATACAACAGAAAGGATCTTATAATAAAAAACGTCACACCAAAGTGTCTAAAAAAAAAGACAACAGCAAAACTTCCAAAATCTCAGAAGCAACACGCAAACTTCTCAGACAAAGAAACGATACAATGCTCAGTAAAAAGGATAGGAAAGAAGCCAGTAAAAATATAAGAAAACAAGTGAGAAAGGACGTAGCGGCATATAATGAAAAGGTAATTCTTGAAGTAATCACAGAAAACAAGGGGCCAAAAGAAAAAAAATAAGTGAGAGCAAAAAAAGATGATAGATAACCACGGAAAATTGCTAACAAACAGGAAAAAATGCTACAATACATGGAAGTCTTCTATAAAGACCTCTATTCCTCAAAAACAAGAAAACCACTACAAAACTTAGACAATAAATGGGCTAAGCTAACTATACAGAGGATATTCCCGAAATTAGCAAAAATGAGGTGAACATAGCACTAGAGGCTATTAAAAACAACAAAGCACTTGGAAGAAATGGGGTAGTAATAAAGCTCATCAAATAAAGAAAAACAACAATTATAAAACATCTTACAACAATCTTCAACAAATGTTTATCTAATGGAAAAACACCAAAATCGTGGAAAAACGCAAACGTATTTACATATATTCAAAAAAGGTAACAAACATAATCTTAAAAACTATCGCCCAATATTGTTGCTCTCACACATTTATAAGCTCATGACAAAAATAATACACAACCGAATCTTAAATCGACTTAGTAAATTTCAAACAAATGAACAAGCGAGCTTTAAGAAATGGTTTAGCACTATAGACCACATACACACAATGAAACAACTCATCAAAAAGACCTCTGAATACAATAAACCCTTCTATATTACTTTTATCGACTTTGAAAAGTCATTCGATACGATGGAGACGTGGGTCTCACTATACAAACCTTTGACACTACAAACTCAATTAACATTGACCGCAGCATTAGGCAAGGAGACACAATATCCCCAAAGATTTTTACAAATACATTAGAACATGTTTTTAAAACATTAAATTGGAAGAAAAAAAGGCATCAATATAAACGGAGAATACCTATCAAATCTTAGGTTTGCGGAAAATATAGGAATCCTAGCAGACGACCTGCAGGAACTAACAAACAAAACAAGTCTTTTCATAAACATTTCAAAAATCAAGGTAATGGCAAATTGACCCCTGACAACACCTATCACAGTGGAAGAACAAACACTAAAAATAGTATCTAAATATGTGTACATAGGAACTCAACTTACCTTTGGAAAGCACAACCAGGAAGCAAAGATTGATAGACGTATAAAACTTGCATGGGCAGCATTTGGAAGGCTCAAAAACGTTTTCCACACCAAACACCTCAAAACCAAGGTATTCGACCAGTGCGTACTACACAACCTTATGTACGCCTCGAAAACGTGGACAACAACGGAAAGAACCATAGAAAAATTAAGAGTAACACAAAGAGCCATGGAAAAAAAATTCTCAAAATAACAATACGAGGCAGGAAGACAAACGGCTGGATCAGAAACAAAACTAGAGTAGTAGATGTAGCACAACAGATAGCTAGATGTAAGTGGAGATGGGCAGGCCACGTAACACAAAAAGAAAACAAACGCTGGAACCAAAAAATAACTGAATGGAGGCCACTAACGAAGAAATGGGGCATTGGAAGACCCAGAACAAGGTGGAGAGATGCTCTATCAAAGGTGGCGGGGAAGCAATGGGCAAGAGAGGCAATGAACAGAATAAAATGGAAATCAGGAATAGACTAAGTAAGCGCTGCAGATAATGATGATAATGATGTCTTCTTGGTGGGTTATAGTTTGCATGTCCAAACATGTAAAAACAGAATTCATGTCTGCCTAGGTGCTAGCAATACCCTTACAAAAAATGTTTGCTTTGCTGCTTTTTACTTCTTTTTTTAGAATGACTGTTGTTTGTCTGGCGTTTTTGTGTAAGCTCGGTAACAATTGGCTTATGTATATTGCAATATTACAGAAAAAAAACTTTCAATCTCTGGATAATTATCAATTAGGTGGGTGGTTAGGGTACTCTAATTAAAACTTGATCACAATCAATAAACTGAGTGTTCCGCACATGTACCCAATTGTTTGTTATCAAAAAGTTTGATTTGGAATAAGCTCTAGATTAACTTATTATGCCAAAAAGATCTAGCAGAAAAATCTGAAGAATTGGCTAGAAAAATGTATAAGAGCAACCAAACAAATCACTGAAAATGAGCTACGTTCATAAAATCAATACTTTAAAATGCAATTTAAGCAAAATATGCCAGAAAACTTAAGCAATCACAACAGATATGCAGAAGGCAATTAAAAAATTCAAATCAGTATTAAATACTAAAAAAAATTTAAGAAGCTAACTAAAATAATTGAGGAAAAAAATGGGCAGAACAATGCTACACTGCAAAAAAAAAATTAAACTTGAAAAATATTGAAGTAGTGAGCAGTAGACGGACCAATAAGCAAACTCAGCATTCAAACAGCACTTACGTTCTTCCAATAAAGATTGCAACAAAGTCGATAATGTAAAAATGTAAGTTATTTACGGATTTAAAACACAAAAGAGTAAAAAGCGAAAAAAAATTGCTAATGAATATTTGTAATAAAACTAACAAATATAGACAAGTAGAACTAAAAGCAACCACATGCAGAAAAAAAAAAATTAAGACCATACAATTAAAGGAACAAGACCAGAAACAAAAATGTAAAAAAACACAAAAAAAGTTATGCTAACTTCAAAAACGGCAAAAAACGCTGTTAATATAGAAAAAACAGTAAATCAAAGAGGACTTATTCCCAGAAATAACAGAAATAAAAGTAAAACAAAAATCAAACAGCCACAGTTTGTATAATAGACAAAAAAAACATAAAAATAGACAAGAAAATAGTTGAACTCAGTAAACGCTACAAATGACATCTTTTTGGTTATAGGAAAAAAGAGTATACAAGCCAAAAAAACGTCAAAACTAATACTCATACCCAAAGGTACTCTTTCTCCAAAAACCCAACATTTAGACTCTAATCTGTCTGCTGAAAATCATCAGTATACTCAACAAACTGATGATAAAGAGCAAACCATTACACCAGGAATTAATGCAGTGTAACGATGTTGAACAAAATCTAAATTTTGTCTTTAACATCTAGGTCATCTAACTCTGCAACGTCCGTCAACAAATGCCATAATCAAAATTTGGATTTGTCGCTGAAGGCAGTTTTTGCCTATTTATGAACCCAGTCAGTATTGCCTGTCTTGGCATTACTGCAGTCTGTCGGCAGTAAAGGAAGACCAAAATTAGAAGACAATCTAAATATTTGTCTATAATGGTGTTTATAGAGACTATGACCAAATGCTCTTACCAAATTTATTGTAATTGCTCGTTTTGGTTCGGCGTTTGGTCAACCAACACTTCTGTCAATTTCAACATGCATTTTGATCATTCTTTCTTTTTCAAATGGTAAAAATTTCACGTTTTTGCACTTGCGGCATTCTTTAATGCTCTAACAATTAAATTAAATGAACTAATGCAATAAATAAAGTATGCAAAATGATGATATCAAAAAGGTAAATAAAGAAAATTTATTTTAAAAGTGACTCATAGCCTTTAAAGTTTAATCAATTGTCAACTATTTCCAATACATGTCAGAGTTCTACATCAAAGTGGTTCAATTTTTAAACACAGATTAAATGGATTATTGCGTCGTAAATTAACTTATTCTTAATATTGTAGTAGAAAAAATATACCGCATCCGTGTTTTTAAATTAAGTTTGAATCCATACTTTGTTATTAACTGACAATTTATCTATATTCAAGAACTATATTATTAAAATCACCGTATTGACACCGCCTCATTTGGCCTTAGATTGCCTAGCTAACACATCGTATTAATTTTAAAACTTTCACTTCTAAGCAAAGTCATGAACGCATTAAATTTGAATAATAACGCTTTGTTATTAAAACACTTATATAACTTATTCTTACAATGTTAATTATTAAATTGAAAAAAGACGATAAAAAATCTAATAATCATTTTTTGTTGATAACAAAAAGAAAATATCACGCTTGTTCTTTAACTATTACATTATACAATAATTTTAACAATTTAAAAAAACTAACAGCAAATTATGTAACTAAATAAATATTACTGACCTTGTACGTGCAGCTGATTCAAACAATCATAAATGTAATTAAAAACAAATTTATGAAACACTCGGTTGAACTACCGAACGTGCAATGCTGAATGAATCGGACAGCTTCACTATATATGATTGAAAAACTTGTTCTAAAGAGTGAGTCAATTCTAACGAATGTAATTAAGTCAAATCTTTCCGGACTACAAGCGCAGTTGATGAGATAATTACAATTGAGAAGATAAAATAATATTGATTTCAAACTGATCAGAATTATGATTTACATACGTTTTTCTTTGTTATTGTTTAATATTTTGTTATTTTACTCTAGTAATAAAGGTTAATATTTACTCGAGGTTAAATCAATTATTGTTTTAAACTATTTTAGCTGAAATATGTTTGAAATGTTAAGTAGGAGTAGATTACAAAACAAATAGCTTATATTCCACAAAATGTATACTGTAGCATAATAAAAAAGATGTATAATTAATTATTCATTTAGAATAATTATTTAAATCGTATAATGTTTTGTGCAGTAATTAAGCAGTAAAAGATTTTTAAATTTGTCAATGTTTCTAGAGTAACTAATTCTTTTAGAAGACTAGAAGCGTTTATTCTTAATTTTGGATATTTGGATCTGACAATGTTCATGCTTTTGTTTTTTATAATATACTAACCACGAATTCTTGAATATTGGGCAAATCTTGCCGATTTAATATTGTTACTATCCTTTTGAATTCTATTTGCGTATTGTCAATTAACATAGAGTTGCCAATATTATATTTAAAAAAAATTGTTTTAGAGGTGGTGACTCAATGCTTCTTATTAGGAAAAACGTTGAACTTTGACCGTGTGTGTAAGGAGGGCTGTAGTACAGTAAATAGTAAACACTTACACGGACAAGCAACAATTTTATGAGCGCATTTTATTAGAATTAGATTACCGAAACCAATTTATTATTTAATTCAATAAAGATGTATTTTAGGTAAATTGCTTTTCTGCCCAGTGTAAGACACATACACCGGTGTTTCAGAGTATCCACTTATTATAACGTTTTTTTTTTTTGTTGACATAAAGAGAGAGAGTCTTTATGAATTTTATTTTATCTATAGCTCTAATAGTCCAGTCAAAGTAGCTTTTTACCTCCGAAAGTTTTGAAACTTTTTACACTGATTTATAGGTACTAAGTGAAGAATATAATTAAAGTCTTGACAAATATGACACAAACTCTAGTGCCAATGACCAAAAACAAAGTACTTTTTTTGGTTTTTTGTTAATATTTCAAGAACTGTGAGTCAGAGGTGTAAGTATATTTGCAATAAAAATAATCATAAACATTTTTCTTGTATTCTCAGCGGTTACAGAGTTATAAGGCGCTAAAAATTTTGTTTTTCCAAAACAAAGATAACACAAATATTATTGAAGAAACCAAAGCAAGAAAAATTAAGTGTACTTTTTACTATTATTTGTTAGATACTTGCAAATTAATATTTGACAATATTTTACTTACACTTTTGGATACGTTGGATCATTGTGAAGACAAACTTTACATCTTGGTAAAAAAAAATCAGTTTTATTAAATAATAAATAATTTTATCCAAAATTACAGTTTCTGCTAACTTACTTAAGTTTGACAAAAAACTAATCGGGGGTAATTTTGTAAAAAATATCTATCCTTTCCGACCTTTGTAAAAAGTATAACATTAAATCTTTTACGTGAAAACAAAAAATAAAAAGTCTATAGCATTGCCATTGTGAGAATTAACTCTCAAATCTTTGTTTAAAATACAATCCGAGCGTTTTGAGTTTATAACGCGTGATGATATTTCTTACTCTGGACGGCCAAACCAATTCAAGAATTGAAGCAGCGTCACTGTCGTGTCCAGAGACGGCGCTAGGCGGTAAGCAAGGTAAGCAAAGCTTTAGGGCGCAATGCGTTATAGGGCGCCGTGGATTATTGTGAAAATCCACATTTGCATAACATTATTGATAAAACATTTTGTTTTGCATCATACACGTTACACAAAGTGAGAGTTGCCTACAAAATGCGGTGCAACGTAAAGAAAAGCCTTAGCGGGGTGTACGAGCACTAGGATTTGAGTGTTTAGTTTTCCTCGGTTTATTATTTCACTTCTTGGGATAATTTTTAGGCAACAAAACTAAAATTAAGCACAACCTTAAATTCATTTGTATTTCTTAGGCACCAACACTAGTTCAAAACTGTTGCTAGCCACTAATTCCAACAATTTAAATCGCAACCATTAGCGTCAAATTGTAAACTTAAATGTAACCGTCTCATTCCACATCCTCAAAATGACTTTTAGCAAAAAAAAACATACTTTACTGTTAAAACACATTAGCTTTGGATAAAACAAGTTGCGACTCCGCTCCGACATCAGATCTGCAGGGGTTCGATTTGATCACAAGTCAACCACTTCCACTGACTAACATGGTTTTCTTACTACTAAAAGCAAACCTGGAGTACTATAGAACAATACTTAAGGAGCAGCAATGGATGATCTTATCTTGCTCTAGACATTAGAAAAAACCACGTTTTTCAAACGTTGTCAGCAAAAATCAAGGCAAAACCAAGCATCAACGACGCAGCACCTAAACCCAAAATCTAAACCCCAGGCCCCAAGACAAACAGAGAGCAAACTATAGTAAGTCAAACCACGACTATCTATAATACATAATGACAATATAAAAAACTTGCAAACATGAGATTAATGTAATTAATCGCAATTAATCCGTTCTTAGACGTAAGTTTTCATAAAGCTTAATTTTTACAATTTTCAAATATTTAAAGAAAAAGTTTGTGCATAAAATGTGGAGGGAAATATGTTGCAGGCACAGGTTTTGCATAGGGCTTAGTTTTAAGGTCAACAAAACAGTGCCATAATGCCGCAAATGGGTAAAGTCTCACTCTACCAGTAGCATCACACTTCTTTGTCCCTAACGTTTATAAATATCAGATTTTTACAATCGCACCTTTAGTCAAGTCCGAGTTACTTTGAATGCACACCAGATTTCAGCAACCATATTTGATGATGACAAAACAACTAGTCATCTGGGTGACTAAAGTATTACGATTTTCAACCAAGTTACAACTTTTTTTGACCTAACCGCTATGATCCCAGTCAACAAATACAACGCAGTCTAGTTTAGGCACATATTCTGGACAAACCCCATCCATGTACGGGAAGGTCCGATAAGATCATTTGCAACTTGAAAACAACAACAAACACCTCAATACCTGAGACGCACAGTGTTTTTTTTTATGAGTTAGAAAAACCTAAAGAGATAGCTGACTCAAAACAGCGGTTTTCACCACTAATAAGCTGCAGGAATCCTTTGCATTGACAATGCACATCCAAATAGACGCCAAAATCCACTGCAGAACACGCCAAGACAAAGTACCATAAAGAAGTGTTACACGTCAACTTTGCCTTACTCGCATCAATATCTGTGACTTTACCGGACATAAACTAGATGGAAGCCGCCTTACGGCCGACATCAAACCCATCTTGTTTCTAAGCATCCCGGAGGTATTGGTAGATACTCAGACCGGAAATAAACGGTTTTTCTTTATATCCGACTTTCCAGCAAAAACCAAACAAGTCGCATCTAAACAACCTATAGTTTAGCTCACCAAAGTCATTACCGTCTACTACAACAAAGAAGACAATCTTGGCACACAAAACTTTCTGGAATTAACGCACCGCAACCGTAAAAAAAGTGTTACCTTGCATCTGGTAAACAAGCACTCCAAAAAGAAAATTGCAACCAACATTAATCACAACCTTACATCGATCTTGTGAAGCACAAAACTACTGCTTAGTGACATATATACTTGTGCGCAAGATATTACACTGACTCTGTATGTGCCTCTACAGTTTAGGATTCCGCGGAAACTACCTCCAAAACCACATATATAGACTGAGGAATTTTGTCTAATGCCACCAAGTGACTATAGTGACATCACACTGCAGATTCTGAAAGACCACCACCCTGGTGTTGTTGACCTACGTGGTGGTTGATATTCTCTAGACACACACAGGCTACCTCAACCTCATACTTTGCGTTTGCACCTTTCACCAAAGTACAAACAAAACACATAAGAACCGATACAAAAGAACGACCCCACACCAAATTGCAAAGCTTCTTCCATTGGGCAACTTTGTCTTTAGGAGATACCAACCTTTTTTTAAGAGCATACACGGTCACATTCTTATCACTTACAAAAGCTCAGCCAGTAACAGCTCCACATCCACATCACGCTTTAAAGCTACAACATTCAACTCTGCGCCACCAGTCAACCACTAAAATAAATCTACCTGCTGCGATAGGCTGAAATCATCTCAAGACGCCTAACCTTCGATGATATCTCCGACAAGCTCCGCCAAGACCAAGTGATACTCTAGAAGGCAACCGCTAGACCCATCTGCACCCCCGCAACGGTCACTACTTTTTGTGGCTATTTTCAAAAAAATAATATGTAATCTCAACTTTTTTTTTTTATAATTGATAGGTGATGGATTGAATGGACAGTTATATTTTTTGATGATTTATTTATTATTTGTCATTAATATTAATTGAGAAACTCATTAGTACATACGTTTCAGAAGCTCTTTTGCTTCCTTCCTCAGTGCTAAAATATTTTTTAAATTATGAAACGTTACAAAAAAAACATTTATTTTTTTTAATCTTACACACTAAACTAAAATTACTCCAAGCAGGACCACTTTGTATTGTATCTCATTAATTCCGACTAAAAGACGGGGACCCTAGAGATAGTCATGAGTAGATTTCAAAGTGGAGAAGACTTTCTCAAAAAAAAAATATAGAATCTTTTAACAGTCCGTGGAATTTTCTGATAGTGGTGGTGCAAAAAACAGACGGAAATCCACGTTTTTGCATTGATTTTTGCAAGGTCAGCAAAGGTTTTATCAAAAACGCATACCTTTACTATTTATTACTGAAATTTTAGATTAATTATTCCTAAATTTTCCTCACTATGTATCATCAATATGGGTATTAGCAAATCCTATTAACGCCCGAGAATAAAACTTTTTTATTATTTTTATCTGCGAACATTTTTAGTTTACGGTCATGATATTCAGATTGCACTTTGCTCTGACCACGTTTTACAAAATGGGTTGAGTGTCACCCACTTCGCACAGCTGCCAGAATAAATATCCGACGCGTACTTTAGGATATTTTTTTATGAGTTCTTCTGTTCTCGCCGGCTCATTTCTGATAACACCCTCTAGTTTGAAATAAACCATTTGTTCTTTACTGAACAATTTTGGCATCAAATAAATTGAAATTGCTCCACGCATGCAAATCTTGTAGATAGGACAAACCAATCCGTAAAAACAATTATTGCTTTAGACATTTTTAAATTGGTTTTTATAAATTTAGCAACAACTCGGGGCCAGCAAGCTTATTATTACAACCTCTGCGGTAGGGATTAAATCTGAAAATAAGCAATATGGTAATAAAATGAATGCATAACCTTTCCTCCATTGTTAAAGAATTGTGCACAAAATTGGAACCAAAGTACAACGGCCATTACTTTAAGTTCTACTAGAGCAGCTACTAAAAGCTAATTCTCAAGCTGTAAACTGGTGTCTTTAGATAAGAGTAAAATAATCCGTGCTTTTCAATTAATAGGTTTTAATCCACATACCTAAAAGTCGACAGCACGCAAAGAGATGTATAATTAACAACACTAATAAAAGTTAAGCAACTGCTGGAGCGGTTACGAGTTGGGTGGTGTCTTCATCAAAGTAATCCAGAGCGTAGCGTTCTTTTTGAATGGATCCGTGACCTCATATAGGCATCTAAACATACATACACATGTCTTCTCCGTGACTCAATGTGCCCGACACCTCAAAAAAAAACGGCGTGACTAGGATTTTTGACACAAAAATTTGGTGTGATCTTTTTATCCGCTACTACTATAAGTTGGTCTTGAGACATCATTTCATCTAAATGTTTGAGAAGGAACCAAGAGAGCAACCAATCCATTAAAGTTTTACAAGCAACGAGTACTTAAATAGATTATTATAAATGTACAGCTAACAAAAATTCAACAATAGCAAATGTAATGTAAATATTATATAATTTTTTTTTAAATATATATATTTTGTTAATACCGCTATACTATTATAGAAAAAATTGTGTACAATAATTAATTTAATATAATAATAATAATAATTTATTATTACAAAACTCTCTTCTTTAATCCCAACCAGCATCCTCCTTCAGCTGCTAAATTAAGCTGTTTCTTGTCAACCTGTATAGGTACTACAGTTTTACTAACAACCGTAATTTCAAAATGTTGAAGAATATAATAAAACACAGTTTTAGTTTCCATCAAAGCAAATCTAGATCCAATACAATTTCTAGGTCCAACACCAAATGGTAAATAAGTGCATTGCTTAATGTTATGCTTATTCTCTTCACTGAAGCGTTCCGGATCAAAAGTATCAGGACTTGGATAAAATTCAGGATCGTAATGTAATGCAATTATTGGTAGCCATATTAAATCATCAAGTCTTAGATGTACTGGTGATTCATCGGAACGTATAGCTTCAATTGTGTAAGGTTTAACGCAAACCCTATCTACTGCTAAAACTGAAGGCCATTTCCTTAATGATTCTGAAATTTTAAAACAGTAATTTAAATTAGTTTAAAATTAAAAAAAAAATACCTGACATCACCATATCCATATATTTCATCTTAGCTAAATCATCATAATTTAATTTTCCTTTACATGCTTCTTTAGTTTCTTCAATTTCATTCCTTAACTTTTCTTGTATATTAGGATTAACAGCTAATTCATAAGCCATAAAAGACATTAATGTAGATACTGTTTCAAAACCAGCAAAGAAAAATATCATAGCTTGCGCTGTAATATCCAAATCTGTAATTTCTTTTTTAATTGCAACCTCAGCTTTACCAACATGCGATTCTTCAACTGTAGCAAATCCAGTTTCTTTAGTAAAAGTTTCTTCTTCATGTACTAAGCGTCCTTTTCTAGCTTCCATTAAGAGATGAATCATATCAGGTCGAATTATATGTTGTTCTTCGCGTATTTTTATTGTATCTTTGATTATAGTTTTGAAGAAGTTTGATACAGGTTTGCTGAATAATGCAAAATTAAATATCTGTAAAAAATTACTATAGATTTAATTAATTTATAGATTGATATAATTACTTTAGCAAGAGCAGGTGTCAGAATATAGATTAATATTTTAAAAATTTTCCAAAAACTTTTTAAATCGGTTGCTTCTTTGCCCATAAGATAAAATTCATTATCGCGTTCTGTTAATGAATCGCATTTAATTCCAAAAGCAGTAGTTGCAATAACATCATTTGCATAACGTGTAAATGAGTCTTTCATTTCAATTACAATTTCATTTTCTTTTTGCTGCAAATAATGTTTGGAATATTGTTCCGCGCAGTCATTAATTAATGGAAACATACTACGCATTTTACTGCTTGTAAATGCTGGGCTTAATGTCGATCGCATATCTCTCCAACTGTTACCTAAGACAAATAAAAAAATATATATTTGTATTGTGTAGAATTATTTAAACAACTAATTAAAAAAAAAAACATGTTAACAAATATTAAACAAACTATTTAAGAAATTGGTTATTAATATAAGTTTAAAATTACCTTTCAAGGCTAACAAATTTTTACTCCATAAAGGATCTGCATCTTCAGGCAGAATATTGCGATGGTCGGTAAAGTGATCAAAATCTTTAACTGCAATCTGCTTTATTAATTCAAGATCTCTTATGAATAAAGTTGGTTTAGTCATAAAATATATTCCGTAATATATGAAAATAAATGTTGTACAAAAGTTTTAAAATATTGTAATCAAACATTACCTTTCCTTTCCCTTAAAATATATTCGTTTTATTAAATCAGAGAATGCTTCTAATCTGAATACAGTCCTGTAATTATCCCTAAACATTGATATTGGTGCTCCTTGCTTTACATTTTTACGTTTCCAATAATACAAGGGATTAATAAATACTTTATAAAAAAGGTAAATTATAGTTGTTACTAAAATTATTGTCCAAAACATGTTGAGAATCTGTAATAAAAAAATCATTTTTAATATTTTTTTAAACAATGTTTTATAAACCATTTGTTACCAGGCAGTAGAATGCGCAATGTCTTTTGCAAATCAAACTGTGGTATATAATAACTAGAATAAAAAAATACACAACCCAACAAAGTAGTCGACGTAAAACTATAAAGTAGTTACTATATGTTAATAAATAATTGATAAAATTATCATAGAAAATTAATAATATTTACGAAAAAAAAAAAATGTGTTACATCTTTACGTATGCATTTGTCAACTATTTTAGGTGTGCTAAAAATTGAATAGTATAATGCATCTTGAGGCAGTTTGTCTCAAACTATCTGAGGCTGGTGATGCAGTTCATTAAAAGCTTTTGTAGGATAAATTAAATGCATGTACTGCGTAATGTAGGGGCAAGTGAAACCTCTTCTAGGTTTGTCCATGGGTGGCGGACAGGGAATTGCACACGCAAACTAACACTATTTCATAGTAGCTTTGCTTTGGCAATAACACTTACATCACTTTTTCCTTTTTTTTACTTCTTTCCTTAGTGGACTGCCTACCTTTTTTGGCCAAACTTTTTTGTCTACTCTAGACTCTCTTCTAGAAGAATAACAATCCAAAACACCTATCTATATATCTAATCCTAAATTACTTGCTCATAAACTTTGTACTTTATTACCCACTAAATAATGCCTCCTAAAAGCGGAGCATCACGCACCAATAGTAAAACCTCCACCTGTATGTGCTTAACCGGTAAGAAATGGCGCTCATCGTACTTCTTCTTACGTGCCTTGTCCTCCACGAGCATTAGCGATCATCGACATTATTTGGGTCTTGTTGACAGTTCTACGAAAAAGAGTTGTAGTGCTGACCCCAAACCACTGTCGTAGGTTTTTCAACCAGGACGTCTTTCTGCAATCTGGCCCTCGCCTACCAGCTATCTTTCCCTGCATTATATTTTGCAGTAATTTATACTTCGATCCTCGCATGATATGGCCAAGATACTCAAGCTTGCGTTTTTTTCAGAACATATAGAATTTCTGTGTCCTTATTGAGGCGTGCAAGAACTTGGGCATTAGATATTCTATCTGTCCACACTATACGTAGCCCTTCTGTATGACCACATCTTTTTGCACATAGCATCTGTGAGCGTCCAGGTTTCTACACCATACATTAATATGGAGAAAACATAACAACGTAGCAACCGAACTTGCAGTTTGAGATTAAGATCCCTGTGGCACATAACTTGCTTCATTTTATTGAAGGCCGTGCGAGCTTGTTCTATTCTGGATCTAATTTCTTTTGATTGGTCCATTGCTGATTCAGAGAGCACCCTAGATATTTGAATTGGGCAACTTGTTCAATTTGCTGATTTCCTACTTTTATGTTTGTCACCAGATTGCGCTCCTTACTGACTACGGTGACCTTGGTCTTGTTTATGTTTAGTTCTAGGCCTGCTTGTTCACTATTAGCCACGACACAATTCAGCAATTCTTGAAGATCTTTCTCCGTATTTGCCAGCAGGACCGTATCATCTGCGTACCGCAAGCTATTCACCACCTCCCCGTTTAGTAAGATACCTTCAGATTTTCTATCCAAAGCTTCGGCAAATATTCGTTCGGAGTATATGTTGAATAAAAATGGTGATAACACGCACCCTTGTCTAATTCCTCTTTGGATTTCTACTTCTTCTGTATTGTTGTTATCTACTCTCACGGATGCGGATTAGTGCCAGTAAAGTTTTCCAATGATACGAATGTCTGCCATCTAAACTTAGTTCTTTCAGGATCATTATGAGCTTGCTATGTTTTACACGGTTAAACGCTACACGTCTACAGACACGTTTTGGCAACGCTGAATTAGTACCTGGATACTGAACAAAGCTTCACGTGTTTCCATCCCATTGCAAAACCCAAATTGAGTATCACTTAGGCAAACTTCACATTTACAATATATTCTTGCTTGGATGATCTTCAAGAAAATCTCAAGACGTGGCTCATAAGGCTGATGGTTCTATAGTTACCATAGTTTTTAGCAGCTGCTTTCTTTGGCAGTGTTACAAAAACGGAGGTTAACCAGTCCATAGGAATGTTTCCGGTAGCATACATGGTATTAAAGAAGTCCACAAGTACGTTTAAAGCTCGATCTTCTTCTTGAGTTTTAATATTTCTGAGGATATGTTATCTGGCGCTGGTGTTTTACCTTCTTTGAACATTTTTATTCCTTCTGTCACATTGTATTCTGCCGGATGATCCACTTTTTGATCTTGAAAAAGTTCTTGGATATAGTTCTTCCATTTTGCTAGCTTCTTTTCTGAATAACTTTTTCTTGATTGTCAAGCAGCATTGCATATTTCCTGGGTTTGCTGAGGCCGACAGCTTCTTTTACTTTCTTGTGCATGCCGATCGTACAGCAATTGAAAACTGATGCTTTCACGTTTCTACACCAGCAGAGAAGAGAGACTTTAAACAAAACAGAACGTGTAAAACTGCAACGTACCCTACAACTACAAGAAGCGATGATAATGCAAACGCAAGCAACCACCAAATTTATGAGAGTCCAAACATACACCTATCTACAACAGAGGCTCAACTACATGTACTTGACTAAACCACCCCGGGGGTTTAGCCAATAAAGACTTCTACAATTTTTTCACGCACATAGAGCAACATAACAAGCCAAAACACGTTTATTACCACATACTCTAAAAAGTCTGGAAGATAAACACAAAAATATTAAAAAATATTAAAACCAGGCTGATACAGAAATACACCGATTTGAATGTAACTACACAACTGAATAAATGCCACAAACCCCAAAAAGCAATAGAAAGTTTCTTAAGGAGAAAAACCGCCGTTTACCAAAGACTATGGCCACAATATTGGACTAGGGAGTTAATCAATACTCTGGCAACGCTACTTGAACTCCGCATCTAGCAAACCTTTGACGTGCTGAATCTCAATACGTTCAAACAGCTACTAGCCATTGCAATTAAAATCAAAACTAACATTGCCAGGAGAAAAGTGTTTTAAATCTAAATTAAAAACTAGCTCAAAACCTTTCTCAAAGTCGGCAAACGAGTAGATGCAAGGGAACAAATGATATAACTCAACAATCCAACTACAACAAAAAGAAAAAATCAAAGTACCATTTGCTTTAAAACTACGCCACTTTCGGAGCAATAAAGTCAAACCACCGATCCCGTATTACCATCATTATGAACGGAAAGTTTATCCAATCCCTAGTAGATAGCAGCGTTAGCCATAATTTGGTTCTGTTATAACTACCTGCCACTCGACCGATCAATATTTGGGTTGCACAGGCAAACTTAAGTCACTATAAAAACCACAGGCAAGATAACTATCAATATAACCATATAGAATCAAACACACAAAGTTTTCCTTCTAATAACACAAACCCTAGGAGAAAAACTAATCTTGGGTAACTTTTAAATAGAATGCAGTTATTATTGCAAAAATTGGCAATTCACGATTTACTGCACTACACCACAGTCCAAGGAAATAATATTTCAAGAACCAATTGTGCTGGTAAAACATACCTTTACCAAACCAGCCAAGTTTGAGCAACTGGTCAAGAACTTCATCCAATGGTTTTCAAAAATAGATTACTCTTGAGCAGTTACTGTAAGCTGGTAGTTTTGGTAAAAAAAAGACGGCACACCAAGTTTTTGCGTGGACTACCGTGAGCTAAACAAAGTTACTACAAAAGAAGCGGCACTTCTTCCCAAGATTTATAAAACGCTAAAAGACTTTGAACCTGCACGGGTTTTAGTAAAATCAACTCCAGAAAATACTAGCTGATCCTAATGGCAAAAGAACACAAAGATCTGACCGCCTTTGCAACGCCTAAAAACCTACTTTAAAGTCATGCCTTTAGGGTTAAAAATGCACCAACCACTTTCTAAAGCTAATGTCCCCAGTGCTAGCGGGTTTGTTTGAAAACATGGCCCTTGAGTACCTAAAAACACGTAAGACACCTGCGGCAAGTGCTAGAACTCTTACAAAAACACGATTTAAAGTGCCACTTATAAAAGTACAAGTTTGCGCAAGCGTCCGTAGAATACTTTGGCCACCAAATCATTTCAAATGAACAACAACTGCGTAGCTTTTTAGACCTGTGTACGTGTACGTATAAGAATGCATAGCCAAGAGCTACTGGAAATAAAAAGTCATTCACTTAGACCCAGGTAAAAAAGGCGTTTATGCAAGTTAAAATGTCTATAGACAAATTTTTAAAGATATCTACGCCATAACCTGGAACATTATTAGTGCTGCAAACAGACGCTTATAACACCGGCGTTAGGGCTAATATACAGGGTGTTAATGAATAGGGGTAACAAACTTCTAAGGTGGGTAGGGGGCTTCATTTGATAGATTTTTGATTTATACTCATAGGCAATCATGTACATCCTAGAAGCTGCGCGTCAAAAAAAAAAAATTCTTAAAAATTAAAAATTAAAAAAAAAAATTGAAATTCAAAATTAAAAGCCATTCAATTGCGCTTCTTTCACCTAAAAACATGTTTTAATGTAGCTCCTACCAATTGTGTACTATTAAAGAAAAACTTTAAAAGGATCCTTTTTTGAGTTTTTCTTTTTCGAATTCCATTTTTTTTTCAAATTTTTGACTTTTAAGCAGATTTTTAACAAAAATAACAAAAATAAATAAAAAAATCATTCTTTGATTTATGACATGAGTACGGTTAGAGATAAATCAAGATTTGCTGTTCAGAAAAAAGTGGACAATTTAATTGCTTATAATTTTTATATTCTATTTTTTTTTATTTAGACTTTTAAAAGAAGTTTTTCAAATATTGTATAAAAAAAAATTAAAAAGTTTTTGACGTGCAGCTTCTAGGGTGGATATGGTTGCTTATGAGTTTTTAAATAAAAAGTGTCTCAAATGAAACCCCTTACCCACCCTAGAAGTTTGTTTTCCCTATTTATTAACAGTCTGTATATTAAAAAACAGATCTGAGTACGCACATAAGTTGTGTTGTCGGATAATGACCCATTTTCAAAAAGCTATACAATTGTGCAGAGCAGTACACCACACAACATAAACTAAAAAAAGACTTTTCGCGTTTTGTACAAAGAATGGCCGACATTAGAGTAGGGCAAAAACCTACTCATGGCTGTGTTGCATTGCAACCGCAAGACAAACGCACGCCAATTATACTGAATTATAATTTAACACAACCAGGAAACTAGGACAAGCCAAAACGACTACAGAAAGACAAAGATAGCCAGCAAACGGCAAGCTGCAAGCAAAGTACAAAAGCTCAAAACGGAACGCAGTCCAATAAGTTGGCACGCACCAATAACAAACAGCACGGCTAGAGAAAAAGGTATAAATATTAAACTTTCATGATGCACAAGTCAGTATCTACCAATTTATTGAAGATGCAGTATTAAATTGGCTCCTTTTAATTATACTAACCAAAATACATTTAATATCTTTCTACAAATTTTAAAATATATTGACTCTTGCTACAATCACGAACACTACCCAGATAACCACCTAGACAGCAACAACTGCACAGAAAAGATTCACCATGCTCTCCGGCGGTATTGCAGTTTCTACCACAGGGAATTAGCAACTCTACGGTACTACACTTTTTACAGTAGAAAACCAACAAACTTTTACGTTTTATTTTTACCTTTTACCTTCACCGTTTACTTTTACTTTTACAGCGAGAATAGACCCGACGCCAATACCAACGTAGCAAATCCAGTTTTTCCAAATCAACTTCTAATTGGCAGGTTTGCATCATCTGTCGCCGACTCATTTTCAAACTCCAGGGCAACCTACTACAAATTGAATACATTAGAAGAAGTGGTAATCCACTTGTCATCTTCTTTCCATATTCCAAAAAAAGAAATGCTAATACATGAGTATCATCTCCGCGGTCTTGAGCCAAACCTAGTAGCTCCCGATCCTCAAATGTATAAGTACGTGAAATGTCGGAATTATTCAATGATTCCAAACCACGGAAGACCACACGTAGTTTTTTAAACATTACTAACAACAAATTCATATAATATACATACATAAACTAAGCAGATACCAATCAACGTATCTAATATACACTACCGCACCTTTACTACCTGTAGGTATCCAGCTGGTAACAGCAACCAACCGAATGTTTCGTAACAAATGATTGCATGTTTTACTTTCTTTTCTTAATTTAGTAACAAATAACAGTTTCAAAAAAGAGAAACATTCAATCTCTAGATAAATAACACTTAAGTGGGTAATCGTGTTACTTCAGTTACTTACGCAGACTTTTGATTGTTATCAAGACATTGGGTCTGTCACTTTTCTTTTCTAATTTAGTAACAATTGACGTTTGCAGAAAATATTCCATTTTAAACGACCATCCACTCAACTGTTTGTTATCAAAAACTTCTGGATTACTAACATTAATTAAAACTAGTTGCAAACATTGATTAAACTGAATGTCCTGTTCATCCGTTTAACTGTTTGTTATCAAAAGGTTAACTTTATCAACTTCTTTCTTCAAATTAATAAAAAAATTACATTTGCAACATTATTTAGATAGATGGGGGGGGGGGGGGGGGGGGCAGTCTAAATAAAATTGCTTGCTTGCAATTAAAAAATTGAGGTGCCAAACCGGCTCACTCAATTATTTGTTATCAAGAACTTGGATTAAAAAACTTCTTCTTTCAATTTAATGACAAATTACATTTGCAGAATACAAAAATATTTAATTTTTAAATTACCAAAATTTTAATAGGTAAGCACTGGGCAGTCTAATTTAATTTTTAGATTACGTACAGTTGGGCAGATAAACGTAAGTAAGTAGGAACTCTAATTGAAATTATTTGCCCAGAATCAATAAACTAGATTTGAAAAGAAGTGTCTCAAAAAACAATTAAACAGAATGCAGTAGCAAGTTGTGGTTCTGGAAACTCTAGTGTCCAACACCTACAAACCAAAGAAAATACTATCTGGAATAAGCTCTAGATTAATTTATCACTCTATAAAAATAGAGAATAAAGAAAAAATATATAAAAAATTGACTAAAAAAATGTATAACCGCAAACCAAGAAGACACAGAAAACGAGCTACGTTCAAAGATTCAATACCTCAAAATGTAAATTGAGTAAGCTGTGCTAAAAACGGCAAAGTCCAAAAAAACTAGATCAAACAAAACTCAAGCAATTACAGCAGATATGCTGACTAAAATAATCAAAGAAAATAGCCAGAAGAATGCTACACTGCAACAAAACTAGAACTTGGAAAGATGTTAGATTTTGCGGTGTTTATAGACACAAATTGCTTCACCAATAGAAGAAAACCTTTCAAAAGACAGTTTAAAGTTTATAAAAACGCATATTGGAGTAGTGAGCAGTAGATGAACCAATAATGAGCAAACTCGGCATACAAACAGCACTTACTTTTTCTCAATAAATATCACAACAAAGTCGATAATGTAAAAGGACGCAATTATTGTGCCCGGAGTGTATACTTAAGAGAACCCGGTAGCACTCCTAAACCATTACACGAAGAATTGAATAAATTTTGTCTTTAACATTTAAGTCATCTAACTCTGCAACGTCCGTCAACGAGTTCTATAATCAAAATTTGGATTTGTCGCTGAAGGCAGTTTTTGCCTATTTATGAACTCAGTATTGCCTGTCTTGACATTACTGCAGTCTGTCGGCAGTAGCGGAAGACCAAAATATAGACAATAAGAATGCAATCCAAATATTTGTCTATAAATGGTGCTCATAGAGACTATGACAAATTGCTTTTACCAAATTTATTGCAATTGCTAGTTTCGGTTTTGCCGTATTTCGTATTGCATCTTAAGAGTCGTTCTAAACGTTCTTTGTCGCTTTGGTACGTCAAGTACGTTTGCAACAAGCTTTTAGGCTTTCTTCTGTCAAGCTACACTGGCGTTTGGTCGACCAACACCTTTGTCGATTTTACGGAATACTATACCATGCATTTTGATAATTCGTCCTATTTCAATTGGTAAAAAATTTACGTTTTTGCACTTGCGGCATTTTTTAATGCTCTAACAATTAGATCAAACAACATTGCAAACTAATGCAATAAATAAAGTATGCAAAAATAAACTCTCAGATAATACAAAGAGGTAAATAGAGATAATTTATTTTAGAAGTGACTCGTAGCCTTTAAAGTTTAATCAATTGTATTTCAACTATTTCCAATACATGTCAGAGTTCTACATCAAAGTGATTCATTTTTTTTATCACAGAATATATGAATTATTGCGTTGTAGAATAATTTCATATTAATATTGTTGCAGAAAAAATATACCGCATCCGTGTTTTTAAATTAAGTTTGAATATATATTCAAGAACTATATTGTTAAAATCAACGTATTGACACCGCCTCATTTGGCCTTAGACTTTCACTTTTTTACTTTAACTATTACATTATACAATAATTTTAACAATTTAAAAAAACTAACATCAAATTATGTAACTAAATAAATATTACTGACCTTGTATGTACAGCTGATTCAAAGAATCATAAATGTAATTAAATACAAATTTATGAAACACTCGGTTGAACTACCGAACGTGTAATGCTGAATGAATCGGACAGCTTCACTATATAAGATTGAAAAACTTGTTCTAAAGAGTGAGTCAATTCTAACGAATGTAATTAAGTCAAATCTTTCCGGACTACAAGCGCAGTTGATGAGATAATTACAATTGAGAAGATAAAATAATATTGATTTCAAACTGATCAGAATTATGATTTACATACGATTTTCTTTGTTATTGTTTAATATTTTGTTATTTTTGTTATTTTACTCTAGTAATAAAGGTTAATAGTTACTCGAGGTTAAATCAATTATTGATTTAAACTATTTTAGCTGAAATATGTGTGAAATGTATAGTAGGAGTAGATTACAAAACAAATAACTTATATTCTACAAAAAATATATTGTAGCATAATAAAGAAGATGTATGATTAATTATTCATTTAGAATAATTATTTAAATCGTATGATGTCATTGTGCAGTAATTTAGCAGTAACAGATTTTTAATTCTGTCAATGTTTCAAGCGTAATTAATTCTTTTAGAAGACCCGAAAGGTTTATTTTTAATGTGTGTGTAAGGAAGCCCTCCTACAGCCCGTAGTACAGTTAAACCCTTACACGGACAAGCAACAATTTTTTAAGCGCATTTTATTAGAATTGGATTACCGAAACACATTTATTATTTAAATTCAATAAGTTATGTATTTTATGTAAATTGCTTCTCTAGCTAGTGCAAGACACGTACACCGATGTTTCAAGGTATCTATAGGCCGGATTTATAAAGACAAAATAAATTACCGAATAACAAATCTCAAATTAAATATATTCGACAAATAAACGTATTCCGGTATTATAAAACTGAATTAACTATTCGTAGAATAAGGAATTGCAACGTCGCATTTATATGTTATTTTAATATTGTAGTTATTGATGTGTTGTATTGTAGCCTTTGTTATATTACAATAATCCCCTACAACATTTTGAAAGTCAGTTGCATAACATTGTAGAGCAATCAAAAGTTGATTTTCAACAGAAATTGGTCCACATTAAAAATAACCCAAGAAACTTTCAAATTATTCATTGAATAAATTTTAATCCCAAGATTTTGGACGATTAATTTATTCCACAGATTTAGTTACCTACTTTTATTATTTGACGTTTATAATACCAAAATCTGCCAACTAAAATAACTTACTTGGTTAGTAAATAAAATCTACAGATTTTAATGGTTTATAATACCGGCCCTAAGTAGTGTATACAAGACTGATCGTCAGTTAAAATTTAAACTTAAGTTTTTATTTTGAATTAAAAAAGCCTTTAAACTCTAAGCTCTCCTTTGTTGTTTTTGTGAGTCAACATTAAATGTTTAACTTTCTGACTTCTTGTGTTTGAGCTTTACGTTTGTAGCGGTTTTAATCTCTTTTTTTTGTAGCTGGGCTTTCTCTCTTAATTTTTAAAAGATTTAATGTGTTAAATTTACTTTTTAAAAGTATGGAATTGCACTCCGACTAATCAGCTCTCAGTTTGGTGTTACAAACATAGTAAAGCGCTTTGAGAAACTTTTTTAAAGTCTTACTTTAAAATGATTATAAGATAGAAAAAATTGTTATACCTCAAGCTAGACGTATGTCAGTATTAGACAAAATATAGTTTTAAACAGTTTCAACTTGTTGCTAGTACTCATATTGCTGTCTCTGCATAGCAACAAAGTTAAATATTGCTAGCCATCTTGGTCTAACCCAGTATGGTTATTATGTGCAATCTGAAAAATATGCTTTTGTTTAACTCTATTTTTAAATACTTTGCAATATCTGTCCACAAAGCGCCATTGAGATAAACGTTTTTGTGAGGAATTAGCCCAATAATTCTTGCAGAAAACTTTTGCCTTGTTCTTCTCAGAGTTGATTTTTACTTTTGACCACTACTTTAGCCAAGATCAAAAAGTGACTTAAAATGATACTATCTCACCCAAATTATTTACCTTGGTCTTGGAAGATGTATTTAAAAGGTTGCAGTGAGAAGCAAGAGATATAATCGTAGACGGCGTATATCTTAACTATCTACGTTTTGCATATGATATCGTTCTAATAATGACAGAACTCCATGAAGCGTCCCAACGAGTAAGACTAAAAATAAATGTAAACCAAACCAAGATCATAAGTAGGGACTTAGGTAAGAAAATTTAAACGTTTGAGATAATCCGGAGAGTACAACTGAGCTGGGCGGCAAACGGGAATTTAAGACATATTCTTAAAAACCCAAACATCTTTATAAGTCTCAAAAGAAAGGTCTATGATGCATGCATCCTGCTTGTAACCAGGTATAGACTAGAAACTGCAAACTTAACGCAGAAAAGTGCAGAACGCCTCAGAACAACACCAGAGCCATAAAAAAGTCTATGCTTAGGATCAGCCTACAAGAAAAAATCCGCAATACAGAAATAAGGAAGAGGGCAAAGATAAAAGACATAATTTAACGCGTAACTAAGTGGCGATGAGTGAGACATGTGGCACGGCAAGACACCAGAAAGTGGACAATACGTCTAGTAAAATAGCGGCAACGACTAACAGAACGGAGCATTTAAAAACCCCAAAATAGATGGCTCGACGACATTAAACAGTCTGTGAGCCAAAACTTGCACCAACTTGCGCTAGATAAAGACATATGGAAAAATTTGGAAAAGGCTTATGTCCAGCAGTAGACTGATAAAGACTGAGAAGATGAAAAAAGAAGAAGACACTGCTTTGCGTTAACTTTATTGGCCCGGTAACTTAGGCCTGCAAGGGCAACACACCTGATAATTATGCAAGACCGCTTTATAAAATGAGTTGAGTGTCACCCACTCCGCACAGCTACCAGAATGAATATCCGACGCGTACTTTAGGATTTTTTATGAGTTCTGCTGTTTTCGCCGGCTCATTTCTGATAACACCCTTTAGTTTGAAATTAAAAAATGTGTTTTTTACTGAACAATTTTGGCATCAAATAAACTGAAATTGCTTTACTTATGCAACTCTTGTAGATAAGACAAACCAATTCGTGAAGACAATAATTGCTTTGTACTGCAAAAATAACCACTAATTGTAAGACCAGTTTTTACCAAAACTTACTTTTGCTCTAAACAGTTACTGTAAGAACATTTTGTTTTCTAGCTGTCCGTTTCTTTGTATGAGCACAAAAAAAACGACCATTTTCAGTAGTCTAATTTTAAAAATTTAAAAACATATTTGAATTAGTTTGTATAAATTTAACAACAACTCGGGGCCAGCAAGCTTGTTATTACAATCTCTGCGGTAGGGATTAAAACCTGAAGATAAGCAATATGGTAATAAAACAAATGCATAACCTCTCCTTCATTGTTAAAGAATTGTCCACAAAATTGGCACCAAAGTACGACGGCCATTACCCTAAGTTCTACTAGAGCAGCTACTAAAAGCTAATCCTCAACTCTCAAGCTGTAAACTGGTGTCTTTCGGTACGGGTAAAATAATCCGTGCTTTTCAATTAATAGGTTTTAATTCACATACCTAAAAGTAGGCAGCACGCAAAAAGACCATGTATAATTAACAACACTAATAAAAATTAAGCAACGGCTGAAGCGGTTACAAGTTGGGTGATGTCTTCAACAAAGTAATCCAGAGCGTAGCGTTCTTTCCGAATGGATCCGTTACCTCATATAGGCATCTAAACATACATACACATGTCTTCTCCGTGACTTAATGTGCTCAACACCTCATAAGAAAACGGCGTGACTAGGATTTTTGACACATAAATTTGGTGTGACCTTCTTATCCGCTACTACTAAAAGTTGGTCTTGGGACAATATTTCATCTAAATATTTGAGAAGGAACCAAAAGAGCAACCACTCCATTAAAGCTTTACAAGCAATGAGTACTTAAATAGATTATTATAAAAGTACAGCTAACAAAAATTCAACAATAGCAAATGTAATGTAAATATTATATAATTTTTTTTTTAATATATATATATATATTGTTAATACCGCTATACTATTATAGAAAAAATTGTGTACAATAAATAATTTAATGTAATACTAATCATTTATTATTACAACACTCTCTTCTTTAATCCCAACCAGCATCCTCCTTCAGCAGCTAAATTAAGCTGTTTCTTGTCAACCTGTATAGGTACTACAGTTTTACTAACAACCGTAATTTCAAAATGTTGAAGAATATAATAAAACACAGTTTTAGTTTCCATCAAAGCAAATCTAGATCCAATGCAATTTCTAGGTCCAACACCAAATGGTAAATAAGTGCATTGCTTAATGTTATGCTTATTCTCTTCATTGAAGCGTTCCGGATCAAAAGTATCAGGATTTGGATAAAATTCAGGATCGTAATGTAATGCATATATTGGTAGCCATATTAAATCATCAAGTCTTAGATGTACTGGTGATTCATCAGAACGTTTAGCTTCAATTGTGTAAGGTTTAACGCAAACTCTATCTACTGCTAAAACTGAAGGCCATTTTCTTAATGATTCTGAAATTTTAAAACAGTAATTTAAATAAGTTTAAAATTTAAAAAAAATACCTGACATAACCATATCCATATATTTCATCTTAGCTAAATCATCATAATTTAATTTTCCTTTACATGCTTCTCTAGTTTCTTCAATTTCATTCCTTAACTTTTCTTGTATATCAGGATTTACAGCTAATTCATAAGCCATAAAAGACATTAATGTGGATACCGTATCAAAACCAGCAAAGAAAAATATCATAGCTTGCGCTGTGATATCCAAATCTGTAATTTCTTTTTTAATTGCAACCTCAGCTTTACCAACATGCGATTCTTCAACTGTAGCAAATCCAGTTTCTTTAGTAAAAGTTTCTTCTTCATGTACTAAGCGTCCTTTTCTAGCTTCCATTAAGAGATGAATCATATCAGGTCGAATTATATGTTGTTCTTCGCGTATTTTTATTGTATCTTTGATTATAGTCTTGAAGAAGTTTGATACAGGTTTGCTGAATAATGCAAAATTAAATATCTGTAAAAAATTACTATAGATTTAATTAAATTATAGATTGATATAATTACTTTAGCAAGAGCAGGTGTCAGGATATAGATAAATATTTTAAAACTTTTCCAAAAACCTTTTAAATCGGTTGCTTCTTTGCCCATAAGATAAAACTCATTATCGCGTTCTGTTAATGAATCGCATTTAATTCCAAAAGCAGTAGTTGCAATAACATCATTTGCATAACGTGTAAATGAGTCTTTCATTTCAATTACAATTTCGTTTTCTTTTTGCTGCAAATAATGTTTGGAATATTGTTCCGCGCAGTCGTTAATTAATGTGAACATACTACGCATTTTGCTGCTTGTAAATGCTGGGCTTAATGTCGATCGCATATCTCTCCAACTGTTGCCTAAAACAAATAAAATAATTTATATTTGTATTGTGTAGAATTATTTAAACTAATTAAAAAAGAAAAACATGTTAACAAATATTAATTAATAGAACAAACTTTTAAGAAATTGGTTATTAATATAAGTTTAAAATTACCTTTTAAAACAAACAAATTTTTAGTCCATAAAGGATCTGCATCTTCAGGCAAAATATTGCGATGATCGGTAAAGTGATCAAAATCTTTAACTGCAATCTGCTTTATTAATTCAAGATCTCTTATGAATAGAGTTGGTTTAGTCATAAAATATATTCCGTAATACCTAAAAATAAATGTTGTATACAAATTTATAAATATTGAAATCAAACATTACCTTTCCTTTCCTTTAAAATATATTCTTTTTATTAAATCACTGAATGCTTCTAATCTGAATACAGTCTTGTAATTGTCTCCAAACATTGGTACTGGTACACCTTGTTTTACATTTTTACGTTTCCAATAATACAGGGGATTGATAAATACTTTATAAAAAAGGTAAATTATAGTTGTTACTAAAATTATTGTCCAAAACATGTTGAGAGTCTGTAATAATGAAATCATTTTTAATATTTTTTAAAACAATGTTTTATAAACTATTTGTTATTAGGCAGTAGAATGCACAATGTCTTTTGCAAATCAAACTGTGCTAATATAATAACTAGATTAAAAAAATAAACAACCCTGAAGTAGTTGACGTAAAACTATAAAATAGTTATTATATGTTAATATATATTTGATAAAATTATCATACAAAAATAATAATATTTACAAAGAAAAAAAATAATGTGTTACATCTTTACATATGCAGTTGTCAACTATTTTAGGTGTGCTAAAAATTGAATAGTATAATGCATCTTGAGGCAGTTTGTCTCAATCTATCTGAGGCTGGTGATGCAGTTCATTAAAAGCTTTTGTAGGATAAATTAAATGCATGTACTGCATAATGTAGGGGCAAGTGAAACCTCTTCTAGGTTTGCCCATGGGTGGCGGACAGGGAATTGCACACGCAAACTAACACTATTTCATAGTAGCTTTGCTTTGACAATAACACTACCATCACTTTTTCCTACTTTTTACTTCTTTCCTTAGTGGACTGCCTACCTTTTTTGGCCAAACTTTTTTGTCTACTCTAGACTCTCTATATATCTAATCCTAAATTACTTGCTCATAAACACTGTACTTTATTACCCACCAAGTGATGCCTCCTAGAAGCGGAGCGTCACGCACCAATAATAAAACAGCATGGCGAAAGAAAAAGTTATAAATATCAAACTTTTACGCTGCACAAATCAGTTTTTATAAACCAATACACGTATCAAACATACACAGCCGCATCTCCATCTGTAATTGCTTAACCGGTAAGAAATGGCGCTCATTGTGGAGCAATTGAAAACATGATCCTTCAACGTTTCTATACCAGCAGAGAAGAAAAACTAAAAAAAAACGCACATAGAGCAACACCACAAGCCAAAACAAGTTCATTACCGCATACTCTTAAAAGTTCTGAAGGACGACAATTTAAACGCATTTAAAGATAAACACAGCAGAGAACTACCCATTGTATGAAATTACTAAAGTCAGGCTGATATATAAATACACCAATTTGAGTGTAATTATACAACTAAATAAATACCACAAACCCCAAGAAGCAGTAGAAAGCTTGTTAAGGAGAGAAGCCGCTGCTTACCAAGGACTAGGGCCACACTATTCAGCTAGTGAGTTAACCAATACTCTGGCAATGCTAGTTGAACTCCGCATCCAGCAAATCCTCGACGTGCTCAATTTCAATACATTCAAACAGCTACTAGCCATGACCATTAAAATCAAAACTAACATTGTCAGGAGAAAAGCGTTTTAAATCTAAATCAACCTTTTTCAAAGTCGGTAAAACTATTAGCTGCAAGAGAACAATTGACAAAACCTAACGGTCCAACTACAACAAAAATCAAACAAAAAAAGAAATCAAAGTACCATTCGCCTCAAAACAACGCTACAGTCGGAGAAATATAGTCAAACCATCAACACCGCATCACTATCATTATGAACAAACAGTTTATCCAAGCAACGTTAAAAATAATTTTACCATGTTATAACTACAGACCCAAGTCACTATAATATATCATTGCAAAGATTGGTGATCCAAGGTTTACTGGACTACACCGCAGCTCAAAGAAATAATATCTTAAGAACCAATTGTGCTAATAAAACATCCCTTTACCGAAGCAGCCAAGTTTGAGCAACTGGTCAGGAACTTGATCCGATAGTTTTTAACAAATAGGTGACCCCTACAACCACAAAAAAGTAAGTCACAATATTGAACAAGTTAACCATACACTAGTACAAACGGCAACGCTTATAAAAAAGCACACTTATTTATACAAGTGGCAAAACAACTAGCCACCTGAATAATTGAGTGCAGTTTGAACAGTTACTTTACAACGGTAGTTTTGGTTAAAAAAAACCGGCACACCACGTGAGGTAAACAAAAAAAGTTTTAGCAGAATCAACCCCAAAGCAAGGTACTCCGTACTAGCAGATCCTAATGGCGGAAAAACACAAACACCCGACCGCTTTTGCTTTGCATAATAGCGAAACCTACTTTAAGGTCATGCCGTTTAAATTAAAAATGCAGCAGTTACTTTCTAAAAACTCATGTACTGGGTGCTAGCGAGTTTATTTAAGACCATAGTCTTTGATTACCTAAACAACATCCTTGTGTACTCAAATAACCACAAAAAATACTTAAGACACCTGCAACAAATGCTAGAACGCCTGCAAAAATACTACTTAATGTGCAAGGTTGGAAAAGCGTCCGTGGATTACTTTGGTCACCAAACTAGCGGCAACTGTAATCGACCTCTAACCCACCACCTCAACTTAATAAGAGCTTTTAAATAATCAACAACTACGTAGCTTCTTAAGCCTGTTACACCCAAATGGCTACATCCTTGATAAAGCTACAGAAAATAAAAAGTCATTTGTTTAGAGTAGAAAAAAACGGCATTTATGCAAGTTCATAAACAAATCTTTAAAATTATCTACGCTACAACCTAGAACACAGTTGGTGCAAACACATGCCAGCGTTAAAGCCGATCTATATTAAGAAATAGATTTGAGTAGGCACAAAAATTGTGTTGTCGGATAATGACCCATTTTCAAAAAGCAATACAATTGTGGAAAGCAGTACACCACACGACTTGTACTAAAAAAGTTTTTTTTCTTTAGAATAGGATCTACCCATAACTGTGTATTATTGCAACCGCAGAACAAACGCACGACAAGCAAATTGCTAGGTTTTGTGTTGCACAAGTTAGTATCTATCAAGTCATCAAAGATGCAGTATTAAATTGGCTCCTTATATTTATACTGACCAAAATACATTTAATACCTTTCTACGACTCCGACAATATATCGACCCTTGCTACAACCACGGACACGACCCAGAGGATTTTTTTTTGACGTAGTGTGGTGTTGGTCACAACAAGTGGCCCTTAAGAATGACTTACGCATGACAATACCTTCCGGTTTTCTTCTCTGCGTAAATCCTGTTGTTATATGTCCTTGTCAAACTAGTCTACATTTGGCAGTAGTTCGAGGTAAGCTAGATATTGCCTTGCGAATTTTTACACAGAATCTGTGGCACGCATGCTGTCCCCGGCCCTTCTCTCTCCCTATAGCCCCTATCTTTTTTTGTCTCTTTTGTCTTTTTTTTATGTTATCCTTTTTATCTGCACTGACACCCAGCTTTACATTCTTTTTTTTTTCTCCAATCCGTGTGTTATTTATTCTAATTATGTGGTTTGTCCTTAGATGCGTTTTTAGTTTTTTTAGGTCTTTGTTCACTTCTTCTTCATTGTATCCTCTTTTCTTCATGAATAGTTTATGAAGTTCCATTAGCTGTATTCCTTTCGAAAGTCCTAAATTTGTTAGTTTTACCTCCAGTAATATCCTTGTAGCTCCATCTGGGATTATTTCTTTGTGTCCTCTTGTTGCCAGGTATATTCTGACCATCTCAAAAGTTGCGTTATCCGTCAACCTCGACATAGCTTACCTACCATTTGGTATTTGCCTCGTTATTTCTGTTATTCTGCATTTCTTCAGCACTTCTTTTCTCCTTCTCCTTATCTCTGCAATTTTGTTTGGTATCGTAGTTTCTGTAAATGTTCTTCTATTTTCTTCTATTTTTTGGTATGCATAATTGTCCTGACCTTCCTTATTTCTTTCTGTTTGATTTTTTTCTCTGTTTTGTTGTTTCCATTTTTCTTCTCTCGTTTCTCTCCTTTTTCTTCTATGGCTTTTAATTTGTGTGTTTGTTTCCATTGTTTGTTTGTTTTCTTTCTATATTCTTCCGTTGTCAAACTCCTCATTTTTTTTCTTAATACTCTTGTTGCAAAGTTTCTTAGCGCCCTCCATTTATTTTTATCTCTTAGGCATTTCTTAATGATTGTTGTTTTGTCCACTTTGCTTTCCAGTATGTTTTCTAGTTCTTTTCTATCTTCCTCTGATTTATCGTGTGTTTCTTCCCGACAAAATATACATCTTTCTTCTTCCTTGATTTTTTTTATTTTTGCAAGAACTTTCCAAAGGCTGCAGTAAAAAAGAAGTGATAATATACACGGATGGGGCGTGTTCTGGTAATCCTGGAGCGGGAGGATGGGCAGCTATCATATTATTTCAAGATTATAGAAAAGACATTTATGGTAGAGAAGAAAATACCACAAACAATAAAATGGAGTTAACAGCGGTGATCAATGGGCTGAAAGTATTGAAATTTTCTTGTAATATGAATTTATATACGGATAGTCTTTATATTAAGCATGGCATAACAGAATGGATAAATAAGTGGAAAATGAATGGCTGGAAAACAAGTAATAAAAAATCAGTGCAAAGGCCAGTATTATTACAATGTACACTTAAAGCAGTAGATTTAGGTTTAAGTTTTACATCACTTTTGTGTTGAGAGATTCGTTTATTAATTTTTTGTGAGGTTTGCCACATGCCTGATTATAATAATACAAAAATATTATGTTCTGAACAGAATGTTTTTAAACGTTGTTTTCTTGAAATGTGCTATATCAATGCTAATAAAAAAGCTATGAATTTTAAAAAAGATATATTGGGATTAAGTAATATTTATAGCTATTTATTATCCAGACAAGAAAGTATTAATTAACAATTTATAAATTAATATTTAGAATTTATATTTTTAATATATCAATAATTCAAATTTAATTTTGAAAAAGTATAAAATATAATTTATTTTATTAATAATAGAATTATATGTAATATCTTTTTCATTACAAACTTAAATATATATATAATACTAATATTTAATATCTAATGTCAATAGATATTCTTCTTTTTATTTTTATTTTATTTTATCATGTTAGTTTAATTCATCTATTTATTTATTTCATAAAAAATTGTTTTATTATTATTATTTTTAACTTCAAATGTGACAATTTTACATAATATTATTTTATTTTGTATTTTATTTATGTATTTATTTATCTGACGATATATGTATATAACATATGAAACGTTAAATAAATTTTAATTTATTAAAATAATTATTTTAAAAAATAGACTCATCATCCCGTTAACAAATATAATAATATTCAAAGAAGTCTGTTAACCAATTATATATTATATATATATATATATATATATATATATATCACAACGAAGTCTATAGTGTAAAAGAACGCAATTAATGTGAACGGAATGAATACTAAAGAGAACTCGGTTGCACAATGCCTCCCAAACCATTACACCAAGAATTGAACAAAATGTAAATTTTGTTTTTAACATCTAGGTCATCTAACTCTGCAACGTAAGTCAACGAGTGCCATAATCAAAGTTTGGATTTGTTGCGGAAGGCAATTATTGTCTATTTATGAACCCAGTATTGTCTGTATTGGCACTACTGCAGTCCGTCGGCAGTATAGGGAGACCAAAATATAGACAATAAGAATGCAATCCAACAATTTGTCTATAAATGGTGCTCATAGAGACTATGACAAATTGCTTTTACCAAATTTATTGAAATTGCTCGTTTTGGTTCGGACGTATTTCGTATTGCACTTTTTTTTAAGAGTCGTTCTTCACGTTCTTTATCGTTTTGGGACGTTCAGTACGTTTGCAACAAGCTTTTTTTATGTCTAATTTCAAATTATACTGGCGTTTGGTCGACCAACATTTCTGTCAATTTCACGGAATACTAAACCATGGATTTTGATAATTCGTTCTTTTTCAAATGGTAAAAATTTCACGTTTTTGTACTTGCGGCATTCTTTGATGCTCTAACAATTAAATCAAACAAGAATGAACTAATGCAATAAATAAAGTATGCAAAAATAAACTTTCAGATGATATCAAAGAGGTAAATAGAGATAATTTATTTTAGAAGTGACGCATTGCCTTTAAAGTTTAATCAATTGTATGTCAACTATTTCCAATACTTGTCAGAGTTCTATATCCAAGTGGTTAATTTTTTTAAACAGAGAATATATGGGTTATTGCGCCGTAAAACAACTTATTCTTAATATTGTTGCAGAAAAAATATACAGCATCCGTGTTTTTAAATTAAGTTTGAATCCACACTCAGCAACTTTGTTATTAACTGACAACTAACAGTTTTTCGATATTCAAGACAATATTTGGCCTTAGATTGCCTAGCTATCTATCAAACACATCGATTTAATTTAAAAACTTTCACTTCTAAGCAAAGCCATTAACGCATTAAATTTGAATAATAACGCTTTGTAATTAAAACACTTATTCTTATGATGTTAATTATTAAATTAAAAACAAAATGATAAAAATTCTAATAATCATCTTTTGTCGATAACAAAAAGAAAAAGTCATGCTTGTTATTTAATTATAACATTATACAATCTATAATTAATTTTAACAATTTGAAAAACTAACAACAAATTATGTATGTAATTAAATAAATATTACTAACCTTGTATGTACAGCTGATTCAACAACCATAAATATAATCAAAAACCAATTTATGAAACACTCGTTGGAACTACCGAACGTGTAATGCTGAATGGATCGGATAGCTTCACTATATATGATTGAAAAACTTGTTCTAAAGAGTGAGTCAATTCTAACGAATGTAATTAAATCATATATTTCCGGACTACAATCGCAATTGATTACAATTAAGAAGATAAGATAAAACATTGATTACAAATTGATCAGAATTATGATTTACATAATGTTTCTTTGATATTGTTTAATATTTTGTTATTGTTATTATTTTACTGTAATATTAGAATCAAGGTTAATAGTTACTTGAGGTTAAATCGATTGTTTTATAATATTTCAGCTAAAATATGTGTGAAATGTACAGTAAAATTAAATTACAAAACAAGTAGCTTATATTCCACAGAAAGTATATTGTAGCATCATAAAGAAGATGTACGATTAATTATTCATTTAGAATAATTATTTAAATCGTAATTTTGCGTAATTAATTTTTTTTAGAATTTAAAGAAAGTTTATGTTTAATTTTCCAAAAAAAACAAATATTGTTATCATATTATCCATAATATGATAACAATATTTGTTCACTCTAAAGACACATTCTTGAATATTAGCCATATCTTGCAGATTTAATTTATTTAAATTTATATCAATGTTGCTAAAGTTTATCCGTTTGAATTCTATTTGCGTATTGTTAATTAATATAGGGTTGTCAACATTATATTTAAAACAAATATTTGTTTTAGAGGTGGTAACGCAATGCTTCCTATTAGGAAAAACGTTGAGCTGTGAGCGTGTGTGTAAGGAAGGTTGTAGTACAGTTGAAACCTTACAAGCAACTTTTAGAATCTTTTTCAAAGTCTTGCTTTAAAATGATTCTATTTTGTTAAAATAGGAAGAAGCTGCTATACCTCAAGCTGGACATTTGTATGTTAGTATTGGACAAAAGATCGTATTAAATAGTTTTAACATGTTGCTAGTACTCATAAAGCATTCTCTGCATAGCAACAAAGTTAAAATTTGCTTGCCATTTTGGCCTTACTCAGTATAGTTTTTAGGTGCAATCTAAAAGACAAGTTTTTAACTAACTCTATTCCTAGATATTTTGCAGTATTTATTTACAAAGCGCTATTGAAATAAATGTTCTCGTAAGAAGACCAAAGCGTGATGCATAGTGTGTTTAATTCATACTAGTTGAAAAGCATCAGAAATAAAACTAAACTTTGATTGAGCGAAGGATAGACACGTGCTCAACAACGTTATGGCCGATGTATTTTTTGTCAGATAAGAAACAGTTTATTAATCTTAAATTGAACTTAACGCGCTGAAGTTTCAAGATTTTGATGCCAAACCTTATTAAAGTCGTTTTCAATACTGAAGTATATAACTGGTGGTCTGTGTGGATATTTATATTTAAAGCCACGTTGATGATTTGCAACAGGTTTTTAAACGTCGCGTCGTGTGATTCTGGTTTTTATTCAAGTACACAATTTCTGCTACCTTACTTAAGTTTAACAAAAAACTAATTGGAGGGTAATTTTGTGAAAAATATCAATCTTTGTAAGAAGTATAACATTAGACCTTTTCCGTAAAGATAAAAAATGCAACGTTCTTAGCATTGCCATCGTGAAAAATAACTCTCAAAGCTTTGTTTGGAAAGCAAACAAGTTTGAAATGTGTGATAATATTTCTTTGGACGGCGAAACCGATTCAAGAATTGAAGCAGTGTCAGTGTTGTGTCTAGGAACGGCGCTAGGCGGTAAGCAAGGTAAGCGCCGCTTTGGAACGCAATGTGTTAAGGGGCGCCGTGGATCATTGTGAGGATCCACATTTGCATAACATTATTGATAAAACATTTTATTTTGCGTCATACACGTTTACACAAAGTGCGAGTTGGCTACAGAGTGCGGTGCAACGTAAAGAAAAGCCTTAGCGGGGTGTACGAGCACTAGGATTTGAGTGTTTAGTTCTTTTCAGCTTATTATTCCTCTCTTTGTGATTATTTCTATGCAAAAAACTAAAATTAAACACAATATTACATTAATTTGTACCTTCTTAGACATTAACATTAGCTCAAAACTGTTACTAGCTACTAACTCCAACAATCTAAACCGCAACGGTTAGCGTCAAATTGTAAGCTAAAAATGTAAACGTGTTGTTCTAATCTTTGAAATGACCTTCGCAAAAAAAAAACTATACTTTACTGTCAAAACGCATTAGCTTTGGATAAAACTAGCTGCTCTTCTACTTTGACATCAGATATGCAGGGGTTCGATCTGATCACAAGTCAACCACTACCACTAGCTAACATGGTTTTTTTACTACTAAAGACGGATCTGGAATACTATAGAACGATACTTAAAAAGCAGCAATAGGATAATCTTATCTTGCCCTAGACGCTAGAAAAAAACACGTTCTTCAAACGTTGTCAGCAAAGACAACGGCAAAACTAAGAATCAACAACGCCTGCGACGCCCCAAAGCAAACCAAGGGCAGACTATAGTGAGTCAAACCACGACTTCCTAATAATGACAATATTAAAAACTTATACACATGATATTAATGTAACTAATCAAAATTAATCCGTTCTTAGACGTAAGTTTTTAGAAAGCTTTACTTTTACTATTTTCAAATATTTAAAGGAAAAGTTTGTGCTATAAAGGCGCAAAACCCGTGATACCCTTGATACTAAAGCAAAGTTTTTAAAAAGGGAGAGAAGAAACTGTTGCAGGCACAGGTTTTGCAAAGAGCGTAGCTTTAAAGTCAACAAAACAGTGCCATAATACAGCAATTGGGTAAAGCTTCACTCCACCAGTAGCATCACACTTCTTTATCCCCAACATTTATAAATATCAGATTTTTACAATCGCATTTTTAGTCAAGTTTGAGCCACTCTGAAAATACACAGCAGATTTCAGCAACCATATTTGATGATGACAAACCAACTAGTCATCTGGGTGACCAAGACTTTACGGTTTTCAACCAAGTTACAACTTTTTTTGACCTAACCGCTGCAATCCCAGTCAACAAACTCAACCCAATCAGTAGACACGTCCAGGCAAATATTCTGGACAAACCCCATCTATGTACTGGTAAGTCCAATAAGATTATTTGCGACTTCAATACCTGCGACGCGGAGTCGTCATTTTTGTGAACTAAGAAAACCTGAAAAAATAACTGATGCAAAACAGCGGTTTTCACCACTAATAATCCGCAGAAATGTGTTGCACTAGCAATGCACATCCAACTAGACGCCAAAATTCACTGCAAAACACGTCAAGAGACAGTACCACAAAGAAGTATTACACTTCAACTTTGCCTCACTTGCTGTTATCAATATGTGTGACTTCACCGGACATAAACCAGATGGAAGCCATCATACAGCCGACATTAAACCTATCTTGTTTCTAAGCACCACGAAGGTTTTGGAAAATACTCAAACCGGAAATAAGCAGTTTTTCTTTTTATCCGACTTTCTAGAAAAATCTAAACAAGTCCGTTGCACCAGCAATGCACATCCAACTAGACGCCAAAATCCACTGCAGAACACGTCAAGGGAGAGTACCACAAAAAAGTATTACACTTCAACTTTGCCTCACTTGCTGTTATCAATATGTGTGACTTCACCGGACATAAACCAGATGGAAGCCATCATACAGCCGACATTAAACCTATCTTGTTTCTAAGCACCACGAAGGTTTTGGAAAATACTCAAACCGGAAATAAGCAGTTTTTCTTTTTATCCGACTTTCTAGAAAAATCTAAACAAGTCCGTTGCACCAGCAATGCACATCCAACTAGACGCCAAAATCCACTGCAGAACACGTCAAGGGAGAGTACCACAAAAAAGTATTACACTTCAACTTTGCCTCACTTGCTGTTATCAATATTTGTGACTTCACCGGACATAAACCAGATGGAAGCCATCATACGGCCGACATTAAACTTATCTTGTTTCTAAGCACCCTGAAGGTATTGGAAAATACTCAGACCAGAAATAAGCAGTTTTTCTTTATATCCGACTTTCTAGAACAATCTAAACAAGTCAGACCTGAACGATCTATAGTTTAGCCCGCCAAAGTCATTACCGTCTACCACGACAAAAAAAGACATTCTGGAACCAATGCACCGGACCCGTAAAAGAAAACATGACACATAAAAAAAAGCAACTTAGATTGATTTCCACCTTGCATCAATTTTGTGAAGCACAAAACTACTGCATAGTTACATAAATCCTTGTGAGCAAGATGTTAAACTAATTTAGTATGTGCTTCCATAGTTTAGGACACAACGGAAACCACCTCTAAAGCCACATATTTAGACTGACAAATTCCGCCTAGTGCCACCAAGTGACTATAGTGACACCACACTGCAGTTTTCAAACGACCACCAACTTGGTGTTGTCGAATTACTTGGTGGTCAATATCCGGTGAACACACACAAGCTACTACAACCCTATATTCTGCGTTTGCACCTCTCACCAGAGTGCAAACAAAACAGGAGATACCAACCTTTTTTTAAAAGCATACACGGCCACATTCTTATCACTTATAGTAGCTCAGCCAGTAACAACCTCCGCCAAGACATAATGGTACTCTAGAAGGCAACCGCTGGACACTACTCTTTGTGGCTATTTAAAAAAAAAAACGAGGCAAAAGTTCCACATTAATTTTTATCTTCTTACGCATTAACACCAACAAACAACACGATCGCATAGAATGAAGTCTTTTATTCTTTTTTCACTTTGAGCAGTATATGTAATCTCAACTCTTTTTTTGTTAAAGCATGTGCACACAAACTAAGTGTATATACAGTTATTTTAGTAATATTTATGTTTTTTAACATCTAAAAAGACGGGGGCGACTTATTTGAAATTTGCAGGGGGTCGCTATAGTTGGTAGCGCACCCCTTGGTCGTGTCGATTCTTTTGCCATAAATAATAGAGTTTTAGCAATTTCTTAACATCACATTATTATCTTTGTTGGTGTGTAATTTTTGTGCTTACCGATTGCTTTGTTTTCTTCGCCGTTGAACCGGTTCAGCATGGATTAATCCGTTAAGTCATGTGACTTTTGCCATTTATGTCTGGCGCAATTTTGAAACCAGATTAGCTCTTCTCTGGTTTTTTTATCAAGATTTAGTTGATTTGATTCCAATTTTAATTGCAAAGCTTTAGAATTGGAAAACTTTTATTGCTTGAGTAATGTTCCATGTGTTTTTAAAATGTTTCAATACTATTGGGAATGTTTTCAGTGTTTTAGATAAGTTTTTATAATGCTTTAGTTTATTTTTTTAGTTTTTTTAGAATTGTTTTTAGTGCTTTAGACATGTTGTGAAAGTTTTGAAAAATGTTTTATGAGTTTCTAAAAAGTTCTCTGACTTTTAAGACTGTTTTTAGTGGTTTATTAGTATATAGTGTATTAAGAGCCAAAATTTGGCTTTAAAAGCCTTTAAAAGTTTCTGGGAAACAACATGCATTTACGTTAAACCACCTCTATACGCGCCTGAACAGAACCTATAGAACGGACTTTGCCAAGTTATGCCTTCTGGAAGGAGAAATATTAGCCGCCATGGTTCTTTGTGCTCAAACTAAAAATCAGAACATTAAGGACATAATTCAAAAATATCACAAGATGGTCGAGGACCCGGAGTGCCTAGACGGCAAAGACATGGGATACAAAATAGACAAGAAGAGAGAACTCTTGCGGACAAGTGCCGGATCCGATCAATTAGTAGTGCCGGTACAAGCGCAGCAAGAGGTGATAAAACATCAGCACGCGGCGACTACCGCTGAACACCCAGGTTAAGACAAAACAACCGCGGCCACCTTGAGAGCCTATTATTGGCCAGGAATTGGAAAAAATATTAAAACATTTATCAGAAAGTGCCTGACATGCTCAAGAGTAAAGGCCGGAGTTACGACACCCAAAGCACAAATTGCAGCAGCCGGGAAAACTCTGGGAACAAGTGGCTATAGACTTTGTAGGCCCATTCAACACCACCAAAGCAGTGAACAGGTTTATCTTGACCATAATGGACACCTGCACGAGATGTTTAGAAGCTACTTTTGTAAAAGCCGCAACAAGCAAAAACACTGCCAGGATATTAGAACAAAACCTGTTTTAAAGATGCATATTCAAAAACAATATTGTCGGGCAATGGATCCCACTTTACCAACCAACATTTCCAACTAGCCATTAAATTGTGGAAAGCAAAACACCACACGACGGCAAGCTACCACCTACAGGCTAACCCTGTGTAACGCCTCCACGCAGAGTTCAAGAAAAGCTTGCAAGTTCTACACGAAAGTTAAGGCTGGAATAGAACAAACTTTTGTCCATGGCAGTATTCTACTGCAACCGCCAAACAAACGCGGCTAAAAGATGTACACAAAGCAAGTTGACGCTGAGATACAACCTAGCAGAACCCGGAAACTGGAATGAGCCAAAATGCCACAAAAAAAATACAAAATGTTAGACTGCAACAAGTCAAACAACAAGCAACTTACAAGGCACGCAGATATTCAAGACACGCAAACATACAAAAATACAAGACCGGAGAAATGGTTATGGTACAGGAATGTGCCAAGGGTCTTAACAATAAATGGCTAGGTCATCACTACAGCCGTGTCTCACTGCTATTAGATAAAAACAATGCACACAGACCTTAAAAGGCTTGCAACCAGCGCCTCTATTAGAAAAAACACCTCCAGAAGAGGACGACGCAGTCGCAGTCCAGGAAGATATAGAAAACTTATGCTATCAAGGAGCGGAGCATCACGGACTAATCAGGGTACCAGGGTACCAAGAGAATAAAAATCAAACGTTTACATGCCAACATCAGTTCAACCAGCGACATCGACTAGAACACATTGAATTGGTTTCGACTATGGACTACTCCCTAGACTACACGCAGACACCCACGCACCAGCCATGCAATACACATTTCCGAACCACCACGCAGTCGGTAGCATAGCACTCACCGCTACCGACTCGCGCCTAAACTCTGGGGCTAGCTCCGACTAGTGTGGTCAGCTACTGAAGGTGGTCATTCAAAAAAAAAACTGTTTTTTAAAGTTCTGCAAAACTTTCAAAATTTAAGCAAAACAATTTTTGCCTATAAAAACTTATTCTTTGAACAAGAAAAAAGTGTTTTATAATTTTTTTCTAAAAATGCAATCCTGAGAAGTTACATCATCAAAAAATGTAAAAAACTCTAAAACCTTGATTTTTTTAAATTGTAATTGCTTATTACTCAAAAATGGCTTACTGAAAAAATCTAAAAAAATTCACATAATTAGGATTCATGCAGAGGAAGGCATTTTCAGTGGTTTGAGCAAAAACAAATGTTCATTTTGTACACTTGACTCATGCATGGTCATATATAAGTGTTAGATATATTTTTTGTTTTGGTTTAAATAATGTTCTATGTTTTTGAATTATGTTTTAGAGCGTTGGATATGTTTGAAGTTGTTAAAAATGTCTTAATGTTTTAAGTTGTTCTAGCATTTTTTAAATGTTTTGAGTGCTTTACATAAGCTTTCAAAGTTTAAGTAATATTTTATTTCTTTTTTATTTTTAAAATTGTTTTTAGCGCTTTAGGTTTTCACAACTTTTTTCTATGTAATTTTAAAATGTTATAGGATTTAAGGAAATGTTTTTAGTGCTTTGGGTACATTGTCCAATATGTTTTTAGTGCTTTGGGTAGATTGTCGGAGAATGCAATCAGTTTAATACGTTCTCAAAGTTCTCTTTTATGTTTTTGGAAAATGTTTAGTGTGTTGGATATGTGTTGAATGCTTTAAACATTTTTTAGAATATTTGAGAATGTTTACTGTGTTTTAGATATGTTTAGTATGTTTTCAAAATCTTGAGTAATATTCTATTTGCTTTCAAAATGTTATAGGACTTTATGGAAAGTTTTTAATGCGTTAGATAAGTTTTGTTTGAGTTTTTAGTAATGTTCAATATGCTTTAACAATGTTCTAAATTAAATGAAAATGTTTTTAATATTTTGGATATGTTCTTAAAAAGTTAAAAATTTGAGTAATGTTTTAAGTTTTTGAAATTATTTATAGTGTGTTGGATATGTTTTCAAAGGTTTTAATACTGTTCTATGTATTCTATAAATGTTGTAGATTGTTTGAGATAGTGTTTTAAGTTTGTTTTCAAAGCTTTAAGTAATCTAACTTTATGGAAAATTTTCATGCGCCAGATATTTTCAAAACAATGAGTATTGTTCTTTGTGTTTTCAAAACTTTATAGGGTTTTTAAATTTAATTTGATTAATTTGATCATGATTATTAGTTACAGATTCATCGGTTGATATCTCAGTACTTAAAATTGATATCATACAGATATGATCATTGTACTTATTATAAGATTCAAAATTAATTTTGAAATTTCATATAAGTTGATTTACAATCAATTAAACCTTATCTGTCTAAATAGTCTAACTACTTATTATGATGATCGGTTATTCGACCTTGAGTAAGAAGTATGAAATAATACATACAATTAGTTAGTTAATGCCATTTAAGTATTGCTCGCTATAGAACTATGAGTTGTCTTTTTGCCGATCCAACGGTATATTTATAATTGACCTAAGACTCATTATAAGTGAAAAACTGTCATTTACGTGAAAGTAATAAAACAAAGTAGTTAATTCGTTTAATAATAAAAACACGCTTTACTACGCAGTAACAACACTGTTTGCACAATTATTTTAAATGAATAATTAATTATTAATCTGTTTGATGATGCTACAATATAAAACAATTCTGAAACTTCAACAACGTATCTCATTATTATTCAACTATACAGTTTTATGCAATTCATCACTCTCATTTACATATTATTTTAGTTAAATATATTTTACAACAATCAATTTGACCTCAATATAATTATTAACCTTGATTTTAATATTAGAAAAAGTTCACTGTTACACAATACTAAACAATAACAAACCAACATTAATATAATATATCATTATAAAATGTTAATGATCCCTACACAATTTTAATCAATATTTTTATCTTATCAACCTAATTGTAATGTTTCCATCAATTTCACCAAACGCAATATTTGATTTGATTGCGTAACACTCTTCAGAACAAATTCTTATTGCAATTATAAGTATACAGTGAAGCAGAGCAGGCGCCAGACCGATCCATTCATCAGTCAACTGTATTCAACATCACCACAAGTTCGGTCGCTCAAATAATTTCGTTGCGTTAACATTGAATCAATCTGTAGTTCATACAAGGTCAGTGCTATGTATTTGTTATATTTATTTAAACATTTTTAACATATTTAATAGCAAATTATACGTTTTCTATAATCTAAATTGTTTTGATTCTGGATTACTCGTGCAGTTTTCTTTGTCGAAATGTGTGTTAATAGTTTTTTATTTAATTTACAGATGTTTTGGACAATAACTTTAATAACAACAGTCATTTTTCTATGTTATCGTTTATTCGTAAAACCCATGTACTATTGGCGTAGTAAGAATGTAAAGCAATCACCACCGACCCCTTTATTTGGTGATAACTACAGAACTTCTTTCAAATTAGAATCATTTACTGATTTAGTCAAGAGGATATATTTTGATGGAAAAGAAAGGTAATATTTGGTTTTAATATTTTAAATATGTGTACAATATTAGTTTACAGATATTATGGAATCTATTTGATGACTTCTCCCATTTTATTGATAAAAGATCCTAAATTGATCAAGCAGATTACTGTGAAGGATTTTGATCACTTTACAGATCATCGCAATTTTATACCTGAAGATGCGGATCCTCTATGGAGTAAAAATTTGTTTGCTCTTAAAGGTTAACAATTTTTGTCAATCAATATTGCTATTAATAATTTTATTGTGTTTTTTAGGTGATAATTGGAGAGATATGAGATCAACTTTAAGTCCAGCATTTACAAGCAGCAAAATGCGGAGTATGTTTGCATTAATTAACGAATGCGCGGAACAATATTCCAAATATTATTTGCAAGAGAAAGAAAACGAAATTGTAATTGAAATAAAAGATTCATTCACACGCTATGCAAACGATGTAATTGCAACCTGTGCTTTTGGTATTAAATGCGATTCATTAAAAGAACGCGATAACGAGTTTTATCTTATGGGTAAAGAAGCAACCGATTTCAAAAGTTTATCGAGAAAAATTAAACTGACGGCTTATCTTTTATTACCTAGTCTTTCTAAAGTAATTTTACAAAACTATTAATGAACCAAAATAATACTTTTGTTTTACAGATATTTAATTTTACATTATTTACCGAGGCTGTATCAAATTTCTTTCAAAAAATAATTAAAGATACATTAAGAACACGTGAAGAACATCATATAATCCGACCTGATATGATTCATCTCTTAATGGAAGCTAGAAAAGGACGCTTAGTACATGAAGAAGAAACTTTTACTAAAGAAACCGGTTTTGCAACAGTTGAAGAATCCCATATTGGTAAATCTGAAGTTACAAACAAAAAAGAAATTACAGATTTGGACATCACAGCTCAAGCTTTGATATTTTTCTTTGCGGGTTTTGAAACGGTATCAACATTGATGACTTTTATGGCTTATGAATTAGCTGTAAATCCTGATGTACAAGAGAAATTAAGGAATGAAATTATTGAAACTAAGGAAGCATGTAAAGGAAAATTAAACTATGATGATATGGCTAAGATGAAATATATGGATATGGTTATGTCAGGTAACTTTTTCTATATTAATTTGGTTTCAATTAATTTTTATTATTGTAGAAACGTTAAGGAAATGGCCTCCAGTTATAGCAGCAGATAGGGTTTGCGTTAAGCCATACACAATTGAAGCTGAACGTCCGGATGAATCACCAGTACATGTAAAAGCTGGCGATTTAATCTGGTTAGCAGTAATGGGAATTCATTATGATCCTGAATTTTATCCAAATCCTGATTCTTTCAATCCAGAACGCTTCAGTGAGGAGAATAAGCATAATATTCAGCAATGCACTTATTTGCCATTTGGTGTTGGACCTAGAAATTGTATTGGATCTAGGTTTGCTTTGATGGAAACTAAAGCTGTATTTTATTATCTTCTTCAAAATTTTGAAATTACTGTTGTTGGTAAAACGGTAGTACCTATTGAGATTGACAAAAAACAGTTTAGTCTAGCAGCTGAAGGAGGGTGTTGGTTAGGATTTAAAAAGAGACAATTATAATTTAATTTTGTATTGTAGAAAACTAAAATATATTTAGATTATATGTTATTGTTAAACCGTTATACTTCTCATACATTTAAAGTACAACTATATATGAATAAAATTTGTTACACTTTTTTTATTATTTTATTTACTATAGAAATTCTACTTGTCATGTCGCTTAGACACAAAGCTATTTTTAAGAGATCCCAGTTAACAAACAAAACTCTTATAAAATAACATTAAAAACTTCAATTGTGGCAAATAAACAAAAAGTAATAAAGTCTATACAGTTCCAAGTTAATAGCATCTTACGGCAGATTCTACTCAAAGCCGGCCTTCAACAATTTATATGACAAAATTCTGAAATACTTGACAAATGCTTTCCAAAATTAAAAGTGTATAAAACAGATTTGTCGAGAATAACAGTTCACACGTCTGATTTATAAAATAGTTTACAGTTGCTCTGTCAATTTTTTTTGTTATATATGACCATTTGCTAAATAGGTGTAATTGTTTCTGCAATTTTTTTTTTCTGATTATTCAATTTGTGTTGATTTGTCTATCTGGGAAAACCGATGTATATATCTTACTGTCAAGGTATTCTAAACTGTGCCATCACATGTTGTGTTTGGCAAGAGCTAGTCTTTTTGATAAAATGTTTGCTGGATTTTCTGCAAACACGTAATGCCAATCTTTAATAAAAGGTGTATTTTAGAGGCGTCAAACTTTAAATTAGCAATACTCTTATCTGTGACAGTTGATTTGACAGTTCGCGGTAGTTTTGAGGTTAGTTTGGTTTGACAATTTATCATGAATAAAAACTCACGCCGGAGTAACGTTTGCAAATTGTTCAAGTTCATTTTGAAAAACATGGTTTAGTTTGAGAAACTTATCGGGCATTACGTGCTATTAGCATAGCATCGTCTATCAGAGGGATTAATTTAAAAAACTGTGCATCGTTTTTGCAATACGTTTAATCTAAACGATAATAAGCATCTAGTACGACGTCGTACAGTGCGCACACAAAAAGCAATTGATAGTGTGGAGCGTAGTGTTAAACCCGTTTGACACTGTCTATAATTATGTCTTGAATTATATATATAATTTTCATTAGAATTTGTGTAGTAATTCCATATATAAAATTTATATCCTGTATGACACTATAAATAATTCTTTATATAATTATAAAACCACGCATGCGCCTTATCTATGATCTGTCAACTCAAGTTTCAATGTTTACTACACTTTACAGGTTATGTCATTTGTTTTGAATTGATTATTGCTACAGTTAGTTAAACAATTAATGAAAATAATAAAAAATGGAAGCAGAACAAATTAAAAAAGTAGTAGCAATTGCTAAATGTGGAGATGCAGTGGTAAAATTGAAAGAAAAAATAGAAAATACTAAATAATATGCGCACATCACGTTCGCGTCGATTGTAGATGGGAAAATAGAACATGTTCTAATTTTTCAAGATATAATTGTGACCTTGATAATTTGTGTGTATTACACACGTAAATGGTTTGATCTATAATTATATATATATAATTCAAGACATAATTATGGACAGTGTCATACGGGTTTTAATGATGATTCAAATGTGTCAATTCGTGATCGTGCCGTGCTTAACAATTAAACTTGTGTCCATCTACTTTATAAACAAGTTTCCAAACAGATCTTGGTTTACAAGCTTGCAAGATTCAACTTGTACAGAAACTGAAACCACACTATCATCGTTTGCGCCGTACATTTGATAAATAGGCCGAGGAAAACATTGCTATTGACCCACAATTTTATTTAACAGCATTAATGTTGCAGGCATGTGGTTTTATCAAGACGGCGCCACATGCCACACAGCGCGCGATACAATTAATTAACTGATAGAAACATTTTACTAACAATTAATTTTACAAAATGAACTTCTTAACTAAACATCTTGTTTGTGCGATTTGACACCATTAGATTATTTTCTCTAGGGATATGTAAAGTCCCATGTCTACACCGATAAACTAGAAACAATTTAGCACTTTGGAAGCCAACATGTTTTTCTTTGCGCATTATTGCCGAAATAGCTTAAATTACTGCAATCAGTGTGTAAAAATTTGACCTCCAGATTACGCAATGTACGCTCTAGTTTCGGCGGTCACATGCCCGAAATCATATTCAAACATTAATGTCATAAAATTATCTGTCAAATAAAGCAAATTTTATAGATATTTAAAACATTTTTTGTGTTTTATTTCAGTTTAAAGTTTTTTGCCTCTAAAAAAAACACGTTTTATTAGTAATTGTTTGAGTTTTACTGAATTGATTTGCTACAAAGGTTTTGTAGCTTCTTAAAGTGGTTTGAATCTAACCTAATGTAGTTGTAGAATCCAATCAATAATATAGTTTAACATTTTTGATTTCTAGAGCTACCCTAGTTGTCTTTATTAATTTTTGTGCAATAAAATCAATTATTGTTCAAAAATTTTACATAAATAACAGCGCCGTAAACTGGTAAGTTCTAATCTATTGCAGTTTCCACAGTTGTTGCATGATTAATTTTGCTTGTAAATGTTCAAATAGTACAAGTGGGTCAAACACTTTTGTCTTTTAGGACAAAATGATGTATTTTATAATTTTTCTTCTTATTGCAATTCCGTGAATTTTTTTAAATATAAACACATTGTTCTTGCAGTTCTATAGCAGTTTTAACGTTTTAGCTGAGGATTCTTTGTCAATTTATTTTGTGTTTGTAAACTTTTTTAATAGATTATTGCAATTTGATCTCCATTTTTTTAAATTAAAATCTATCAGCTTTCATAACGCTGGTTAGTTGCTGTTTAGGTGTTTTTAATTGTTCAATAGTACCAGTTTCTGTTATGCAGGTGAAAACTTGTGACTTTTTTTGTGGTTAATTGATGTAAACACCTTGTTGAACTTTCTGATTTTGTTGGTTTTCCTAGTGTACCAGAACTTGTCTGTACATTTTTTTAATATTTCTGGTTAGTCCATATTTGTACCGACGGAATCGTATCAAAATTGATACTAAACTCTTTTGAGTTGTAGCGCTAATTTGTTGGATGTTTTTGTTGACAAATTAAATAATACGCGTAACATTGTTGTTATATAGTTGTCTTTAATCGTGCATTTATGTGGCAGAAAAACTATTGTTTGTGGTCTACTAAAATCTTTACTATGTGGTTCAATTGATTGTACAAAAAACCTTAAATATTTTTTCCAAAAACCTGTGTTTCTCAAAAAACTAAATTGTCAAATTTTTGGTTGAAATGCTTAAAAAGGTGCTTTTTGCAAAATTAAATAGCAGTCTTATAAAAAACGACTATCTTTATCTTTAGTTTTTAAATGTTCTTTACAAGCCAATTCCTCAACTGCATGCGTAAAAAAATGTGTTGGTTGTTCCAATTTGCAAAATTGTTGCAGTTGATTATTTACCGTACACTATCTACCTTAATCTAGTTTTTTTTAGAATTTGCTTAACTAAGTGTTGGTTTGGTATGGTTTAACCAATCAAAAGTAACTTTCAAAAAATTCTAACACTCAGAAGCATATCAATAATCAAATTGACTGCCTTTGAGGGATGTTTTAAACAACCAGAAACACTATTTTACAATGCCTCAGAAATCTTATAATTTGTTCAAAGGAAGTTGATGAACCAACGGCTTATTATTTCCGAATCACCCCGGTGAATAAGAAGTTATTATTTTAGTCATCATATTTGAGGATCAAACCCCAGACTGCTAATGTGTTACGCTAACGCTTTATAACTGAGTTATCCTGTTGATAGGTTTTACATAATAAATTAATTTATGTCCAACACTTGGTGATTGATAGTTGTAAAAAAGTTTCCTATTTTATTTAATAATAGATTAATTATGCTTTTCTGTAAGCGTAATTTATTAGCAATTGTTTTTGTTACAAAATTGATGCTAATGCATTGATAAAAATGTTTTTTTATATCTTTAACATCAATGATAGCTGTTGCTAATAGAACATGCTGTGTTTTTTTATTGTTGTGCTGCTAATCATTTGTGATTTGTCTTGCTTTAATATAACTACTCGTCTATGTAAAGCGTAGAATTATGTTTTTATAACAACGTTTACAACTGCAGTCTTTTGAATAATGATCTGGTAATAAACCTTGATGCAAAACTTTAATCGTTTTACTTTCTCCAATTTTTGTTGAAGTAAAAGGTGAAGATACTTCTTACAGTTATATGTTCTGTAGCAGTATCTACATTAAATGCATTCTGGTGTGGCATTATTTAATACCTATTCATGCTCTTGTTGAGGCTTATGTTGCGGTCAGTGCCGTAACTAGGGCGGTGCCGTCGGTGTCCCCGCACCGGGCGCTGTTTGGATGGGGCGCAGAAACCACCATAATTTCATAACTTCAGAGTTTGGAAACGTTAAAGGAAAAAATTAAGAATTTGCTAACAAAAAATAACTAAAAAAAAACTCAATGGTCTATTTGACGCTTGCACTGTGAAGTAAGGGGGGGGGGGGGGCAAAAAACGTTTTTTAACCGGGCGCATCAATAGCTAGTTACGGCACTGGTTGCGGTGCGTATTTTGTGCCAAGTCTACATTCTAATAGACCAAGAGCTTGAAGCCAAAAAAAAACTATAAAAGTATAAACACTAGTTTTTTAATATAGTATTGTAGTAGTGGTACACATTAACATACTATGGTCAGTCAAGCCCTTGTTGAGACAAATGTCCTTGGTGCGCCCTCAAACATGTTGTAAAAACCTGAGTAGTAAAATGAGTTTATAAAATTTGAAACTTTGTACGCTGATTAAATATTACACATAATGAAAAAATATAGTAGTCAGTCAGGTGTAGGTGGGGACGGGAGTTGATCAGTCGGGCGTCAAGTATGAATAAAAATTAAAAATGTCAAAAAAAATTACATTATATTTTAAAACAATCAAAATATTTCCTACTTGTCATTACAAGGACCTGACAAGTTTTGCAAATTTATTCACATGTTGTCTGATGAAATATGCAGAGTTGATTCTACTCTATGTCATGTAAATAACGTATTTAAATGTTTTTTGTTAATTAACTTTTTATTTTTGAAGCAGCTCAAATGCCACCATTGTTTCCGCAGTTTGATCATTTAAAAATAAACAAAAATAGTGAAACATATAAACATATCTGTTATTTTGATTCACTATAGATAAAAAACTGTCATTTAAACTTACGCAATCTTCTAAGTTACTATCAATTTTTTTCAGATAAGTTATTGGCAATTTTACCAACAATTGTGAATTGGTTGATTGGTTACTTTGAGAACAAATGCCGTTCAATTAACAGAGGAATTTTATACTTGAAACATCTTAAAAAGGGCAAAACACGTTTACTAGAGAAAAAATATTAAAAAACTTAATGGAACTTATAAAAGCTTTTTAGCATTTATTTAGTTTTATAATAACTAGCTATTTAAAAAATCCACTTTACGATTAATTCAAACGGTAACTTATGCACAAAAATTGCATAATCATACGTTGTGAGTTAAAAGAATTACAAATAAAAAAAAAATTGCAAATCATTATTTATATAACTCAAGTTAACTCTAATAAAATATAATTCTCCCCAATTACTGTTGAATTTAGTTGACACATAGGAAACAAATTTTACATTTCTAAATATTTTTGTTAATAAATAATATAGCAAATTAAATATATTTAGAACTTTCGCTTTGTTTACTAAATAAAAAGTCAAAAAAGACTTTTGAAACGGAGTTTTTAGATGAAAAATTTATATCTTATTGCAATTTAATTAATGTTTTGAGGAAACAATGTACCGTTTTAAAATTAATTAATGATGAAAACTTTCAATCTAAAGTTTCAAAAACTATTGGATACTTTATGTAAATAATATATACTGTGTAAAAAAAAGAGTGCATATAGCAAACAATGAAAGAAATTACATATATGTTTTTTGTTTCTGGGAGGTACTTGCTTGTTTAAGTTCACATAACACACTAGCGAGCAAAAATTAAAGATCACTTTAAAATTATGACTTAGTTTTAGAATTTTTTGTTTTAACTTTATGTTAGCAAATTGTAAACCATTATACCGTATTTTGCTCGTTAAATTAAAATATCAATGTTAAATCGTAAAACATATTTTTTGTTTTTATTGCGTATTTTGGAAATATCACAAATTTACAGTTCAGACAAAGTTCAAATTTTTGTTCTTAAGACTAATAAGGAACAAAAATATTTAAAAAAACTTATTACTAATAACGAGTATTACCCCCTATTGCATTAATGACTGCTTAAAGTCGTCGAGGAACACTTTGAATTAAATTAAGTATCACATTTTGTTCAATATTATTCCATTCCTGCAATAGCAACTTTCTTAGCTCTTGAGTTCTTTCGGATGCGTTGTCCCAACTTATTCCAGACATGTTCTATAAAGTTTATGTCCGGGCTGAGAGCTGGCTAATCAAACCGCAAAATTCTCACTTTGTTCAGATAATCTCTGACAACTCTGGCTACGTGAGGTCTAGCATTATCTTGCATGGAAATGCCGCGCTTGACCATAGTTGTCATAAAGAGCATAACAAAATCTTCAAAAACCTTTATAATGTATCTGTGACTTGTCTCTATAAAGACCAATTCTGTGCGTGCTTTGGTAGAAATTTTTGCACAAACCATAACCAACTTACCGCCAAAAAGAAGTCGCTCATCAATACAAACTGAAGCGTATCTTTCTTCGCATTTTCTCCATACTTTTCGACTTTTATCTGATCTATTGAGGCAAAAGCGCAACTCATTTAAAAACAGTGCTTTGCTTCAGTCCTTATTATTCCATGCCCTGTGATTTCGGGCAAAAGTTTAACTTGCAACACGATGTTGGCGTTGTAAAGGTGGACTTGTAGCCATCTTTCTACAAGACGATCCAGCAGCCTAAAGTCATCTCCTAACAGTTCATTTACCAACATTTACGTCTCTAACTTCATAGAGTTGATTTTGTAGATAAATTGCAGAAGTTGTTCTATTCCGCAAACTTGTGGACACTAAAAAGCGGTCATCTTTATTTGTAGTGACAAACCTTGCAGTTTTACGTTTTCCTAGCCCATCTTTAATTGACGATATATTTTATGCCACAACAATAAGGTTTAAAGGCATTATGATTTGTTAAGTACAGTACATCGTGTGAATGACAAGTTTTGCAGAGATAAATCAACACTAAGTAAAAAAACCACAACGAAATGTAGGTTTTCAATTAGAGAGAAATGGATGTTGTTTTATAAAAGTCTGTAACAAGATGATAATAACTGACAAATAAACAATATTTGTCAAAAAATAAATTATTAAACGCCTTCTTTGGTTTACAATTTGCAAAAGTAAAGTAAAACAAAAATTTCAAAACTAAGTCATAATTTTAAAGTAACCTCTCTGCCAGGTATTAAAAATTATATATTTAAATAACTTGTAAAGTTTGCGGTAGTAAAGATCATAATACCTTACTACATTTTGAGACATGACAAGAAAAACATTTTCGTATTAAACCTTTGGAAATAGTTTTAACAAAAGTCAATGTTTTAGAACCATTTCTAAATGGTTTCACTTTTTGTGATATTCAACATTTCAATAAATACGGATCTTTCTTTGCATAATTGCACTTTTAAACGCATTAATTGTTTGTTGAAATTAAAGAACTTTTTAAATGTGATACGTTTTTTGGAAAATTATACTCAAAGAATACCCAAAATTATTTTTTAAAAAGTTACTTTATACTCACCATAGAATTCTTTATTCTAGCAGAAACGTATTTCTCTTAATAATACCCTGTTGAGTAGTTCAAACTTACAAGCCAATATTAGACAAATAATATATAATAATATGTTAATAACGTTTTGTAAGGTTTTTTTTTAATTTAGAAGATTGTACTTACCAACATAACATAAAGATACTATTTTAGAATAAACACATACCAAAGGAGTAGCTTGTAGTCTTTATTTAGCTCAAAGAACTATTTAACAGTTAATTGAAGATGAAGGAAACTATTATTCGTTAGCTGTAGAAGCTTTTTTTTGGGGGTATTTATGTTGATAATAATTTTAGACTTTTGAAATTGCAAAACCTATTAATTGATTTACTCAAATTAGGAAGTTCTTTTAGATGATAAATCTTCATTTAAACTACCAATAAATTCTGATAGTATTATGTTCTTGGAATTCTAAATTAAATTATTTTTATTATATTATTAAACCTTTTAAAGAAATTTCATGAACTTTATTTGAGTTTTCTTTAAAACTTATATTGCAACAATTTTGGTTGTTAAAAATAGAATAGAATGCAATATTGCCCACCAATATTCTAAACCAATGGAATTGTATCATAAATGAGTTACTTTTATTAAAAATATTTTTTGTTGGAATGGCAGAAATTGTGTATTTAAAAATTGTTTCAAAAAATTCTGTTTATGTTAGTTTGATAGCTGCTAAATTGAAAGTGGCTTTAAATTCATAACATGAAATCATAATTACAAAAATAATGTCATTTCATCCAAATTGCAATGATATTGCGACATTAAGAATATGTATGTATATGCTGATACGGTTCTATTAGTAAATATCTTCAACAAAACAAAACAAGAAAATAAAAACATAATTCGTTGAAAAAAAATTGAGCTCTTAAAATAAATATCATAACAAATTCAGGTAATTTTGACGTAACTTTATCCATACATATTAATTTAGTCTATTTTTACAATTCAAAACACTGCCTACAGTTTCAGCTTTAGCAGAATAATTTAATTGTAAAAAAAATATTTTTTCAATATTTTTATTATATTTAGAATAAAACAATTTGGTTTATGTTATCTTATCTATACACATTATGATTTATAATTATGTCAAGCAACAACCACTTCACCCATTGTAAGGCAAACAAACTTTTAAGCTTTTGTACTAGACTAAACAATACAATTCAGTTAAGTAGTTTATAGATTGAATTTTTTTTAATCTCTCTAATGACAACTCATTTTTATTCACATTTTAATCATCTTTTTTCGTACAAGTTGGATAAAAAATGAATATATGATGCGTATTATTTTTAAATTAATTAACTAAATATATTTAAAATCATTACAACAGATAAAATACATAATTATAACAATCTTTTCTTCAATCCCAACCAGCATCCTCCTTCAGCTGCCAAACTAAGCTGTGTTTTATCAATTTTAATAGGTACTACAGATTTATCAACTACAGTAATTTCAAAATGTTGAAGAATATAATAAAACAAAGTTTTAGTTTCCATCAAAGCAAATCTAGATCCAATACAATTCCTAGGCCCAACGCCAAACGGCAAATAAGTGAATTGCTTAATGTTGTGCTTATTCTCATCACTGAAGCGTTCTGGATCAAAAGTATTAGGATTTGAATAATATTCAGGATGCAATAGCTGGAGGCCATTTTCTTAATGATTCTAAAATAACAAAAATTAATTTAATTTAATTAAGTTACAAAATTACCTGATATAACCATATCCATATATTTCATCTTAGCTAAATCATCATAATTTAATTTTCCTTTACATGCTTTCTTTGTGTCATCAATTTCATTTCTTAATTTTTTTTTGTATATCAGGATTAACCGCTAATTCTAACGCCATAAAAGACATCAATGTTGATACCGTGTCAAAACCAGCAAAAAAAAAATCATAGCTTGTGCTGTGATATCTATATCTGTAATTTCTTTTTTAGTAGCAACCTCAGTTTTACCAACATGCGATTCTTCAACTGTAGCAAATCCAGTTTCTTTAGTAAAGGTTTCCCCTTCATGTCTCAAACGTCCTTTTCTAGCTTCCATTAAAAGATGAATCATATCAGGTCTGATTATATGTTGTTCTTCACGTATTCTTAATGTATCTTTGATTATAGTTTCAAAAAAATTTGATACAGTTTTAGAGAATAATGCAAAATTAAATATTTGTAACATATTGGTATAGTTTTGATTAATTAATAATTTGATTCAATTACTTTAGCAAGACTAGGAATTAGGATGTAAAGAAATAATTTAAAATTTCTCCAAAAACTTTTAAAATCGGTTGCTTTTTTACCCATAAGATAAAACTCATTATCGCGTTCTTTTAATGAATCGCATTTATTTCCAAAAGCAGAAGTGGCAATAACATCGTTTGCATAGCGTGTGAATGAATCTTTCATTTCAATGACAATTTTGTATTTTTTTTGCTGCAAATAATAATTGGAATATTGTTCCGCGCATTCATTAATTAATGCAAACATACTCCGCATTTTACTGCTTGTAAATGCTGGACTTAATGTTGATCTCATATCTCTCCAATCATCTCCTGAGAAAATAAAATAAATTTAAACATAAGTTGTATTAATTTTGTAATAAATTAACCTTTAAGAACAAGCAAATTTTTACTCCATAATGGATCTGCATCTTCAGGCAAAAAAATGCGATGATCGGTAAAGTGATCAAAATCTTTAACTGTAATTCGCTTGATTAATTCAGTATCTTTTATGAACAGAATAGGTTTTGTCATCAAATACATTCCATAATATCTGTAAAATATAAAATTGCACACAAATTGATAAAAAATTGTAATCAAACATTACCTTTGCTTTCCAGTAAAATATATCCTCTTTACTAAATCAGTGAATGATTCTAATCTGAATAATGTCCGTAATTATCACCAAATATTGGTATAGGTGCGCCTTGCTTTACATTTACAAGAGATAAATTACAGTTGTTACTAGAGTTATTAAACATTCTATAAAAAAAAAAAGATTCATTTTAGTTAGTCTCACATTTTTTTAATTAACAGCATAAAGAATATTTTTTTTAATAAATAACAAAATCTGTGTCAATACAGCATAGATTATATTTTGTTATATTTTGCTACAAGTGATGCTCTTTGCAAATTAAATAATATTAATATTATTCAACAAATATAACTTAAATAAATAAAACACAACAACTTCACACTTTCATTAATTGTTCAATGCTTTTTAAACTAATACAGCATGGGACCAACAATCTGCCAATGTCAGTGGTTTCTATAGGTAAAAAAATGTCTGCTAAAATCGCTTTTATCACAAACTGCAGTCTTTAATTGTAGCACTTTGACAAACTAATAGGACGAGTAAAGTTCGAGTATTCCATCTATACTACTGTGACACATTCAAAGACTTTCACTTGCAATCAAAACCATCAAAACATTTAAATAATAAATTGAATGATTGCAACAGCTATTTTTAAAACAAATTTTATTATTAAAACACTTCACTTATGTAACTTATTCAAATTGTAACAATCATAAGCCATTAAATTGAAAAGAAAACATGTATAAGGGCAGACTTTAAAATGTGTTTTTTTTTTTAATTTAATATATGAAATAAATTTATATATTACTATTACATTTCTAATAATAATTTTTGTTGATAACATTAAGGAAAGATCATGCTTGTTTTTTATAAATATATTATCGTTGATAATAATTGATATAATTTAAAAAAACTAACAACAAATTATGTAAACAAATATCACTGACCTTGTATGTACAGCCGGTCAAACTAGCACAGATTTAAATTTTAAAACGGTAATTCTATTAACACTCGTTTGAGCTATTGAACTTGTAATGCTGACAGGATCGGCTAACTTCACTATATACATGGATTTAAAAACTTGCTTTGAAGAGTGATGTTGTAATGTTGTGTAATCAAATAAAATCTTTCAAGACGGCTGGTGCAATTGAATTACAATTGAGTAAATAAGTTAAGATATTGATTAATGCAATTGGTTTATAATTTGAAGAACTAGATTTGTTTTTCTTTTTAGGTATTGGTTGAACGTTTTCAACAATTTGGGAATGTTTCTTTTTTGTATGATAAAGTAAATATTTAAGTTAAAATGTGAGTAAATTTATTTGCAAAAGTTTTAAAAATAATATGTGGAATTTGATTTATACTTGATGATTTTCTGGTATTTAATTTACGAAGATATATTTTAACTTGTTGTCTTAAATAAATTAGACCTATTATTTAGCCATTAGCCGGCATTAAAGGTATGGCAATAGGAGGATCTATAATAGTAGAATTAGATAATAATAATAATAATAATAATAATAATAATTGTTATGTCTCTTGCTCATTAGTTTAGGTTTTATGTTTAACTATATTTATTGGTTTACAACACTTATTATATACATTACGGACCACCGTCTCGACCGGTCCTCCAGCACCGAATGGGCCAGCCTGCTTGATTCTTCGTGCGCACATGCGCATCCGTGTGGCGTATATAACACCACCGTTCCTATCTTATTACCCTTATTACATATGTTGATATTGAATTAAAATACAATTAATTAATAAACACAATAATATACACTTTATACAATACCATTTAGAATTAGTAAATAAATACTTTTTACACTTAACATCACATTAAAATAAGGTTAAACAATACTTGTAGTTTTTCTTTACAATATATTACATTACATTAATGAAATTAATTAATATATATAGTTTTGTGTCAAATTAAATATATTACAAGTTACCTATGATTTTGTCATGTCAAATTACACATTTATTTTGTCATGTCAAAATCCTTGAATCTCGTTCGAATCTCAGGCTTTCTTTTTGGTCTCATTGAAATCACTATGTTTTTAGGTAACTGTTGATCAGTACAAACTGGTTGGTTGCTAATTACAGGTATAGGTTCTGAAACAAACTGGTTTGAAATATTGTTCTCGACTATTGTGACAGGGTTATCATTAGTTATGTTATTAGAATTAACAGTGTCATTAACGGTATTAGTATTATAATTATTACTAACAATGATAGAATCACCTGAGCTACCCATCCCGATGTCTACAGTTTGTCCAATTTTCCGTCGTTCCACTTTCTGTGGTGTCTCACTTCTCTGTTTGCCTGGGGCAAATTCGTCTTTATGATTTGGTTTAAATGTCTATTCCATCTGAGTCCGTTTTCCAGCTCACACAAATATGTTGCATTTCCCAGTCTTTTGGTTATCACTGCAACTACCCACTCTTTCCTGTTTATGGTGCGATAATCTCTAACCATTACCTTTTCTCCCATTTCTAATTTTCTGGAATTGTGTAGGCTTTTGTCATATTTGAGATTTTGTCTTCGTTGGTATTCTACTGCTGTTTGTTCAATCGGGTCATTTTCTTTGTTTAATTCTGGTTTTAATAAATCGAGTCTAGTTCGAAGATTTCTTCCCAACATGGCTTCTGCTGGCGATTTATTGGTCGTGCAATGTCTAGAATTTCTGTAATTCAGTAGAAAACGCGCCATTAGCGATGAGACACTTTCATGATCATTGTTTTCGTCCATTAGCATCGCTTTCATTGCATTTTTAAAAGTTTTCACATATATCTCCGCACAGCCGTTGCTTTGTGAGTTATGTGGCGGAATCGTAATATGCTCGATTTTATTGCGATCTAAAAACGCTTTCATATTGTCTGATACTAATGACCTTCCATTGTCAGATACCATCATCTTTGGTATTCCATATCTTGCAAAAGTTTCCCTTAATTTAATAATTGTTTTATCCGATGTGATGTTATTCATAATGAACACTTCTGGCCATTTTGAGTAAGCGTCCACAATTATTAGAAATTCTTTTCCTTTTATCGGTCCAAGAAAATCAACATGTATCCTATCATATGGCATGTTACTTTCTGGCCACTTGTTAAAAGTTTTTGGCGAGCTTTGCCTTGTTTTCAGACATGGAATGCACTTTTTGGTCATTTCTTCGATTTGTCTATCCAATTCAGGCCACCACACATAAGATCTTGCGATCGATTTCATTTTTACTATTCCTAAGTGAGTACTGTGAATTTCATCAAGTACTTGTTGTTGTAATTTCTTAGGAATTATTACTCGGTACCCCCAGAGTATTGTATCATTGACAATGGTTAGTTCGTGTCTTTTTACATAGAAAATATTTAAGCTTGCATCTAGTTTATTTTTCCAACCATTTCTTATGCTTTCCTGCACTTTCACTAACAATGGGTCTTTCACTGTTTCGTTCTTGACTTTTTCGTTGTCAATGGGAATATTTTTGACAGAATTAAAATGAATATTCTCTAGGTCTTTTGTTTCTTTCATAGGTACTGGTAGTCGCGACCAACAATCACTTATTTTATTGTTTATACCTTTAATATGCTCGATTGAATAATCAAAGCCGGCCAAGTAAATTGCCCATCTCTGCATCCGGTTCGTGTACATCTGGGATATGCTTTTGTACTCGCCAAATATTGACGTCAACGCCTTATGATCCGTTCTTAGAATAAACTTTGATCCATATAAATATTGCTCAAATTTTTTTATGGTAAAGTAAATGGCTAGGGCTTCTTTGTGGATTATTGGATACGAGTTTTCTGCTGGTGCGAATGTTCTCGATGCACATGCTATCATTTTCTCTGATCCGTCTTCCATCTTATGGCTTAATATTCCCGAAATTTCTTTATTGCTGGCATGAGTTGTTACCATTATTGTCAAATTCGGATTGAAATGGACTAGATTATCCTCCGATGCAATGATATCTTTTATCTTTTTAAAAGATATATCACATTTCTCATTCCAATCGAATTTGCTATCATTCTTGAGCAAAACATATAATGGGTATAGTATTTGTGAAATTCCTGGCACAAACTTGCTATAGTAGTTGGTCATCCCTAGGAAAGATCGTAATTCAGTAACATTTTCTGGTCGTGGTGCTTTTATAATGCAATCCACTTTATCTCCACACTTTTGTAATCCATTTTTGCTAATTATGTGTCCTAGGTATTCCAGTGATTTTTGCATGAACTTACACTTTAGCAAATTGACATTGAGGTTGGCTTCCTGAAGAATTTGAAAAACTTTATTCAACGTTTCCAAATGTTCGGCTCTGTTCATCCCTGTTACTAAAATGTCATCTAAGTAAGTCACTACATTGTCCATTCCCTGGAACAGTTGTTCTACGTGCTTTTGAAAGTAAAAGCTCGAAGATTTTATCCCAAAAGGCAACCTATTCATTAGGAATAAACCTTTGTGTGTGCTTAGTGTTGTCAGTTTCCTGGACTCTTCAGTTAATTCAAACTGCAAATAAGCGTGAGAGAGATCTAGTTTTGAAAATTCCTCACCTTTATGTAATTGTGCAAACAGTGCTTCGATTCTGGGGAGTGGGTAGTAAACGTCTTCCAGATGTCGGTTGATTGTTGACTTGTAATCACCACATATGCGTACGGACCCATCCCTCTTGATTACTGGGACAATGCATGAAGATCACTCCACATTATTGGTTGGTGTTATTATCCCACATTGTTCCATGCGTTGTAGTTCCTCTTCAACTTTTTCTTTGATAGCTATTGGTACAGTTCTTGGCCTTGAATGTATTGGTCTTGCATCATGTTTTAATTGTAAGTTGATTTTGGCATGCTTGTATTTTCCCAGTTTATTACTGCAGACATCGGGATATCTTGCTTTTAGATCATCTACCATGTTTGCTTCCTTAATACTGTTAATACTGCCCGTAATTTCAAAATTTATATTAAAAAGTTTGATAAAATCTCTTCCTTGTAAACAAGCATTTGCTTTTTTAACTACATACAATTTTAAGATATTGCTTATTCCTTTAAACGTCACATACACTTTAAAATAACCAATTGGTATAATCCTTTCACCTGTGTAACCAACAAATTCTATTTTATCCTTGCATAAAATATTAGTAAAATTATCTTTATAATAATCATGAGGTATTACACTGACTGTGGAACCTGTATCCAATTCGAATTTATAAAATTTATCATTTATGCCAATGTTGACTAGAATTGGTTTACATACATTGTTAACATTATTGATTTTAAAAATTGATTCTGTGCTTGAATTTAGATTTAAATAATAAGGATTAATTACGTCTACCTTGTTTATCCTTTTTGATTTACAAACGTTTTGTAAGTGACCTATTTTATCGCAGCTGTTGCATTTGTAATGTTTGTACTTGCACACCCCTTCGTGTGACCGTCCACAATGTTTACAAAAATTGACAGTAGCTGTTGTGTTGTATGATGCTCTTCCGTCTTTGTGAATCTGGCTTTTGTGGTTCCCCTCCAGAATAGCGTGACTTCTGCTGTTGCGGCTGCGCTGCTGGTTTTGCTGTCCTTGCTGGTGCGACCTGCTTGTGCGGTGTTGCCGGTGTTCTTGACCGTGATGCTGAGACGCCTTTTTAACAAAATGGATACCATTATCACCATGACTAGCTGAAATATTTTCTTTCGCTACTGCGATTTCTACTAGTTTTGTTAACACACAATCTTCACTCTCCTCGCATAATCTATCCATAATCTTACCGGGGCACATACCCGTCACAAACTTGTCTTTTAACACATTGTCTAAATTCGCGCCAAATTTACAGTTTATAGATAAGTTTTTTATACGCGCAAACCACTCGCTCACATTTTCATTTTCTTTTTGTACACTTTTGTAGAATTGCACCCTTCCGCGGAATGTATTGATGGGAGGACTAAAATGCTTTTTCATTAATTCACATATTTCTTTATACTTGAGTTCTTTCGGCAGTTTTGGAAAACTTAAATCGCGGATTAGTTTATATGATTTAGTCCCAATCAAGCTTAACAGAGTGGCTACTCTGATAGCTGGCTCTACAATCGCGTTTGCCGTAAAATATTGCTCCAAGCATTCTTCGTAAATGACAGAGTCATCCTCTTTCTTGAAAGTTTGCATGCTGCCTATTGCAACACCCGCCATCTTTTCTGCGCTGGCTTGTACAAAAAAAAACTTACTGTTACACACGAGGTTGAAGAGTTATTTTCGCGTTTTTTACTTTATTGTTTTATCCTCGTCGCCATGTTATGTCTCTTGCTCATTAGTTTAGGTTTTATGTTTAACTATATTTATTAGTTTACAACACTTATTATATACATTACGGACCACCGTCTCGACCGGTCCTCCAGCACCGAATGGGCCAGCCTGCTTGATTCTTCGTGCGCACATGCGCATCCGTGTGGCGTATATAACAATAATCTTTATTTACGGAAAAATCCATTAGAAAAAATAATATAAACATTAAACGGTATTAAACATATAGCATAATACAATAAGTATAAACTTATGTTAGTGTAATTACATTAAACAAGTAATAAATAAATGCAAACTATTTTATAGTTTATAGCTGGGAAACTTGATTGCTTTGTTTCTGTTAATGCTATCTTTTCTAGATTGTATTAGATTGTCACAATGTTTACAAGCTTTTTTTATAACCTTGTTTAGTCTGTTTGGAATAATTACTGATGTGTTTCTTAAATGCTTTTTGCATTTTGTTAACTGCCTGTTTTGTTTGAATTGAAAAAAACGTTTTTTTGAAATCGAAATTATTTGAAAATTATTTTATTTTCACTATGTTTATCTAAAGATAATGATAGATGAGATGTTGTTTAAGTTTGGTAGTAATAAGATGAAAAGTTTTAACAACAGAAGTAATAAGTGAATGATCAGAAATGACTAAAGCAGCTTCAACAGTAATTGTTATAATCTCTAAAATGTGTAGAAATGTTAAAATACTTAAACAATATTATTAAGTTGCAATTGTTAAATAATTACAGTAAAAATTAATAATATTAGCTGGTCTTTTACATTAATTGCAGTATTAGTAGTATTAACTTCTGCTTTTTGTTCTATTTCTAAAGCAATTTTGTCCAGATTGTGATCTTCCCTAACATAATCTTTAATGGGAAAATATAAGTATCTTTAGATAAAGGTCTTATTTTTCCACATAAATGTTTTCATTTGCTGATTGGCTTTAAATCTTCTGAATATTCTGATGCTGGTGGTCCCGCTTTGTATACAGGATATAATCTATAATTACTAGAAAGTGCATAATTACAGTAAAAAAACGTGAATATAAATCACAAAAAAAATATATGAGCTGCTGAATAAATTGTAGAAGATAAGTAACTTAATCATTTAGTATTATTATATATATTATTTCAGATTTTTTATGGTTTTTTTGAAGAAGATTGTCAAAACTTAAAAAAAAATTATCAAAAAAAATTTGAATTGCTTTATTTGAAGAACAGTATATGCCAATTACAAAAATAATCTTATTGGAAAGATTAAGTCTAGAATATGCTTGTTGTTTGTGAATGTGTGCAACACTTTGTTGGCCAGCAAATTGTTTAAGATAATAATTGAAATCTACTAAATTAAAACAATCTAAATCTTTATTATTTACATTAGTTTTAGTCAAAAAGAGAATATGGGGTTTTTATAATCAAGATGCTAATAAACATAATTATATTTTTTTTAATTAACTTTTACGCTACAAACTAAGTTAGTGTTTGGTTGATTAAACTAGTTAGTAGAACATGCAAATTTAATTGTTTTGTAAGACTTCTTAAAACTTCTTTGACAATGTAATTCTTGCGTTAGTAGTACTTTTGATAACTTTGTCCAAATCTATGATCTCTGCGCGCACATTCAAATGAGAAGTTATTTTACGTGGAAATTTAATCCATTATAATATAATACTATGGTTTATATCTACCGCCAGGTTGGGTTTAGTAGTTAAGTTAGAAAATAAGTTTTAAAAAGGATGAAATAGGATAGTCCCAAGAAAGGTAATTTGGGTACTCAAGGTCACCAATTCTTAAAAGCTAGATTTAGCTTTCCTGCGTTAGCCAAATTTTGATTGTATCTATCATATCTGACAGCACAAACAATCTTCAGCACCTACTTGAATTAGTAACACCAACTGCAAATTATTGTTCAGTAGCTAAAGTTTGTTGGGGAGTATTTTCTAACTATTGTCCAGTAAGCACCTAAAGTTTGTTAGGAAGTATTTTCAAAATATTGTCCAGTAGCTAAAGTTTGTCAAGGAGTGTTTTCGAATTATTGTCCAGTAGCTAAAATACAAAGCTTTTTCTTAATTTTGGGTAGCATATGGATAGTGTATTCACCTGTCCCTGCAGGGCTAGCTTGTTAAAAGAGAATTGAGTTTTTGGTTGCATATCTTAAAATAATTATAAAAAAAAATTATGATGCATTTTTACCTGTTATCAGATATCATTTCCGTTCGTTTTTATAAAATTAAAAAAATTGCATATTTTTATCATTTTTTGCCTATAATTTAGTCGTGAATATTAATAAAAATAAAAAATATTTTGTAGCAAAAACTCGAATTTAACATTTAAAACTCTGAAAAAAAATATAATTTTTGAATAAAACTATGCGCAGTCTTTTACGATAATCTCCTGGGCATTTCTATTCTTTGCCGCAAATCAACTTTTAGTTAAAAATTGCGTTTTTTTTAAGTTTGATAAACAGTCACTTTAGTTTTGCATATATCAAAATTATAAGTATAAATATTTGTAGTTCAAAAACAAATCTTTGATTTGAAACTAAGCATAAGCATTTTTTTGTGGCCAGGTTAACTAGTAGCGTACTTTCAAATAGTGCATTTAATTGCGATATTTGGAAAAATTTTGGTAACGCCATTAGACCAAAAAAATAAAGTTAAGATATAAAAAAGAATTTGTCAAAGAGACTTTTTGGTTTATACTCCACCTTCCTGGAATCAAAAATACTTAAATACTTATTGCAAATCTAAGTTTTTTTTTTGAAAAAAAATGTCACAACGCTACTGAACAAAAATAAAAAACGGCAAAATCTAAAAAAATGTACGCCCCGTTTGAGTATCCTATAAGAAAGAGTACAGAGTCGTAAACATGGGTCATTTTTGAGGTTTTTTGGGTGAGTTTTAAAAACAATTAAAAGATAAATATCAAATAAATAAATCAATAATAGCATGAATCAAAACAAGAGAAAACCAAAAAAAAATAATAAAATATTTAATAGAAAGTATTGTCAGAATTTTTTAATAACACGTTTTTTGAAAAAATTGTTTTTAAAAAATTGCAGTGGTTCTATATACGGGGAGACATTTTTAAAATAATTACGTAAGATGCAAAACGTGGAACAAATATATGAAAAAAAATCAAAATTTGAATTTGTTAAACAAAAAACAGAATACTTTCTAAGCTACTGTTTTTGGGGACGTAAAGAATTTTAGAATCGATCGCATTTGAATTGACCAAATAATCAATAAAGTTTTTTTTTTACATTTTGTCAATAATCACATAGAAACAAGAGTTATAAGATGCGGGTGTGTAGCTCAAAATGTAGGTCTCTGTCGGACCTTGTAAAAAATTGTTTTACCAATTTAGTAACACTTTGGGTGACAAACGAGACAATTTAAAAAATCGTCGACAAAACCTAAATACTAATATAGGAAGTACAATATGCGGCAGGGTAACTTGCTGATTTGAATTGGGCGCTAATGAACGAGACGTGGTCAGAAAGAAGTACGGAAAGTATTATTTGAAAGAGGAGTCTTAAAGTTTTGTTACCGCTCAAGCCAGTTGTCGTCATGCGTTAGACAGATTGGCAGATGCTCTGGGGATTTCTGATTGCAGTGTAAGAATTCTTCACAACAAACTTAAGTTTTAATCCTACAAACTTGTTGTAGTGCAAGAGCTCAGTCAAGACAGTTTTATTTTTTGCGAAACTGCATGTGAAGCGTTTCTTAACTTGCCTCATGACACTTTTGTGTTTTTCAGTGATAAGGCCCATTTTCACCTTTTTGGCTGCGTAAATAAACAAAATTTGCGTTATTGGAGTGGTGCCACTTTATTAGAAACCACTTTATTGTAAACGTGTTACTGTGTAGTGTGCATTGAAGAAAGTTAATATAATATAAATTGGGCCTTACTTTTTTGAGGAAGAAGAACACACTGTTACTGTGAATGCAGTTTGCTACAGATAAATGATTGAAGCATTTTTTCTTCAAAAAATTAAAGAAATGAAACTTGGGGACGTATGGTTGCAGCAAGACGGAGCCACGGCACACACAGCAAGAATTTCAATAAAACTTATGAGAGAACACTTTCACGAGCGCTTAATCTCCTTGAAGAGTGACGTACTATGGCCGGCGCGCTTCCCCGATTTGACTCCCTGACTTTTTTTATGAAGATATCTTAAATCCATTGTTTACAATAACAAATCACTAACCCTGCAACACCTGAAGAACAACATTTTCTTAGCTATCGCCAACATTCTCGTTAATATGCTCGAAAGAGTGGAGCAAAACATTAAAAAAACGGGTAGATCAGTGTATTGCTAATTAGGGCCGCCATTTGTCTGATGTTATTTTTGAAACCACTTGAAACAAAAATTTAGGATGTGTACAATACGATAAAAAAATAATTAAATCAATATGTAAAATACTTTTTTTTTTATTGACCATTCAAATCAGCAAGTTTACTTGCCTCGCCTTGTATATATAAATATAGTTATAGCTACCACAAAAACCCAAATTAAATCGGACTATCTATACACATTGTTAATGGATACCTTTTCAAAAATACCTAACAACACGGAATATTCAAAGAAAGTAGAATAAAGATAATTCTCTGTAATTGTAATATAAAATTAGAGATCAGAAATAGAGTATTGAAGTGCTATATATTCCTCACCTTATGATATGAAATAGAAGAGTAGGCAACAAATGCAAAAAATATCAAAATATTGGAAGTACTTAAAATGTGGTGCTATAGGAGAATATTCAGAATTTCATGGACTGACAAGGTCAATTATGAAACAGTAATGCTCCAAATAGACAAAATTAAAAAAATTACAACCACAATAAAAAAAAAAGAAAACTAGAATACCTTTGTCACATCCTGAGAAACGACAGATACAACATGCTTAAAATAATAATTGCAACCTGAGGAACTGTTTTGGATGCATATTTGCCATGCTACACTAAACATTTTGCAACATCGTACAAGTTCTTATCCAAGACTGAATTCAAAAAAGATTATTGTAAGGCTTAGAAGTTTCTTTTTATTAATGTCGTTTATTAGAACAATCGATATGATTGCCTCGGCCTAATTGATGATTTTTTAAAGTTAATCTATGCAAAAAATTGTATAACCAATTTTGTTCCAGTTATGCGTATGCAAAAGCTATCCGAGCTTTAAACGCTATTTTAATGATTTTATAGACTTAGCGCACATAGTTTTTTAATAAAATACAAAAACTTTCAGAAAGTTACATATTTAGTAATTGTTTTCTTTGACAAATTAAAAATAGAGTAATTCTTTGGGTATGTTATTATCTTTAAGCACTTTTTTTGTTTGTTGTACTCTATTGTTTTTTCCACTATTTGTTTTATTGCAAATATGGCATCAGTGGTTGATCTCTTATTCTTAAAATCTTGTTGTTTTTTACTTATTGTTTCATATTCTAGCAGGATAGATACAATGATCCGGGTAAATAGTTTTATGATACTGCTTAGTAGTGTTATTCTTCTATAGTTTTTGGGACGTTTCTTGTCTCCCTTTTTGAAGATTGGGATATACTTGAGCAGTTTATTTGGTATCTCATCAAGGCTTGGCGTTTTTTCTGTTTTTTAGCTTTTTGATGGTCTCTTCCACGAGTGCAGTGTTAATTTCCGTGCTTTCTCTTTCTGGGGGTAAGGTGTGATTTACTGTGTTCTCTTGTTTTTGGTACTGGTTCTTAAAATATGCTACCCAGGTATCTTTGCTAATCTCTTGTGACTGTGCACATTCATTGGTTTTTTTGTTTTCTGCGCTTTAGTAGGCTCTATATCTTATTTTGGGACCCATATAGATCTCATTCCATTTCAACCGTGAAGTTAGCCCAGTACTCAGTTTTTAGTTCTCTAATTCTTGCACACACTCTGTTTCTGATTATTTTATATTGGGCATAATCTTGCACTGTTCTGTTGTTTAGATACTTTAGCTATGCTTTTCCGTTTTTCTATTCCTATCTTTTTGACTTCTGTCGAAAACTATGGTTTTCGAAATTTTAGCGTTCTTGTTTACCTTTATCTTTCTTAGGGTTTCCAGAGCCGTTTTTTTTTATGTTGTGTTTTACTTTGTTCCAAGATATTTCTATGCTATCTCTCGGTTTGATGTTGTTGCCGCTAATCTTCTGTCTTAGACGCCTGGTGTATAGGTCTCTAATACTTTTGTCTTGCCTTAGTTCAATGTTCATTTTATCCATATATACGTCTGATAGTTTCTTCTTTAGCTGGACAGAAAGTTGTATTTTTCCTAGGACAAAGCCATTATCGGATCCAATATTTGCGGATGTCAGAGTACAGACGTCCGATATTTGTGACGGATGTATATTTCTATTTGATATTATATAGTCTATCATAGACGATTGTCCTCTAAAGTTAGACCAAATTATTTTGTCTTGAGGTTTATGATTAACGTACGTGTTATTTATTTGCATTTCGTTTTGCGCGCAGTCTCGTTTAGCGTGGGTTTATTAAACCGTTGTTTTATTCCATCTACGGCGTTGTTGCCAATGCGTCCAGGTCTCTAAATATCAAGATTTTTTGGTCTCTTGAGATTTTGTCTAATTCATATTCGAGTTGCTCATAGAATTTGCAGTCTCCTCTTTAGGTTTTCTGGAGTCGGGTGCATATACGCTAGTTATGTGTATCTTTCCCTCTCCACAGTCAAGCACTACTCTTATGATTCTTTTGTTTATGTAGTGTGTGTCTTCTATGTTTTGTTCGTATTTGCTATTTATGAGTATGCCTACACCTGCGTCGGCTCTTTTGCGTGTCTGTTTTCTGCTGAATTTGAACATATATCCGAAAAATCTGGTCTCTCCACTACCTTTTTGTGTGGTTTCTGATACTGCACAGACATCTATTTTGTGTTTCTCTACTTCTAAGAAGATTTCCTAATCCCTGCCATTTTAGGATAGGACGTTCCAGCATGCGCATCTGAGCACGTGTTATCTTCATATTTGCTTATTCTTTAGTCTATGTGTAGTAATCTGTTTTCTAGTCGTGTTCTTTATTTGAGCGTGGATTATTGTCGTAAAATCAGTCCTGTTCCAAGGCTCGATGTTAGTTCTGTGAGCTTCAGCTGTTTTTTACTTTAGGCAGGGAGCTAGCCCTATTAAAATATTAATAATAATAGTACTTATTGATAACATAAAACTATTTTTATACAATTACAAATAATGTTATTTTATCCAAATTATATATGAAAACGAAGCGGGCAAAGGTCAAGCATAGACAATTGTTTCAGATCTACAAACCTCGTCAGTATGCTTTTATTATTATACATATTAATACAATCCGTTTTTACATTTCAAAACACTACCTAAAGTTTCAGCCTTATCATAATAATGTAAAAAAATATTCTTTAAATATTTTTATTACATTTAGAATGAAATAATTTGGTTAATGTTATCTTATCTACTCACATTATGATTTGCAACTATGTCAAGTAAGTAAGTAGTTTTAAGCTATTGTACTAGACTAAACAAAACAATTCAGATAAGTAGTTTATTGATTAATTATATCTCTTTTTAGAATCTTATTAATGACAACTCATTTTTATTCACGTTTTAATCTTCTTTTTGGTACAAATTGGATCAAAAATTAAATATATGATTCAAATTATTTTTAATTTAATTAACTAAATATATATATAAACAGATAAAATATCTAATTATAACACTCTTTTCTTCAATCCCAACCAGCATCCACCTTCAGCTGCCAAACTAAACTGTTTTTTATCAATCTTAATAGGTACTACAGATTTATCAACAACAGTAATTTCAAAATGTTGAAGCATATAATAAAACACAGTTTTAGTTTCCATCAAAGCAAATCTAGATCCAATACAATTCCTAGGTCCAACGCCAAACGGCAAATAAGTGAATTGCTTAATGTTATGCTTATTCTCTTCACTAAAGCGTTCCGGATCAAAAGTATCAGGATTTGAATAATACTCAGGATCGTAATGTATTGCAATAGTTGGTACCCAGATTAAATCACCAACTTTTAGATGTACTGGCGATTCACCCGAACGTTCAGCTTCAATTGTGTACGGTTTTACGCAAACCCTATCTGAAGCAATAGCTGGAGGCCATTTCCTCAATGATTCTAAAATAATAAAAATTAATTTAAATCAATTTAATTAATATACAAAAATTACCTGATATAACCATATCCATATATTTCATCTTAGCTAAATCATCATAACTTAATTTTCCTTTACATGCTGCCCTAGTGTCATCAATTTCGTTCCTTAATTTTTCTTGTATATCAGGATTAACCGCTAATTCATAGGCCATAAAAGACATCAATGTTGATACCGTGTCAAAACCAGCAAAGAAAAATATCATAGCTTGCGCTGTGATATCTATATCTGTAATTTCTTTTTTAATAGCAACCTCAGTTTTACCAACATGCGATTCTTCAACTGTAGCAAATCCAGTTTCTTTAGTAAAGGTTTCTTCTTCATGTCTCAAACGTCCTTTTCTAGCTTCCATTAAGAGATGAATCATATCAGGTCTAATTATATTTTGTTCTTCACGTATTCTTAATGTATCTTTGATTAAAGTTTTAAAAAAAGTTGATACAGCTTTGGAGAATAATGCAAAACTAAATATCTGTAAAATATTAGTATAGTTTTGATTAATTAATAATTTGATTCAATTACTTTAGCAAGACTAGGTGTTAGGATGTAAATAAATATTTTAAAATTTCTCCAAAAACTTTTAAAATCGGTTGCTTCTTTACCCATAAGATAAAACTCATTATCGCGTTCTTTTAATGAATCGCATTTAATTCCAAAAGCAGAAGTGGCAATAACATCGTTTGCATAGCGTGTGAATGAATCTTTCATTTCAATGACAATTTCGTTTTCTTTTTGCTGCAAATAATAATTGGAATATTGTTCTGCGGATTCATTTATTAATGCAAACATACTTCGCATTTTACTGCTTGTAAATGCTGGACTTAATGTTGATCTCATATCTCTCCAATTATCACCTGAGAAAATTAAATAAAATAAAACATAAATTGTGTTAATTTTGTCATAAATTAACCTTTAAGAGCAAACAAATTTTTACTCCATAATGGATCTGCATCTTCAGGCAAAAAATTGCGATGATCAGTAAAATGATCAAAATCTTTAACTGTAATTCGCTTGATTAATTCAGTATCTCTTATGAACAGAGTGGGTTTTGTCATCAAATACATTCCGTAATATCTATAAAATATAAAATTGCATTCAAATTGATAAAAAATTGTAATCAAATATTACCTTTCCTTTCCAGTAATATATATCCTCTTTACTAAATCAGCGAATGATTCTAATCTGACAAATGTCCCGTAATTATCACCAAATATTGGTATTGGTGCGCCTTGCTTTACATTTTTACGTTTCCAATAATACATAGGTTTGATAAATACATTATAACAGAGATAAATTACAGTTGTTACTAAAATTATTGTCCAAAACATTCTATAATAAAAAAATAAAAATTTATTTTAGATTAAGTATATTAGTTTCAAATTTTTTAAATAATATTATAAATATTTATTATACTCGTGATGCATTTTGCAAATTAAATAATATTAATATTATTCAACAAATATAACTTTAATTAATAAAACACAACAACTTCACACTTTCATTAATTGTTAAATGCGTTTAAAAAGCTAATATAGCATGCGACCAATGTCAGTGATTTCTAAAGGTAAAAAAATATCTCTGCTGAAACCGTTTTTATCACAAACTGCAGTGTTTAATTGTAGCACTTTGACAAACTAATAGTACGAGTAAAGTACGAGTATTCCATCAATACTACTGTGACACATTTAAAAACTTTCATTTACAATCAAAACCATCAAAACATTTAAATAATAAATTGAATTGCAACAGCTATTTTTAAAACTAGTTTTATTATTAAAACAGTAAACTTACGTCACTTATTCAAATTGTAATAATGATAAACCATTAAATTGAAAAGAAAACATATGTATAAGCGCAGACTTTAAAGTGTGTTTTTCTTTTATTTAAATATATGAAATAAACTTATATACTACTATTACATTTCTAATAATATCTTTTGTTGATAACATTAATAAAAGATCATGCTTGTTTTTTATATAACTGTATTATCGTTTATAATAATTATATAATTTGAAAAAACTAACATCAAATTATGTAAACAAATATTACTGACCTTGTATGTACAGCTGATTCTAACCAGCACAGATTTAAATTTTAAAACAGCAATTTTATAACACTCGTTTGAGCTATTGAACTTGTAATGCTGAATGGATCGGTCAGCTTCACTATATACATGGATTGAAAAACTTGTTTTAAAGAGCGAGTTCACTCTAATGTTGTGCAATCAAATCTTTCCAGATGGCTGGCGCAATTGATGAGACAATTACAATTAAGTAGATAAGATAAGATATTGATTAAAAATTAATCAAATATAAAGTTGATCAAAATTATGATTTAAATGTTGTTTGTTTGTCATTGCTTAATATTGCGCAATTGTTGTTATTTGGTAATATAAGTACCAAGACTAATATGGAGTAAAATAAATTGTTTTAAAATATTTAACTAAAATATATTGATTAGAGAGGGTGGTATATAATATAACTATTGTATGGTTAAGAATAATAAGAAAACATTTCATCATACTATAGTCGTATAAATATACTTAATTTTATTATTTGAACTTAATTGGAAAAAAGAATATACTGTAGCATGATGAATAATTAATTATGATATAGAATACTAATTCAAAGCGTACGATGCCACTGTACCTGTTGCATTTTGTTAATCTGTATAATTATTTTTTAGTTTTATTGCTATTCAACAAAGAAGAAGAATGCTCTCAAAGCTTTGTTGGGGATGCAATCCGGACCTGGGGCAAATTTGGGTTTGAGGTGGGCGATAATATCTTTCATCCTGTACGGCCAAACCGGTTCAAGAATTGAAGCAATGTTAGTGAGCGGTAGTCACTGCCTTACTTTATTTTGGACTCTTTTTACATGATCCAAGTCTAAATCTTGGTCATAAACCGGTGTGCATTGGAGTTTAAAGTTGTTGGCAAATGATTTGGCTTTGTCTTTTTTGCCGCAAATAAAAATAAACAGTGTACGCTTATTTCAAAAAATAGTTATTCCACATCAGATTATCATTTTTGTTAGAAAATTTAAGAGCGGATTTCCAGTACTGGTTTTTGTGCTCTCTGATTGCTATTTCAACCTCACAATTAAGCCGTTATAGATTGGTTTGGTTTGTTGGGTCATTTATGTCTGGTTTAATTTTGAAATTGGATAATCTTTCTAGTCTTTTTATTAAAACCTAATTGATTTGTTCTAATTTTTGTCAAAGCCTTAGTAAACTTTTTTATTGCTAGCAAGATAATGCTAGTAATGTCAGCAACTGCGTTATCAACTTCTTCAGCCGTTTGAATGTCAAGTAGTGGTTTGATGATCTCTTCCAAGATATGTAAAAACAAGGACGAGTCAATCTTGTAAATCAACTCCTCACATTTACCATAAAAATCTAAGACTTAGCTTTAATCTGAGCTTAAGTTGTTAATGACTAAAATAGTAGTTTAAGCTGCAATGTTGAGCAATTTCAAAAACGTCTCGAGGATACTCGTAGTGATGGTGATAGGTTATCATACCTTGCCTTAAAACCCTTTACTTCAACATTCTTTTGCCTTTAGCATTTGTCAGTCTGCTGTGGTAAACTGCATTTTTTTAGGACATAGTGAGGTGTTTGCCTCAACAAGTGGCTCTTGAGAATGACTAGCGCATGAAAACACCATTCGGTTTTTTTTCTACGTTGGTCCTGCTGTTGTTCTTGTCATTGTCACTAATGTGGTACTAGTTTGAGGTGAGCTGGTTTTGGCCTTGCGGAATTCACACAGTTTGCTGCGGCAACACATGCTGTTGTCGGCTCATCTCTCTCTATACTCTCTTTTTCTGTCTTACTTTCTACACTGACATCTATCTCCCCTTTTTCCCATTCTTGCTTTATTCAGCCTAGATATTTGCTTTGTCCTTAGGTAACTTTTTAGTTTTTCTATATCTTTATTATATAACTTCTTCCTTGTCGTATTCTCTTTCTTTCATAAATATGTTGTGTAACTCTATTAAATGTATTCCTTTTGGTAGTCCTAGAGTTGCCAGTTTTACTTCTAGTGAGATTTTGTGTCAGCCGTTATACAGTATTTAATGATACATTTTTTTAATTTTTTTTGCGTTTTTCTATCAATCTTGCTGAAGAATATTTGCGGGCGTTGCTGTTGATTTACCCGTTTCTTGTGCAAAAGATTTATTTTTTGAGATTTGTGGTTGGTTTTTGCTGAGTTGAAGGTTAGTTTTTGCTATTTTTTGCAGTTTTAGCCAATATTTGTTTGTGCACTGGGCACCCTCTAAAACTGGCAGTGTAGGCTCTTTGACGTATAGCACACTTGGAAAGATTGAGTTCCTTACCGCTCTATCTTGAACATTGGTCTATAAAATAAGACCATGCGCATTTTACACAAACGTAAAGAGCGTTACATTTGTTAGCCAAACGTTCTAACCTTTGACATCTATAGTATTGGCTGATAATGCCCGATTTATATTTAATCTTTATTTTAATTTTGAGGTTGCACAAATATTTAAACGCCAAGTTTTTTTAATTTGATTTAACCATGTTGAGAACTTTTTTTTTGGTTTTAACCTGACATGAGAAGTGATGTATCTCTTTTTTAATTAAATAATCAATAACTTTATGAAACTATCCGTTAAACTAGCAAACAGTTTGATTATTTGCTTAGTATCAATTTCACAATGCATTATAGTTTTATTGGCACAGAACGCGTAACACACCTTTGGATAGTTATCTTTTTTTGTGATATAAATTAGATGTCATTCGCCAAAGTGAAAAAATGTAAAAAAAATAATGAAAGAATTAGAAGAAACAATCAGAGAAGCAATTAATAATTAGAGTATGGATGAGAGAAGAGTTTCTAAGTTAATGGAGAGAAAATCTTGTTTGCTATAATATTAGAGGAAAAGTCGAATGAGGAACTGGGTATAAATAAGACAATTCAGATGTAGAAGAAAAAAGAAAGATAGTAGTTGTTAGTAGAAAAATGTGATTGCTAGCATATGCCGACGACATGGTAATACTGGCAAAAGACGGTAAAGAAAGAATAGTAGAAAAAAAAGAGGAGGATTGAAAATGGATTAGACCAGGGCAAGCACATTAAAGAAATGGCTTGAAAAGCAAATAAAGTAGTGGGACAAGTTTGGGAAATAAGTAAACAAAAGTTTAAGTATATGAGAATTAAAAGACTTATGTTTGATAGTTTAGTTAAGAGTATTATATTATATGGGTCAGAAATATAGAGATAAAAAAAACAAAAAAAAAATTGAAGCAATACATCTATAATATTGGAGATGGGTGCTAAGTTTAAATGAAAAAACTTCAAAATATATTGTGCTAGAGAAAGTCAAAAAAGATAAGTTAAGAGTAGAAGGAACAATTAAGTATAAAAAAAGAATAAGATAAAAACACAAATCTTACAAGAATGCATGAAAAAGAAAATGAAAACAAGAAATAGAAAACTAGGTAAATAATAATAATAATAATAATAATAATAATAATAATAATAATAATAATAATAATAAATTTTTATTTCCCAACAGACATAATCCAATAATAGGGAATATATATACATACAAATTATTCTTAAACAATTATTACAAGTTTAAATAAAAAATATATATTAAATTATATATTAAATTAAATTAAATTAAAATTAAATTAACATTAAGAAATTTCATTTACAGATGAAATAAAAACATTGAATGAATTACAAAAAATATCAACACAATAATTTATATTATTATAATTGCGACACATACTGGTAATTGGTGAATAGTATCCAATATTTGAGTGATAATGTTTGCATCTAAATGTGATTGCACTACGACTAGATAACCTCGGTACATTAAAACTAATCATAGACAATAAGTGTATATCATCAATCCTGTCATTTACAATATTATACAAACATACAATAGACGCAGTATTTCTACGAGAAGCTAGACTTTTTAACGCATACATGTTTAACAATACATCATACGAAACAGAAAGATCTGGGTATTGTTTTGTTTGTTTATAAAAACACATTCTAATAAAACGCTTTTGAATAGACTCGATAGTTTTTGAGTGCGCTGTGTAATATGGACACCATACAACACTACAGTATTCAAGCTTAGATCTGACATATGCAAAATATAATCGCATCAGGACTTGACTAGTGTCAAATTCTGAGCATGTTCTATTAATGAAACCCAAAAGCTTATAACTTGCGTTGGAAATATAATGAACGTGCTGTTTAAACGACAAAAATCTATCAAATATAATTCCCAAATCTTTAATGATATTACAACGCTCTAATATGTGTTAATTAATTCTATAATCAAATTTTATGATGTGTTTATTGCGTGAAAATGTCATAGCTTTGCACTTTTTTTGGTTCAGTTTGAGCTTATTAATAGTACACCATTTATTAATTTCATTCAAATCATTTTGAATAACAAAAGAATCACAAATAGTTTTTATACGAAAATAAATTTTTATGTCATCTACATATAACAAAATTAAGATAAAAAAAAATATTACAACAAAAATGAGTATGCTTGCCAAGAAATTGAAAGAATGAGAGAATCTGGAAAATAAGCAAAACACAAAATTATGGAAAAAGATGGAGATATACAAAAGCAAAAAAAAGAATACGAGTGATAGAGGTACAACGCAAGTTATAAACATATTATAGAAAGTGAACTGCCAATGTACCTAGAGAGCAATAGATATAGTAAAGATGATAAAAAAATGATTGCAAGATTCAGATGTAGTAATAAAAAACGAGTAACAAGATTTTTGGATGGAAAATGATGATGAAATGTGCAGAATGTGCGGAAAAACTAAGGAATCATGGAACATGTTAAAAAAGTGTAACAAAATGAAAAAAAAACAAATAGGAAACAAATAAGGTATAGACGGAAGAAGAATAGAATGAACAAGGGCAGTTAAAAAACAAAGAAAAGAAGTAGATAAACAAAACAAAACAAAACAAAATTAATTGTGTTAATTTTATAAGGATTGTGATTTATTATTTTGGGAAGTTATAAATATAATATTCAACTACAAAATATCTCAAATGTGACTTATAGAGAGAAATCTTTTCCAATTTAGGGCGGCCTTCAGAAGATTGCTAACAATAATCAGCCTACTGTCATCGTACAGAAAGAAGTATATTTATATTCCGTATATTTCCTAGTTTCAGATGGTTTGCTCGGCGCGTGTTTGAGGTAAACAAAATTACCTCGCGGCATCTCAACAATGCCACATTGCAACCGCTACGCGTTTGTTTGACTGCGCTATTAGACAAAAAATATATAACTGTTTAATAAACCTGTTAATCGACACTGAAACAAACAGATAATCTCAGTCATATAGCACCAACAATGCGAATCAAAACCATATAGAATTTTATGATCAAAAACCTTTCTAACTCAAATGATTTAATTATTAAATTTATAATAGCAAAACTAGTATTTTTATTAATAACAACAATTATGCATGCAAATAAACAACACTAACCTTGTGCTATAGATTGATTCAATGTTAAAGCAACAAATGTATGATAATACCAGACCTATTTGTGGGACGTTGTAATGTTGAATGCAGTATGAATCGGTCAGCTAGGCATCGCTAAAAAATCAGGCTCATCAAGTTTTGGATTCTTGCAGAAAACTTTTTTTGAATAGTAAGTTCGTATTTTACAATGAAAACAAAAATTTTCATTGAAATTGATCTATAATATAAATGTTGTGTCCCAACCCGATTTTATGACTGTAAAAACCCATTAAGATTATAAACCATCTATTTATGGTCAAGGGTCGGTTTCATCCCTATCTACCAATATAAATATGCGAGAGGAATAGTTTTAAGTTAGTTATATTTTAAGTATTGAAAAGAGCAGTAGCTCTGAGCTTGGGCCGCAAAGCTCAAGTGAAGAAATAATTATTAATAAATAATATTAAAGTATTAAAATGAAGTTTTAATTAAATAACAACAACCAACCCACAACAATCAACAAGAGTTACAACATAAACATAAATAAATAAATTTTATTACAATCTTAAAATCTAGGTTAATAATTATAAAGAGTGAACCATGTAACGTTTGGAATTTGAACTACCGTTTATTTTGTTTTTCAAAAGTATAATGACATTTATGAGTGGACAGAAGATTAGTTTTATGTTTGTATTTACAAAATGGGACGTTTTACATTTGAATAAAGTTAGGAAATAATGAAAACTTATTTTCAAAGTGGCGAGTCTTCTACTCAAACGGTAAGAAATTTACAAAACAAATTTGATAGAAAATAAGTGCCCTCAACGCAGTTTGTGAACCAATTTGTGAAGCAAGTCTGCAAAACGTCATTGTTCTCAAGAACTGAACATTTCTCGCACTTCTCTGAGAAGAATTTTGCATAAAAACCTTGGTTTGAAAGCCTACAAAGTTCAATTATTCTATGCCAATAAGAAAAACTGTTGCATTTGGATCAGAAAATTGTTAAACAAATTTTTGTTTTCAAAAACTAAAGTGCATGAAATTGATGACATTTGGTTTCAACAAGAAGGAGCCACTTGCCATACAGCTAACGTAACCATCGATCTTTTGCGCACTGTTTTTGGAAATCGAATAATCAGCCAAAAAGCTGGTGTCAATTGGCGCCTAAAAGCTGTGATTTGACCCCGTTGTATTTTTTTTTTGTAGAGAGTCTTTAAGGATAAGTGTTCCGCTAACCATCTAAAGACGATTGGTGCTTTGAAACACAAAATTGAAATTGCTATTCATGCGATTGAAGCCCAAACAATTAAAAATGGACTAAAAAATTGGGTTAATTGGATGGGTTTCATTCTTAAATAAAAATGTCCAATCTTTTTAATAAACTCATAATTTTGAAAAATTATTTGTTAGTTTTTTTTAGTTTTATTTATAGCAGATTCAAATTCAAAAAGTTAGATGACCCACCCTTTATTAAGGTCAAATCAATTGTTATAAAATATATTTAACTAAAATAATATGTAAATAAAGATGCATAAAACTGTTGACAAAAATCATATTGTAGCTTTATAAAATAAATCAATAATTAATTATAATCAAGATTTTAATTTGTCAAGATTAAAATTATAAATTGCAAATTTATATGGCATACACCAACAGATTTGTGAAACAGTTGCAGAGTGACCAAATGTTTAGTAAAGTAAAGTAAAAAAATATAAGATGTTTTTAACCTTTTTCTTTTAACTTCTTAATTCTTTTATACAAAATTTGTTTAAAAAAAACTACATTCTAACAACTGGCTAACTATATTGATTTTTAAAAGTTTTAGCATTTTTACCGCCATTTTGTAACAATTATTAAACTGGAATATTTAAACTAAAAAATGTCAGACCTGTAATCTATGTACATTTAGATTTTTGAAATTTTTTTTATAGAAAGTAGAAAATATAATTTATAAATTTGTAGTAGTTTGTAGTTTTAGTTTGTAGATTTTGTTTTGGAAATATAACCATCTTTTGTCGATTTTAACGAGACACTTACCACTTGCGACGGAAACACAAGTACTTTAACATGTAGGTCACTTGTTAAAAATTGTTTTTTTAATCTAATATGTCAAAAAATACTAAATCTTAAAAAGCAGTTGTCAATTATTACACGATCTAAGATAAGCAACTGTCAAAAATACTTATACTAAGATGTTATCTGTCAAAAATAATTTTATTTAACCAAATCTTACATATCAGCGGTCAAAATATAATCAATAAAAAATAATCAACTGTCAAAAATACTAATTTAAGATGTGAATGTGAATTTTGCACTTTTCAACCGTTTTTAGCAAGATTTTTTTTTTTTTAATAATTTAATATTTTCTGACAGGATTTTGCTATTTTTGACTTTTTATAAATAGAAGGTTGCAATTTTTAACAGTTTATGGTAAATTTTGGTCTTTTTTGACAACATTCTATAAATAAAATTTTACACTGTTTTTTGTTGTTAATATGTTCAAATTTTATGATTTTATTTTGCTATTTTTGACATTTCATAAAAAGAAATTGCCAAAATTTGGTTTTGTCTAACAATATATTTAATATTTTACATTTTAGTAATTTTAAGTTTTATTAAAAAAACTAACAGTTTATGGATGAATTTTAGTGATTTCTGACAATTGTTTAAACATTAAATTAGCTATTTTTATATTTTATGACTTTATTTAACTGTTTTTAGTCGGATTTTATTACTTTATAACAGAATGTTGCCAGTTTTTACAGTTTATTTTATAGCCAAATTTTACTATTTTTGGGATTTTGTCTATTTTTACGTTTTTTATGTTTATGATCAAATTTTAGTGCTTTTAAACAATGTTTTTTAACCGGAATTTGACATTAAAAAATATAGTTTAAGATATTTTAACCGTTTTTTGCGGGATTTTGATTCTATTTAAAAATATTTTAAATGTTTTATTACCGTATTTGTTTATTTTTAACAATTTAACAATATTTTAATAAACCACAACCGCATATTGATATTTTTGAAATTTTTTGAATTAAAATACTTTTTAGGAATATTTTTATTATTTTGAAATTTAATTATTAAAATTTTACACTTTTTATCAGTTTATGTAATATTTTATAGCTACTTTATGACCAAATTTTACTGTTTTAATAATATTTTGATATTTTCTTAGCCAGATTTTGATTTTTTTTTTATTTAACATTTTTTTAGTGCTTTTTAACAATATTTTGATGTTTTTTAAAACCAAATTTTGTTATTTTGAGCATTTTATATGTAGAATTTTAAACTAATTAACCGTTTTTGGCCGGATTTTAGATCTTTCTGAAAATATTTTAATATTTTATGACCGGATTTTGTTATTTTTTTTTAATTTTTATGAATACGTTGCATTTTATAACAGTTAATAACTAGATAAAAAAAATGACAAAATTGAGAACGTTTTATTTTTCTAAAACCGTTCAAACAGAAAACACGTATCCACATGCGACCATAAGTTTCAGGTACAGAAAAGACCTGACTATTGACACTATAATCAGTCTAGATGACAACAATTTAGAGGCCAAATTAACAGTTTAGCAGTAGATTAGACACGGTAGCCAGATTTTTATTATATAAAAGTTTACTTCACAGATTTACAGATTTATAATTTAAAGGTTAAATTAACAATTTTTTGACTAAATTTAATACTTAAAGATTTGATTCATAGTTTTTATACCGGATTAACAGTTTGGCAATAAAATTTAAGATCTTAAAGACAATATTTACTCTATTTATTGTATAGTACCAGGGTTTATAACTTAAAAGCTGGATTATTAATTTGACAGTAAATTTTAACACTTTGAAGATTAAATTTTTAGTACTAAAGACTGGATTAATATTTTTTTGTAATTTAAAACAAATCGAGGCTTTTTTTGAGATCAGAAGAAAATTGAAAAAATAATAACCACCGCCGCCGCACCGATCTCCGCTAACATCCGCCGCCGCTGGCGCAACTTTGACTTTCGCCATCATAGGATACAAAAGTTAAAACTCTAGGTTTGAGTTACAGCTCAAAAAGAGAAGATCAAGACTAAAGCGGACACAAAAAAGAAAATGCAAATTCCAAATGTCAACCCAATAGCAATCTAACCGTAACAGTATTTTCTAAATTACAACAAATATTACCACAAAACTTCAAAAATCTTTTTAGGATGCTGAAACATCACTTTATCGAGTTTTAAGTTCTTTGAAATTGTTATACAAAAATAGCAAAAAGAAGCTAATCCGTAAGAAGGTAACATACTCCTGATAGTCAAATTATCAAGAGAGTTGTGCACGGGCCACCAAGGAACTAGTAAGCCAGTGGAAGTGTTTCTGCTAAAAAAAAATTGCTGTACAAGAAATTGCACTCACACCACAGTAAAGAACAGATGTCTAAAGCGTTAATCAACAAGTTTGAACTAAGTTTTGCTGTTTGATGTTAGTCATGAAAATAGAAGAAAAGATCAACTACCACCATCAGTACAAACCAAAACAAGGCAAAAATCAGTCGGAAAATTTCTAAATGGCCAAAAACCAGTAAAAGTTTGAACATCACCAGCTCAGATAAGCGTCCTAAAAGCTACACAAAAGTTACCACAGATTTAGGTTACTATTAATGACTAACTACAAATTGTCTTTATTGACAACGGAGCTATTATAAACCTGACCCGCTTCAAGCTGCCCAACCTTTGCCAAAGCGTGGCTCAAGGTGACCAGTCTTATCTGATCATCCTTGGAGTGACCAAAGCAGAAGTCTATGTAAAAAATATTAAACGTATAGAACGTATTTATAAAGTAAATAGCGAAATAGAGCAACTGTGGACATTTATTAAAATTGGCGAACATAGAGTAGCTGTAGGTGTTGTATATAAACTACGATCATATTCAGTCGGCACATTTTTAGATAAATTTGAAACCAGTGTAATAGACATCATGCTCTTCTCGGATTATTTGTATGAGAGATTTTAATATTAATTTATTAGAACTTGATGATAACGCAACTAAAAAATATACACACCTTCTAGATAATCTAAGGTTTACACAATTGATTACCAAACCAACCAATAGTCAAACCAATTTCAAAACATAATCATCTACTTGAGTTAAAAGATCTTAGACCCACTAGTATACTGTCATGTTTGTCAAAAGTATTAGAAAAACTTTTGGATATTTAACTTAGGGAACATCTTGAATACAATAAAGTTCTTCTTAACAATCAATCAGGATTTAGACTTGGTTATAGTTGTACAACGGCTATGACATCAATTGTAGACAATATAATTGAAGCAACCAACAAAGGAAAAATTGCAGCACTAGTTCTTTTAGACTATAGCAAAGCTTTTGATTCTATGGACCATGACATACTATTAGCCTTTCTTCATTATGTTGGTATAGGAACGGAAAGTATTAAGCTTTTACACGGTTTTATAACAAATAGAACACAGGCCGTTAATATAGATAGCCAAATATCAGACTATGTAAATCTTTTTAAAGGAGTTGCTCAAGGTTCAATTTTTGGAACTTTATTTTTTTTAATATTTACAGTTTTTAATGACTTTATAAAAGACTGCAAAATTCATTATTATGCAAATAATACGCAACTCTATTGCTCAGAATCCATCGAAAACCTAGGAACACTTCAGTCAAAATAAATTCGAATATTCAAAACTTGGTAAATGCTTCTGATAAACATGGTTTAATAATTAATCCTGATAAATCTTGTGTCATGATCTTTGAAAAAAAAAAGAGGAAATTCCTAATGCAAAATGCGGCTTAAATATATTTGTACAAAATTAAATATATCAAATGAAGCAAAAAGTTTTGGCATATTATGAATTCTGATTTGAGATTTTGCAAACAAATATTGAAAAACAATCAACGTGTATTTTGTGCACTTAAGTCAATTTACAAAAACGGACCAATTTTTAACAAAAATACAAAGAAAATACTTTACAGCATTGTATTTTCACATTATAATTATTGTAATGAGCTTTATGGATCGTGTCTGGATGAAATAGATAAGCGTAGAATACAAAAAATGCAAAACTCGTGTGTAAGAATGGTAAATGGAATACCTAGACATAAACCTGTACCAATGCACAGGAAAAGCATGGGCTGGCTAAGTATGACAGAGAGAAGGGAATGTCATCTAAAAATATTTATTTACAAAATAATATCTTTAAAAACTCTACTATATTTTTATGATAAAATTGAACACAAAACTTCTGTACACAATATTTATTTAAAAAGAAAGTTTTTAATATCTGTATCAAAACACAAAACAGAATTTTTTAAAAGGTATTTTTCCTATCAGGCTTGTCATACTTACAACAATATACTATCGGCTTACAAAAACATGTTTATTTATGCATTTTTTACACAAATAAAGTTGCATTACTTAAATCTGTAACTTTTTAGTTAGACATATTACTTGTTCTGTGCGCAGTGTTTATTTATGTGTTTATATACAATATATGTACTTTTATTTACAAAAAATTTAGTCATTAGTAAGTCTATAGTAGCTTAAGTTTTAATATGTTTTTAATTATAAAATCTAGTTATTTTAACTAAACTAGTCTGAAATTATTGTATTCTTCTACTACTTTCTTCAAATGTTTATAACTTTTTTACTATTTTAGTTTGTTGTTCTTTTTGTTTGTAGCTAGTAAATTATTGTTTTGAGCAAATTAGATTATAAAGTTATAATATTATTATGTATATTTTATCGAATTGATTTTTAAACATTTATGTTAGTATTTAGAATAGTAAATTAGATTATTAGTTTAATATTTATATGGTCAGGTGGAAGATCATGTAAAGTTGTGCTAGTACAACTTAAATAAATCTGATTATTTTCTTTATCTAAATTAATTTTATTCAAAGTTTTTAAGATGTAAGCAATAAGGAAATAAAGATTATTATTATTATAAACCTATAATTTCTTTCTTTATAGTTTTCCAGTTAGAAAAGACTTAGAACCGATATCTACAGCAGGACAATTCTCATCAAACTAACCCTTACTAAATTAATCCCTACTAAAAAGGTTGTAATAAAAAACGACTTTTTGGACTAGCAAAAACTGACACAATTTTTGTGAAAACACCACAAAAACGGTACTGCATTACTGCCCTATCAAAGTCATACCATGTTTGCACACAAAAAAAATCTACTGAGATTAAGTATCTAGATTATTGAGTTACCGCTAGAGACAACAAACCCGCCAGCACACACTTAACCTTGATATTCAAAATTCACAACACGTAAGCAACTACAAAGTTTTTACGTCTTTAAATTGCAAATATTGCCGTCTGATGGAACAAAAACGTCAACCAAGTTTTCAGCTGTTTGGGACTACAAGCAGTCATTTACTAAAAAAACGGAAAAGTTAGAAGAATGGTCTCTTACGCCAGCTGCTATTTTAACAAACAACAACAAAGATACTAAGCAAAAAACTAGAGAACCAAGCAATTGTATGGGCAATTAACAAGTTCTGACAGTGCCTGCCGTTTATTTTGCACACTAACAACTAAGTCCTAGTTTAACTGTACTTGTTGTTTGACTTTAAGTAAAAGTTTACAAGATTGTCTAAAAATCTTACAGAATTGAACTTTAAAGTAAAACACGTTCTTAGAAAAACCAACTACTTGCCCGACGCTTTCTCTTGACAACCAGATAAAGAACTGGTAGAAGAAACAAACCAAATCGATTGGCGTTACTTCAACGTTGTACTAGACCAAAATTAGTCAACAGGGGTCAAGTAGTAAAAGTGGATACGCTTGCTACAAATATACAAACGCCCAATACTTTAAAAAAATACTTTGGCATTTTGAAAAGAAGCGGCGTAAATACAAATACTTGGCCAACCTAGACAAAAAATACCGAGTAGACAAAGATAAAGTCTTAGTAAAAATTTGGAGAAGCAGGTACCAGTTGGTTGTGCTTCCAAAAATACTAGAATATTGTCATTCGACACCACCACGGAGAAGAGATTGCCAAACATTTCGGACTCGATAAAACCATAACCAAATAATTCAAAAAACATACCAGTAATCAAACATTACCAAGAGGAAGAAACCACTATGGATTGACAGTAATAAACATGTACATTCGGCAGACCAAAGCATTTCTAGTATCAAGCGCTACCAGCGAGAAGACATGCCAACTCCTGCAACACGAGATTTTAAACGAATAAAACCACACTTCTTAAAACTATCACTTTAAAGACAAGATTTAGACAGTTTGTAAACATTGACCTTGAATATTTGCGGACTGTAAGGTTCTGGAAATATAAAAGTTTGTTTCATGTATCAATAGTGCGGTTTTCTCTTCATAGTTTTAGTTCCATTTTGACATACGTCAAATAATTGTACCTTTTTGAAATTTGCGGAAGTAATAAAATAATAAAACTAATTCAAAAGGTCAAGATTTTTTTATATTCTCAGTATTATCAAACTTTCAGAAATTAAAATGTTTCTGTTTTGTCATAGATAAACATAGAAACAGAAAATCTTGTAAATTAAAAGAAGAGAGAGTAAACTTTAGAAGAAATACTATAGAAGCCTCTAAAAGTTGCAGTAAGTCTGCATTGATTCCAGAATGATACTGTACTTTTACAGTAGAGTTGAAGTTTCAAATAGATTTTAATAAAAAGCATCACATAATTTAAAAAATATTACTGTAACATTTATATAAACTGTAGAAGAGCGCAATAAACTCTAATAATAAACGGCTTTATTCTAATAAACAATTCAACTACAGATTTACAAAAAATAAAATAAAAATGTAAAGATTATAATATTAGAATGGATGTCAAGTAGTGTATTTTATAGCTTAGAAAGGTATAAAATTATCAGTATTGTAGTTCATAAACTCCATAACAGTATAAGGTTCAATCTTTTTTAGAATTTCAAATATGCATTTTTTGTAAATTGCAAAAACAGATTTTTGTTTGACAAAAAGTGGCAATTTATTGTAAAATCTTATACATGAATAATGAACTCCATTTTCGGTAATTGTAAACTTATGAATTGGGTAATTAAATTGTTGGTTATTGCGGGTTGTATAATTATGCTTGGGCTTATTTCCAACAAAATATTGATTTTGTTTCCACATAAAGAGAAGACATTCCATAATATAAATTGCAGTTGCCGTTAACAGTCCATGTTTTGAAAACATTGATCTGCAAGACTCACTATATTTTAAGTTTAATAAAATTCTTAAGGCTCGTTTCTGTATAATAAAAATTTTATTGAAATATGTCGAACTACCCCAATATATAATTCCAAATCTTATAATAGCAATAAAATTAGCATTATACGTACATTTAAGAACTGCAAAGGACAGAGTATACTAAAAAATGACTTAAAATACAAATGCAAGGTATACAATTTTGAAAAAAATAATATACTTAAGAAGGAACTGTTTTCAAATTATCTGTGGAATTATTTTTATTAAACAAATTAAACTTTACACAACTAATACTAAAGTGTACCCGATGGTATTTTTGAGAGCCCTTTTGCAGCTCAGATGCACTCCGTTTGTGATTGGTCCTGAAAAGATTGCAATTCACATATAAAGCACTACAAACACTAGTTGCTGTTCTAAAAACTCATCAAGTTTTAGATTATTTTTTAATTAATACGATGCTTCAACTTCCTTAGAAAATTACCATCATACACCAATTTACTAGCGTCATCTTACACAAAAAAAAAAACTTCTGTTGCAAATCTTATTGTAAAGCAAATTTAAATACTAATAGAAAAATAATAAATGCAACAGCAAACGCTTTTACAATTTCCTAGTTTAATTTATTACAAACCAAATGCTCCTATTGGCAACGTTGGTGACAACTAATGAATTGTAGTATATGTAATTAACACATTGCATATTTAACAAACTTGCTAACAATTTTTTAAGTATGTATACAGCAGATAATAAAAATATAATATCAAAAGTTCATTGCCTCGTGATATAAGAAGGCTATTATAATATAAACCAATTTGATCATAATTTGTGTTGTGAAAAGGATAAATAAGCGGACACAATAATAATTTAAAAAATAAATTTAACTTAACGACCCATTCATATTGTTATTTATTTCAAGCGATGATTAATATTTGTACAACTGTGAGCGAATTTGTAATAATAAAATTAACATTTTTGGCAATGCGCTTGAAATATTTAGATCTTGTAATACTATAGCTTAAAATGATTGTAAAATATAAATTGAAAGAAAAAATGAAATTAAAGTAAAACAAGGTTGTGTCAAAAAAGTGCTCTTATTGAGTTTGCCGGGTGCGCAGACATTCCGAGCTTAATAAGGTGGTGGCACAATACCGGGAGGAGAGGACAGAAGTATATAACTCCCTCACAATGTAGATAAAGATAGAAAAGAGACTCTGTTTATAAAGCCAGACAGAGACGAGTTAACTAGGTTTGGAGGAGATTTCTATTCGCGTCTTGACTCCCGCTCACACTAACTTTATTCACGGTCGGCGCCTCACGTCAAACACGTTGAGTAAAAAAAAACGTATTGTTCGGATTTATTATTATTATTAAATCACTGTTAGAATGCGCCAATTTTTTTAGTGCCAATTTGTGTGCATCTAGACAACAAACAGGAAATTATTATTATTATTATAACTAGCTTACATAAATTCATTCGCTCAGTACTTAATATTATTATCATTATCAAACACATTAGATTTTCTATAATAATCAAGATAATAAGTCAAATCAGGTTCTTTATCGTCTACATCATCAACTTTTTTTCCATTAACAAAAATTGTTGGTGTTTCAGGCTTTTTCTGTGTGCTAGTTTTAATTCCAAAACATAGTTTTAATATTTGCTCCAATGCTCCTATAATACCAAGCACTGATAATCCCAATAGAAATCCTAACGAACCACCCAAATCTGCTAAAAAGAGGTTCCAATCGTATCCGGTAATTTCTTCCATTACAGTTACTAAATTTGATGAATAATATATTGAAAGAAAACTGATTGGTAATTCAATTTCATCTCTGCTTTGTACATATGGAATGTAAATTGAAATGTTGCATGAGCGAGGACATGTGCTGAAATGTTTATGGTTTTTGCTGAAAAGAAATGTTTAATATTTTATATTAATTTTATTTTATTTTTGTTTACCTATAGGCTGAATATAGAGAAATTATTTGTTTTGTTTGATCGTAGGTTGTGCATTTAGGTAAATTTTCATTTTCCATCCATGGTGTGCTGCAACCAACTTCTTCAGTTATAATTTTATGCAATCCCATTTCAGTACACTACAAAAAAATTTGTGTTAGTTAATACATATTTTTTTATTAAAGTAAATCAATCGTTTTACAACAACAGCCGCTTTATGTTATATTAACAGAGTATAAAAACTGGTTATAAATCTTATTTGCGACTTTTGAACGTTTTATGATGCAACAAACTTAATATAAAATGTTATTAAACTGTCATAAAATGTTCTTACGGTACCACAAATGTCACAAAATATTTATGAACTGACATAAAAAGTTTTCAGTTAAGTGACAAGTTTCGAATATGTTTTTTAAGGTATCAATTAATGTTTTTAGAACATTAAAATGTTCTTATGGGTCTGTAACATGTGCCTGAAGTGTGTGTTTCTGAACTATCATAATTTTTTTTTTAGTTATAATGAATTCTTTATTGGCGTAAATTAAAAGTTTTCTTCTACTTTTTAGTTAATAATAAACAATTTTATAACTTTATTTAACATTAAAATAACAATTAAATTTTTCTGCATATAATCTACTTAATTCAATCCTTTATTGTGCGCAATTCATATTATATTCTGTTATGTTACTGTTTCATTGATATTAATATTGATTTCAGTACACTGTTCAGTCTTGCACAAATGATCCCGCTACTTTACACTCCCAAAACCAATGCTGTATAGAGTTCTCTGTCTTTCCATAAAGTAGGCACTTTTAATTCTACGCTAATCCACAGTTTTTGAAACACCACAACATTGTTTTTTTCTGTGTTTAGCAGTTTTTCTAGTATTTTTTTACCTTTACATTCCCTCAACCATACTTTAAAATTCTGTGACATGACCATTATGTCGTCGGCGTAACTGAGGCTTCATATTTTCAGTCAACCAAAGAAAATTCCTCCGCTTTGACCTTTTCTTAATGTTCTTCCAAGTTTGCGATATTTATTTTGAATATCGTCGGGCTCAATAAATATCTTTGTCTCTTTTTTGTTAAAAATGTTGTTGATATTTTAGATATCCAATTGCTTTTACTAATTTGCTGTGCAATTTTATTTTTTTCATGATTTTTAATAAGTTGTCTTTATTAATCAAATCAAACGTTCCTTTTAAATCATTAGAATGTTCCTCAAATGCTACAAATGTTACAAAATAATTCTAAACCGTCATAAAATGTTTTTAGTTAATTGACATGTTTAGAAAATGTTTTACAATGTATTAAATAATAATTTTACAACATTAAAATGTTCATAAGGTTGCATAAAATATTTTCAAAATGCCTCAAAAGTATTAACATTTAATGACCTTGGGGCTGTGTGATGACTTTGTATCTGGAGGTAAGACCTTATACGTAAAAGCCAAAAGCATATTGAGCACTGGCAGTTAAAGCCTTAAGGTTGTACTTCTTCTTTTTAGCGCTTATCTATCCACTTCTAGATGTAAGCCTTTTCTAAATTTTTCTATGTCTCCCTGTCTTAAGCAGTTTGTACCCAGATTTTTCCTGCAACTTTCTGGATGTTGTCTTTTTACTTTGTCGAGAGTTTACCCACGCTTTTTTTTGTGCCCCTTGGGCTATTGCGCTATTTGTTCATCAGGTATGATTCCGCCTTGCTACAAGGCCAGCCCATCTCTATTTCAGTTGTGCTATTTTTTTATGAACGTTGGTTACCCGGCTCCTTCTTCCGATTTCCTTGTTTCTGATTTGGTCTCTGATTTCCAGCATGACTCTCTCTATTGCTTGTTAGGTAGTTAATAATTAATTTGCTATTTTGCTTGTTATTGCCATGGTCTCAAGGCCGTACGTGAGCACTGGTAAACTTTCCTTTTTAGGTTGATAGAAAATTTGCGTGATTTGAGTATGAATTGCAGTTTCCCAAACGCCGCTCAGCATTGACTTATTTTATTTGCTATTTTGGTAGTTTGGTTTTCTTTGCCTGTCTAGATTTTATGGCCAGGTAAATGTATTTGTCTATGGTCTCAAGTATTTTGTTTTTGATGGTCCCCTGTGTGTTTTCAGAGGTAATTATTTTTGTTTTTTTGAGGTTCATCTGTAGTCCAATTTTTATCGACGCTTGGTGGAGTTCATCTAGCATAGTCTTTAGTTCATTGGTTAAGCTGTTGATAATAACAATATTGTCTGTCAACCTAAGGTGCACACTTTGTCAATTTTAATTTTTTTATGGTCCCAGTTTATGCTCTTAAACACCTCCTCTAACAAAGCTGTAAACAGTTTCGGAAAAATTGTGTCTTCTTGGCGTACTCTTTTTTTTATTGGTATTTGCTCCGCCTTGGTATCTTCATCAATTTTAACGTGTATAGAGGCATTTTTGTAAATATACTTAACAAGGTTTGAGTACTTGAAATTGATTCTAGCGTTGTCAAAGGCTTTTAGGATAGCCCCCTTTTCTATGGAGTCAAATGCTTTTTGGTAGTGGACAAAAGCAATGTGTAATGATATATTGTATTTATTGCTTTTCTTTATAAGTCCTCATGTTTGCAGGTAATTGGTGGTACCTAATCTCTTACAAAACCCAGCCTGCTCAAATGGTTGGTAGAACTCCAATTTAAGTTCTAGTCTATTTGTTATTATTTTTGTAGTTTTGTAGTTCTTAATGTTGTTTCTGTCTTCTTTTTGTGTAGAATAAAAAAATTTCCAGGTCCATTTTTTTATGTGGGTTATTTAAAAGAATGTATTTATGCAGAATAGATTTTTGTTCCTGCAATAAGTAATTAGTGTTTTTTCTCTGGTGTTCCTCTCTCCCAATCCAAACCTATTTATGTTTGGATTATTTTTGTCTGTGTTTTGGCCCACTTTTGCGTTGAAGTCTTCCATTACTATTACAAGTTTTGCGTTTTCTATTAGTTTTGCTGTCGTTATGTTTTTGTACATCTGCTCTACTTTTTTGTTCTTTGATGTACTGTTTGGAGCGTATACTTGTAGATTATATCTTTTGTTGAGACGTAACAGTATATAGATGACTACGGGTAATATAGCCTGCATTTTAACTATTTGATGTTTTAGTTTTTTGTTTATCAACACTGCCACTTCTTCTAAGTGGTGGTAATTTTCTTTGTTATTTTGATATAACAGGTGTTTCGTTTTTAGAAAAGTGGTCTTCTTTCCCTCCAGTCTACTTTTATTTAGGCCTAAGATATCTTATTTTATGTGTTGTAGTTTTTCTTTTAATTTTTCTAGGTGTTCCTCTAGTCTCATCGTTTAAATGTTATAGGTGACGATTTTGAATGTTTGGTTTGTTTGTTTTTGTTTGGGTTTTGTTTTAGTCAAACATTTGCTTCTTCCAAAATCTCTGAGACTGACTGATGGGTCAGTGCAAGATTCTGAACTATTGGCTCTACTGTAGTATCTGCTGCTCTCCATCAGAGATATGCTTATTTACTGGCGGCATTACTTGCCATTTCACGGTTTTTTCATTGGACTTGTGTAGTACTTATTTAAGGTAAGATTACAAGGCTTACCAACTACGTAGAAGTTGCCGTTGTTTGGTCGGAAACTGTTTATTTGTGTATTTGCAGCTAACTTCTATATCTAAAGGCCGTTTATTATCAGCTACTTGTGATCTCGCTAGTAGTCTACAGCTCAGTCCTACAGTACAGGTTGTACAATAACTGCAAATGATTGTCAAGCTTACACAGATCAGTTGGGCAGGTTGTATACAGTGCACATTACATTAGCATAAAGCAATTAAAAACGCACTGGTATTAAAGTATACACATCTTTGGGTTGTGTTAATTTTTTTTTTTTTTTTTTTTTTTTTTTTTTGGTGGGGGGAAATGTCTATGCACACCGGTTACTTGGTTCTACGTAGCCGGTAGTGTGGGACTTGCACCCACTAAAACCCCCCTTCGAAACGTAAGTGGCACTGGAATCACCTATTGGTATTACATCGCTGCCGCTTATACTATGTTTTATTTTACACTAAGTCTTTCCTCTTTTTCTTTTTCCCTCATTATGTTGGTAACCACTGTGACAATACATTCCCATTTCTGTTCACACTCTAGCATGTGCCCGACTATATTTTTGACTGTGAGTTCTTCCTCTATGTGTTCTTTCAGGGCTTTCCTCTCTTTGTTCCATCTGCTACAATTTAGCACAGTGTGTTCGGGTGTGTCTACCTGGTTACAGTATATACACTCGTCGTTTTCTCTCAGTTTGAATCGATGGAGGTACGAATTGAAACATCCATGCCCAGTTAAAAATTGGGTTAGATGATACCCAACAGATCCATGCTTTCTTGTTACCCAAGGTGTTACTTTTGGTATTAGTGTTTTGGTCCATTTTCCCGTGTCGTTTTCTCCGCTCCATTCATCTTCCCACTTAGCCATTGTTGTTTCTCTGGCCCGCCTTTTTTCTTCGCTGCTATTTGTTGTGTATGTCCTCTCTTCTGCCAGCAGGTGTAGCGGTATTGTTCCTGCGACTACTAACAGAGCTTTGGTGGAAGCTGTCCTATACGAAGACACGATTCTGATGGCTACCTTTCTTTGAGTTCTTGCGAGAATTTCCCTATACTTCTTCTTCTTCATCCATTCATTCCAGGCTGGGGCTCCGTATAAGATTATGGAGTTCACCACGCTGCACAGTGTCCTTCTCGTTTCTTCCTTTGGGCCTCCGATGTTAGGCATGAGACGTGCTAGGGATGATGCTGCCTTGTCCGCTCTTTCCGCTGCTTTTACAATATGGGCGCCCATATTCATATTGTGTCCAAACGTTATTCCCAGATACTTAAGACTACGTTGGCTCTGTATGGTGTTATTGCCAGCTTGGAAGCTGATAGTGTTAAGCTTTCTCCTGCCCGCTAGAATAATAGCTTCGGTTTTATGTGCAGCAAGTTGCAGGCCTCGTTTTGTCATCCAGTTACTTATCCTTGCCACTGCCCATTCAGCGTCTTCTATTAGTTCCTCCTTGTTTCTTCCTGTTACTATGACCGCCAGGTCGTCTGCGTATCCTATTAGCAGGACCTCTTGCGGCATGGTTATTCTCAGGACGCCGTCGTAGCTTACGTTCCATAGAGTTGGTCCTATTACAGATCCCTGCGGTACCCCGCCAGTTATAATCTGCTCGTAGTCTTCTATCTTTATTTTCCTATTTTCTAGGTAGCTACTTATGATCTTGATTAAGTACGGCGACACTTTATTGCCCCTTAGTTCATTGATTATGTCGGGCCATCTGACTGAATTAAACGCGTTTTGAACATCTAGAGTAATAAGTACTGCGTATTTCTTGCTGGATCTGCTTTCCTGGACAGTTCTCTGGACCAGTCTGACCGCGTCGATTGTAGATCTCCCTTTCCTGAAGCCATATTGCGTATTTGCGACACATTCTTTCTCTGCAAGTTCCGCTAGCAGTCTCTCGTTAATTATCTGTTCATACAGTTTGCTGACCGAGTTTAGAAGGCACAATGGTCTGTATGATTTTTTAGTTCCGCTTTTCCCGGGCTTCTCTATGAGTACTAGCTTACCCGATTTCCATTCCTCTGGAAACATTCCTTTTTTCAGGAGAATGTTAAGGGGAACTCTCAGTACTTCAGGACAGTGTTCCGTTATGGCTATGACGACGGTTGTGTTAATTAAGTAGTTAGTATTGTGGTGTACTGATGCGAAATTTATGGGAGTAGAAAGATGCAACTGGAGCTTAACTAAGAAAAGAGTTTTTGTAACTATCCGCAGTGAAGTGACGTGGTTGGATGGTTTGGCATCAAATCACAATTTGGAAACAAACGGTCTCAAAATAAAATTAGTGTTTAATTAATTAATAAACGCACGGTGTGGTGGATGAAAAGTTTAATGTTTGTTGCGTCACTTATAAAAAAAACAAATTTTAATAACTGTGCGTAACCTATCAAAAGTGAGATATAAAAAAAACGGTTTGTTAACTTTCCAAAATATATTGTTAATTGTGTGCAGATTTAAAGGTCGTAGCTAGAAGACAAGCAACTAGAGCGGAACAAAGAAAATAGTAAGTTTTTGCATTGAAATGATGAAATTGAATTATTGCATCAAATCACAATTTTGCAACAAACCATGCAAAATAAAGTTAGTCTTTGAGTAATTAATAATCAACGTAAACGCACAGTGTGGTGGATGGAAGGTTTAGCATTTGTTGAGTTAATTATATAAAAAAATAAACTTTAATAATTAGGCGTAACACCACGTATCAAACAGTGGAGTAGCTATTTTAATGCAATAGACTGCAATACAAAAAGTTCTACAAGCATTAAGACCTTTTCAAAGTTTATTTCAACACCAAGGGGTGCCGGATTTTGCTGTTTTTAACAAGGTTTGTAGAACCAACAATTGTCTATGCTTGACTTTTGACTTAATTGTTAGACTGAATTTAAATAAATTATTAATTTATTTCATAATTTATTGACGATTGAATTGTATAAAAGCCGCAAAACTACTTTCTGATAGTGTTTTGATGTTTTAAACTTTTTTTAACAATATTTTAATACTTTTTATTATTTTTCACTTTTTATCTATAGAATTTTGCACTTTTTAACAGTTTATGGCTGGACTTTCTGACAATAATAATAAATATTACATTATTTAAGACTTACTAACGTTTACAATCAAAATGTTTACATGACCTGGGTTGATCATCATGCGACTTGAATCAACCAAAGAATTTTAAAATATCAAATGATTTAAAGTCATGGATCTAACTGCAAACGCTATTCATAACCAGAACGGCGTCTAATAGCCTAACACAGACAAGTGTAGGTTACAGTTGGCAAGTTTTAAAGTTGTTTTGACAAAATGTGCCTTGAATGCTGCAACCTCTAAACCTGTAATTATCCGTATTACAAGTAATATTGAAAAAGACTTTTTTACTAATCAAAGCAGTGTTTTGTTAGATATCCGTGTAACACTTGATGAAGTTGCACACATTATGTTGCGAGCATACAAACGGCAACTAAAAGGCGCTATAGCATGGTTGGTGCGTTTGCTATAAAACCCAAGCATTTATGTTGCTAATCTGCCAACATGCAAAGACGTAGACTGTCTGTAAAAGCAGAATGTATAAAACAACGCCGCAGTCAAACCTCACTCTCAGTCTTTACAGCAAAGGTCTGCCCCAAACCCCGCTAACTTTACTCAAGGGACAAGAAAACTAAAAACGTCTGAGCAGCTAAACTACTGAAAGGTGGCCTTGGTTTTTTACTAAAATTTGCAGTGCACTTAAATATCTAGATCCAACATTATCAGCAAAAACTTTTTTTGAAAAAGACTAGTTTTTAATTAACAGTTTGTAGTCACATAAACAACATCGTCAACGCTGATGATAGGTGCGTACTCTAAAACAATAGTGTATGTGTCTCACACAATTTTAAACATTCTGGTTTGTACATGTTTTTGGAATGGTAACGACATAAATCATAAGGAGAAGGAACTAGAAGCGTGCTTCTTTAAAAATAACATTGATGTCATTATTATCCAAAACCCTCTTAGCTTTTGGAAAAGCTTACAACATTCCTAACACTTTTACGTATTTGAAAAGCACGTTTGGAAAACAAGGACGTAGCATCCTTGGCAAATAATCAGCTAATCACTCAAAAATCCCTACGCCCCCAACTGTTAAATTGGAGACAAACTTGTTTACAATTAATGTTTCTGGCCTGATACAACGCTGATTTTAGCATATCAGTCGCTAACTAAGCAGAGGTAGTCTTTGGTGCTAAAAAGTACTTGTTTGATGTCACAAGCACAATTATTAAACCCTTCGAATGCAAGCAAATCTATTGACAAAACAACACAAGAAGATGTGCACCATCAAACTACCTATCCGACAGAGCATGTCACAAACATTTATGACAATAAAGCTTTGCACTGCTACTCTACACTTAAAGTAACCGACGTAACTGCAGTAGAACTCTAAGTGATTGAAAACTGCAATTTTCAGTTAACCTACTAAACGTAACAGAGGCAGATACACCAAACACTAATTTAAAAAAAAATGGTTAAGTTATTGACAACCAACGCGCAACAACCTCAAATGGTGGAAGTTTATGACATAGACGTTGACACGTATGGAAAGAGGAAGAAGAAGGACAACACAATTGACCGACCGGATTAAGTAAATATCAACCGGCAAATACGCAAAACGCAATAAACATTATAGTGCAATACACCATCGGCACAAGAAACGCGATAAACATAACAGTGCATTACATCATTGGCGCAAAATACGTACAAGTCACCTGCTAAAGATATTACTGATAGTAACAAACTTATGCAAATTAATTATGTACCATTTGTTGAACGGCTGCCAACGTTGTCATATTGTGACACAAAATACAGTAAAACCTGTTGTGAACTAAAGTATTATTACCACTATACTGCATTACAGTGCAATAAAATCAAATCAAAGTCATACTCTGGTAACGTGACCACAAACATTTTTTTTTTAACTTTTAAAAACTCTAAACTTATTTTGCGTGAATAGTAGGAAATTAATACAGTTTCCAGCCAACGGCCAATCTCGCGCCACCAACTTGCATAAAAAAAACTAATTCCACAACTCCACATAGTGTTAATCTTGTTTTGCGGTACAAAACTAACAGTTTTCAAAAAACAAACAATTAATTATTATGTTTGCAGTATAAAGAAAACTGTGGCATTTCAACCGCTTCTACACACAGGATGCGCACTTCTTATAACCTCTCAAAAACGTCACCTATAAAGCATAGTAAAAAAAAAAGTTGTACACAGAAATGTGTGAAACTTTTTAGTACAGTAAGCCTTTTAAACATTCTTATTCCAAGCTACATAAAAAGGTTTTAATTGTTTATTGCAAGGCCAATACGTTGTGATGCTTTCGTTAGATCATCTTTATTACCACTGATCAGGACCACATTGTCTGCGAATTCTTGCTCAAGTATTTTCCGTCAATGTTAATACCTTCTGTCTTTCAATAAAAGTTCTTAACAATATCTTTTATTGCAAGGGTAAATAGCTTTGGCTATATAGGGTCACCTTACCGTACACTTTTTAAAAGTCGTATAATTTTGGTGATCATATGCTTTTCAATCTTAATTTCGATTATAGCATTGTCTTAGAGATTTACTGCTCCTGGGCAGGGTAGTGTAGTAGTTAGCGTACTTGAGTGCTACACTAGGGGTCTCAAGTTCAAGTCCTTTATCTGAAGGGTCAGTTTATTTAGTTAATCTTTCGAATAAGATAAAAAACTTTTCTGCTTCGATATTGCGCCCACGTTAAAAAACCCAATAATTTAGGTTGAATTTCCTGAATTTGTCTTAACCTCTAGCATTGATAATTAGCCTTGGCAGCAGAAATAGACAGATGTTAAATAAATGAAACTAAGTGTAGTATATATTTTTTAGTAGGGGAAAATATGTTAAATCAAATCTAGCCAAATTTAAAGCGTTTATGATGGCCCACATTTCCGTATTTGTAGGTGGTTAAGTGTACTATAATACTTGCAAAATGTTGCCTGTTTTATTTGTTGATAAAAATCAAACTTTTTTTTTAATTAGTTGGTAGTTATTTTAAAATGTAATTTGTAGACGTAGGAGAGCAGCCTTATTAGTCTGTCTGTATTTTTGTAATATTAATGATAAAAACAACAAAAAAGCAACAATAAATAACTGTCCTGCATGGGTGAGTCACCCACGTCTATCACTTATCATATCTACTTAGAAATAAAATTGCTTTTATACTAGTTTGAAGCAACACTAACAATATTACTTACAGTTGAGTGGCTATAGTTATGATCAGTGGAACAAATATGATTCTTACTAGGCAACTGATTATACTCATTAGTTCTCAAAGTATAACTCAAATCTTCACCAGCATCCACGTAAATATATTCCATAAAACTTCCAATTTGATCATTGTTTTCTAAAAAAGATAAAAACAAATAAGTACATAATATTACTATAAATTGCTTATATTTAACACATTTTTTCCTTTATTTTATAGAATAAATTTATAATATTATATAAATGTTTTTTTTTATTTGATAAATTATTATACTAATAATTTTAATTAATTAATAGAATACAATAATTATTATAAAAATAAATGTGTTACCAAAAAAATTAATCTACTTATTTATTGCATTGCATTTTATAAAGATATATCTTTTTTGTTTATTTAAAACCAATAATTATTTTTTCTTACATTATTGTTTTTTTCAGTTTTCAATAATTACCTGTAATCATATCCTTAGGTTCATGAATATAAATATGATATCCAGCTAAAGAAGCTTTATTTGTAGCATCTGATAAAGAAGCTCTGTCTAATGCGTCCAACACAGGATTTCTATCTGTAGCATTCAACAATGAAGCTTTATAAATTGCATCCAATAAAAAAGCTCTATCTGCTGCATTTGTATTTTTACCCGCATCAGTATGCTTCATATAGATAGCGTAACCTTTTTGACGATGCCATTGCGTTGAATAATTTTTTGGAGTAAATTTAAAACATCTTCCATGGCGTAGTTTAAGAAAAGTTTTGACTTCCACATCTGCAATATAAATTATGTTACGGAATGTTACACATATTTTTTGGATTACTTACCGTTTAGCTGGCCATCAAAACCATAAAATGGGATTACTTCTCTAAATTTAAATGTGGCTTCTTCAAAGAATTGATCTAAGGTATATTTTTCAAAATCAAAGAAACTCCAAAAGCTTGATTGATAAATATTTCCGGTTTTTTGTAGACCATACTTCTAAATAATTAAAGAATATTATTATAAATTAAAATTAAAGACGCAATATTTTAAGAGTCATAAAATGTCTAGAACGAGCTGTTTGTAATTTAAAAGATTTCTTTGACCAGAACATTATTATGATAGTGTGTGAGTCAAACCACAAACTCAGACACGCGCTGAGGCGTAGGATAGTGATCTTTTGTAAAGAGATTATTCAACCACTTCGAAGCAGTTACTCCTGACAGGCATTTTCAAGCTTGCATCTGCTTACATCAATCCAACTAACCTCATCAAAACGGAGGATTTTGAAACAGTTTTTTGTCTTCACTTTCCTTTTTGCACTTGGCGTGGAACAGTGCCAAAACCAACTAAAAGTCAAACACTGCAAAACTACGTTGAGGTGAAAGGCTATCAAGTATTGGGTCTAGTAAAACCCACGCATTACAGCTATGCTTGACGTAGCAATACTTAAAAAAGTCTCAACTGTGAAGTTGAGATTGAGTCAATCAATATTCCGATCACAAGAACTCAGTATTACTGAAATTTTACGAAAATAAACCAAATGAAAAACTAGGAAGATTTGTTACTCATTCGGATTAAACAAAACCACAAAAAGGCAACACAGCCTGATAGATCACAAGATCTTTAACCCACTTCATAAAGAGGTCAGAACGGCCATAAAATAATTGCAGTCAATCTTAAAAAGTATTTAGGTTCATTGAGACATTTAAGCAAGTTGATGAAGCCCATTGTTACGATAAATTGTTTCAAGTTTCAAACTATACTTTGTTATAATATAATTTGATGGTTAGTTAGTGTACTGAATTGCCTACAATAAATTAGAGATACAGGAAATTGCTTTTATGTTGTAATAACATCACATAAGCCGAAATGACATATATTTATTAATTATTACAGAGATAAAGAAAAATGTGACAAGTACACTTAATGAAAAATATTAATAGAAAAATAATATTTAAGTTATTTGATTTTATTGAGTATAAATAAAAACAATATTTTTGGTTATATTATACCGCAGCGGTATGGGTAAATAATAAGTTAGGCATAAGTGTTATTTGCAATGATAGTTATTCTGCTCATTTTGTTTCTAACTGTTATGGATTTCTAAACTGCGTTCAATGCATTTCTATACCTAATGATGGTGGTGTGTTTTTAGATTTATGTTTTTCTAACATCTGTGATATTTCTGTGATTAAAGCTGTAGATGTTTTGTTAAAACTTAGCCAACATCATATTGCTTATGTGATTGATGTAAAATGTGATACTAGCCGTGATATTTTAATGTGTAATTATGTTTTTAATGATTTTATATATGCCGACATTAACGCAATCAATAATTTTTTGTTGAATGTTGATTGGTCCGCCCTTTTTTATAATTGTGATGTTGATAATTGCGTTAATTTATTTTACACTGTGTTGCATTTTGCTATTGACTATTTTGTTCCCAAAAAACTATGGCAAAAAAACAATTTTCCAGTTTGGTTTAATAAAGAATTGATTTCACTTACTAGACTCAAAAAAACTGTTCATAAACGTTATAAATCTTCAAGACTATTGTGTGATTATAACAAGTTTCAATCAATTCGTACTTCGTGTAAAAATCTCAGTACATGTCTATACAAGCAATATATTACTCGAACAGAAATTAACATTCAAAGTAACCCTAAACACTTTTGGAAATTTGTTAGCGACTCTAGAAAAACTAATGGTTTTCCAGCTACAATGTATTATAAACAAAAAACTTGCAGTAATAGAGATGACTATGTTAATAGTTTTGCTAAATTCTTTTCCTCTGTTTACGATACACAAACTCATCCAACTTCTTTGTTTGTCTTTAAGAAAAACGTATTACATCGAGCATTTTCAATTAGTTTGTTGGATGTATTTAAAGGGATTGAGAACCTTAAATGTAACTTTAGCACGGGACCAAACGGTGTTCCATCTATTCTCTTAAAACAATGTATTTATTTAATTTCTACGCCATTGCACTTACTTTTTGAGGCTTTTCTTAATGAAGTCAAGTTTCATTTAGTTTGAAAACAAAGCTACATTATGCCTTTACATAAATCTGGAGCTAAGGAGGATATTACTAATTATAGAGGTATATGCATTCAGTCTGCTATTCCTAAGTTGTTTGATCAAATTGTAACTGGTCAAATACAATGGATGTGCAAAAGCATTTTAGTGGAACAGCAACATGGGTTTCGCAAAGGTTGTTCTACTCTTACAAATCTTCTTTGTTACAAAAATGATCTTTTGCATCAAGAGTTCAAGTAAATTCTATTTATTCTGATTTTTCAAAGGCTTTTGATCGCGTTAATCATAGTATTTTGATTGCTAAGCTTCGGGCTTTGGATTTTCATGAATCTGTTTTTGCGTGGTTGTTGAGCTTTTTGGAAAATAATAATAACTTTTTATCACAACCAATTGTTGTTCCTTCTGGTGTTCCTCAAGGATCTCATTGTGGACCAATTCTGTTTTTACTCTTTATTAATGATCTTGTTTATTCTATTAATTCTTTGTCTTATCTTTCATTTGCTGACGATCTTAAAATTTATAAAAAAATATCATCTATCGTGGACTGCATTAGTTTGCAAAATGATTTAGATTCTGTTCATTCATGGTGTCTTATAATAATAATAATATTAATAATAATAATAATAATATAATAATAATCCAATTGTTCCAGTCGATATATACATTATACATAGGAAAAGTCAATATCACATAGTAAAATACAATAAAATACACATAACTTGAAACATATACATATATGGGATAAAAATACAATTTAAAATACATAGAATTATATTATTTAAAATGTTCATAAAATTCTTGGACACTGTAAAAACTGCAATCAAGTATTAATTTCTTCAATTTTGATCTATATAAAGGCAGTAGCAATATTTAGATGCTTTCGGGAAGTTTATTATAGATTTTGACACCACAACATAGTGGAAAGTTGGCATATTGTGCCGATTTGTGTTGTGGTAACAGCAGTAACGCTTTGTTCCTGGTAGAATAGTGGTGGTTGTCGGAATTTGTTTTAAAATTATGAATGTTTTTTTTACATATAAAAGTACACGATATATGTATATGCTAGCAAGATGCATTATAATTAGTTATTTGAAGTATGGCCTACATGAGACTTTGTGCTTTAATCCCATTAAACTGCGGATGATTCGTTTTTGCAGAATAAAAACTCTTGCAACTTCAGTAGAGTTATACCATGTTTCGGTAGCATAGGAAAGTATGGAGTATACATTTGCAAAATAAAATGACAAAACTACATTTATGCTGCTTATTTCTTTAAGCTTAATGCTGAAATTTGCCTTGCATTCTGACGCCTAAAAACATTGAATCTTGTTGTTGAATTTAAGATTTTCTTTGATGTTTAATTAAAAGACTAAAATCTGATTGTCTTGAAAAATTGATAAATGTTGACTTTTGTTTATTTATTACGAAGTTATTATGATTGCAGTAATTGTCTAAGTTGCTTAGGAGACTATTTGTTGCACAAATTAAATCATTTTCATGTTTTTCTGCCGTTAGTAACGTTGTATCGTCAGCAAACAAAACTATTTTACCACTTGGAAGAGCATTAATTATGTCGTTGGTATAAATTATATACATCAATGGTCCTAAAATTGATCCTTGTGGAACCCCTTGTGTAATATTCAAAATTGAAGATTTATGGCCATCAATTTCTACATACTGTTTTCGATCTGTTAAATAACTTTTGATCCAATCCAATGCTTTGCCACGTATGCCATACAATTGTAGTTTGTGTAAAAGTGTTTTGTGACAGACACGGCCGAACGCTTTAGATAGATCTACAAAAACACCAACTGTTTTATTCCCGGACTCCAAATTTTTATAGATTTCTAAAATTACGGACATTATTGCATTAGCCGTCGATTTGCCTTGTCGAAAACCAAACTGTGTGTTTGAGAAAATTTTATTTTTATCAAAATAATTTAATAATCTTATGGCCATTGCTTTTTCAAATATCTTAGATACATATGGTAGTAGTGATATAGGCCTGTAGTTTTCTATGTTTGTTAACGGTCCTTTTTTATGCAGTGGTAGTATTTTCGCAATTTTTAATTGGTTAGAAAATATCCCTTGCTCAAATGAATTATTTAGTAATATTGTTATAGTAGGAGAACTGGGAACACTTTTTTAACATATTAATAACTTGTTGTTTAACGCAAATAAATGTTTTTCAATAAGCTTCAACAGAACTTTAAGTAAAGTATCGAATGACTATACTATCGATAATAATGTTTTGGAACATGTTACACAAATAAAAGATTTGGGCGTAATTTTTGATTTAAAACTAACTTTTGTTGAGCATATAAACTATATGTGCAACCGTGCTATGAAAATGATAGGATTTGTTTACAGAATGTCTACTGACCTATCTCCTAGCACACTCAAATTACTTTATTGCGCTTTAGTAAGTTCTCATTTAGAGTACGCTCCGTCAGTTTGGTGTCCATTCTACAGCGTTTATATATATAGAACGTATTCAAAACAAATTTTTTCGTTTATTATCGTACAAATTAGACATTTTATCCGAAAATTACGATTTTAACCTCATTGCATTGCAATATAATCTTCCGCCGCTGAAAATTCGGCGCAAAAGAACCGATTTATCATTTTTACGTGGACTAATGATGTCTGAGATTGATTGCCAAGAGCTACTAGTAACTCTTCCATTTCAAGTCCCCAACAATAATCGCCGAACCAGACAGTCTCCATTATTTAGAGAATCTATACATTCTACCAATTATGGATTTAATAATCCAATTGGTAGAATGTGTAGAATTGCAAATAGTTTCTCTAATAATATTGATTTATTTTGTGTTTCAAAATGTAGTTTTAAGTGTCAATTAAAATGTGTTGATGAATAATTTTATATTTTGTTTTTATTTATGTATACTTTCTTCCATGCTTTTATTATTCAATATTCTTTTATATATTTTTGTGTAATTGTAATATTGTTTGTAATTCATCGTTATTTATGTACATAATGATGTAAATGGTTTTGTATATACCGTGAATAAAGTATTATTATTATATATCTTCTTCAGAGTATAATTTTGTTTATTGTTTGTATTTTATAAAATTATATACATTGCAAATTAAAAAAATTAAAATTAAAAAAAAAATATAATAAATAAAATTGTTTGAGGTTTTCAATGAAAAATTAAAAGAAGCACCAAAATTTAATTATTCATTTATAGGAATTCCAGAAAATGTTACGATTGTCAACAATAGAATCCAATCAATATTTACTTCTAAATAACCTTGATCTAACACAGCTCGAGCACGTTGCAGGTGAGATTTAGTCGTGTTTAGTGTGTTCTATCATCCACAGTGTTTAATTGATATTAGGTATGTGTTTTATGTCACGTAATTCACAAATGTGTAGATTAATAAAATATCAGTTTGTTTAAAGTTACATAGATTAATACTCAAAATTATGTTTATTGTAGTTTTATATTTGCACACATTTGATATTATTTAACATTGTAGACATAACAAGATTGTACGATTAATTGTAATTAATATGTATATAGCATTGAATATAAAATTATATTATTTTTAGCTTTATATGATTTATAAAGGTTACCAATTTTTTTATTAACATTTACAATTGTGGGTTGCTTATATAAATTAATAAAAGTATATCCATTGCTGCTCATATAAATTAATTAACTTTTGCTAAATATAAAACGCAAGCATTCAATTAACAAAGTATATCTTAATATTAGTGTGTATGACAATTCTCACATTTTTTAAATTACTACTACAATCATCAAACGTTCGTCTTCCTGAATCTATAAATTTTCTATTTTTTTTTTTTTGATAATAAAAAATACAAAGTTTGAAACTGGGAGCTGGAGGTATTTTAAAGTTTGATCTGTTGTAGATATTGATTTAGGTGAAATTTTGTTTACAATAAATTTGTTTTCGATTTTTTTGGTTTAAAGTTAACTAACATAATTTTAATTTCAGCATTTTAAAATGTTTAATACAATTATTCTTATAACAACAGTAATATACCTCTGTTATCGAGTTTTTATCAAACCCATGTACCACTGGCGTCGCAAAAATGTAGGACAAAACACACCAATACCTCTACTAGGTGATTATTACAAAATGTTCTTAAAAATGGAATCTTTTGCTGATTTGACTAAAAGAACGTATTTAAACGGAAAGGGGAGGTAATATATACATTATATATTTTATAATATTACACAGTTTTATAATTACAGATATTATGGTATGTACCAGATGATGAGACCTTTGTTGATATTAAGAGATCCTGATTTGATAACGCAGATTACAGTTAAGGATTTTGATCACTTCACAGATCGAATTAGTTTTGTTCCTGAAGGTTCAGATCCATTAGTGAATAAAAATTTAGTTGGTCTCAAAGGTAAATGTTTTGTAGTTTTTTTGATATTTATTAATATAATTTTTTAACCGATATTAGATTACGTCCTTCTTCTATGTATTCATGGGAAATGTTCATGTATATTTATTTAAACATACAACAGCTCTTTAGGACTTGGGATGTATTAATTAAAACATCCAATTGATATAAAATACATTTAATATAGTGTACGTTTCGGACATACTAACGATGTCCTTCATCAGCACTGTAACATTTACATTTTTTCAATTTAAACAATTCTAGATGAAATAAAAATAAAACTATATATTTATAATTAGCATTAAACATGGCTTACCATTAAAAGTTATTTTTACAATTAAACAGCACAACACTTTAAAATTCAATTTACAATTACATTAAAAAAAAAAAATATATATAAATATTTTATGGCCAAGCAATTCATTTTACAATTTCTATTACTCTGTGTGAAGACGGAGGAAAAGTACATTTTTATTTATTTGCTATAAAACAACTACATTCTAATAAAACAAAATTTTTTTTTATTTATTTTAAAAATAATATGAAAAATACGAGGGAGTTTTAATAATTGAACTAAAATTAACTATTTAAATTTACTATTATAATTCATTAATTAAATAGAGGAATCAATCCAGCACATCTAAATTCGATGCAAGAACAAACACCAATCAATCAAAGGTCTGCGACTCTCATCAACCCATCAACGACAAGGATGTTAATATGCCGGTAGCCAATTGATGAGAGTCCCAAACATTCAACCGATTGCAACATCTCACATACGAAAAGAGACAAGCCCAACACAATTCATAAACAAATTATTGAAGGAAATTATCTGCCGAGTTTAAGTTTTACAATATTATGGTAAATAACACTTAGATTATTACTATCTGTTTGGAAATTGCAAGTATGGTTATTATTTATGTGTAGCATTTCATTTATCAATCTTTTTTTAAAAACCGGTTCTATATCTAATATTTCAGTTTTATTGAAATTGAAATGATGTCCTTGTGAGATATGATGTTGTGATAGACCCGTTTTTTCGCTTTTATTTATGCAATCTCGTTTATGTTGTTTTAAGCGATCCGTCAATTTTTGACTGGATTGTCCTATGTATTTTGTTGAGCAATTGTTGCACGGAATGGAATATATTGTATTTTTTTTGTTTTTTGTTAGAGTCTTATCTTTGAGTTTGGAGTATAATGTCCCCACTGTGTTAATGGCTTTATAGGTAATTTTTGTATGTACGTCGGTTAATATTTTTTTAAATTTGTGTGAGAGACCACTGACAAAAGGAACTGAGTACCACGTTATGGGTGTTGTTGTTTCTATTGTAGTTGTTGGCAAGTTTGTGAGCTTGTTGTTATTTAAAAATTTATTAATTAATTTTATTGGGTAATTATTGCATAACAATTTGTTTTTAAGGAGGTTGAAATTCTTTTTATGAAATTTTTGATCTGATAATTTAATTATTCTATTTATTTGCATCGTTATGATATTTATTTTTTGTGATAAGGGATGATTTGAATTGAAGTTCAGCGTTCTATCAAAATGTGTAAATATTATTACTAATTTCATCAATAAGGAAAAAAATAAAAAACAACTTAACTCTCCTTTCCAAAAAAATTATTATCAGGCAAAATCTTTTTTAAAAAATTATCCGGATTTACTTGTAACTAGATCAGATAAAGGTAACAAAACAGTGTTGTTGCACCGAATGGAATATATTGAAAAAATGTGTGATTTGGTCTCAAATGATACTACATATAAACTTTTGGGGAAAGATCCAACTCCGCTTTTTGAAAAATCTACCAACTCATTATTAAAACAATTAATGGATAATAAATATATAGATGATAAGTTGTATCGATCCTTGAAAGTTACTAATTCAACATCACCCAAATTGTATGGGTTACCCAAAATACACAAACCTCAAAGACCACTAAGACCCATTGTTTCATGTAACGATACACCAGATTATAAGTTCTCTAAATACATCACAACCATTTTGAACCATTTAATACCCACATTTAAGTATAACGTTAGAAATTCTATAGAAGTAGTCGATAAATTAAAACAAATTAGAATCCCGGATAACCACACACTTATATCATTAGATGTAGAATCCCTTTTTACAAATATACCAAAAAATTTGGTGTTAGAGATCATTGAAAAAAGATGGACGGACATATCAGCTCACACATGTATTGACAAGCAAATGTTCCTGAATTGCATATCACATTTTTTTGACAATAGCTATTTTCAATTAAATGGTAGTTATTATAGTCAAACGTTTGGAACCCCTATGGGAGTTCCTATAAGTCCTATCTTGGCTATGTTAGTGATGGATGACTTGATCAATACTTGTCTAAATGAGTTGGAGTTCAGCGTTCTATCACTGTTTGTCTATATGGATGACACATTAATTATATTACCCACATCTAAAATAGATCAATTATTAAATAAATTTAACAACTTTCATAATAACTTAAATTTTACAATTGAGAGGTCAATTGACAACAAGTTACCCTTTCTTGATCTTTTGATAATTATAGAGAATAACCATATAGTAATTGACATGTATAAAAAACCAACGGACAGTGATAGAACGCTGAACTTCAATTCAAATCATCCCTTATCACAAAAAATAAATATCATAACGATGCAAATAAATAGAATAATTAAATTATCAGATCAAAAATTTCATAAAAAGAATTTCAACCTCCTTAAAAACAAATTGTTATGCAATAATTACCCAATAAAATTAATTAATAAATTTTTAAATAACAACAAGCTCACAAACTTGCCAACAACTACAATAGAAACAACAACACCCATAACGTGGTACTCAGTTCCTTTTGGCAGTGGTCTCTCACACAAATTTAAAAAAATATTAACCGACGTACATACAAAAATTACCTATAAAGCCATTAACACAGTGGGGACACTATACTCCAAACTCAAAGATAAGACTCTAACAGAAAACAAAAAAAATACAATATATTCCATTCCGTGCAACACTTGCTCAACAAAATACATAGGACAATCCAGTCAAAAATTGACGGATCGCTTAAAACAACATAAACGAGATTGCATAAATAAAAGCGAAAAAACGGGTCTATCACAACATCATATCTCTCAAGAACATCATTTCAATTTCAATAAAACTGAAATATTAGATATAGAACCGGTTTTTAAAAAAAGATTGATAAATGAAATGGTACACATAAATAATAACCATACTTGCAATTTCCAAACAGATAGTAATAATCTAAGTGTTATTTACCATAATATTGTAAAACTTAAACTCGGCAGATAATTTCCTTCAATAATTTGTTTATGAATTGTGTTGGGCTTGTCTCTTTTCGTATGTGAGATGTTGCAATCGGTTGAATGTTTGGGACTCTCATCAATTGGCTACCGGCATATTAACATCCTTGTCGTTGATGGGTTGATGAGAGTCGCAGACCTTTGATTGATTGGTGTTTGTTCTTGCATCGAATGGAGATGTGCTGGATTGATTCCTCTATTCAATTAATGAATTATAATAGTAAATTTAAATAGTTAATTTTAGTTCAATTATTAAAACTCCCTCGTATTTTTCATATTATTTTTAAAATAAATAAAAAAAAATTTTGTTTTATTAGAATGTAGTTGTTTTATAGCAAATAAATAAAAATGTACTTTTCCTCCGTTTTCACACAGAGTAATAGAAATTGTAAAATGAATTGCTTGGCCATAAAATATTTATATATAATTTTTTTTTTTTTTTTAATGTAATTGTAAATTGAATTTTAAAGTGTTGTGCTGTTTAATTGTAAAAATAACTTTTAATGGTAAGCCATGTTTAATGCTAATTATAAATATATAGTTTTATTTTTATTTCATCTAGAATTGTTTAAATTGAAAAAATGTAAATGTTACAGTGCTGATGAAGGACATCGTTAGTATGTCCGAAACGTACACTATATTAAATGTATTTTATATCAATTGGATGTTTTAATTAATACATCCCAAGTCCTAAAGAGCTGTTGTATGTTTAAATAAATATACATGAACATTTCCCATGAATAATTTTTTAAGGTAATAAATGGAAAGATATGAGATCAACTCTGAGTCCAGCATTTACAAGCAGCAAAATGCGCGCTATGTTTACTGTAATTAATGATTGTGCCCAACAATACTGCAAGCATTATTTGCAACTGAATAAAAAAAAAATTGTTATGGATATGAAAGATTCGTTGACACGCTATACGAACGATGTCATTGCAACATGCGCTTTTGGCATCAAATGTGATTCATTAGGAGAACCTGAAAATGATTTTTATATGATGGCAAAAGAAGCAACAAATTTCAAAAGTTTCTGGAGTGTTTTAAAAATGTTTATTTTATTCTTATCACCTACAATTTCAAAAGTAATTATTAAAATTAATTTTTGGATAAATTAACAAAAATATTTTAAAGGTACTTAAAATTAAGATGTTTCCAAACTCCGTAACGAATTTCTTCCAAACTTTAGTTAAAGATACAATAAAAACACGTGAAGAACAACATATAATCAGACCTGATATGATACACCTCTTAATGGAAGCCAGAAAAGGATTTTTAAAACATGAAGAAGAAACATTCAATAATGATACTGGTTTTGCTACTGTTGAAGAATCACATATTGGCAAAACTAAGATTGTTAATAAAAAGGAAATTACTGACATGGATATTACAGCACAAGCTCTGATATTCTTTTTTGCTGGTTTTGAATCGGTATCAACATTGATGTCTTTTATGGCGTTAGAATTAGCTGTTAATCCTGATATACAAAATAAATTAAGACATGAAATTGAGGAAACTAAAGAAATGTGCAAAGGAAAATTAAATTATGATGATTTGGCTAAGATGAAATATATGGATATGGTTATATCAGGTATTTTTTTTAATTTGAATTAATTTAAATTATTTTTTATAATTTTAGAATCATTAAGAAAGTGGCCTGCAGCTGTTGTATCAGATAGGGTTTGCGTAAAGCCATATACAATTGAACCTAAATGTGCAGAAGAATCACCATTACATCTAAACATTGGTGATATAATTTGGTTACCACTGTTTGGATTACATTACGATCCTGAATTTTATCCAAATCCTGATTGTTTTGATCCGGATCGCTTTAGTGATGAGAATAAGCATAACATTAAGCAAAGTACTTATTTGCCGTTCGGTACTGGGCCTAGAAATTGTATTGGGTCTAGATTTGCTTTGTTAGAAATTAAAACTGTGTTTTATTATATTCTTCAACATTTTGAGTTAACTGTAGTTGAGAAAACAGTTGTGCCTATTAAGGCAGATAAAAAACAATTAATGTTGTCTGCTGAAGGAGGATTTTGGTTGGAATTGAAGAAGAGAGAAGAATTATAATTTTTGAGTTTTTATTGTTAAGTTTATTTTACAATTAATTTCAATTTTATGAAAGTTCTTGTTAATTAAAAAAAATATTTTTTGTTTTTTTTATAGTTGCAAACTATTTATACAATCATATTATGATGAAGCAACGCCCACTTTACAAAAGCAACGCAAAAAAGTTGCTTGCCATAAGAATTAGTGTATTTTATTTATAGTTGTAGAGCTTGTTGGTCATGAAATCCAATACTTGTTGTTTTATGACCAAGCAGTATGTAAAACTGTAATACTTGCCACAGCAAACGTAAAGTTTTTATTTTAAAAGTCAAAGTCACATTTGAGTGTTAGTTTTGTAAAAAGCACGCTTTAGCCCATCAAAATATTGTTATTTTACCTACCAATCATCGTTAATTATTTGCTGACAAACTAATTCATAGATGAGAAGAAGACTTAGATTCTGTTCATTCTTGGTCTTATTAATAATTTGTTGTCTAATGCATATAAATGTTTTTTGATAAACCTTAACAGAATTTTAAATAAAGTATCAATAATAAAGTTAAGGAGTATCTTACACAAATAAAAGATGTTGGCTTAATTTTTAAATAAAAACTAAGTTTTGATGAATAGTTTATATCTATATGTGCAATTTTGCTACAAAAATGTTAAGAACCTGTACTCAGAATGTCAAATGACCTAACTGCAAGCACATTCAAATCACTTTATTGTACTTTGGTACGCTTCTATTTAGAGTTTCAATGACAACAAATGGAAACAAAATTGTCATATTTGTGTAATATTTTTTACCATTTAAACCAATTAAACACAGAAAATTTAAAAAAGCAAGTAAAAATGCCAGACATCACACATTGGCAGCGTTTTCAATATTGAATTTGTTATGAGAAGATCTTAATAACAACAATATTCATGTGTGCTTATCATTCTTTTAATATTGGAAAAATTAAATGGAAAGATATAATCTTTAAAATTTCCGTGTTAACAAATATAGTAGAAATTCAGTTGAAGTAGATGTAATAGGTGTTAAAATTAAATCAGATGTATTACAAGAATACTTGCTTAAAATTAAAAATAATGGATTGTTAAAAAAAAGATTTGCAGGAATAAGTCTCACAAACGGTGGCGTAGCTATTTGTAAGCAAAGGCCTGTAATGTAACAGAGCCTACAGGCACACAAGGCTTTCTCGGCCATTTTGTTTTTTTTTACATTTTGTTAATAAAATTTTGCGTTTTTTAACAGTTTATGGACAAATTATAGTTTTTTTTAACAATATTATTCATATTGTATAGCTAAATTTTGCTATTTTATGATTTTTTTTTACATCTTTTTAAAAGTTTATACTACTTTCTGATAATTGTTTAAAGTTTTATGGTTAGATTTTGCATTTTTCAACAGTTCATGCTAGACTTGTCGTTTTAACAATATTTTTTGATATTTCAAAGCTGCATTTTTGATATTTAAAAGTTTATTAAAAAAATTACATTTTTTTTAAGTTTATGGCCCAATTTTAGTGCTTTCCTTCTATTGTTTAAAATTTCAATGTTGGTTTTTGCTGTTTGACATATTATAGCCAAAAGTTTGTTCTTTTCAAAAATATTTTATGAGCGGATTTTAGTCATTTTAATTTTTTATAAAAAGAATTTTACATTTTTATCAGTTAATGACTAAATTTTGATTTTTTTTTTTCAATATTTCTATACTTTATTGCCGGATTTTGCTAGTTTTGGCGTTCTATAAATAGAATTCTTCAACTTTTAACAGATTATGATCGGAACAATATTCTAATATTTTATAACCCGAGTTTTTTTTTATTTTGGATTTTTCTAACATAATTTCAATATATTATAACCGGATTTTGTACATTTTATAAATAAAATTTTGCACTTTTGACATTTTATAACTAAATTATAAATATTACAATATTGTCAGAAAGAACCAATCTGATATTGTTGTAATATTTTATAACCAAATAATGGTATTTTTAAATAGAATTTTGCATTTTTTAACAAATTTTGCTATTTCTAACAAAGTTCAGTACTGCACTGAGTTTTGATATTTTACTTCTACAATATCATTTGTTTATAAATGTTTTTAATTGTAAAATTTAGAAAACAAATAAAACACATTTACTATGTACTATATCACAAATATATTTACACTTTAACTAGTTTCAAACTTTTACAAAGCCATCATTTGACGGTGATACAAACAAGTATAAATATAAAAAAAGAATTTGCAAAGCATACATACAACAGTAAAACATAAAGTATATGACGAGGTAAAAATTACATTGAAATTATTATGATTAAAAATTATTATAAGTTCCATACAATAATATAAATCAAATAAAATAGATTAAACAGGTAGAGAGAAGGTTAATAAATGGCGGTTTTTACTTAAGAGATAATTATGACACAGAACATTCCGCAAAAAGGGGAGAAGATTAAATTATTTCAAACAAAGGAGATTTATATAAGTTGGTTGAGTCATTAAGCAAGTTAATAGAAGAATTATTTTTTGATTTAGTAATTTTAAATTTATTTTTTTGCTTTTAGAACAGTTGTGAATAATTTTAAGTTTATTGATATCTGAAAAAAAATGATTATTTTTTAACCAAAACATTGACGTTATAATAGTATGTGAGTCAAACCACAAACTCAGACACGCGCTGAGGCGTAGGATCTTTTGTAAGGAGATTATTGAACCACTCCAAAATAGTTACCTCTGATAGTCATTTTCAAGCTTGCATCTGCTTACATCAACCCAACTAACCTCATCAAAATGGCGGATTTTGCAACGGTTTTATGATTCCACTTTTCTTTTTGCACTTGACAAGTGCCAAAACCAATGTCAAAAGTCAAGCACTGCAAAACTACGTTGAGGTGAAAGGCTACCAAGTATAGGGTTTAGTAAAACCCATGCATTACAGCTATGCCACCGAGGGGGCGTTCTTGACGTAGCAATACTTAAAAAAGTCAACTCTCAAGTTGAGATTGAGTCAATCAATGTTCCGATCACAACAACACAGGGAAGATTTGTTACTCATTCGGATTAAACACTCTTTTCAATATATCTAGACGAAAAACAAATCTTACTTACAAAACTACAAAAAAAAAAGGTTTCTAAAACTCAACAGGTTTGCGTTGATAATCTTCTAAGACTATCCCTCACTTAAAAATGATTGATTTGTAAAAGAAATGCCGCCAAACATCAATGGCAAAGGCAACACAACCTCATAGATCACAAGATCTTTAACCCACTTCATAAAGAGGTCAGAACGGCCATAAAATAATCGAAATCAATCTTAAAAAGTATTTAGGTTCTTTGAGACATTTAAGCAAGTTGATGAAGCCCATTGCTACGATAAATTGTTTCAAGTTTCAAAACTATACTTTGTTATAATATAATTTGATGGTTAGTTATTGTACTAAATTGCCTACAATAAATTAGAGATACAGGAAATTGCTTTTATGTTGTAATAACATCACATAAGCCGAAATGACATATATTTATTAATTACTAAGATAAAGAAAAATATGACAAGTACACTTAATGAAAAAATAATATTTAAGTTATTTGATTTTATTGAGTATAAATAAAAACAATATTTTTGGTTATATTATATATATATCTTCTTCAGAGTATAATTTTGCTTATTGTTTGTATTTTATAAAATTATATACATAGCAATTTAAATAGAGTAAAAATTAAAAAAAATATATATAATAAATAAAATTGTTTGAGGTTTTCAATGAAAAATTAAAAGAAGCTCCAGAATTTAATTAACAATAGAACAAAATCAATATTTACTTCTAAATAACCTTGATCTAACACAGCTCGAGCACGTTGCAGGCGAGATTCAGTCGTGTTTAGTGTGTTCTATCGTCCACAGTGTTTAATTGATATTAGGTATGTTGCATGTGTTTTATATCACGTAATTCGCAAATGCGTAGATTAATAAAATATCAGATTGTTTAAAGTTACATAGATTAATACTAACAATTATTTTTATTGTAGTTTTATATTTGCACACATTTGTTATTATTTAACATTGTAGACATAACAAGATTGTACGATTAATTGTAATTAATATGTATATAGCATTGAATATATAATTATATTATTTTTAGCTTTATATGATTTATCAAGGTTACCAATATTTTATTAACATTTACAATCGTGGGTTGCTTATATAAATTAATAGAAGTATATCAATTGCTGCTCATATAAATTAATTAACTTTTGCTAAATATGGAACGCAAGCATTCAATTAACAAAGTATATCTTACTATTAGTATATATAACAATTCTCACTATTCAGTTCAAACATCATCAAACGTTCGTCTTCCTGAATCTATAAATTTTCTATTTTTCTTGATAATAAAAAATACAAAGTTTGAAACTGGTTGCTGGAGGTATTTTAAAGTTTGATCTGTAGTAGATATTGATTTAGGTGGAAGAGTTGTTTAGTGAATATTTTGTTTTTTTTTTAATAAATTTGATTTTGATTCTTTTGGTTTAAAGTTAACTAACATAATTTTAATTTGCAGCATTTTAAAATGTTTTATACAATTATTCTTATAACAACAGTAATATACCTCTGTTATCGAGTTTTTATCAAACCCATGTACCACTGGCGTCGCAAAAATGTAGGACAAAACACACCAATACCTCTACTAGGTGATCATTACAAAATGTTCTTAAAAATTGAATCTTTTGCTGATTTGACTAAAAGAACGTATTTAAACGGAAAGGGAAGGTAATATATACATAATATATTTTAAAATATTACACAGTTTTATAATTACAGATATTATGGTATGTACCAGATGATGAGTCCTTTGTTGATATTAAGAGATCCTGATTTGATAACGCAGATTACAGTTAAGGATTTTGATCACTTCACAGATCGAGTTAGTTTTGTGCCTGAAGATTCAGATCCATTAGTGAATAAAAATTTAGTTGGTCTCAAAGGTAAATGTTTTGTAGTTTTTTTGATATTTATTAATATAATTTTTTAAGGTAATAAATGGAGAGATATGAGATCAACTCTGAGTCCAGCATTTACAAGCAGCAAAATGCGCGCAATGTTTACTTTAATTAATGATTGCGCCCAACAATACTGCAAGCATTATTTGCAACTGAATGAAGAAAAAAATGTTATGGATATGAAAGATTCGTTGACACGCTATACGAACGATGTCATTGCAACATGCGCTTTTGGCATCAAATGTGATTCATTAGGAGAACCTGAAAATGATTTTTATATGATGGCAAAAGAAGCAACAAATTTCAAAAGTTTCTGGAGTGTTTTAAAAATGTTTATTTTATTCTTATCACCTACAATTTCAAAAGTAATTATTAAAATTAATTTTTGGATAAATTAACAAAAATATTTTAAAGGTACTTAAAATTAAGATGTTTCCAAACTCCGTAACGAATTTCTTCCAAACTTTAGTTAAAGATACAATAAAAACACGTGAAGAACAACATATAATCAGACCTGATATGATACACCTCTTAATGGAAGCCAGAAAAGGATTTTTAAAACATGAAGAAGAAACATTCAATAATGATACTGGTTTTGCTACTGTTGAAGAATCACATATTGGCAAAACTAAGATTGTTAATAAAAAAGAAATTACAGACATGGATATTACAGCACAAGCTCTGATATTCTTTTTTGCTGGTTTTGAAGCGGTATCAACATTGATGTCTTTTATGGCGTTAGAATTAGCTGTTAATCCTGATATACAAGATAAATTAAGACATGAAATTGAGGAAACTAAAGAAATGTGCAAAGGAAAATTAAATTATGATGATTTGGCTAAGATGAAATATATGGATATGGTTATATCAGGTATTTTTTTTAATTTGAATTAATTTAAATTATTTTTTATAATTTTAGAATCATTAAGAAAGTGGCCTGCAGCTGTTGTATCAGATAGGGTTTGCGTAAAGCCATATACAATTGAACCTAAATGTGCAGAAGAATCACCATTACATCTAAACATTGGTGATATAATTTGGTTACCACTATTTGGATTACATTACGATCCTGAATTTTATCCAAATCCTGATTGTTTTGATCCGGATCGCTTTAGTGATGAGAATAAGCATAACATTAAGCAAAGTACTTATTTACCGTTTGGTACTGGGCCTAGAAATTGTATTGGGTCTAGATTTGCTTTGTTAGAAATTAAAACTGTGTTTTATTATATTCTTCAACATTTTGAGTTAACTGTAGTTGAGAAAACGGTAGTGCCCATTAAGGCTGATAAAAAACAATTAATGTTGTCTGCTGAAGGAGGATTTTGGTTGGGATTGAAGAAAAGAAAAGAATTATAATTTTTGAATTTTTATTGTTAAGTTTATTTTACAATTAATTTCAATTTTATTAAAGTTTTTGTTAATTAAAAAAAATATTTCTTGTTTTTTTTTTATAGTTGCAAATTATTTATACAATCATATTATGATGAAGCAACGCCCACTTTACAAAATCAACGCAAAAAAGTTGCTTGCCATAAGAATTAGTGTATTTCATAAAATCCAATAATTGTTGTTTTATGACCAAGCAAAAAACTGTAATACTTGCCACAGCAAACGTAAAGTTTTTATTTTAAAAGTCAAAGTCACATTTGAGTGTTAGTTTTGTAAAAGGCACGCTTTAGCCCATCAAAATTTTGTTATTTTACTTACCAATCATCGTTAATTATTTGCTGACAAACTAATTTATAGAAGAGAAGAAGACTTAGAAGAAGAAGTCATAATTAAAAAACTATTTCCCAAGGAAGAACCAGTAGAAGAACCAGAAACAAAAGAAGAAGAAGCAACAGTTATGGCAACAGTAGAAGAGATCAAAGAGATCATAAAAGAATTGCCTAACAACAAAGCACCAGGTCCGGACGAAATAACAACAGAGATTGTTAAAGCAGCTTTAGACGGAAACGAGATAGAAATAACTCAAATAATCAACAGGTGCCTAAAAGAAAGAACTTTCCCAGGATGTTGGAAAGAAGCCACTCTGGTACTGATTGAGAAAAAAAAAGAAGCAGGAAAAGCAACATCATACAGACCAATATGCTTAATCAACACACTGGCTAAAATAATGGAGAAAGTTATTGTACGGAGAATACAACAAGAAATAGAAGAAAAATGAGGATGGGAAAAAGAACAATACGGATTTACCAAAGAAAAAACAACCTTAGGAGCTATTGAAAAAGTGAAAGCAATAGCAAAAGAAGCAAACAGCAGAACGCAGAGGAAAAGGCAACACTGTGTAATGATAGCGTTGGACATACAGAACGCGTTTAATAGCGTATCATGGGCAGCAATCATAGAGGCGGCAAAGAAGAAAGAACTGAACAGAAAAACAATCAAGATTATATGGAGCTACTTACAGGACAGAAACCTAGTGACCAAAAATGGAAGATTCAAACTTACTAGAGGGGTACCGCAGGGCTCAGCACTGGGACCAAAACTGTGGAACCTTGTCTATAACAAGTTACTTCGAATGAAGATGCCGGAAGGCGTGTCAATAACAGCATTTGCGGACGACATAGCAGTAGTAGGTAGAGACGTAGAAATAGAAGTACTAAAAGGAAGATTAGAGCTGGCAATTGATATGATACAAATATGGATGAGAAGTAAGGGCTTAAAACTAGCAACACAAAAAACTGAGGTGGCATGGCTATCGACTAAGAGGAATAATAGAGGAACAGGTAAGATACAAGTGGAAAATCAAGAGATAACCATAGGAAAAAAAATCAAATACCTTGGAGTGACACTCGAAGCAAAGGGATGGAATGAACAGGTTAAGGAAGCGGTCATTGGAACAAAGGAAATTGAGAGAAAGCTTGGTAGACTTATGCCAAACAACGGAGGTCCAGGAGATGAAAGCAGAAGGCTAATAGCAACGGCAGCAAGAAGCAAATTGCTGTACGCCGCAGAAACATGGGGAGAAGCCATGAAAACAAAAAAAACAGAAAGGAAGTAAGAGGAGCCACAAGAGCAAGCTCGCTAAGGATTTGTAGAGCTTACAGAACAGTGTCACAAGAGGCAGTAGAGGTAATTGCGGCAACACCTCCCGCGGATATGATGGTGGAGGAAAGAATAGAAATAAAAAAACTTGTAAAAGAAGGAACGAGTAAAAAAGAAGCAAAGATAAGAGCAAGAGAGAAGACTATGGAAAGATGGCAGAGAAAATGGAATACAGGAGAAAAGGGGAAATGGACGAGAGAATTAATCCCAGACATAAAAGAATGGGTAGAGAAGAAACCCGAGACGTGCTATTATACAACACAAATACTGACCGGGCACGGAGCATTTGGAAAATTCTTGCAAAAAATTAAAAAAATAAATGAAGAAGAAAGGTGTACATTTTGTCAGGAAGAAACACACGATAACGCAGAACACACTCTAGTAGAATGCGAGGCGTGGGAAGAAGATAGAAAAAAACTAGAATATATACTAGAAAGCAAAGTGGATAAAAGAACAATCATTAACAAATGCTTAAAAGATGAAAATAAATGGAGGGCGTTAAAAAACTTTGCAACAAGTGTACTAAAAAAAAAATTGAAGAGTTTGACAATAGAAGAATATAGAAAAACTAACAATGGAAACAAACACACAAACTAAAAGCCATAGAAGAGAAAGGAAAGAGATGAGAGAAGCTAAATAAAAACAAGAAAACAGAGAAAAAAATCAAAAAGAAAAAAATAAGAAAGGACATGACAATTGTGCATACCAAGAAACAGAAGAAAAAAGAAGAACATTTACAGAGACTACGATACCAAACGAAATTGCAGAGATAAGGAGAAGTAGAAAAGAAATATTGAAGGAAAGCAGAATAACAGAAATAACAAGGCAAGTACCAAATGGTAGATATGCTATCTCGAGGATGACTGATAACGCAACCTTTCAGATAGTCAGAATATACCTGGCAACGAGAGGACATGAAGAAGTAATTCCTGATGGAGATACAAGGATATCACTGGAGGTAAAACTTACAAATCTAGGACTGCCAAAAGGAATACAACTGATGGAACTGCATAAATTATTCATGAAGGAGAGAGGATACGATAAAGAAGAAGTGAACGAAGACCTTAGTAAGCTAAGAGCACATCTGAGAACAAATTATATAATTAGAGTAAATAACACAAAGATGGGAGAAAGAAGAGAATGCAGAGGTAGATGCCAACAAATGACAAAAGAGACAGACAAAGGTAGGGGCTATAGGGAGAGAGGGGCCGGGGACAGCATGCGTGCCGCAGATGATGCGTGAAAATCCGCGAAGCAAAAACCAACCCGCCTCAAACTAGCACCAAATGTAGGTTAGTTTAGACAGGGACATTAAAACAACAGGATTTGCGCAGAGAAGAAAACCGGAAGGTAATACCATGCGTAAGTTATTCTTAAGGGCAACTTGTTGAGAGACAACAACTCACTAAGTCCTAAAAAAAAAAAAAAAAAAAAAGAAAAGATTCTGTTCATTCTTGGTGTTATTAATAATTTGCTGTCTAATGCAAATAAATGTTTTTTGATAAACCTTAACAGAATTTTAAGTCAAGTATCAATAATAAATTAAGGAGTATCTTACACAAATAAAAGATGTTGGCTTAATTTTTGAATTCAAACTAAGTTTTGATGAATAGTTTATATCTATATGTGACACATTGCTACAAAAATGTTAAGAACTTGTAAACAGAATGTCAACTGACATATCTGCAAGCACGTTGAAATCACTTTATTGTACGTTGGTACGCTTATCTAGAATTTGAGTGTCGAAAAAACAGTGGTAATGAACCTAATCTATGGAATGAACTTAAAAAACTTAATATTTGTCAAAAAAAACAATCTGTTATACCAAATAATTTGAAAAATGTTAATGCTTTAAATAACCATTTTATAAACTCCGCAGTAACTCCTCCAAATAATGATATACTCGATTATTACAACAGCAATTTGAAACAAACATTTACATCAAACTTAAAGTTTCAAACAACTACTTGTTCAGAGATAGAGAGCATATTAAAACAAATTAAATCTAATGCAACAGGTGCTGATAATATCAACTTAAAAATGTTAAACCTTTGCTCAGATAAGCTAATTGAAATTATCACTTACATAATCAATTAATGCATTACAACATCTAGAGTTCCTAAGTGCTGGAAACAAGCCTTCGTCATTCCAATAGCCAAAATTCGCAATCCAGTAACATTTAATGACTTGAGGCCCATTAGTCTTCTTCCTGCTATGTCAAAAGTACTTGAGAAAGTGTTAGAAAAACAACTACGTGAACATCTTGAGCGATATAATATCTTGCCAAATGTACAGTCAAAATTTAGGCAGGGTTATAGTTGCTCTACAGCACTTACTCAAGTAGTAGATGACATTCTTAAAGCGACTGATAATAAAAAAGTAACAATACTGGTGCTATTGGATTACAGTAAAGCATTTGATAGAATTTGTCACAGTACTTTAATATCAATTCTTAATTTTATTGGTTTGGATTCTACTGCGCGTGATTTAATTATTTCATATCTTAGTGATCGTATAGAAAACAAAAATTCTTCTTCAGTCGAGGTTAAATTAGGTGTACTATACCAACGACTTACATAGAGTAATCCGCAACTGCAATTATCGTCTATACGCAGATGACACACAATTATATATGTCTTTTGATGTAGATGATTTGCGTGCTGCAGAAGATAGAATTAATAGTGATATTCGAGAGTTAATCAAACATTCAAAACTCCATTCATTGCAAATTAATGGATCTAAGTCCACAGCTATGGTCTTTGGATCAATCAAATCAAGAAACTTAATTAAGCAAAAAATGAAAATAGTTATTGATAATGAAGTGTTGAGTTTCACTGATTGCACCAAAAACTTAGGCATTCTAATGGATAGTGATCTTCGTTTTAAGAAAAATACTTATTTAGCTCTAAAGTCTATTTACAATATTACATGAATCGCCACTTTATGAATAGAACGGTTAGGACCATACTATGTGAATCACTTGTTTTGTCTAATTTTAATTTTTGTGATACTGTGTATGATGCTGCTATTGGTCAATCTGATATTAATCGAATTCAAAAAATGCAGAATTCATGTTTGAGGTTGATATTTAGCATGAGTAGAAGACAAAGAATTTCACACAAACTAAAAGAAATTAAATGGCTGTCTATGTCTAGTTGTCGTAAGTTACATTCAGGCTGTTTATACTACAAGGTCATTCATAACAAAACTCCTCCATACTTGTTTCAAAAGCTGACATTTAGATCAACGATACATAACATTAATATTAGAAGTAGAAGTCTTTTGAGTATCCTTAAACATAGACTACAACTATTTAAAAGGTTCTATTCTTATAACGTTGTTAAATGCTACAATTATTTAAAATGTATTATAAGTCTGTTTTGTTTGAGTGAAATTTTAATATGTTTGTTTGTTTAAATAAACAAATTCATTGTTTGTGTTTGAAGTTTTTAAGTCTTTATATGTTTAAATTATATTTTTAGATTATGTGTGTTTGTACTTACTTATAGCAATTTATATTTTGTTTTATTTTTTACTATTTTTTTACAAAAGTTCTGGAGAAAGAACAGTTCAATTGATCAATTTATGATCTATTCTACTGATCCACAACTCTTTGGTCATTGTAATTTGTGTTTTTTATGACCAATAAATTTATTATTATTATTATTATTATTTAGAGTTTCAATGACAACAAATAGAAACAAAATTGTCATATTTGTGTAATATTTTTTACTATTTAAACTAATTAAACACAGAAATGCAAAGTACTGTGGTAGCATAAGCAAGTAAAAATGCCAGACATCACACATTGGCAGCGTTTTAAATATTGAATTTGTTATTGGAAGATCTTAATAACAACAATATTCATGTGTGCTTATCTTTTTTTAATATTGGAAAAATTAAATGGAAAGATATAATCCTTAAAATTTCCATGTTAAGAAATATAGTAGAAATTCATTTGAAGTAGATATAATAAGTGTTGAAATTAATTCAGAAGTATTACAAGAATACTTGCTTAAAATTAAAAATAATGGATTGTTAAAAAAAAGATTTGCAGGAATAAGTCTTACAAACGGTGGCGTAGCTATCTGTAAGCAAATGCCTGTAATGTAACAGAGCCTACAGGCACACAAGGCCTTCTCGGCTATTTTGTTTTTTTTTTACATTTTGTAAATAAAATTTTGCGTTTTTTAACAGTTTATGAACAGATTTTAGTTTTTTTTTAACAATATTATTCATATTGTATACTTAGCTAGATCTTGCTATTTTATGAAAATTTTTACATTTTTTAATTGTTTAAATTTTTATGGTTAGATTTTGCACTTTTCAATAGTTTATGCTAGACTATGGTTCTTTTAAGAATATTTTTTGATATTTCAAAGCTGCATTTTGGATATTTAAAAGTTTATTAAAAAAAAATAAAAGTTTATAGCCCAATTTTAGTGCTTTCCTACTATTGTTTAAAATTTCAAGGTTGGTTTTTGCTGTTTGACATTTTATAGCCAAAAGTTTGTTTTTTTTTTTTAATATTTTATGAGCGGATTTTAGTAATTTTGATTTTTTATAAATAGAATTTTACATTTTTATCAGTTAATGGCTAAACTTTGATGCTTTATTTTTATACTTTATGGCCGGATTTTGCTAGTTTTGGCGTTCTATAAATAGAATTTTTCAACTTTTATTCAACAGATTATGATCGGAACAATATTCTAAAATTTTATAACCCAAGTTTTTTTGAATTTGGTTTTTTCTAACATAATTTTAATATATTATAACCGGATTTTGTACATTTTATAAATAAAATTTTGCACTTTTGACAGTTTATAACTAAATTATAAATATTACAATATTGTCAGAAAGAACCAATCTGACATTGTTGTAATATTTTATAACCAAATAATGGTATTTTTAAATAGAATTTTGCATTTTTTAAACAAATTTTGCTATTTCTAACAAAGTTCTGTACTGCACTGAGTTTTGATATTTTACTCCTACAATATCATTTGTTTATAAATGTTTTTAATTGCAAAATTTTAAAAACAAATAAAACACATTTACTATGTACTATATTACAAATATATTTACACTGTAACTAGTTTCAAACTTTTACAAGGCCATCATTTGACGGTGATACAAACAAGTATAAATATAAAAAAGGAATTTGCAAAGCATATATACAACAGTAAAACATAAAGTATATGCAGAGATAAAAATTACGTTGAAATTATTATGATTAAAAATTATTATAAGTTACATACAATAATATAAATCAAATAAAATAGATTAAACAGGTAGAGAGAAAGTTAATAAATGGCGGTTTTTACTTAAGAGATAATTATGACACCGAACATTCCGCAAAAAGGGGAGAAGATTAAATTATTTCAAACAAAGGAGATTTATATAAGTTGGTTGAGTCATTAAGCAAGTTGATAGAAGAATTATTTTTTGATTTAGTAATTTTAAAGGCTTTTAATAAATTTTTTTTTTTTGCTTTTAGAACAGTTGTGAATAATTTTAAGTTTATTGATATCTAAGAAAATGTGATTATTTTTTAACCAAAACATTGACGTTATGGTAGTATGTGAGTCAAACCACAAACTCAGACACGCGCTGAGGCGTAGGATCTTTTGTAAGGAAATTATTGAACCACTCCAAAATAGTTACCCCTGACAGTCATTTTCAAGCTTGCATCTGCTTACATCAACCCAACTAACCTCATCAAAATGGCGGATTTTGCAACGGTTTTATGACTCCACTTTTCTATTTGCACTTGGCAAGTGCCAAAACCAATGTCAAAAGTCAAGCACTGCAAAACTACGTTGAGGTAAAAGGCTACCAAGTACAGGGTTTAGTAAAACCCATGCATTACTGCTATGCTGATCACCGAGGGGGCGTTCTTGACGTAGCAATACTTAAAAAAGTCAACTCTCAAGTTGAGATTGAGTCAATCAATGTTCCGATCACAACAACACAGGGAAGATTTGTTACTCATTCGGATTAAACACTCTTTTCAATATATCAAGACGAAAAACAAATCTTATTTACAAAACTACAAAAAAAAGGCTTCTAAAACTCAACAGGTTTGCGTTGATAACCTTCTAAGACTATCCCTCACTTAAAAATGATTGATTCGTAAAAGAAATGCCGCCAAACATCAATGGCAAAGGCAACACAACCTCATAGATCACAAGATCTTTAACCCACTTCATAAAGAGGTCAGAACGGCCATAAAATAATCGAAATCAATCTTAAAAAGTATTTAGGTTCTTTGAGACATTTAAGCAAGTTGATGAAGCCCATTGCTACGATAAATTGTTTCAAGTTTCAAAACTATACTTTGTTATAATATAATTCGATGGTTAGTTATTGTACTAAATTGCCTACAATAAATTAGAGATACAGGAAATTGCTTTTATGTTGTAATAACATCACATAAGCTGAAATGACATATATTTATTAATTATTACTAAGATAAAGAAAAATATGACAAGTACACTTAATGAAAAAATAATATTTAAGTTATTTGATTTTATTGAGTATAAATAAAAACAATAATTTTGGTTATATTATATATATCTTCTTCAGAGTATAATTTTGCTTATTGTTTGTATTTTATAAAATTATATACATAGCAAATTAAATAGAGTAAAAATTAAAAAAATATATATATAATAAATAAAATTGTTTGAGGTTTTCAATGAAAAATTAAAAGAAGCTCCAGGATTTAATTATTCAATTATAGGAATTCCACAAAATGTTACGATTGGCAACAATAGAACAAAATCAATATTTACTTCTAAATAACCTTGATCTAACACAGCTCGAGCACGTTGCAGGCGAGATTCAGTCGTGTTTAGTGTGTTCTATCCTCCACAGTGTTTAATTGATATTAGGTATGTTGCATGTGTTTTATATCACGTAATTCGCAAATGCGTAGATTAATAAAATATCAAATTGTTTAAAGTTACATAGATTAATACTCACAATTATGTTTATTGTAGTTTTATATTTGTACACATTTGTTATTATTTAACATTGTAGACATAACAAGATTGAACGATTAATTGTAATTAATATGTATATAGCATTGAATATATAATTATATTATTTTTAGCTTTATATGATCTATCAAGGTTACCAATATTTTATTAGCATTTACAATCGTGGGTTGCTTATATAAATTAATAGAAGTATATCAATTGCTGCTCATATAAATTAATTAACTTTTGCTAAATATAGAACGCAAGCATTCAATTAACAAAGTATATCTTACTATTATCTATAAATTTTCTATTTTTCTTGATAATAAAAAATTCAAAGTTTGAAACTGATTGCTGGAGGTATTTTAAAGTTTGATCTGTAGTAGATTTAGGTAGAAGAGTTGTTTGGTGGATAATTTTTTTTTTTCAATAAATTTGATTTCGATTCTTTTGGTTTAAAGTTAACTAACATAATTTTAATTTGCAGCATTTTAAAATGTTTTATACAATTATTCTTATAACAACAGTAATATACCTCTGTTATCGAGTTTTTATCGCTTTTACGCTATACGAACGATGTCATTGCAACATGCGCTTTTGGCATCAAATGTGATTCATTAGGAGAACCTGAAAATGATTTTTATATGATGGCAAAAGAAGCAACAAATTTCAAAAGTTTCTGGAGTGTTTTAAAAATCTTTATTTTATTCTTATCACCTACAATTTCAAAAGTAATTATTAAAATTGATTTTTGGATAAATTAACAAAAATATTTTAAAGGTACTTAAAATTAAGATGTTTTCAAACTCCGTATCAAATTTCTTCCAAACTTTAGTTAAAGATACAATAAAAACACGTGAAGAACAACATATAATCAGACCTGATATGATACACCTCTTAATGGAAGCCAGAAAAGGATTTTTAAAACATGAAGAAGAAACATTCAATAATGATACTGGTTTTGCAACTGTTGAAGAATCACATATTGGCAAAACCAAAACTACTAATAAAAAAGAAATTACAGACATGGATATTACAGCACAAGCTCTGATATTCTTTTTTGCTGGTTTTGAAACGGTATCAACATTGATGTCTTTTATGGCCTTGGAATTGGCTGTTAATCCTGATATACAAGATAAATTAAGACATGAAATTGAAGAAACTAAGGAAATGTGTAAAGGAAAATTAAATTATGATGATTTATCTAAGATGAAATATATGGATATGGTTATATCAGGTACTTTTTTTTTTAAATTTGATTTAATTTAAATTATTTTTTATAATTTTAGAATCATTAAGAAAGTGGCCTGCAGCTATTGTATCAGATAGGGTTTGCGTAAAACCATACACAATTGAACCTAAATGTGCTGAAGAATCGCCATTACATCTAAACATTGGTGATATAATCTTGTTACCACTATTTGGTTTACATTACGATCCTGAATTTTATCCAAACCCTGATTGTTTTGATCCGGATCGCTTTAGTGATGAGAATAAGCATAACATTAAGCAAAGCACTTATTTGCCGTTTGGTATTGGGCCTAGAAATTGTATTGGGTCTAGATTTGCTTTGTTAGAAATTAAAACTGTGTTTTATTATATTCTTCAACATTTTGAGTTAAGTGTAGTTGAGAAAACGGTAGTGCCTATTAGGGCTGATAAAAAACAATTAATGTTGTCTGCTGAAGGAGGATTTTGGTTGGGATTGAAGAAAAGAGAATTATAATTTTTGAATTTTTATTAAATTTATTTGATAATTATGTTTAATTTTTTATTAAAGTTTTTGTTAATTTGTTTTTTTTTTCTTTTAATTTTCTGATAGTCACAAACTATTCATACAATTATATTATGATGAAGCAACGCCGACTATTCAAAAGAACGCAAAAAAGTTGCTTGCTATAAGAATCCGTGTATTTTATTTATAATTTTAAAGTGTGTTGGTTATGAAATCCAATACTTGTTGTTTTATAACCAAGCACTAACAGTGTGTAAAACTGTAATACTTGCCACAGAAACCGCACCCATGGCAAGGTCAATTTCGGACGTTTAACCAAGAGATCATACTTTGGTTTACTAGACTTAACCACACATATACTCCGCCTACAGTTGTACCCAATGTTGGTTTTAGCGTTTTAACCAATTTTGTGCTAGCTTTAGACGTCGTTAAGAATTTTTCACTTTTTTTAATATTTATGGTTTATGTATCTAAGGACAATGCTTAAATGTGTTTTGCGTTTTTTTATACACAAAAAAAGTGTAGGAGTTAAAATATTTTTTTACTTTTTATCTTTACATAGAACAGGATTGTAGTAGTGATCAGATCATCACCACACCTCTTGCTTTCTTGTGCCAAACACCCGCAGCATTGTTAACTGTACTACTTTCTTATTTAGGAAACATCTACGTATTGTTAATATTTATTAGTGAATACCAATTAAGCTAAGCAAGTCAAAACAATCACTATAAAAACTAGTGTTACGTCAAAATTAAAACGAATTTTCTCAAGATTGGTCATATTAAATCTAGAAAGCAGTTTTGTACAATTGCCAGCAATGTTGCATTTATACAAACAAACTTAAGTTATTAGAGACTCGAGTCATTGACAAGTTGAGTCATTTTTGAAAACTATGATCATTTTTAAATTTCGAATAATTTTTAAAGACTTGAGTTATTTTTGGCAACTCAAGTTATTGTTAACTCCAGTCAAAAATTGAATTATTATTGACTCGAGTCATTGGCGACACGAGTCCTTGACAACAGGAGTAATTTTTGAGAACTCCGATAGTGTTTAGAAAAAAAAGACTTCGACATATCATAGTTTAATCCTTTCTAAATGTAATGGTAAAAAAATAAATTGGTTATCAAATTATTTGTAGAAGCAGCAATGAAGCCAAAATTGCCATTTTTGTTAAAATACTACAAATCAAGGTATTGGTCACAAAATTGGCATATTTGAGTAATACTTTCTACCACTTAAACCAGTTAAACACAAAAATGCAAGGTCAAAACTATACTGTAGTAGACATAAGCAAGAAAAATCTGCGAGACATCAATTGGTAGCGCTTTCAATATTAAACTTGCTTTTGAAAAATCTTAACAACAATATTCTAGTAATGCGTGTTGTTTTAAATATTTAAAAAACTTTGAAAATTAAATTGAAAGTTATATGTTATTATATAATCCACAACAAAATGTCCATATCAAGAAATATAATTAGGTTAGAAACTCATTTAAAGTAGATGTAATAGTTGTTGAAATTAATTCAGCTAGATCACAAGAAAAATGGCCTAAAATGCAAGGTGATGAAGTATTATAGAAAAGATTTGCAAGAATAAGTCTCACATTATTGGCGTAGCTATCTGTAAGCAAAGGTCTGTAATGCAAAAGAGCTTACACGGACACAGAAAGTTATGACATCTATTTCAAACTTGGGGGTTATATTTTGCTATTTTTAACACTTTGTAAATAGAATTTAGCATTTTTTGACAGTTTATGGATGAATTTTAATGTTTTTTTTAGATTTTATGAAGATTTTTACACTTTTTAAGAGGTTATGGTACTTTTCAAAACTGGATTTTAAATTTATTTAAACAATTACATTTTTAAAAAGTGCTTTCTGACTTTTGTTTTAAATTTCAAGGTTAGATTTTGCTGTTTTGACATTTTATAAACAGAATTTTGCAGTTTTTAATAAATTTTGGCCAAATGCTTGTTTTTTTAAATATTTTATAAGCGGATTTTAGTAATTTTATTTTTTTATAAATAGAATATTTTAATATTTGTATACTTTATAGCCGGATTTTGCTAGTTTTGGCAAACTTGGCATTTTTTGACAGATTATGGCCGGATTTTGCTATTTCTAACAATATTCTAATATTTCATTGCTTGATTTTAGTGCTTTCTGACATTATTTTGATGTTTCAAAGCCGTACTTTGCTATTTTTGACTTATATAAATAGAATTTTGCATTATTTTTGGCCGGATTTTGATTTTTTCTAATATAATTTCAATATATTATAACCGGATTTTATACGTTTTATAAATCAAATTTTGCACTTTTAACAGTTTATAGCTAAATTAATAATATTACAATATTGACAGAAAGAACCAATCTGACATTATTGTAATATTTTATAACAGGATGTTGCTATTTTTAAGTTTGCCTTAATAAAGCAAAGGTGATGTTTTAGTTGCTATTAAGATTAAATTTAAATCTGTGTAACTTTCCCCACGTTTATTAGTAATGAACATTTGTTTGTAATTTTTAAGTTTAATATTATATCTTATATAATTAACACGGTTTATTTACCATCTAATTTGACTAATGATAAATATCTTGAACATTACTATTCCATCAAATCTATTGCCGACGAGATTTAAAGCAGTAAACTTATTATATTAGGCGATTAGGCGAAGTTGTTTCTCGAATTGTTATTTCAAAGTATAGATTGAAGAATAAAGATAAACACGCCACACGCAACCCTGTCTGACTCCTTTTTCTATATTTATGTGCTGTGATTTCTGATCTTCTATTTATATAGTAGCATTTTGGTTATAATAAAAGTTTTGTATTATTTGAATATATCGCTTGTCTAGTTGTTTACTTCCTAATAGTCTCATTAGATGTTCATTGTGTACTTTGTCAAACGACTTTCCATAGTCTATATAGCAGGCGTAAACATTTCTGTTAACGTCAAGACATCTATGTGTGAGGACATTTAAACTGAAGAATGTCTCTCTGCTTCCCAGTCCATTTTGAAAACTTATTTCCTCTTCTAATTTTTGATAGACACGTTTATGAATTATCTTTAGTAATTGTTTTAATACATGAAACATTAGATTTATTTTTTACATTTTTTTGGCAGCTGTGCGCTTAGGGGTGGTGATAAAGGTTGAGCTCAACCATTCTGTTGGTATTTTGCCTGTTATATAGATGTTATTTAAGAATTTGGTAAAGACTGTAAGTTGTTCTTCTTCTAGAAGTTTGAGTAATTCTATTGTTACTTTATCTGGGCCAGGTGCTTTCCGATTTTTCATATTTTTAAGTGAGTGCACAACTTCTTCTTTCGTTATTGGTGGACCGGTATTTTTATTTGCATTTGGTATGTCTTGCTGCATTCTAGGTCTTTTGTCTTTAAATAGGTGTTTTATATAGTTGCTCCAGATTTTGAGTTTGTCCTCAATGTCAATAACTATCTTACCGTTTGCGTCTTCTAGAACATTGCCTTGTGATGTTTTATGTATACCAGCTATTTGCTTTATTTATTTGTGAACTTTGAAAGAGTTATATTTTTCTTGAAGTTGTTTTATTTCTGGATACTGTTTTTCTAGCCATTGTTCCTTTGCTTTATTTATTTTATTTTTTATTGTATTCTGCATTTCTCTGTATTCTCTGATTCTTAGAAGTGTCTTTTTTATTCATTAAGTCTAATATCTTATTTGTCATCCATTCTTTTTTTTTGTTTGGTCTTTGTTGCCCAAGGTGTTTTTTGCTGGATTTTTCCATTATGTTTTTTATAATTTTCTATTTCTCATTTGGGTTTTCTGTTGTTTTTATTATTCTTGTGGTTTCAGTTTTGGTTTATTTCTTTTTGAATCGCTTTTCTTATTTCTTCATTTTTAAGTTGTTTTGTGTTTATCCTTGATGTTGCTTGTTTTTGTTTTATTTTCTTTAGCTTTAGTTGGAGTTTAGCCACTACAGGATTATGATTGGAACCCACATCAATCTCCGGGTACGTCTTTACAGATGATATGTCGTTTCTAAACCTTTTTTCTTATTATTATATAATCAATTTGGTTTCTTACTATATTATTGTTACCTTTGTCTTGCGGGGACCTTTATGTGTAGAGTTTTCTAGCAGGTAGATTGTGGAAAGTGTTTGTGATAAATCCTTGCTTATTCCTCTCTTCAAAATTGTTCAATTTCTTCTTTCTTTTTCTCTGCTGTGGGAGCGTAAACTTGTAGGATATTTATTTTGCCACTTTGTGTTTCCAATTGTAGCAGCTTTATTCGATTGGAGTATGGTAGAAAATTTGTGAAACAGTTGTTGTTATACCTACTCCGTGTGTGTGGTTTGGATTACTTTCTTCTGACCCCGAGTAATACATTACTCTGTTTTTCGTGGGATATTTACCGTTTTCTTTCCAGCAAATTTTGCTAATTCCCATCATGTTTATGTTTAGCTTAGTCATTTCTGCATCTAGGTTATGTACTTTGCTTGGCTGGTATAGGCATTTACATTTCAAGTTTTTTCCGGTTTTTTGGCCAGTTGCAAATTTTCCACGCAAGGCCTGGTTTCTACCTTATCATGGCCGGTAGTCAATTTATCACCCGGTACCCTGAGAGCGCAGGATGCTACCCGGATTGCATAGCTTACTATATCTATTGTTTTGTACTATCATGACGATTTACTATAGATAACTTTATGTAGTGGGTGTCTCTTTCCTTTTACATTGCTGTACAGAAGCCGTTTTTGTGGTTGCCACTGCGTCTTCTGCTGTCTGATACACAGCCTTTTCAGTTTTTACTACTGTTGCCTGAGTCTAATTCTAACCAACCAGCTACATTTGCTTAGTGATTCTTAACCATATCTAGTTATTCTTATCTAGTTTGGCCTGCAGGTCGAAGCAGTTACCAGAGTGTAGCACGTGGAGCCATATATAAGAACTGAGTGTTCTGCAAGGACGGTTTGGACAGTTTGCAAATCCTTCAAACGATGCACACAAACAAATTACTGTGTATAAAGTATTGCCTAAAGATGACAAATATTTGTTTGTGTGCACAGTTTGGACGGTTTGAAAACTGTCCAAACCGTAGGTTGGAACAGACTTTATGTCTCCAGATGCGACCGTTATTGGTGAAAGGTACTACCTCTGCAGCGTCACCACATGGATAACGTAATTTATTTAAAAAAATTAATTAGTCTGTTTGGTATATTTAATAGAATTGAAAACATTAAATGTAATTTAAGCGTTGAAACCAACGGCGATTCTTCTATGCTGCTAAATAATTGCATTTTTTTTATCGCTAAGTTATTGTACTTACTTTTTAATGCTTTTTTAAATCAAACTCAATTTTCTCAAATATAAAAACAAAGCTATATTACGCCTTTGTTTAAATCTACAGCCAACAAGGATAAGACTAATGCATTCAACCTGCCATTCCTAAATTGTTTGATAAAATTGTAACTGGTCAGTTACAAATAAAAATATGATTACTAAGAAAAAGTAAAGCCTCACTATACAGTATTTATTTTAAGATAAAATTCATGGAACCTATCAAATGCATTTCAGTAACATATTTTGGTAACATATCCAAGAAAATAGGAAATATTGCCAGTAAATTTAATCATAAATCACAGCGTTTAAAATTTATTTTTATCAAACATTTTATTCAACGCTACATACTGTACAGATACAATTTTAACATCAAGAGTGTATTAGTTTAGTTGGTTAAGTTGTTCCACATGTAATGCAAAAAAACAATTAAAATTAGATTTAAAAAACATTACTGCATTTTTATTTATTTTGATGTTTAAAGGCCAGATTTTGCTATTTTTGATATTTTACCAATAAGAATAGAACAAAATACAATTTTGCACACAACCGTTTATAGTCGCATTTTGATGCATCTTGACTTTTTTGGTTTTTTATTATAAAATTTTTCACGTTTTTTAGCTAGATTTTGTTTTTTTCTACATTTTATAAATAAAGCTATACACTTTTTAACAGTTTGTGATTGCATTTTGGTTCTTTCTAATCATTATTTGATGTTTCAAAGCCAGATTTTGATGTTTCAAAGCCAGATTTTGATGTTTCAAAGCCAGAATTTACAAATTTTAACATTTTATGAGTAGTATTTATATTTTAAATAGTTTTATAGTATAGAATTTTGGTACATTTAGATACACAATATTTTTAACAGTTTTTGGCTCAATTTTAGTGCTTTCTTACAATATTTCAACTTTATTATCGGATTTTGCTATTTTTGACGTTTTTTAAAAAGAATTTTAAACTTTTTATCAGTTTATGGCCAGATTATGATTTTTTTCAACACTATTTTAACATTTTATGGCCTGATTTTGATATTTTTGACAATTTATAAATTAAATTTACATTTTTAACATTTTCTTACCGGATTTTGGTGCTTTTTAACAATATTCTATTATTTCATAGCCGGATTTTGCTATTTTTGAAATAATATAAAAATGATTATTAATTTTGATAGTTTATGACTAGATTTTCTCTTTCTAATAATATAATATCACATTTTGAAGTTAAAAAAATAATATTAATAATAATGTCCCAAAGCTGGATTTTATTATTTTTGATTTTTGATTAATAAAGTTTTGCTATAGTTTATAACAGTACTAAAGAAAATGATAATAATACTTACTTCAAACACTGCAGTCTTGTAAGGAGGTTTTCTGCACAAAGTAATCGATGGATATTGCATAGTTTCATTCAAACTAAAAGTATAATGTGTAGAAACCGGTGGATGTAAAATTTTCCTCACACATTCCGACAACTAAATAACAAAAAAATACATGCAATCATAAAACAATTCACTATGTTTTTATCACAAGTTTATTCTTACAAATACATTACTAGTTTTGGCTCAACTAAAGTTGTCTACAGATGTAAACTATTAATGTTTCGTATAATACAAAAAACATAGTAAATTGATTTATTATTTCATAAACATGAATTATCATGTAGTAGATGTCACAACAATCAATTATAATTAAAAAGATAGCTTATTTACCTGATAAGATGCAATACAAAGACATAAAATAATTGCAATCAATCTTAAAAAGTATTTAGGTTCTGTGAGACATTTATGCAAGTTGATGAAGCCCATTGCTACGTTGAACTGAAATTTCAAAACTATACTTTATTATAATATACTTTGATGATTAGTTATTGTCCTGAATTGCCTACAATAAATTAGAGATACAGGAAATTGCTTTTATGTTGCAATAACATCACATATGCCGAAATGACATATATTTATTAATTATTGCTGAGATAAAGAAAAATGTGACAAGTACACTTAATGAAAAATATTTATAGAAAAATAATATTTAAGGTATTTGATTTTATTGAGTATAAATAAAAATAATATTTTCGATTATATTTTATATCTTCTTTAGGGCATAATTTTTCTTATTGTTTGCATTTCAACTTAACACGTTACAATCATTTAAAATAAAATTATTTGAGGAGCATTAGAATTCAATTATTCATTGATAGGAATTCCACAATATGTTAATATTGTCAACAATAATAGAAGCCAAACAATAATTACTTATAAATATCCTTGATCTAACACAACATATTGCAGACGAGATTCAGTCATGTTTAGTATGTTCTATCGTCCACAGTAAATGTTTAATTGATGTTAAGTATGTTACATGTGTTTTATATCACATAATGTTTACAATCGCATCGATTAATAAAATATTGGTTTATTTAATGTTATATAGATTAATACTCAAAATTAAGTTTATTGTAGTTTTATATTTGCACACATTTGTTATTATTTAACATTGTAGACATAACAAGATTGTACGATTAATTGTAATTAATATGTATATAGCATTGAATATATAATTATATTATTTTTAGCTTTATATGATTTATCAAGGTTATAATTTTTTTTATTAATATTTACAATTGTGGGTTGCTTATAAATTAATAGAAGTATATCAATTGCTGCTCATATAAATTAATTAACTTTTGCTAAATATAGAACTCAAGCATTCAATTAACAAATTATACCTTAATATTAGAGTGTAAAACAATTATCACTATTCAGTTCAAATTACATCATCAAACGATCGTCTTCTTGAATCTATAAAAAAAAAATTATATTTTTTTTGATAATAGAAAATACAAAGTTTGGAACTGGTTTTTAAAAGTTTGATCTGATGTAGATATTGATTTAGGTGGAAGAGTTATTTGATGAATACATTTTTTAAAGTTAACTAACATATTTTTTTTTATGTTTTATACAATTATTCTTATAACAGTAATTTACTTCTGATATCGAGTTTTTATCAAACCCATGTACTATTGGCATTGCAAAAATGTAGAACAAAACACACCAATTCCTATACTGGGTGATCATTACAAAATGTATCTAAAAAAGGAATCTCTTGCTGATATGACTAAAAAAACATATTTAATCGCAAAAGGGAGGTAATATCTATATTAAATATTTTAAAACATTACACAACTTTATAATTGTAGATATTATGGTATGTAGCAGATGATGAGTTCTTTGTTAATATTAAGAAATCCTAATTTACTAACGCAGATTACAGTTAATGATTTTGATCACTTCACAGATCGAGTTAGTTTTGTGCCTGAAGATTCAGATCCGCTATTGAATAAAAATTTAGTAGAACTCAAAACTTAAATTTTTGTACTTTGATATTTATTCATATAATATGTTCACGGTAATGGAAGGATATGAGATCAACTCTGAGCATTTAATTAATTAATGATTGCGCGCAAAAATACTGCAAACAATGCAACTAAATGAAGAAAAAATTGTTATGAATATGAAAGATTCGTTGACTTGCTATACAAACAATGTCATTGCAACATGCGCTTTTGGCATCAAATGTGATTTATTAGGAGAACCTGAAAATAATTTTTACATGATGGAAAAGAAGCAACTAATTTCAAAAGTTTCTGGAGTATTTTAAAAATTCTTATTTTGTTTTTATTACCTACAACTTCAAAAGTAATTACAAAATTAATTTTATAATAAATTAACAAAAATGATTAAAAGGTACTTAAAATTAAAATGTTTCCAAATTCCGTATCAAATTTCTTCTAAGCTCTAGTTAAAGATACAATAAAAATACGTAAAAAACAACATATAATCTGACCTGATATGATACACCTTTTAATGGAAGATAGAAAAAGATTATTAAAAAATGAAAAAGAAACATTCAATAATGATACTAGTTTTGCTACTGTTAAAGAATCACATATTGGCAAAACCAAGATTGCTAACAAAAAAAAAATTACAGACATGGATGTTACAGCACAAGCTTTAATTTTTTTTTACTGGTTTTGAAACTGTATCAACATTGATGTCTTTTATGGCGTTAGAATTGGCTGTTAATACTGATATACAAAATAAGTTCAAACATGAAATTGAGCAAACTAAAAAAATGTGCAAATAAAAATTGAATTATGATAATTTGATTAAGATGAAATATATAATTTTTATAATTTTAGAATCACTTAGAGAAGCAGCCTGCAGCTATTTTATGAGATAAGATTTGCGTAAAACTATACACTATTAAACCTAAATGTACTGAAAAATTACCATTACATTTAAACATTGGTGATATAATATGGTTACCAATATTTGGTTTACATTACGATCCTGAATTTTATTCAAATCCTGATTGTTTTGATCCGGATCGCTTTAATGGTAGCATAGCAATAAGCAAAATACTTATTTGCCGTTGGTATTGAGTCTAGAAATTGTATTGGGTCTAGGTTTGCTTTGTTGGAAATTAAAATTGTGTTTTATTATATTTTTTAACATTTTGTGATAAGTGTAGTTGAGAAAACGGTTGTGCTTATTAAGGCTGATAAAAACAAGTAATGTTGTCTGTTGAAGGAAGATTTTTTTGGGATTGAAGAAAAGAAAGTTATAGTTTTTGAATTGTTGTTGTTATGTTTATTATATTTATGTTTAATGTTTTTATTAAAGTTTTTGGTTTAAATTTTACAAACAATTTATACAAAAATTATATTATGATGACTACTATACAAAAGCAACGCAGAAAAGTTGCTTACCATAAGAATCAATGTATTTTATTATTAATTGTAGAGTGTGTTTGTCATTATAATATTTACAATCTTAAACAAATTGTATATTTGTGATTTTATGAGCAAACACTAAGTGTCAAAAACTGTAATAACTGCTACAGTAACCGCACGCATGGTGAACTCATGTTTACCCAAGCGCGTTTTAAATTATACTTGTGTTACTAAAAGGTGGTTTTGCTGAAGAAGATCCCGACTATCACAAATTCAAGAATAGATCTATTGCTCGCTGGATAGTTTATCTCAGTGATTGAGATCATGGTTGCTAATGTATGCAGTTTAAAGTAATTGATTTTTAGTCTCAATGTGCTAGAAAACACTCCCAAGTGTTGCACCAGTTATGTTACTTCTGGGGACCACCAGGAATTATGTAAGATAACGATAACAATAACGTGACAGTCGAGTCAACATTTATACTTGTTGCGACTTGTGTATAGCGTGACATTGGACCAATGTACTAAATTGTTGCAAGATTGAGCCTCAGCTCTGGCAAAGCATTTTAAAAAATTGTAGGATTTATTGGTTTCCTAAACCTATATTAATCTAATACATAATTAGTGTCTATGTAACTATAATTTCATTTAATACAGAAGTGTGAGTGGTCTCGATACTAGGCTCCTACTCTATCAATAAGCAAGTTTGGTAGTACATATTATGTAATTAATTTACAAGTACATATTAAAAAGCAGTTGTAAAGTAGTAACACAAGCATAAGCTCTAAAATATTAGCCCTTGCGTGTGTTGATGTAGTGAGACTGACTGCAAAATTCTAGAATGAATTCTTTTTAAACTTAAATTTTAGGTTTTTGCAGAAAGTTTAAGAAGCAACTGTTTACCAGATGGTGTTTTTTTTTTATTCGCGTCCAGTATATCTGCCTCTGTTATGTTTGGTACGGTAAATTTAGCTGTAAAATAGCTTTTGTCTTCAGCAACTCAAATTGCATTCTTTGTTGCAGTTACTTACAAACATAATTCTTCAGTTACTTTGTATTTTACTGCTTTTACGTCGATTAATGTAAAGTTTTTTTTGTTGTCATAAAAGTCTATGACACCAGCCGCTTTTGATTGACCCGGAGTCTTTACAATATTTCTGTTGGTTACTTTTATTTTTGCTGTTTCTTTTTGTGTGAAAAGGTATTGAACAATTGTATCTGCAGCATCACGCAAACAGTTTCTAGTATTGAAAGCTTCTAGTGTTTCCAATTAAGGTAAAGATCTTTGAGTGCAATGCAATTTTATAACCTTTTTGCAAGGTAATGCCAAACCGGTCTTTACTTCAATCATCTGCTCATAAAACCAATTTATATGGATTAAAATGGTTTTTGTTATGTCGAGAAAGTAGTGCAGAAATAATTTGATTCACAGCCGTCTACATTTTGACTTGTAGTTGTACACTTTATAGTGTTTTGTGTTTGCTAGTGGTTGTGGTAAACTCCCACAACTAACTGTTTGGTGAATTAAACTGGTTGTCATAGTCCAGTTTTGGGTATCTAGGGTTGTATATTATCCGCAGCTACGAGCAACCAAGATTATCGTAATACGGTATTTACACGTTTTTGTCATTTGCCGTTAATGTATTGTAACTAAAAGTTTCTCCTTGTTGCGTTCAAGAGCCATAAAGATCTTTTTTTTTTTTAGGGTTTAAGTTGTTTAAAAACTCAATTGTTTTAAATTCTTTAGTTTGACGCCATTTGTTACCTAAAGAAGATTCCGACTGTCACAAGTTCAAGTGTTAGTGTATTGCTTTCTAGAGGATTGATCTTAGTAATAGAGTTGCTACTGTAAGCAGTTTAATCTAATTGATTTTAAAATTTAATGTGTTAGGAGATAGTATTACATAAGATATAATACTTCTGGGAAGCACCAAAGGTCATGAAAGATGATGTGGCAATTCACGTTAATACTTGTTGCAACTTGTTTATGGCATGACTTTAGACCAGTGTGAGTCTTAATACCAAGATGCATTAAACATAGCGGGGATTGTTGTGCCAAAGTTATCCTTCCGTAAAAGATATGCTGGGAGCAGTTGCAGAGATACAGAATTGGTTAGCACGGGCTTTTAGTCTCTAACAACAATGTGATTGCCAGTGTTGCTACAACGGGACTGATTGCAAAAATTTAGAATAAATTCCTTGTATGCACCTTGATAGTGCGTGGTTAGTCAAGCTCGTAGCGGAGTGTGCAGGTGGTATAAATGTCAGCGCGTAACATTTGGTTTTCTTTAATGTGTAGGCATATATGATTTATGTATGTAAGGACAGTGGTTAAACGTGTTTTTGTTTTTTTTACACAAAAAAAATGTAGGAAAATACACACCATATTGCTTAAACTAAGAAGAAAATAACTCCATTCTATGCAATCGTGTCGTTTGTTGTACAGTTACGTTTTAGGCTGGTGTTAATGCCTAAAAAAATAAGAATTAATGTAGAATTTCCTTAAAAATAGCTACAGAAAGTAGTGACCGTTATGGAGATGCAGATGGGTGCAGCGGTTACCTTCTAAGGTACCACTAGGTCTTGGCGAAAGTTGTTGGAGATAATCTTCAGGCTTAAGCGTCTTGTAACGAATGGTCTCGGTTCATAGCAGCAGATACATTTCTCTCATTGTGCTTTTGCAGAGCGTCTCTGTTGACTTTTTCTTCTTTTTGGGGTTGTTGTTGCAGGAACGTGAAGGCACGATGCTTTTATGCTAAGAGTGCGGCCGTGTATGCCCTTAAAAGAAGGTTGTATTTTTCAAGGACTAAGTTGCTCAGCGGAAGAGGCTTTGGGGTTTGGTATAAATTTAGAGTATGAAATTGTAGTATCCAGAAAATATCTACTATGCGGTAGTCGTTTGAAAGTTGCAGTAGTGGCTAGCAAAAGTTCTGAGCTAATGTTAAACCATGAGAAGATACAAATTAATCTTGAGTTGTGCTTGGTTTTTGGCTTTCTTTTCTACCTAGGAATTACCACAAAGAGTGGAATAACAAACCGACAAAAACTAAGTACTCAAATCCTAGTTCTTATACACTCCTAAAGCATTTCTGCACGGCTACTGTTCTATAATTAACATTACACTTTTAAGAAAATACGTATAAACAATCCACACTTTGTGTAAACGTATGACGCAAAACAAAATGTTTAACAATAATATTATGCAAATGTGGATCTACGTGAGCCACGGCGCCCCTTGACATATTGCGCCCCGAAGCGGCGCTTACCTTGCTTACCGCCTAACGCCGTCCTTGATTGCAAATATAGTAATAATAAAACAAAAACAAGACAACAAACTGCAACCCAAGAAAATATCGACTTTGTAGCTGAAAGTGTTGATAAAACCTTAGTTTGCAGAAAGTTGCACTGATGTCTTACAAAACTCAGCTTGTTCAAGAACTTAATCCAAAAGACCATTATTTGCGTCGTATGTATGGTGAATGAGATTAAAATCAATTGCAAGTTTGAATTGTTGTTTGTTTGTATTTAAAACTATTTTAAAAATTAATAACAAAGATATATTGCTTTAAAGCGTAAGAAATAATTAAGAATTAATTAAGTTAATTGGAAAATTGTCTTTGAATCAAATACATTTTTCAACACAATGTTTATATTTTTTTCTATTTAATCTTAAGTCCAATTGACTAATATTTAAACGAATTATAAAAATTAATAACAAAAATATGACGCTTTAAAGCTTAAGAAGTATTTAAAAAATAATTAAATTATTGAATCATAATAATATTAATAAAAACTTTATATAACATAGTACACACTAGCTACGACGGTATTAAAATGTTAAACCTCATATCTTTCCATATACCACAAATTGCATTAAAAAATTCCCTCACCTTTTCTTCGGGCACTAATATATAATAATATAATAGAATGTTTGAATTCGTAACCATTATCAAGTCTAAATTTGTAATCATTGTTATGTTTTTATGTAATTTTATGTATCTTTTATATATTTTTATGTATTTTAAAGTTATTCCTTTTTTAAGTTACTTATAAGTAATTATTAGGTATATGTAAAATAATTGTAAATTAATACTGAATTTTCCACGTAATTGGATATTTCTGTTAGGAAATACTTATTACTACTTTCTCGATATTTTACAAGGAGCTCAATAATTTTAGCTACGCCACTGGAACCAAACAACTGCCAATTGCAAAAGTAAGATAGTTTGAAAAAGTATAAAAATAAAATTAACTACTGATATGTTACACATGTCAAACAATAAAACGCTTCCTCAATAAGTTGATCATTGATTTGTGAAACTGACAGTTAACAGATAATATAACAAAATGATCGAAAATCAAGTTAACAATTTTAAACGTCACACAGTGATACATTTTCTTAAAAACTTCACAATATATTTGTCAAAATAATATTGATTGTTAATACAATAGAACTGCGAAAAACAAAGTTAACTATTTATGTTACGCATTTTACGTCAGGCAATTATCAATCAATAGTCACATCTTCGCCACAGTGTATGTGTTGTGTTATTAATTTTAACTTGTCCAGTTTTGTATGGAATTTAGTGCTTTTAATTTTAAAGATCTTGGCAATCCAGCTGGTAATTATATTAATAATCAATTATCTTTACAATTTTAACAGTTTTACTGGTTTAATTATTATTGTTATTATAAATCATTTTAACCCATAATTATAGTCTTCCGCTTATTGTTTCGTCGCGCTTCCCGTGGCTGTATTTTTAACTATTTATACCAGTGGCGTAACTTTTGTTTTTATAACGTGTGATTTTAGTATTAATTTGTGTAATATTTTGTAACTTTACCGTGGTCTACCGGTATTTGTTTTTAGTTAGTCACCAGTGTAGTAATAATAATAATAATAATAATATTTATTTTCCAAAAGAAAATACATTCAATAACAAGGAAACATCTAATTTAGTATAAATATTAATACAAGTATTATAAATAATTAACTAACATAGAGTAAGTATAAAAATAGAGTGATGATTGACAAAATAGAATAATAAAAATAGAACAATAAAAAAACGCGCCAAAATTTATAACTAACTAATTAGTTTTAAGACTGAATTTTTAAACGTTTGAAGTGATGAAAATATATCAACACTATATTGAAAATACTATGATAAGACCTAAACACTCTATACATCAGTAGATTCTGAAGTCTTTAATAAGTACAGTATTATACTTAAAATATATTATTTTATATAAGTTAATTAATATAACTATAGTATGCTCGCTCTGTATTGATCTCATACTAAACTCTGTAAGTGGTAGGTTATAAGAGTAATGTCTCTCAGGATATAAACCATGTTTCATAAAATACTTTAAAAGCGTTTTTGCATTGATTCAAGCATATTGATGTATTTGACATAGTTTGGTGCCCAAATTGCAGAACAATATTTCAGTTTACTGATGATATATGAATTGTACAATAAAATTATTGTCGATATGGACTTAAAGACTTAAAACATTTGGACATTCTAATTATAACACACTGAGCACACACATTTGAAACATGACTATTGAAACTTAACCTAGAATCAAATAATACACCAAGATTACGAAGAATTAAGTTGACAACTCTTTGTCAAATTGTCAGTTGACATAACATAATGCAAAATTGTTGAGAACTTAGCAAGTTTGAAATTTATCAGTTTATATCTTATAAAGTTTACATAACTAAACAGTTGACAGTTGTTTTGTCAAATTGATAGTTTATATGACAGATGGCTTATGTGACAAATGTATATATTACACAGTTCAATTAATTAAAACTATTGATTATCATTAAGCACTCTGGGCAGAAGTTTTGCCAAGCAAGAGTTTTTGGAGCAACAATTGCTGAAAAGATATGACACGCAAAGAAGGAAAACAAATCAACTTGTAATTGACCCGAGCCACTTCTCCGTTACAAAAGGTCTTTTTCTAAGCTAAAACTACGCATTCAAGGTTTATTGAAACATATCAATCCCACGCAAATATTCCAGACAATTTACACATGAACAAAAAATGTTACTCATCAAGCGAATAACATAATTCATTTATTCCAAGCACTCGCTTAAGTGCAAAAAATAATCAAATAATATAATACAAATACGCAAAAGTTTCGATTAATATAATTTTAAATGATTTAATTGAATGTAATTTAGTTTGAATAAATAAATTGTTAACAAAATCATTTTTACATTGTCATACTATTTATAAAAACAAGAATAAATTAACATTCCACAATACTGTCAGTAATTTTGCATGATAATGTTAGCAATAAAAAACTCTAACGATAATTAAATGTAAACGACCTTGCAATGGAGCACATCACAGACGGAGATTCAGTAATGTTTAGGTTGTCCTAACGTCCACATCAAATGAGTTAATTTATATTGGGTATGTAAGCATATTTTTTTTATACGTATTATTTACAAGTACTTAGATTAATAAAACAGTTGTTTATATAATGTTACATAGATTAATATTCAAAATAAAATCAGTTTGCAAGTTTCTTAAGTTGTTTGTTTACAATTAATTATAAATAGTTATAATTTATCTAAAAAGTGGTTTTGCATAATTGTTATATCATTATATATTTGTTTAATTTGTTTTGTAATGATATTTACTTTTTAATATAATATAAATGATTTTGCTATCTATTAGTCTAGTAAAGTAAACTAGTAGCATACAAAATAATAGTTAGAACATAGTAATTTAAATTTTATTTGAAAATGAATACAATTATATTAATTACATCAGAAAATAATAACTATGTAATTGTTTATATTACTTCCCAACTTTATATAAATTATCAAGGTTACCCCAATTTAAAAATCTAATTGTGGGTTATTTCTTAATTAATATAACTACACCAATTGTGGAATTTTTGTAAATTAACCTAAATTGAATTAACCTTTATTTAAGTATGAAATGCTGGATATTGAGTTTGATATCATTTAAGACGTCAAACTATTTCACAAGTTTGTCATAAAAACAACAAAGACAGTCAACTGATCTGTCATATGAACTGTCAATTGTCAACATCTGCCTACTGTTTCACAAACTTTTATGAGCCGTTTGACATATGAACTGTAAACTTTGATCTTGACAGTTTTGTCATATAAATTATGAAATGTTAATTCCACAACACATCTGTCAACTATTTTACAAGTCTGACTTATAAACATCAACTAATGATATGTTAACTGATAATTTGACAACAAATAACTGTTTTATAAGTTCATTTGACAAAAATATTTAAACTGTCACATAACACTCAACAATTTTATTGTATAAATTATTAATGCAACTGTTTTTCAAATATATTATATAAATTATTAATTGTTAATTTCACATCTGTCAATTGTTTCACTAATTTGTCGTATGAGCTATTTGACATATGAACTGCAAACTTAAAAATTGACAAATTTGTCAGTTTGAGAATGCAATTGTCAACTATTTCATAAACTTAACGTGTAAACTATGTAGTTTTTTAATTAATTATAATTTCAATTGTTAATTTGACTAAGAACTGTCAACATAACTATTTTACAAACTTATCATATGAGTCGTATGCCATATGAACTATTAACATTAAGATAAAATGTCAACTTTGATCTTGACAAATCTGTTATTTAAACTGCCAACTGTTAATTTTAAATTTGTCGTATGACTAAGCGTTTATTATTTGATTTACAATACAGTTATATAAGTTATTAACATTTTTGTCAATAAGTTTTTAATATACAGGGTGTTTCCTAACTGGAGGCGAGAAATGAAACTTTAGGTACATTTTTCATTTAAAACAGAAAATCTAAATAACTTTTTTGTCTATCTCGCTTTGTTTTCGAGATAACAGAAAAATTTCTTTATTAAAGTTTAAAAACTTTTGTCAAAAGACTGTATTGAGCTGTTTTTTGGTTGCTTGTGCTTGTCCCAAAAGGCACAATATTGCATATTATATGACTTGCACTCAATCAGCAGATGAAGTAAAACTTCTTTACCCGCCAGACATCCGCAACATATGGGCTTAGATATTTATTCTATGCATGTGTTTGTTTAGGCATAGTATTCAGATATAATCTTTTGCAGTTTTTTTTTTCTGTTTATCTGCATTATTATAGTTTGGATAATGTATGATGGTTATGTAAAGAATAGTCTTGTGTCCTTTAGTTTTGCTTTGTTACGTAATAAACTTGACACGTAACACATGGATTATTTGTTTACCGGTTTTGTATGAAATTCCATAACCAGGTTTAGGTCTAATGAATAATTTGAGGTTCTCTTTTGGCAAACTGATCTGCTTTATGTTACTTTCTATACCCTAATACTTTCTATACCCTAATGCTAATAGTTTTTTACCGACACTGAGTAATATCTTTCTTTTGTCAGCAAGGATTTAATATTTGCAAAGCGATCTTTGTTCAGTGCTTTTTGAAAGCAAAAAGGTTTGTTCTAAACGCCCTTACAGTATTTTCTCCAAAAGTTTCTTTTAATTCTTTTTTTTAATTATTTTAGTCTAAGGCTCAGTCACCGTTTTTTTTGGCCTTGTTAAACAGTTTTTTGGTGCTTGCGCTTTTGCTTGGTCAAGTTTTCTGTTTTACCGTGTGATTTTGTTGGTGGTATGTTTGACAGTTGTTAGGAAGTTCCTTCATTGCTGTTTTTATGAAGTTAACAAACGTGTCTGCTTGTCTCCAGCTTGTGACTTGTTTTTACTGCTTTTGGAGGTCTTTGTTCCTGTATTTCTATAAGAACGGTTTTTTTAGATTCAATGTTGAATTGGATGTATGTACGGTCAGACACGTGTCACTATTTAATTACTTTACTTGTTTTATTGTTTATATTGCTAATTTTTTAACTTTACTCCGCGTTGCGTTTCTTAACTTGGGCGAGTTATCTCTATTCTGAAATATAAATGAAAAGTTTTTTATTTCTTGGTTTGTTGTTGGCATCGCATAGTGCCGATTAGTTTTTGTTTTTTTTGGAGTGTCGGAAGACCCTGCTTGTCGATAGAAAAGTATTTGGATCCGAGAATAGTTTTCTTACTGCTTCCATTTGCTGCTCTGCAATAATCTACACAATTTTTGACATTTTTATTTATTATTGTTTTTTTTTTGTTGTTGTTTGGCAAATGTTATTGCTATTTCAACAAGACGAGCTTTTTTTAGTTTATTGCTATTTCTTAGAATGGGATAGTGCCTTTTGGTGAAACTCAGGTGCAGTTTGCCTCTTAGAGTTTTTACCTTTTCTTAGACGTCCTTATCTATAAATATGGCGTGTTAAGTACCTTTAAAGTTTGGTTTTAAGTTTACCATTTGCCAGATTTTTGAAGAAATTCTAGATATGGCAGATCTTTTGAATGATTTAAAGTTTGTTGCCTTTAAGAAGGCTTGTATCAGCAAATGCGCTACGTAGCCACCCTTTGATTGGCTCTGCACATAGAATTTTTAGAAATTCTTCTTTATGAGTAAATTTCAGTTGTGTTTTCAGCTGATGCATTGTTGTGTGTTTGCCTTGTCCACCTTTGTGTTTGAAGGGTTTTTTTGGTCCTGCCGTTAAGGTTTCATACTGGCAGGCTTTTAGTGAAGAGATAAAATGATATATTTTATGGTTTCCTAGCTTATTAATATTTAGCCTAAAGAGTTTGACCAAGAGAGGTCAACAATTCACAGAAAAATAAAGTGAACAACTTTTCAAAAAAAGAAAACTTGATGTATAGCAAACCGGAAGAAGGAGATGAAAGCTGGATTTAAGGACCGAACGTCTGAATCTAAAGGAAACCTAGCAACTGGAAAAACAAAAAAATCAAAACATGCCAACACGGCTGATGCGCTTAAATAAATAACAGCCACTTTGAAAAAGATGTCAACGATAAACAAAAAGATAAGGTCGGATTGGTTGAAAACTCTAGCAACCATGTGGTTGAATAGATCGACGGTGCAACTCTTTCACATAGAAGTAAAAAATGACAAAAGACTGGCAGAAGTTCTTATCAATTTAAAAGCCAGAGAACTATTTACAAAACTAAAATTAGATCAATGTCAGGAGACTACAAAATACATTTATCACAGCATGTCAGGGTTGAAATTGGTTTGTTGTTTGTTACTGGTGGTTTGCATCCCTATCTGGTAATCTTCAGATGGTTGTAGTAATGTCAGTTGGTCATAGCCAGCATTGGTTTTTATTAACATTCCATGCTCTTTCAGTCTGTAGGCCAGGTCTGATTCTACAGGGTTTCTTGGGACATCTTTTGACGACGTCGGCTAATGAGTTTGCACTCTCCTGAGCTCGCCGGAGGTCTGCCAAGGTTTCGTTGGTTAGTAAATGTATTTTGACATGCTGGGGGTTGTGTGCTCGGTCCAGCCGTTGGTATAGACAATGTATAGTGTCTGGTTTTGCTGGTTTGGGTCCTCGGGTGGTAGCAGTGGCGATGAGATTGTTGCTTAAGTGCCGACTCAGAGCATTGAGCAGAAGATTTACGGCGCGCCAAGGGTATGTTTTACGATCAAGTTATTTTATTGTAGAATGAGGTACCACCTGATAAAGTTGGACTTGGCATCTGTTAGTTTATTAGTCAGACCAAAGCTTTATTGTCGCTTCCTAGTATAAATGGCTTGTTCACTGGGTAAGCCCGAATTTATCTATTGTCACATGATGGGCATGCATTCCAGTTTATTGGAGTGTTTTCTTGTTTTGCAGGGCGTTTGCGCTGTTATAGGACAATACGCGTCGGTGTAAACTCGGATACAAGACGGCCTCAACTCTCTTCAATGTTGGACTTGTCTGTCTGGAGTACGAACGGCACTCTGGGTTTTGGTCGAGCGAAGGATTTGTTTAGTGATGTTTTAATGGTTTAAAAGGCGTCAGCTTTGGGTTTGCACTATTCAAACGGTTGTTTATTTCTTTGTAGTGCAATTAACGAGGCCGCTATTCTGGAGTAATCTGGAACGTACTTTTGAAGCCAAGTGCATAGATCCAAGAAACTTCTCAGTTAATTCTTGTTTCATGGATTGTCTTGGTTTTTGATGAGCTTTAGGTGGTACGGCAAGGGTTACTTACCGTCAGCGCTGATTCTGTGCTGTCGATGCGTTTTCAGCCGGAATGGCATTACTCGGAATTGGTATGTACCTTTGTCTGAGGCAGCAAAGCCGGTAAGGTGTTTGTATTTGTTAATACCTTGTCCTTGATCAATTTTGCTGAACACTTTGGCTGCTCCAAAGTTTTTTAGTTTTTTTTTCATTTTGGGGGGATGGAGGCAATTTTTTTTTAGTCTCATTGTTGAAAGCTCTGTATTCCACGCAGAAACGCGGGGGCCGTTTTTCCTTTACAATGACAACAGGAGCACAGTGACAACTTGAGTTCTTCTACTTGCTCAAAGATTGGAGCTTTTTTGTGGGAATTGTATGTGTAACGGGCGGTTTGTATTGATGTAGTGTTTGTCAGCTCGATTTGGTGTCGGTGTGGTTGTGGGTGCCACGTTCTGTTGGACAGTTGCGAACCAACTGCTTGAATCTTGTAGTGTCTAGAAACAAGTGTTTGGGCAGCTGCACCGGTTTATGCTTCTAAGCTTGCTTTTGGTTTATTCAGCCACGGGATGCTCATAATCACTTCTTTCTCTAGCTTTGGGGCGACTAGTAGGGTGCAACAAAGATTGTTTGTGATCTTGAGTTTCCCAACTTTAGGCGGGTGAATTTGTAACCAGCCCCCGAGTCAATCAAAGCTTTCATAATTGTTCGGTCCACTGTGATGGATATTTTAGGTAGGTATCTTTTACCGTGGTTTGGTGGTGTGGTGCATGTTTACGCTATCTTGATTTCTTCTGTTTGTTTTGGGTTGGTATGGATTTCCGCTTCTTTCCATAGCAACCCTTTATTTGTTTTCCGGAGTTGTGCGGGTTCTAGTTGTACTTGGTTTTGAACTGAAGTCTAGAATTACGTCGAAAGGCGATTTTGATTTCGACCTTATTGTTATTATATCCAGAGATTATTGGATTTTTGTTTCAACCAACGTTGCTAATACATTAGCCAAGATAGCGATGAGTTGCGGAAAGCAATTGGCTGGTTTTTGGGGGTTGTGCTGTTGGGTCGTAAGTGTAGTCATTAACCTGGCTATTATCGTCTATTGGTGTGCTCATACAAAGATGTTAGTTCCTAATTGTATTTCTTATCAAATGAAAGGGTTTTGCTTTTTAGGACCGTGGTAAGCTGTGTATGAAGTTTGTTGTTGGGTAAAACGTTTCTTCAGTTTGACAACAAAACGGTGCGGGTCCTTAAACAGTTTACTGCCAAAGCTCAGTTTGGTACAAGCTGTTATTTGGGTGTTGGCGAGTTCGTTTATATATTGTGTTGTTGCCTATTGAGAGGCAGCGTTGGCCCTTTGACCGTATTAGTGATGACATGCGGAGTTGGTGTTTTGCCATTACCGTTTGTTTTCTTTCATTCTTCAGGTTTCTGGTGGTTGGATTATATTTGGCTTTAATCTGGATTTTGTATTTTTGGGGTGTGTTTGGGGTCTTAAAGGCACTATTTATTTATTTGTTACCAGTTCCTTGCCCGCATAGTGATACGTACAGACCATTTGCAGTCTTTCTTCCACTTAATTCCTTATTTCTTTAAATTTGCATTTATCCTTGGTTGTTTTTAATAGAAATCCTTTACTTAACGTTTTCTTATAATTAACATCAAATTTTGACATTTTTCTACAAACGTCGTACCTGTTACAAGTTTTTTTGCAGCTTTGTAGGTTTTCTTCTATTCAGTTTCTCAGGAGGTCATATTGTTCTGTTTATATTTTATTTTGTTTTTATATTTTATTATATTTCAATACTTTTTAAGTTTTGTTGATTTTCTTTTTAATTATTCTAATAAACTATTAAATGAGATCAATTTCAGTTGAATATAATTAACAAATATTATTCTTTTATAGAATTCCAAAATGTTTTGGACAATTCTTCTTGTATTGGTAATAATTTACCTAAGTTATCGAGTATTTATCAAACCTATGTACTATTGGCATAGCAGTAATGTAGATCAATGCATAACAGCGCCTTTATTTGGTGATCAATGGAAAATGTTCTTTAAAATAGAAAGTTTTGCTGATATGGTCAGAAGAACATACACTATCGGAAAGGGCAGGTAATAAATTCTTCTAATATTTTAAAATATTGCACAATTTATTATTACAGATACTTCGGTACGTACCAAATGATGACACCAACCTTGATGCTGAGAGATCCTGAATTAATAACACAAATTACAATTAAAGATTTTGATCACTTCACAGATCGTTATGTTTTTATACCTACAAATTCGGAACCTTTATTGAATAAAATGTTATTTACACTAAAAGGTTAATTTAAACACCTACTGAATGTTTATTTATTTATTTAAATTATGTTTATAGGTGATGAATGGAGAGATATGAGATCAATTTTAAGTCCTGCATTTACTGGCAGCAAAATGCGTGCTATGTTCACATTAATGAACGACTGCTCTCAACAATACTGCAAACATTACTTGGAACTGAAAGAAGATAAAATTGTTATGGAAATAAAAGATTCGCTTACACGATTTACAAACGATGTTATTGCAACATGCGCCTTTGGTATTACTTGCAATTCATTAAAAGAACCCGAAAATGAATTTTATATGATGGCCAAAGAAGCAACCAATTTTAAAAGTGCCTGGAAGATTTTAAAGTTCTTCATTATGTTCTTATCACCTACAATTTCAAAAGTAATAATCAAAATTTAATTTAACTTATATTAACAAGATTTTTTTAAGATTCTTAAAATTACGGTGTTTGATGAATCCGTATTAAATTTCTTTAAAAGTGTAATTAAAGATACTATACAAACACGAGAAGAGCAAAATATAATTAGACCTGATATGATTAACCTTTTATTGGAAGCCAAAAAAGGACGCTTGAAACATGATGAAGAGACATTTAATAAAGACACCGGTTTTGCTACAGTTGAAGAATCATACATTGGCAAAACCACTAATACGAATAAAAATGAAATTACAGATTTGGATATTACAGCACAAGCTTTTATATTTTTTGTGGCGGGTTTTGACTCGGTTGCAACTTTAATGTCTTTTATGGCATTTGAATTGGCTGTGAATCCTGATGTACAAGAAAAATTAAAAAATGAAATTAAAGAAACTAGAGAAGCATGCAAAGGAAAATTAGATTATGATCATTTAAATAAAATGAAATATATGGATATGGTTATATCAGGTAATTTTATTCTATATTGAATAAATTTATATTAATTTTGATTATTTTAGAATCATTGAGAAAGTGGCCTGTAGCAGTTGCATCAGATAGAATTTGTGTAAAACCATACACAATTGAACCGAAATGTGATGGAGAATCGCCAGTACATATAAAAATTGGTGATATAGTATGGTTACCAATGTTTGGTTTACATTATGATCCTGAAATTTATCCAAATCCTGATAGTTTTAACCCAGATCGCTTTAATGATGATAATAAATATAACATCAAGCAAAATACTTATATACCATTTGGAATTGGGCCTAGAAATTGCATTGGATCTAGATTTGCTTTAATGGAAATTAAAACGGTGTTTTATTATATACTTCAACATTTTGATATTACTGTAGTTGAAAAATCAGTTGTGCCTATTAGGGCTGATAGAAAACAATTTGGTTTATTTGCTGAAGGTGGATTCTGGTTGGGATTAAACAAAAACGAATTATAATTTTGATTTTTATATAATTATTTTAGAGGAATATTATAAATGTTTTTATGCTAAAAAATATATTTATCTACGACTATTTGTGCCTTGTTTTTATTTATTTTTTGTTTAGAGAATGGACGTACTTATATTAAATGTAATTATTGTTACATAGACACTAATCGTTGGCTTGTGCATTGGGATTTTAGCTCTTGGTTTGCACAATAACTGCAAGTTGTTAAGCTTACACTGGCCAGTTAGACATTGAGGTTGTATGGAGGGCATATTACATTAGTAAGGAGCAGTTATAAACAAATTGGTATTAGAGTATACCTTGGGGATGTGTTAATTAGGTGATTGGTAACATAGTACACTATTTATTGGTATAAATATAGGGATGCAGGCATTACTTTTAGTTAGTCATATGCTACAGAGAAATTATATATTTGTTAATTGCACAGAAATATTAATAAATAATAACATAAGTGCAAGTTTAAGTTATAGAAAAATACAGAGATGGACCGGATCGGCACAAATGGAGCTCACTGAAGCAAGAACAACTGGAATGGGAGTCCTATGCAAAACAAAGCAAAGAGGATCAGTAAAGTTTACACACTAAAGTGATGCGGCCGAAATTGATTAGTGTTGAGTTAATTAAAATACGACGTTCAAGCACGGTGTGGTGGTTGGGAGGTATAGCGTGCGTTGCGTTAGTTATATAAAAAAAAAATTATGTAATATATCAGAAATGAGATCTAAACAAAAAAAACGTTCAGATCTGATTGAGAATTATCTAAACTATGGCATTAAAATCATCCAAATAAATGGAAGAATGTGTACAAAAGTATTGTCGATTATATTACTGTAAATGTGTTCATTAGTTTGGAACGTGGTAGTGGATTTCAATAATTACGACCGGGACCTTGATTACACTTATCTGGATCTGTGCAAGTAGATGTGGACTCAATTAAATAATTGCTTCTATAACAATCTGAATTAAACTTATTGGATATAAATGGATTAATAGATTGCTTCTAAAGTATTGTAGATTGTGTATGAAATAAATTTATGGATCAATCTGTAACAAGATGATGATTGATCTGACTAAAATTAGTTGATGGACTCCAATGAATAGATTGCCTAGGAGTTAAATATAAATATTATAAATTTAAAAGAAACGTGAAGCATAAAAAACAAATAACATAAAAGCAGCAAAGACTCTAAAGTTAAAATATCTAAGCAGTGGTGTTATAGATGTGATGATTGTGTTTGTGCAAATTGGCAAAGATACGGGGCCAATTTCTTAACAATTTTACCATTTTTATAGACTATTTTTGGTATTTTTTTGCAATAAGTAGGATTTTTGTGCAACTTTTGATGATGCAAAATTCTGGCAAATAAGTTTTCTACACATTTTTGGCAAATTTATATAAAGCAATTTTAATAAATTTTGTGCAATTTTTGATTATTTTCTTGCGGATTATTCACACATTTTACATATTACACTGAATGTGAAAAACGCCTTTAATAGTGCCTCGTGGCAAATTATCCTCGAAAATCTAAGGGAAAGAGGAATAGAAGATAGCTTGATAAATGTACTAGCATTCTACCTATCCAAGAGGAAGATAATCGTAGAAGCTGAAGACAAGACCAAGACCATCAAATCAATAGCGGTGTTCCGCAGGGATCAGTACTTGGTCCAACCCTGTGGAACATCCTATGCGACAATATACTTAGAATGGAACAGCCAAAAGGAGTAACGCTAATTGGATTTGCCGATGACGTGGCTCTGACCACAGATCATACAATAGAAGATAAGTTAATTTCCTATAAATATTTCGCCACAAGTTTTAGTGCCTCTTAGCTCATGAAAAGAAACATTAAGTTTGTAAAAAGGACACCTAGCGGCACTGAGTTACGTTTGCGTCAATAAAAGGCGCTATTTTTAAAACTTGCCATTTTTCCTCTTTATTTTCGGGCTGGGAACTGACAACGGCAGAGTTAAAAATGGCAAATCCACACAGAATTTACAAATAAATAAAAATTCTATTAAAATAAATAATAATTCTTTAAAATTAACAAAATATACATTCTGTAAAAATAAATAATAATAAATATTATAGTCCTATAACTCAGTTGTAGAACTATAATATATAACTATAATATATATTATTACAAAATCACACTTTTTGTCTAAATAAACAGCTGTTCGTCCAAGACGAAAATAAAATAAAACCATTACTCGAGCTACTGCTTGGCTCCTGGGTCAGTGCAGTTCTTGAATTATACGTGTGGCCATATCTGCTATACCTATTGATACCCCCAGGCTCTGACTGTGGTTGCAGAAAATGAAGCAATATTAATAAACAATGCAGACATAGCACTCCTCCGGATAGCAAATTGGCTAGAAGGAAGACGACTACAGCTTGCACCCAAGAAATCGGAAGCCGTACTTTTGACCACCAAGCGTAAAATAACATCCTAGGCTCCTTTATCAAACCCAGTGCTGCCATCAAATACCTTAGTATTTGGCTGGATACTAAGCTTACTTTTAAGAAGCATGTCAAGCAAATCACCGAAAAAGTCGCAAAAACAATAAAAGCCCTAACCAGCCTAATGCCCAATGTGGGTGGAACCAGAGCGTCAAAGAGGCAAACAATGGCGGCAAACGTGATCCACTCGCAGATTCTCTACGCGGCACCAGCTTGGACATCGGCAACTGGAAACAGAAGAGCCATGAGGAAGCTGTCAGGACTTCAAAGGCTAATGTTGATCAGGATATGTAGCGCATACAAAACCATTTCGACAGAGGCAGTAGGTGTAATCGCGGGCATCCCGCCAATAAGAGTCGAAAAGTACAACAACTCCTCAACAAGAGTAGGCATAAGCTCTAGCTAGCAGGAAATCTGGGATAGCGGGACCAATGGTAGATAGACATACAGCTTGATACCGAATATCCAAAAATGGGTGGGCCGCCCTTACGGAGAAGTAGATTATTTGCTTACGCAGGCCCTCTCCGGGCATGGTTGCTTTAGGAAATACCTCTATGATAAACACAGAGCAGCGACTAAAAAGTGTACTTACTGTGACTTACATACCTTGTTTACCTGACGTTAGAAGTGGCTACACTGCTCAAACCGAAGATGCCTTTAGCGAGGAAAATATGATGTTTAGTCCGTAGGCGAAGCTGTAGAATGGCAATCGAATCGGGTCGCATTTTATAGATTAGATTTTCTTTTGAAGATTCACCCCTCCGACGTACAAAAAAAAATAGGTATTATTCAACTATTCAACTAAGAAAGAAACAATATTTGGAAACCTTCACGTAGAGGTAATGAAAGTCTAAAAATGGGGTTACGTGACAACGCATCAGCAATAATGTTATCTGAACCACAAATGTATTGTATTTTGAAATTAAAATCTTGCAACGATTACGCTCATTTAGAAACCCGTGGACTAAGTAACCGGCATAATTGGAAGTATATTAGCGCTTTATAATCTGTTTTGATGATAAACTTTTTTCCTATTAGATAAACACGCCACTTCAGTAATGCAAATACCACAGCTGGTGCTTCTTTTTCAGTAGCACCATTTTTGCAATCCATGAGTACCCGACTGGAGTAAGCTACAACTTGACGTGTCCCATTTACACGTTGATATAACTGGACACCAATGCCCTTGTCGTTTCTTCTTTTTTCTGGTGCATCTTTATTACTGAAGGTTTCCGACCACTTCACTAAAATTCTTCCTGTTGGCATGCCGGTCCAGTTTTGCGCATATTGCGTAACCAGGAAAGTACTCAAGGGACGCCGTGACTCGGAGCCATTGTTGATTTTTCCTGTCATAATGAAGTGGTTTTCTTGGGAAGTTGGAACCCAGATAGTTTTCCCTTGCTTTTCTGGGTTTGTAGTAGTCTTCGCTGACTGAGGACTGTAGACGCTAAGTCATTTCACTTCTAAAAACATCCACTTTTTTTGTCATAGTTCAAAACCGGATTTACTAAGTCTTTTAAATACTTTGCCGAGGTGCTCGAGGTGTTGTTTGAATGATTCAGATGTAATTAAGATGTCGTCAACATATACGGTTACAAAACTGGCAAACTGCCCTCAACATTTTGTCTATACATTGCGTGAATAAAGCGACTGCTGTACTAAGCCCATCTTGAGTCATTTATAAACTCCGTATAACATTTAGCCTTCCTCTAAAAGTATTGGCAGAATATAAAGAGGTAAGATCAATAGTAGACATAAAACGCAAATTTTTTATTGTTTTCATAAACTCATTTATAGGGCTGGGCAACTCATGGTTTTTTTCTATCACGCTACTTAGGCGACGTGCATCTAAGCATACTCTCACACTACCGTCTTGTTTTACTGCGGTGACTAATGGAGAAATATATGGGGTTGCATCACGTTCGATTACCACCCAAGATTTCATTCTATTAATTTCTTTTTGAACTGCGGTTCTATAAACAAATGAGATAGATATTAGTCAACAATAAAATGGTATGGGACTTATCGGTTTAATTTGATGTCGATAACAATTAGTTCGTCCCGGAATGTCTGAAACCACTTCCCGATTTTTGTTTATTAATACAGACAAAAATAGTTCGTTTTGTAAAACCGTGTTATGTACAATTTAATGATACATATATTATTCTTTTTCAAACGATTTTTATTAGATTTCTTAAGTGTAACGTTGTTGACGAGTTGGTTGATTCCACATTTTTATTTGTCATTTTTTAAGAGGTTCTTTTTTGCATTGGTAATATATAAATCACTTAAGTATCAGGCTCTTACGGAAAATTAGGACGTTATTGTTGAGTTTATTAATAATAGACCGTATTTTAATGATATTTATTGTAACACTTTATTATACAATACAAGATACAGATATTGTTAAACATGAGGTTATTGGTTTGTTTACGACTTCGACTTACTCGCGTCACGTCTCTTAGTAAAACTAAACAACATAATACCCTGCTACCCGTATGAGCGTCCTCTGTCGAACATCTCTAAAACAGATTCGAACATCTCTAAAACAGATACAGATGGCGCTACAGTTATCATTGGAACTTAAACTAAACTAATATTTCAACACTTCCCCTCAATGATTATTTTAGTGCCTCATTAACAAAAAAAACAACTTAAACAAATGTTTCTTATTATATGCTTGCAGACATTTCAGCCGAACAATAAGTCTCTCAATTTCTCAAATATATTTTTTGCAACACACTTGGTTAATATATCTGCGATTTGCTCATGTGAGGGAATATAGGTCACTTCAACTTTTCCTGATTCCACCATCTCTCTTATGTAATGGTACTTTATGTCTATATGTTTAAGCCGCTTATGGCATTCTGGATTCTTTGAGACCTTTATGGCTCCTTGATTGTCTTCGTACAATCTCACAGTATCGTTCATTTCGACAAAGTCATTTAACAGTTTTACTAACCAGCAGGCTTCGCTGCATGCGAGGCTCAACGACACATATTCTGATTCAGTTGTCGATAAAGCGACACACTGTTGCTTTCTTGAAATCCACGACACTGTACAGTTAAACAATTTGAACACATAGCCGGATGTCGAGTGTCTGTTTACTTTGTCGCCTGCCCAATCAGCGTCTGCATATCCAACCAGAGTTGGATTCTCTCCGTCACAATTATAGATTAATTTAATGTCTATAGTACCCTTTATATATCTGAGCACTCTTTTCAAACACGTTTTCAAATCGTTGCTTGCACAAGTCTGGTATCTGCTTAATTTACTTAAAACAGCACAAATATCGGGTCTGGTACCCATTGCAGCATACATTAAACTGCCTATTATTCCTCTACATTCTCTTTCAATATCTTTACTTTCCGACTCCTTTCTTTGAAGCGTTTGAAAATCCTCGTTTTGATCAGCTGGCATTTTTGCTGCCTTACAATTTGACATATCATATTTAGTTAAAACATTTTCCAGATATTCCTTTTGACACAAAGTAGTAATTCCTCTTTCAACATTGTGATTTACTTTTATGCCCAAATATTTATTTATTTCTCCCATATCTTTCATTTCGAAACTTGACTTGAGAATATTTTTTATCTCTTCAACTTCAGTGTCATCGTCTCCAAAGATCAGTAAGTCGTCTACATAAAGCAAAATGAAGACTTTTGAGTTCTTCGTTCTTTTTATAAATAAACAATAATCATTCTTAGATTGAACAAAAAAACTTTTTACAATAGTTTCTCTGAATGTCTCAAACCAGTAACGTGGTGCCTTTTTTAGACCATAAAGTGATTTATTTAGTTTGCAACATTTTCTTTCACCACCTTCAGTTCCTTCTGGCAAATACATATACACCACTTCGTCTAAGTTTCCATTTAGAAACGCACCCTTGACATCTAGCTGATATATTTTCAATTTGAGTTTACATGCAACACTAATAAAAACCCTAAAAGTCTCTAATCTCGCTACTGGAGTGTATAATTCACTAAGATCTTCCACTTCTTGTTTAAAGCCGCGCGCCACTAGCCTTGCTTTAAACACTTTATTGCCTTCATTGTCACGTTTGAGTTTAAATACCCACTTTGAGTCGATTGGTTTTTCTTTTTTAATTTCACTGTTTTGAACTACCGTCCACGTGTTGTTCCGCTGGAGTGTTTCCAGTTCTTCCTTTACTGCTTGCATCCAGCATGCTGCATCGCGACCTGACGACGCATCTTGATAGGTGCTTGGCGTTGCTTCAATGGCTACGAATCCCGTAACGTAGTCATCTAAATGGCTTGGTTGTTTTCTTTCTCGGCGAGGCTGTTCCCGCAACTGCTCCTCCGGTGCTTCCCCTTGTTCATTTTCGTCAGGGATGTAGTCATCGCTGTCGTGGTCTCCCTCTTGATCATCTGTGGTGGTGTTCGACTCCACTTCTTCTTCTTCTTGCTGTGCTTCAGCATTTTCTTCTTGGGCTTCAGCATCAGCTTCTTGTGCTTCAGCATCGGCGTGTGTTCCCTCTTGCACATTGATAGGTTCCGTTTGAGTATAACTTTGTACACTTTCTTCGATGAATTTTACATCTCTTTTTGTGTTGATCATGTGCTTGTCTTCATAGTACACGCGATATCCCTTCGTGTTTACTCCGTATCCAACGAAGATACCTTTTACTGCTTTTCTGTCCCATTTTAGACGCTTTTGTTTTGGTACATGCACATACACCACACTACCAAAAGTCTTTAAAAGGTTTATGTCAAACTTCTCTTTATTGTACCATATTTCGTAGGGTGTCTTGCCATGCGCATTTATCGTTCGGTTTAGGATGAACACCATCGTGTTTACGGCTTCGGCCCACAGCTGCTTGCCCAATGACTTTGCCAACAATAATGTTCTCGCACCCTCAACCACCGTTCGCATGTCCCGTTCGGCAACACCGTTCTGCTCTGGTGTAAAAGATACCGTTGTTTGATGCAGAATTCCGTATCTGTCAAACAATTCTTCCATTTGCTTGTTCACGAATTCACCACCTCCGTCGCTTCGAAACACTTTTATTTTAATGTCTCTTTGGTTTTCACACAACTTAAGATACGTGGCCATGCATTTTACAGCTTCGTTTTTTGCTTTAAGGAAGTATACGGTTCGAAACTTCGAATAGTCGTCTTTCACCACTAGATAATAACGCGAACCGCCCACCGATTCTTCGTCCATCGGACCACACAAGTCTGCGTGCACTAGTTCTCCGACCTTATTTGTTTCGGTGGTGCTTGTTGGAAATGGCATCCTGTGCATTTTGCCCTCGATACAAGGAATGCACGTGTCTTTTTCTTCTTTCGGTGTGTTTACACCGTTTCGCTTCAGGATTGCTTTTGTTTGGCTCTGATGGCCCAGTCTTTCGTGCCATGATAATAACGCGCACTTTACCTTATTCAATTTGAAATCCAGCACTATTAATCTTGATGACTCACTTTTCTTTGATTCGGCACGTAATTCTCCATTTTTGTAGAAATGCCAACCACTTGCGTCGATCTTCACTGTGTATCCTTTCTCAGTCGCGCTCGGAACAGAGAACAGGTTTACGCACACTTCAGGAACATGTAGCACATTTTTAAGCACTGCTTCGTGCCAGTCGTTGCCAACCTTCATTTGGCCCTCTACTGTTCCTTCACCAACCGCTAAGATTGTGGCACCGTTTCCGATTATCACTTCTTTGCTTTGCTCATATTTGCAGTACTTTACAAATGAGTCACGCGCACGGAACATGTGTTCGCTCGCTCCGCTGTCGACTACGAGCCATTGCTCGCTGACATCATCAGATTGTGCGTTAGCACTAATGAACGCGTACTTTGTATTTTCGTCTTTCTTGCCCGCACTTGACGACCGATCTTTATTTTTGTTTTTATTTTTGAACCAACAATTGTTATCACTATGACCGATTTTCGAGCATGCATGACTGTACTCTTTGTTATCTTGACAATCTCTCGCGAAGTGTCCCATTTTATTGCACTTATAGCACTTTACATTTCCGCGATTTTTATTTTCACGTTTATTTTCTCGTTTCTCTCTTGTCCATTTACCTTTGGATACGGCTGCTAGCGCCATATTTTTTTCCGATTTTTCTTCTTGCGATTTCAGCCGTTCTTCCTCCATGACTAATCTGGACACCAGGTTCTCGAAAGTTTGTTCGGTGGCGGCGACCGATTCCCAGGCTGAACAGAAATGGTTGTAGTTTTCCGGAAGTGCCATGAGTAATTTGGCAATCTGCATTTTTTCGGAAATGGCTTCGTTGTTGTCAGCTAGCTCAGCCACTAACTCTTTGACCTTAGCTACAAACGAGTTTATTCCGCCTCCTTCATATTTTAGGTTGAAAAACTTTTGTTGCAAGCGATGCAGGTTTGTTTGCGACTTCTTGTCGAACACCGCTTCTAACTTCGACCACATTTCTTGCGCCGTTTTGCAATTTATCACATGCGTGATAACCTCTTCTGAGAGTTTTGATACTATTATTCCTTGCGCCTTCGCATCTTTGCGATTCCATTGCGCATCGTCTATCGTTGCCGGTTTCGTTTCGGCCAACGCTTCTAGGCATCCCACTGCGTTGAGAACAACGCGTGTTTGGAATTTCCAAAGACTCCAATTTTGCTTGCTTTCAAGCCGACATTGCGTTGGTATCCCAACGTACTCTGTGCACTTTTCCATTTTACGCACTTACCGCTTATTACGCGTTTATTACAATGTCCGTTCGCGACCACGCGACTAACCTCAAAAACGTAATCTAACAATATCTTGCCAATCCGCAGTGGAATTTTGTGTCTGGGCCCATAACCTGTTGAGTTTATTAATAATAGACCGTATTTTAATGATATTTATTGTAACACTTTATTATACAATACAAGATACAGATATTGTTAAACATGAGGTTATTGGTTTGTTTACGACTTCGACTTACTCGCGTCACGTCTCTTAGTAAAACTAAACAACATAATACCCTGCTACCCGTATGAGCGTCCTCTGTCGAACATCTCTAAAACAGATTCGAACATCTCTAAAACAGATACAGATGGCGCTACAGTTATCATTGGAACTTAAACTAAACTAATATTTCAACAGTTATCGGGCTACAAAAAGTATTTTATTTTTATTCAATTTATCTATTTATTGCTTTAACTGTCAACAAAATAAATTAAGCACATTTAATTATTATTATTTAAATAATTTATTCAACAATCAAAACTGCTAATTGTTTCGATTTTGCAAACCTCGTCATTGTACAACTAAAATATTAAATGATATAGTTATAGATAATGAGGCCAAAGGTTATTGCCAAAATAGATTATTTAAAAAAAACATTTTATTCGATTCTTTTTTTCTATTAATATTGTTTGTTGCGATTTTGCATGTAATTATTCTCAGCTCAACAATTCGGAATAAATAATTACATCTAAAAGACCTTGATTTAACTGAATGTTAGTAGATGAATATTCAGTCATGTGCAGAGTGTACTAACGCTAACATCAATTGAATCAATTGAGGTATGTAAATAATATTTAAAAAAATCATTACATAATGTTTATTTAATAAAAAAATTTGCAAATAATTGTAATTAATTTTAAATTGATAATAAAATTTAACAAATGTTTTTTTACACAGTGATAGCATTAGAAATGTAAAAATATTTTAACTACATCATAGTATAGTAAGATTAGATATACAAGATAATATTTTTGTTTAATTATTGTTATAAAATAAGTATTTTCATCACTTTGGTAGAATTGTTTTTTTTATTACAAGCAAATGTAGAAGTATGTCAGGTCAAACTGAAGGTTGCTTAATCAACATAATTGCTATACTACCGGTATGAATGAATTTGTCTTCTTGAAACATTTTAAGAGTATCTTTGCTTTGTTATTTGCAAAACCAATAATAAAACCACAAATTGTAAATAAACTGAGTTGCAGCAACATTAAACATTATTATTGCTTTGAATTATGAGTTAAAATAATTAGTTGTATTATTATTATTAAACTGAGCTTACAGTTAACAGCAAACCCACTAAAAAATATCAATAAGCTGGATTTTCTCATTTATCAATTGTAAAAATTTTGTTTTTAATTATTTGATTTTATTTTTACATTAATCTCAGATCATTTTAAATATTTTTTACAGAATTTCAAGATGATTTGGACAATATTTCTTGTAGCAATAGCAATATTTCTCTATTATTATGTATTTATTAAACCCATGTATCATTGGAAACGCAAAAATGTAAAACAAGGCATACCGATACCAATACTTGGTGATAACTGGAGAACTTTTATGAGAACGGAGTCTTTTACTGATATGGTCAAAAGAATATATTCTATTGGAAAAGACAGGTAATTCTTTTTTCTTATTATATCAAACCTTACAATTTTGGGTGCGCACTTTATTTCTTAGCTAATCTGTTGTATTTTTTTTTTGTATATATTTTATTTTTTACACCTCCGGTATGGTAGCACCGTAAGCAACCAAATAAACAAACTTCGATCACAAAGAACTTATTATTTAGACTAAATTTAATCATTTAAATTATTATACAATTTTAATATTACAGATATTATGGTCTATATCAGATGACAAGTCCTGTATTGATGTTAAATGATCCTGAATTGATTAAACAAATTACAGTTAAAGATTTCGATCACTTCACAGATCATCGCAGCTTTGTGCCTGAAGATACAGATCCACTATGGAGCCAAAATTTATTTGCACTAAAAGGTAAATTTACTACTTTGTATTTAATATCATTAATCAATTAATCTTTGTAGGTGACAATTGGAGAGTTATGAGATCAACATTGAGTCCTGCATTTACAAGCAGCAAAATGCGCGCTATGTTTACATTAATTGATGACTGCGCGCAACAATATTCCAAATATTATTTGCAACAAAAAGACAAGGAAATTGTTATGGAAATGAAAGATTCATTCACACGCTATGCAAACGACGTCATTGCAACATGCGCCTTTGGTATCAACGTTGATTCATTGGGAGAACGCGATAATGAATTTTATGTTATGGGTAAAGAAGCGACAGATTTTAAAAGTTTCTGGAAAAATTTGAAAATTTTTATCTACATTTTATCACCAACAGTTGCAAAAGTGATTATTACAAAATATTATATTAAACTAATTTAACAAACATATTTTACAGCTATTTGATGTTAGGCTATTTACAAAAGCTGTATCAGATTTCTTTCTAACCCTAGTTAAAGATACATTAAAACTTCGCGAAGAGCAACATATAATCAGGCCTGATATGATAAATCTGTTAATGGAAGCCAGAAAAGGACGCTTGAAACATGAAGAAGAAATTACTACCGATACCGGTTTTGCTACAGTGCAAGAATCACATGTTGGTAAAACTGAAATCGCCAATAAAAAAGAAATTACAGATTTGGACATCACAGCGCAAGCTTTGATATTTTTCTTTGCTGGATTCGATACGGTATCAACATTAATGTCTTTCATGGCGTATGAATTAGCTGTTAACCCTGATATACAGGAAAAATTAAGAAATGAAATTGAAGAAACTAAAGCAGCATGTAAGGGAAAATTAAATTATGATAATTTGGCTAAAATGAAATATATGGATATGGTTATATCAGGTAATTTCTTTTATATTCAATTTATACAAATTAATTTTTATAATTTTAGAAACATTAAGAAAATGGCCTTCTGCTATAGCAGCAGATAGGGTTTGTGTAAAGCCATACACAATTGAATCAAAATCTGTTGGAGAATCACCAGTACATCTTAATATTGGTGATGTAATCTGGTTACCAATTATAGGATTACATTACAATCCAGAGTTTTATCCAAATCCTGATTGTTTTGATCCCGATCGTTTCAGTGATGATAATAAGCATAACATCAAGCAATTTACTTATTTGCCGTTTGGTGCTGGTCCTAGAAACTGTATTGGATCTAGATTTGCTTTGATGGAAACTAAAACTGTATTTTATTATATTCTTCAACATTTTGAGATTACTGTAGTTGAAAAAACAGTTGTACCTATTAAAATTGATAAAAAGAACTTCAATTTAGCAGCTGAAGGAGGATTCTGGTTAGGGTTGAAAAAGAAAGATTTATAATTTATTTAATAAGTGAAACTTTTTATGTTTGTATAGCAAAACGCATTATTATATTTTCTTTTTATTATAATTGTATATTTGTATAACAAAACTATTATTATTCAAATAAAAGTAAAAACAAAAGACTGCAAAAATATTAAAACTTTTTGAAACTTTTCTAACAATCTTCTAGTTTTTTTTATTTAAAAATGGTTTAAAAATTTAGTTTTTTTTTTTTTAAGTTAATATTAATGTTTTTTAAAGTTGTTTTATTATTTTTTATAGAATAACCATTATTGTATAGTTTCTTTAATTTAATGTTATAAAGCTAACTTAATAATTTGTTGCTTAATTGAATTTGTTAATAATTAGATCAAGTTAGGCGCTTGTAATTTTCTTCTAATTTCTTTATTATTATAAGATAAACTACATTATATTTTGTAAAGTAGCTTATGAAAACTCTTATATGCGGTTTAAAAATCTAAAAAGGTCGATTTTATATAAAATGGCCTAAGAAAGCATTAGTTTCACATATTCAAATCTAAAACTTGAGTTAAATGCACTTTATCAAGCAACTAAATAAAACTTATATTGCAATTTAAAAAATTAAAAAGTTTTTCTTATGTTTCTTTTTCTATTACAGTTCTTTGCTGTATTTTTTTTTCTTTTGTTGATGGGTCTGTCAGTTTTTTTAAAACTTTTTTATTGTAAGACTGAAGCTTTGTTTAGCAATATTACTGGCATAACTTATAAATTCTACAAAAGTAGCCACAGGCATGCCTCAAGTAAAGACTAGACAGATTCTACTAAAGAGTGGCCATATAACGGAATTTGAACTACCGTTTATTTTGTTTTTCAAAAGAATAATGACATTTATGAGTTGACAGAAATTTAGTTTTATGTTTGACATTTACAAAATGAGACGCTATACACTTGAACAAAGTTGGGAAATAATGAAAACAATTTGTGAAACGAGTTTGCAAAACTGAATTGTTAGTGGATGAAACAACACGTACGTTTTCGTTCAGTGCGCTTAGCCAAAAAAATTAATGCTGTTGCTCAGAGTGTGCGTGAACATGCATCAACTCGTCATCGTTCTCTAGAACTAAACATTTCTTAGACTTAAAATTTTACATAAGGACTTTGGCTTAAAAGCCTACAAAGTTCAGTTAGTTCAAAAAATAAATCTTTATGACCATCCGATGCGTTTTCAATTTACCCAATGAGCTAAAGATCGTTTGGCCAAAGAGCATTTTTATCAAAAAATTGTGTTTTTCGATGAAATTCATTTTCATCTTGGAGGCTATGTCAATAAAAAAAATTGTTGCATTTAGGGATCAAAAAATACAACGAGTAACCGTTTGGTGAGGTTTTTAGTCGGGCGGCATTATCACTGTAGATTTCTGCGACAAAGTCACGCCGAGCTATAAACCGGGAGAATGCAGCAAGAAAAGCTTTAGTTGTTGATTGTGATTCCAGTTCAATGTGTGTAGCTTTTGTAGAAAAGATACAAATACACGCATATATGCCTTTGTTGTTTTTTTCGATCTTGGAGCTCCTTCCTTAATCATAAAAAAGTACAGCGTAGTAAACTCCTGTCTTCAAAAACTGGAACTGTTGAGTGCGATAAATGAACAAAGCGTAGAGCTTCAAACCGTGGATTGGCGTGTAAACACTGTATACAGTTGCGTGTAACCTTGCGGGTCTGACTACGTTCATTTAGTGGCCAATACTTCATGGCAGCGATAGTTCCTTGTGCAGCGGCGTGCAGCTGAGATCAGTGTATGCTAACAATTAGAAATCTTTTTAGTTGGTGACACGGTAATACAATCGGAAAGCGTCTGTCAAATTGAAGATCTGAATAGATCAAACGGCCTCCTGCACGTATTAAACCATCTGTGTCGACAAATGGATTTAAAATCAACAATTTGCTGCCTTTTGGCACAGAAGCACCTTTTTGAAGCAGATCATATTTGCGATAAAAATGTAAACGTTGTAGGTTTTGGAGTAAAGTCAATGTTGCAAGATGAACTTCATTGAAACTTAATTGTCCAGTTACTTTCTTTTCTTAGCTGCGTATGTTTCAGTAACTCTAACATCAATTATTTTTTCTATATATATATATCTATAATATCTATTTTTGTGGAGATCTGCACATGTTTACTATCCGGCAAGTTCAGAATTAGTACAAAATTTACTTCTGCATAATCTTTTAATAAGAAATCGGGTCCGTGCCACCATAATATATTGCCTTTCAGCCAATCACTGGGAGTAGTTTTCTTATGTATGTTACCTACACGATTTGCGATGAATGTTTTGAAGTTTTTGTAATCTGACTTAATCCATGATAGCGTAATAGTCGAGTTGGTGTAATAAAAGCGTCGTGCAACTTAATTATTCACTAAAAAGTTACATACTTGTTCGGTTAATTCCGCTAACTAAAGTGCGGCACAAAGCTTCAGCCGGGGTATTGTTGTTGCCTTCACAGTTGACACTTTAAATTTTGCACATAATAAATGGCTTGTAGTCCTGTTACCTTCTTTGATGTTAACAATATATATATACACGCATCATATGCGCGTTCACTTGCATCAGCAAAATCTTGAATTCACGCTAGGCACATTAATTAGAAATTAGTTGACTAACTTAAAGTGTCGCTTCGCAATTCACACTAAATGCGACAAGAATTAAACTTAATTCGTTGCTACAAATTAGTGGATTGATAACGTAAGGTATGGCTTTCAGAAAACTCAAAATTGATAACCATACCATGATCACTGCAGATGGGGCACTCTAATTGAAATATCTTGCGCGTAATCTTAAACTTATGTCCCAAACTCACCCGCTTTATTGTTTGTCATCCAATCGCTTAACAACAAACACTTGGGCGGGTGGGTGGGGCACTCCAATTAAGATAACTCCCCCGTAATCATAAACTTGTATTTCCGCCCACCCACCCAAGTGTTTGTGATCCAATCCATTAATAACTTACACTTGGACGGGTTGGTGGTGCATTCCAATCAATACTACTTGCAAGTAATCATAAACTGGTGTTCCCACCCACTTCCTTAAGTATTAGTCTGTTTTTTGGGTGGGTAGGAGAGCACTCCAACCGGAACTACTCACGCGGAATCATAAACTTTTGTCTTGATAACAAACACTTGGGCGGGCGGGTGAGGCACTCCAATCAAAATAACTCGCAAGTAATCATAAACTTGTTTTCACTCCCACCCACCCAAGTGTTTGTGATAAAATTCCTTAATAACTAACCCGCCCAGTTGGTGGGGCACTCCAATTAAAACTACTTGCGCGTAATCATAAACTCGTCCACCCGATCAAGTATCACTCCAACAGGTACTATTCGCGCAGAGTTATAAACTTGTGATCCCGCCCACTCGTCAAAAAGTTAGTTATAGAATCTTTTGACAACAAATACTTGAGCGGGCAAGTAGGGCACTAAAATGAAAATTTCTCGCGCGTAATCATAAATTTGTGTTCCCGCCCACCCACCCAAGTGCTTGTGATCGAATCCATTAATAAGTAACATTTGGAAGAATTGGTGGAGCAATCCAATCAAAACCCGCCCAAGTACTAGTCTGTCTTTTAGGCAGGTAGGAAGGCACTCCAACCGGAACAACTTGCGCGGAGTCATAAACTTGTGTCTCCGCCCCCCACCTAAGTGTTAGTTATAGAATCTCTTGACAACAAACTTTTGGGCGGGTGGGTTGGGGCACTCCAATTAAAATAACTTGCAAGTAATCATAATCTTGTGTTTCCGCCCACTCACCCAAGTGTTTATGATCCAATCCCTTAATAACTAAGCTTGATCGAGTTAATGGGGCACTTCAATCAATACTACTTGCGCGTAATCATAAACTGGTGTTGTCCATCCGCTCAAGTCAAGCAACCTTTTGGGCGGGTAGGAAGGCACTTTAACCGGTACTACTTGCGAGGAGTCATAAAATTGTGGCCCCGCTCACCGACCCAAGTGTTAGTTATTGAAACTCTTGACAACAAACACTTGGGCGAGCGGGTGGGGCACTCCAATCAAAATAACTACGCGTAATCATAAATGTGTGTAACTAACACTTAGGCGAGTTGGTGGAGCATTCCAATCAATACTACTTGCAAGTAATCATAAACTAGTGTTCCCGCTCACCCCTTCAAGTATTAGTCTGCCTTTTGTGTGAGTAAGACGGCATTCCAACCGGAACAACACGCGCGGAGTCATAAAGTTGTATCCCTGCACACCCAACCAAGTGTTAGTTATAGAATCTCTTGACAACAAACACTCGGGCGGGTGGGTGGGTCACTCCAGTCAAAATAACTCGCGCGTAATCATAAACTCGTGTCCTCGCCCACCCATCCAAATGTTTGTGATCCAATCCCTTAATAACAAACACTTGGGGCGAGTGGGTGGGGCACTCCACTTAAAACTACTTGCACGTAATCATAAACTGTGTCTCCGCCTACCCGTCCAAATGTTAATCAACCAATCTTTTAGGCGGGTAGGATGGCACTCCAACCAAAAGTACGAAAGCGGAGCCATAAACTTGTGTCTCCGCCTACCCAACCAAGTGTTATTTATACTTACTGATGTTTCCGCCCAAGAATTAGTCTTTTGAGCTGGTAAGAGGTCACTTCAACCGGAACTACTTGCGTGAAGTCATAAACTTGTGTCCGAGCCTAACCACACAAGTGTTAGTTATAGAATCTTTTGACAACAAACACTTGGGCGGGTGGGTGTGTCACTTCGATCAAAATAACTCGCACGTAGTCATATACTTGAATGGCAACGCGACTTGGAAGCGATCAGTGGCATTACGAGTTGTGTTCAATTTGAAATGTTTTTCGCATTTTTGGTCGATAGATGCAAGTACTCTATCTTGATTGTATTTTTTCATTTCCTAAAATCAAGACACTAATTCATTCAGTCCTACGTAGCCAACAATCGAAGTAAAATTATGTGGTCTTTCTATTTTGGTTGGTAGTTGACCAGAGATTATTTACCTAAAATTGCTCTCTTGAAAGGTTAATGATTTTATCAATTTTTTTTTTCACATAGAATGTTATAGAAAAAACTTGTGCCAATTAATATATCGATTTCTTGTGATTTGTAAAAGTCAGGGTCAGGGTAGGCACTCCACTTGAAACTACTGTCGCTCAGTCAATAAACTGTGTTTCCACCCACCCGCACAAGTATTTGTAAACAAGAAATTTAATCACAAACACTTGGGCGAGTGGGTGGGCACTCCAATTAAGACTACTGTTCCGCAATTAATAAACTGTTTTTTTGCTCACTCGCCCATGTATTTGTAAACAAAAAATTTGATCACAAACATTTCAGTGGGTGGGCACTTCAGCTAAAACTTTTGTCGCCCAATCAATAAACTTTGTTTATACCCACCCTCTCAAGTGTTTGTGAACAAAAAATGTAATCACAGTTGAAACTACTGTTGCCAAATCAATAAATAGATTTAAATTTTCAAAATATTGCTTGTGAGTAAATTGCGTTTTATCAAGCAACCGATTTGAGTTTTTGCATGCGGTTTGAATATTTGGATTTACAAGATTTCATTTTAAGCAAAAACATAAGCTTTATGACAAAAGCTTAAAATAAATCTTGTTTTTAATATAGATTATATTCGATTTAAAGCATAAAATTTAGTAAATTAAACTTTTGTGTTTTTATTTAAAGATCCAATAAAAATGAATTAAATTTAATCATCTGAATAATTTTGCTTATTAATACTGTCAACAAAACTCAAATAATAAATTACATACAAAAGACCTTGATTTAAAAGAACGCACAATGTAAATGAGATTTAGTCATACTCCGTATGTCCTAACGTCCACATCAAGTTAATCAATTAAGTTTAGGTATGTAAATATTATTAATATCATAATTTTATTAAAATTAATCAAATATTTAAAGTATGTTACATAGATTAATAATCACAAATAAATGTGTACTTTTGTTAGTAAACAAACTTTGCTAAATTATGGCAATGAATATATAATTTTAATTATATCAGAAAATAATAAATAGCATTTTGACCTTATATTTTAGATTAGGGATAAGTGATTGTATGTCCTAAATTGTTTTTATTGTAAGCAAGTGTAGAAATTTGTTTATTTAAACCGTGGGTTGTAGCTTAATCAATATAACTACTCCATAAATTGTGTGTTTTGATGAATCATCACATTCATGGCCGGTCACAGACTGCAGAAGGGTCCCAAAAATACATTAGAGTACATTTTAGTTTAAATTGTTAAAAGATAATTTATTTTATTAATTTATTTATTTATTTTTTTTTTAATGTATTGCTCTTGTGTTTTGTTTATCTTAAGTCTATAAAATCATTCTACAATTAATTTGAAAACAAATAAGTCATATGAACTATTATTATGTTTTATAATTCTGTTGTATAAACTGTTAACTTTGTTAGTAAAACTTTTATATAACCTTCAATTTTTATTTCGACAAATCAAGTTTCAATTTAACAGTTTTGCATAATATGTAATATACAATTTATAAACTTTAGCATTCTTTAAAAAATAAAGTGTCTATTTAACAAAATTTGTTTTTTAGATTAAACGCAAACGCACAACAGCTTGCCAAAAAAGAATTGAACCCAACTTTCCTTTGAATCAAAATTTTTAGTTATTTATATAAAATATAATTTCTAAAGAAAATAATAAAACAACATATAAATTTTCGGGATGAGGAATTAGCGTTCTCACGAAATCTGTAAGTTATGTGCACGGGTACATTCATATTGCTCCTGTTCCCATCCTCCTTCTTCTTCTATTTCTTGTTCAATTCTCCTCACAATAACTTTTTCTATAATTTTGGTCTATACGCCTTTGATTTGCTTGCTTCTTTCTTCTTCTCAGTTTACACTAGGTTTGCCTTCTTCTAGCAGGCCAGAAAAAGGACTATTGACCAAGGTCTTTCTGCTCCAAACATCTGTTTATAATTTGAGTTTTCTCTATCTCATTTCTATTCTAACTTAGATATTAGGTAGTTTTCTTATAACCTGTTTTATCTTCTTCACTGGAAAACAATTTCTCAATTATTACTTCTCACTCTCTTCTTCCTTTAAGCAAACTGTTTTCATTCCTTCTAATTTATTCATTAATATTTTGTATAGCTTTCTTTAGGGATTCTCATCTATGGATTCTAACATTTCTTTCCAACATTTTTTCTTACTGTCCCTGATTGCTACCTCAGAGCCTTTCTGTTTTTTTTTTCAGAGTCTTCTCTCTTTTTTTCTATCTTTTGATCTTTTTTGCTGTTTGTATTGCTTTTGTTTTGTTTTCCTTGATTTCTTTGCACGACCAGTACGGTCTTCTTTTTTCAACTTCTTTGTATTTGGAGATTGATTTTTCTATTGCCTTCTTCAACTTTTCAGAGTACGTTTTGCATCTTTTCTCTATGTTTTTGTTTTCTGTTACTTCCTCTGCTTCTATAGCTCTTTTTATCATTTCTTTGTTCATTCTTCTTATGTTCCATCTTCCTTCTCTTTTGTACTTTTTTTTTCTCTTTTTTGTTTGTACTGTTTTGTATGTTCTTGTGTAGGCTTAGCAATTCTTTTTGAGTCACTGTCCACCCCCCTACTATTCCAGCCGTTTCCCACGTTACTATAGTAATGTCAATGTATGATTTTGATCTTTCTCTTAGAAACGTTGGTTTATCACATTTGGTTGCATATTGTAAGATTTACAGCCCCTATCATCTCCTCAAGAATTAGTCTTCTCTTGTCGCACTTTACCCTTCCCCTCTTATCAGAATATGTTTGTTTTTTTGTTTCTTTAAGCTGTGTTCTAATTTTTCTATCCACTCTTGATAATGTTCTATTCTGCAGTTTCGACGTAAGAACGTGTTAACCTAAACGGTGTTTTCTGATATTTTGTTAGAATGACTTAAGTAGTTTACATACAGTATTAACAAATATTATGTTTACAGAATTTCAAGATGTTTTGGACCATATTTCTTACAACAACAGTAATTTACCTCAGTTACCGAGTATTCATCAAACCTATGTACTATTGGCATCGCAAAAATGTAAAACAAGGCACTCCAATACCCATACTAGGTGATCATTACAAAATGTTCCTAAGAATGGAATCTTTTTCTGATATGGTCAAAAGAACATATACTAATGGAAAGGGCAGGTAAAACCCACTTTTAATACTTTACAATATTGCACAATTTTAATATTACAGATATTATGGAATGTATCAGATGACAAGTCCTGTATTGATGTTAAAAGATCCTGAATTAATTAAACAGATTGCAGTTAAAGATTTTGATTACTTCACAGATCATGGCAGCTTTGTATCTGAAGATAGTGAACCACTATGGGGCAAAAATTTGTTTGCATTAAAAGGTTTAGTACTAATTGTTTAATAACATTGATATTAATTAATCTTTTCAGGTGATAATTGGAGAGAAATGAGATCAACATTAAGTCCAGCGTTTACAGGCAACAAAATGCGTGCTATGTTTACATTAAGCAATGATTGCGCGCAGCAATATTGTAAACATTATTTGCAAAAGAATGAAAACAAAATTGTTATGGAAATGAAAGATTCATTCACGCGTTATGCAAACGACGTCATTGCAACATGCGCTTTTGGCATTAATGTTGATTCATTAGAAGAACCAGATAATGAATTTTATATTATGGGTAGAGAAGCAACTGATTTCAATAGTTTCTGGAGAAATTTAAAAATTTCTATTTTTTTTCTATCACCAACAATTGCAAAAGTAATTGATAACAAAATAAATAAAAATAAATTAACAAACATTTTTTTTAGCTATTTAATCTAAAGCTATTCACAAAAGATGTATCAAATTTCTTCCTAACTCTAGTCAAGGATACATTAAAAATTCGCAAAGAGCAACATATAATCAGGCCTGATATGATCAATCTTTTAATAGAAGCCAGAAATGGACGTTTAAAACATGAAGAAGAAACATTTAATAATGATGCCGGGTTTGCTACAGTTGAAGAATCACATGTAGGTAAAACTGAGATTACTAATAGGAAAGAAATGACAGATTTGGACATCACAGCACAAGCATTAATATTCTTTTTTGCCGGATTTCATTCTGCTTCAACGTTGATGTCTTTTATGGCGTACGAATTAGCTATTAAACCTGATATACAAAAAAAGTTAAGAAACGAAATTAAAAAAACTAGAGAAGCATGCAAAGAAAAATTAACTTATGATGATTTAACTAAGATGAAATATATGGATATGGTTATATCAGGTAATTTTGATTTATATTGAATTAATTTAAATTATTTTTTTATAATTTTAGAAACATTAAGAAAGTGGCCTTCATCTATTGCATCAGATAGGGTTTGTGTTAAGCCATACACTATTCAACCTAAATTTGCTAATGAATTGCCTGTACATTTAAACATTGGTGATGCAATCTGGTTACCAATATTCGGTTTACATTACGATCCTGAATTTTATCCAAATCCTGATTGTTTTGACCCGGATCGTTTTAGTGATGAGAATAAACATAACATTAAGCAATTTACTTATTTGCCGTTTGGTGCTGGTCCTAGAAACTGTATTGGATCTAGATTTGCTTTGATGGAAACTAAAACTGTGTTTTATTATATTCTCCAACATTTTGAATTTGTTGTAGTTGAGAAAACAATTGTGCCTCTTAAGCTTGATAAAATGCAGTTTATATTATCAGCTGAAGGAGGATTCTGGTTGGGATTGAAGAAGAAGGAATTATAATTTAGATTTAAGTTTGTTTTATATAACTATTGTAATATTTTTACATAACAATAATAAAATATTTTAATTAACAATAATCAGTGTATTTGAAATATCTTCAAAACATGTGTTTGAAGAATTTGTTAACAAATAATAATAATAATAATAATAATAATAATATTAATATTTATTTCATTAACTAGGACATGCCTAATACATAGTAAAATAATGAATACATACATATTAATTAATAACTAACCTATAAATAACAAATTATCACACATAAATACATTAAAATTTATGAAATACTATTTGTTATAATAAATTGTTTTAATGCAAATTTAAAGTTTTTAACCGATAATAAATTAGTAATATCACTAGGTAATTTATTAAAATCTATTAACACTTTATGGTATAAGGAAAGAGGACCATATTTAGTTGTTGAAGTATGGACATTAAAATTATTTAATATTCTAGTATTATAATTGTGAATATCTCTATTAAAGCGAAATTTGGTCATTAAATAATTTGGAAGATCTCCTTTTAAAATTTTGAAAACAAATGTCATTGTAAGAAATGTTAATCTGTCCGATACTGATAACCATTGTAGAGCACTTAACATAGATGCTATTGGAGTGTACCTATTACAGCTCAATATTATTCTCATACCTCTATTCTGTAAGATTTGCAGTTTATTAATATTTGATTGAGGTAATAAATATAATACAGAACTACAGTAGTCAAAACGCGGTTGGATGGAATACCAACTGATTAGATAATGTGATGCGCCAGTAATCTCAAGCATCGGCAGCATCTAATTTGTTAAATATATTTTAAAGCAGTTTTGTTTCCAATAGAACCATTCACACGGACACTCCAAACACGCCGGGTTTGAAGTATGTTGTGAGTATGTTCTAAAATAGTTAGAAAAAGTGTCCGTGTGAATGGTCCTATTGGCAAACCACAATCATCGCACACTAGAAAACATCCTGAAAGTTGTAGTTACATTTACAAGTTTGTTGATATTTTTAGAAAAGAGTGAAGTTTATCTAAGATTGCCAAAAGGTATATTTTGATTGTGTTCCATTTTGGTAAATAGTGTAGTTAGTCAATGTTGTAGATCTGTTTTGTATGATTGTTACTTTCAAACTGGTTTTTGCTCTACAACTAATTTTGTCCTGACCACATTTTTATGTCAGCATCCTAACCTAACCAAACCTAACTTTAAAAAAAAATTCACTGTCGACAGGTTCTAGACGGTCGGTGCATAGAAAGATTTTTAACCAAGTAACAAAAAGTTTTGATTACTGTTTTGCTCTTAGCCAGATTCTTGGCTCTCTTACAAACCATCTTCATGTTTTCTGAGTTGTGTACCAAAACTTTGGCTTCCTTGGAGTATTATCGTCTTTGGTATTTTGGTTATACTCAATATTTTTTTGCCTGTCTCAAATAAAAACATTGTTTTAATGTTTATTATAATCTGTCACTACTGTCAGATTTTTAATTATGACGTTATTATATGAAATCGTGATTTACAGCCAATCAAACACCGCAAAAGTTTTTTTAGCTCAAAGGCCTCTAAATCGTCGTTTTGGCTCGCATTTTAGAGCCAAAACAGATGGTTTTAATAAAGGCAGGCAAAAAACTTTTTTGAGTTCAGCGTGACTTTGTCCAACTGGATTTGCTGCAAATGGTATGTGGTTGTAGTGTGATACACAATTTTTTTGTCTTTAAAAGTTTCTTTTTGGTTAACAATCAAAATTATTAAACAACGTAGGACGTTGATTGTACGTTTCAACTTTGATGTTTGACGTTTTGATAGTCCGGACACTTTAAAGACAGCAAACTGAGTTTCTAAACATTAAAAAACTTTTTGTTTTTCTCTAAGCTTGGGTTACAATCTTCTTGTTATTGATTTAATTTCTTGCTATTGGATAAAAAACTAATATTTCAATATAAAAATTCTACAAAACTTATTTAGTTTACATAGCAACATTCTAGAAAAAAGAAATCTTACAAAATTTATTTAAATTTGCTACAATATTAGTACTAAATTTTGCTAATAATTTAAATTAGTCTAATGTATAGTTTCAAAACTCAGACAAAAAAAAGTGATTATACAGAAACGGTCAAAAATATTTTGCTAGAGCTACTGTAGATACACTTTTCAAGTTCTGCAAAAGCAGAAGTTTTTAACTAGCAATGAAAGCATTGCCTCTGAACCGATACCAATATGCACCCAGGAAAAATTTGGACAAAATAAGAAAATCTTTTCAGCGACAAATCCAACGCAGCTAGTGCAGCAGCAGTTTGACATCCAAGCAGAGAACAACCTCTTAGAGACCCAGGAGCGCCAGATAAAAGAAATACAAAAAAAAAATTGAAATGATGTTAAACTTCAACCGGAAGCTCAAAGTCTTCAACGCCATCATCATGATCCTAACTGGCCGCCAAAAAAAGCATGAAAATGACCGAACCAAACAAATAAGTGAAAGACAAAAAAAACTCATTTAGGAACAAACGCCAACCTCTATAGTTTCAATAGGAAAAGCAAATCCACCAGCTATCTCCAAGTGCCCGAAGAAGTCACCACCTCCGCTAACCCGCCAGATCTCTTTGTTCCGTAGAATTCCGTCTCTCTGATCAGCACAACACTACTGCGCAAAACCCTGCAACATCAGCTAACCTATAAAATCTATCTAATGTCCAAAATTAAACCATTGTCTAAAGAAAACAACAAAAAACAATGGGTGATTTTTCTCTCCCCTAAAACATATCTAAAAGGCTATCAACCAACCTCCAACCGCCTTCAACAGCTGCGTCTCAACAACCATCAGCAGTTAATTTTGTCAGCTCTTTAAGTCAAGAAGCACAAGGGCCATCCGTCCCTAAAAAAACGCCGCCTTTGCAAACAAAAGAAAAAAAAATTAATGAAGTCAGGTTCAAGCCGGCGACTATAAACCTAGACTCCGTTGGTAAAAACAATACTATACTTACTATATACTTATACTATACTCTTAGCCAAAAAAACACGTGCTTTTGGGATATTTTAAATATTTTAAGAATATGAATTATTCATAAGCTTTGCCCGCAATACCCATGATGGTATTACTACCTATAAATACTTTCTTGAAATCCACCACAGTTAATTTCTTCATTTGGTCCAACCAAATTGAGAAAAACGTTAGAGAAGCATTAATAGAGCTGGGTTTTCATGAATATGAGATATTCATTGCATGAAAAACAAACTTGGTCGTTTTCAACTATTTTTAGTGCAATTTCCAAAAGAAACAAAAAACACAAAAACAATGAATTTTACAGAACTTCTTAATCTCAAAGTTAAAATAAAACAAAAAAAAATGTGCAAAGGCATTGCTCAGTGTCAGAAATGCCAACTCTATGGACACAGAGCCATGAGATTCATTAAACCATCTCCGGTGTGCAGTAACTGTTTAAGACCCCACCAATCGGCGGCATGCCCAAAAAGCACATTTTTTAAATGACCTCTCTGCTTTGGTCAAACTAATGGCCTCCCAAGCCAATAATAAAAAAGCTCAAGTTTTCAAAAAACCTGCAGCTTTAGTTACGGATAATCGTTTGCAAGTATGAAGATTAACACCCAATATGACTACATGGTTATACACGTTGGTGATTGGACTATGGAGCACTTGTATGGAATGATACAACCACCTTAAAGTACGGCAATTAAAGTAAATAAAATACAAAGGTGTCTGTTGATAACAAAAGCAATGAAAACAAATTCTACAGCTGCTACAAAAACACTGCTACCATTAACATCACTGCATTAAGTTGTGATATTAGAGTTAAAACAATAACAAACATATTATAAATTTCGGAATTTACAGACCAAGAATAACAATTGTGATACATGAAAAAAAAAACACTAAAAATGAAATCAAATTTTATAAATTATTATTGCATACAAAAGTGTTTGATGTAATAATACTGACTCAAAAAGGGTAGATAAATAAAAAATATTCAGACAATACCAAAGAAACTATCTGGTACACAAATATGGTCAAAGACTTGTGATACCAAAGCCGGAATACATAAATACGGAAGCCAAGGAACGTCAATTACGTTATTTCTGAATAAACATGCTTTAGTTCTATAAGCAAAAATAGCTGCCATTGAATAGTGTACTAGAAACAGTATTAAATTGGAACAACACGTTAGAATATGGTCCAAACTATTAATGGACTGCATATCCAGTCTAGAAGCATTATTTTCATTATTTTAAATTAGTAGGATACGCTTGTTCTTTTTTTTTAAGGAGAGTATTCTATGAGGGGACTTTTTCTAAAAACTTGGCAAGTGTCAGATTCACCCTTACGAGCGCCTACCGACTAAACCCCCCCCTCCCCTATAATGCCATATATGCGTAAAGACTTTCTCAACTAACTTAGAAAAAATCCTACGGGTTTAATATTACATAATGCACCTAGTGTGGCAGCCTTATTGGCGTATAGTATTGTGACGACCTTGTACCACGACTTGTCTGGAATCAGATTATCTGACCGGATCTGAGAAGTTAACCATTAGATGGCTAAAACTTATTTGAGCTGAAATTAAAATTAATCCCTTTGCTTGGGATAAGCGGAGCTACAACTGAGTTTTGTTGATAATGTTTGCGTTTTTTTGCAGAAAACGCCGCTTGAGCATAAGATACATTCTTGCTGACTTTGGGGTGCTTCTTGAAGGGACGGAGGTCTGCTGATGATTAGGTGCTTTACTGTAGACCTTGCCAAAACAACTAGCTCGCAGTTTAACATAAACTAGGCAGCCTTTGTAGCTGGTGTATGCGACCTACAGCACCCGGCGCACGTAGCTGCATGCCCGGACTTTTTAGATAAACCACATGCGGAGCTTGGATGAACCACGGCGCACTTGGCACACACATATGGTGCGTTGCACCAAGATGCCGTGTGACTATGTTGCTGGCCAAAAATCTCAGTAAGAAAAAGTATATTCTTGTTTTTAACTTCCTGAGGAAGATGAATGTATGGCATTGGAAAAAAAAATTGTTTTTTCCTATGCGTGTGACGGATGTTCAAACACCCGAGCGATAAGTTTGGCTTGCACCACGTTTGTTGTGACGCAATCGAGAATGTTCCAAACTACATACTTTAGGGTCTTTTCAGCCTCTACTTGAAAAGTGTAGTGTTTTACAACTTAAAAGTCGCCAACAGCTCTGGGTAAAATTTTTATTCCTTGATCGTGTGTCAGCGCCATCTGTGAGTACTGGCGGGAGATCAGTATGGCTCAAGGCGACCGACTGAGCCTTAAGAGCATTTCGGATTAAAAACCCTTTAGTTTTAAGGGATGATGACGTAGATTGGCTGATGGCCTAGTGTTAAAAGAGGTTGAAGAGGACTCACCCGGATTCTTCCTGGTCTTTTTGGACATTTTTTTCTTGCCCACGGTCTAAAATCTCTCCTCTAAGCGGGGCATTAGAGTGGGCAGTAACCTTGTTCTCCATCGTGTCCATCAACTCTTTGTCGGATGGACTAGAGTCAACCGGATTCTCGGCCGGCTTCTTAAGGAAGGCCAGAGGCTTGTGTTCTGGTGTCTTGATAGGCTGGAGCTCGGCAGGGGTTGTCACTTGGGCACTTACAGAGATGGCTGGCAAAGCAATTTGCTTTGCCATCTTGGCGGTCAGATCCGCAGTGGATTCAGCAACTATCTTTTTCATTTCCTTTGTGGTGTCCGTACGAAGGGATTGGAAGATGGTGCCAAGGTCGTATTTTGCCTGCTTGATCTTGTCGAAAGCGATATCGATCTTCTCCGACTCGTTCTCAACCATTCTCACTAGACGTTCTTTCATGTTTTTTTATCCTTGTGTTTTGTCTCTTGATAAGGTCGGACATCTTCCGGACCTCCAAGTACAGAAAACCTGACTTCCGTGAGTTCCGAGTTGCGTTCTTTTCTAAAAATTAAATTGAATTAATCAATTTTAGTAATTAATTAATTCAATAAATTAGTGAGAGGATAATTAATTGAGTGACCAGTTCAATTTACTATTCGAGCTTGAGGCGCAATAAAAATTGCAATTTTGGTAGTGGCAGAAGCTCTTCTCTCTTTGATCCTCACTCGACAGCGGTTGGGCCTCCACTCACGCCTGATCAACACACTAAAAAAGAAACAAGTTTTCCAAAAAGAAAACCACAAAGAATGTGATACTTCATACACTCCGAAAAACAAAACAAAACACAACCGCCTCTGCCAAAACTGTCAAGAAATGAAGCGCACAAGACTATTTCTAATAGGACACTACTCAAACTATAGTAATGCAAATAAGCGGACAGGACTAATAACTGAAGACTGTTGTTTAAACAAAGATGCAAAAAATGGGAATTTAAAAAGATCTTACGGATGTCTAAAGAAAATGAAAATTTGCTTTTTATCTGTTAAGCGAGTCTTTTTTGAAAACACAAGTTAACTAAAAAAAGTTCAAGACAATCTCTTGACAAAAGTTTGTGAACTTTATCAAAGAAACAAAACTACTTGAAGTCTAAAAAGTGCACAATAGAACTGAGAGACCGCAATGCATGAACGCTAGTAAAACCGTATAAAAAAAATTGATTTAAAATCATTTAAAATGGTATTGATATCTCAATAAAAAAATCTCTAAAAAACTTGAGTTTGCATTCTAGAAAAAAATGTATAAAATTTATTTAAAAATATATTTAATGTTTTATACATGTTTTTAGGTTGATTTTTATTAAAATCTATGTTACTCTTACAATATAATATCTTTTCTATCTAGCATTATTATTTTGAAATGTTATTTTTTTAGATGGACAAACGTCGTATATTATTTCTAAAATACTATTTTCAAAAACTGAATAAAGACTGTTTATGTTTGTATTTTCTTGCCAATCACAAGCTAATAACCTTTCTTCAATAAGTTCTAAATGAGAATCTTTAATCAGAGTTATGTTTGCAATTGTTTTATAAGGTTTAAATGTTTTCTTATTATTAAAAATTACTTTTTACAATCATTTTGTGGTCTGTTATTTTTATATGTTCATATATTTTAGCAATAAGATTAACATGATTGGTAATTACAAGATTGAATAAAATAGTAGTACAGCGTCTTTATAAATGTCTGGGATTATGTAATCTACTTGTATCACTAAATTTGTTTTGACAGTTCAACTGCCAAGCCAGGTTATAAGGATGTATACAGATAAAGAGAATTTTCATTATTGAATCCTACTTTAGGAATGGGCGGTTTGATAATGGGGATTGGCTCTATTCAATTCCGGATTGTGTTTGAGAGTTTTGACAGCAGTAAACAATAGAAACATGAAAAAAAAAATTATTTACGCACGCTGAACTATTTCACTAGAGCGGCACAAACGTACATTAGATGGTTACATAATCCCAAACTTTTATAATGACCCTGTATTTGTCACACGAGTTGAAGTGATTATACTGGGTATATTAACTTCTGCTTCAAGCACCGGATAAGTTGTCCTTGGTTTATTCCACTCCTAATCATGCTTTAACTGAGAATTGTAAAAGCGCATTGTCATATTTATTCTGTAGATAGCGTTATTTCTGGTTTAAACAATAATTGTAAAATTGCTCTAAATCGTCTTAAATAAAACAGTAAGAATGCGTTGCTTTAGCAGTATGCAATTACGTAAGCATTTTATTGTTTATTTCATAGACCATGTTAACCTCATATAATTTTGATTAAATTTTTTTATTAATATTAAATTATACAAAACTATATTTTACCATAGGCAACCAAGCATACACAACATTATGCTAACCACTCTGTATACATGCCTAATAATTCGCCCAACATAAAACTAACATTACATCCACCAAATTAATAGCTAACTTCACTAACACATGTCAAGCAAACACGTGCTTCAAAATATGCCAAACATAACCTCAAAATATATGTAAACACATGCGTTTTAACTAATTTTAAATAAATAATTATGGGTAAATCAAAGAAACGCACTCTTAGCGAAACAGCTACTGAAGAAACAATAGAAGTTACTACTGAAAATAATGAAGCAGAAAATACCACAAAAGAAGAAATTACTGAAGAAGTCCCTGTTAAAAAGCCAAAATTATTCATGGCGAAAGAATTCAGGCAACAAATTAAATCGGACAGTAAAATATTAGGTAACTAAACTCCAACAATACTAAATATTTATTAATCAAATTAATTTTCAGCCATGAAATCGTTTCATACATTATGTACATCATCAGAAAACTCTCAGGAAATAATCCACGATTATATAAAAACCGGTGGAAGTTGCCTTGAACTATTACAACTCTTAGAAGGTGAAACTAACATCCCACAAGTACAAATATTGGAATCTGTTTACCAAATCTTATTACGAATCATTGCTAAATATCCACAACACCAAACGAACGCTTTTGAAGCATGCAGATACCTCCTCAACACCCATATCAATATGGTTAATAAAATGTTAGGTTTAGCATCGACAGGCAAAGAACGCCGAATTATGTTAAAACTTTTAACAGCTATCGTAACATTTTCTGCTAGCTTAGCGAAAGATGTTTTAATTCACGTTAAATTCCATTCGGCGAATTTAGAAGTTTTGACGAAACATACAGGAGAAGTTGATTCGGTTCGGAATGCTTTCATACATTTTTTGATTTCATTCTTAGTTGATGGACATTATCCGACTATATCTATGCTGCTTGAAAAGCAAGGATTGTTGAGTAGTATTATTCGTGGATTGCAATACGATTTAGCCGATAGCGTTTGTTTAATTATGTTAACTTTGAAGAAACATATTTTGGAAAATCCGTTAGTATCGAAAACTGCGAAAATGAAAACATTCAGCACTCCTGTGGTGCGCGATATAGTTAATTTATATAATTGGAAAGGGCCTAAAGGTTATGATCCGAGAAAGAATACACATCGATTGAACGTTGAAGTGGATGAATATGATAAATCGAGAGTTAGCGAAGCAGTACATGATTTTTTATTGATTCTTTGTACGTCGGTTAAATATGGGGTTATTTTTAAGGATAAGATGTTAGGGACGGGAAAGAAGCATCAGAATGCCTTGATGTTTACAGTGTTGGAGAGTTTGGATAGGCCATGGGAGCATTCGTATGCTTGTGAATTGGTTACAAAAATATGTGCCGCATGTCCTGATTTGGTTAAAACAATGTGGGCGAATATGAAAGCATTTTTGGAACCCAGGGCTTCCGTTAAGTGGTTGAATGCTGTTAAGTTTGCAAAGACTTTGTTGAAGGAGATTCAGCCAGGATGTGTCGAGTATTGTTGGAAGGAGTATAATCCACAACAGGTAAGATAATTTATATTGATTTGAGACACTGTTTTATTAAGTGATGTTTGTTTACTAAATTCATAGAAAATGTAACTAAATTATTTAATGGCGGCCATTTTGTTTGTTATGATATTGTTTTATACAGGGTGATTGATTGGGACATTCTATACAGGGTGATCATATATTATATAATAAAAATATGCGTATGTGGCAAGGACTATTTTGATATTATAGGGCGATTGAAACAGGGTGACTTTTTTTAAGTTTTGGTACTGTTTTTACCAAAATAATTACATTATAAAACTATATACAGGATGATTGATTGGGACTGTGATTAAGGATTTATGATTTAAGTTTTATACAAGGTGATATTTAAAAATTATAAAATAAATAAAATGGACTATTTTTTAATTTGTCAAATGTTGATTGATATTTTACAAAATCAATATTGACAGCCATTTTGTATGCATCAGAAAAATACTTTTGATGCTTGCAGGATTATTAATGTTTTAAATTTGTTTTATTTATAGCTATTTTGTAATCTGAATATGAAAGTTGAGTGTCATTGGTACATTTTGTCATTTCAATGAACATTTTTATTACACTTTTGATTAATTGTTGATGTTAAGCTCCTGGTTCAAGGTGGCAGTCTTCAAGGTCATTGCGGTGTCTTTTATTTTTGAGTCAAATTGCTCTATGTCTTCATTACTACTGTCTGAAGTCGAAACATAAACTTGGATTATATTTAGTGGGACTGGGCTAGTCTATATTTGAAGTAGTATTATTCTTTCATGCTTTGTTACTGAGTCTTCTACAAAGATTCATACTTCATTTTTTATGTTCTCTATCTGTTGGTCCCGAATAGTATATTCTGTGGTTACTGATGTTGAACTACTTTGCCACAGTCTGTTTCATCTTACTGATTCCCATAATTGATTTTTCAAGTTTTTTTGGCTTCGGCAATTTTTCAAGTTTTTTCCCCTTCGAGACGTACGCTTGACGAACGGGACAAAAAATATGTTTTGGTCTCGGGCGAATCTACTTTGGCGCTCGGATTTAAAACAAAATTAAAATAATGTCTGCGCTTGTAAATTCATATGTAGAATTGTCTTCTAAAGACGTGCAACACCCGCCCACCCAAGTGTTGGCTGCTATTACAATCTCTTCTTTAAATATAGACTTTTGACGCTTTCAGAGAGGAGAAACTTCTTATTTTTTTATAACTAATATTTGGGCGGGTGAGCGGGACTTCCAATTTAAACTATTTATCCGTATTCATATTCTGAAGTGATACACCTACCCGCTCAAGTGATAGTAAATTACCTACTTCTTTTTTGACATAAAAAATCTAATGCTTGCAGAGAGAAGTAACATCCAATCTCTAAATGACAAACACTTGAGCGGGTGGGTACTCCAGTTAAAACTATTTGATGGTAAACTTGGAGCGTTTTTCCATTCACCTAACTGTTGGTATCACCTCCTTTTCTTTAAATGTAGAGACTTTTAACGCATACAGAGAGGAGAAACTTCTAGTTTCTTGATAACTGTTCTGGAGTGACTAACCTATTCCCCTAAGTGTTCGTTATCAAATCATTGCATATTACGTTCTCTGACATTAAAACTTCTAAAGCTTACAGAGAGCAGTAATTTTCAATTTTTTGATGAAAAACACTTAGGTGGCTGGGTGATCTCTGATTTAAACTACTTGATGATAATAATAATTTCAAGCATTCTAGCCACCCACTCACTCATCCAAGTGCTGGTCATCAAGGGGTTTTTTCAGCCGACATTTGATCTGAAAGTAGCATTGTCGTCTTGTTTGTAATTATGACAGTATCATATTACGTTGCTGCCTACAAGTATTATTTATTAACAATTTTGAAGTTTTTGATTGCGGCTGTTACGTTTATTTCAAAGCTGGTGATGTTTAGAATTTGCTGAGTAGCGTTGGATTGTATTGGAAAGATTGCAGCAGTGGTAGTCAATTGGTGTGGTTTTTACGCCAATCTCGGGCAATCTTCAGAAGACCGGGTAAATTGCTAAATATTTGCTTTTTTTCTTTGGTTTATGCGATTTCTGGAAGTTGTTGGTAACTAACTTCTGTGTCAAAAATAAGATTTGTTTGAGGCTTACTAGAGGTTTGCTTTTTTGCCTTGGTCAATTCTTTTTGCTGGTGATTTTTTAAGAGATATAGATTTACTTAGTTGGATTTTTATTTAGATTAGTAATAATTTCAATTTGATAAATTAGAAAATTTTACGAAGCAATCGTTTAGGTGAATGAAGTCCATACTTTTACGACGGGTGCAATGCCCTGGGTTGTAAGTGCTTATCTCTAGGAGTTTGTTTGTTTGCAGTAATAGTCGTAGAAGTGCAAACATTGTTTACCTAAACGATTGCTTCGGTTGCGCGACTATTGGTAGATTTGCATCACCGGATTGGCTACTTTTTGTTACTCAAGATTGTAAAGGTTTGGTATCTACTTTAAGGAGGATGTTATCAATGTCCATAGTTGCGACAATGCAGCTGGATGTCTCTATGAATAAGTCTTTGATGCATTGGTTAGGGTTGATCTTGGTACTTAAGTTCCTAGGTCGGAGTTAGTACGGATCTTGTAAATGGGTGGCCAAACTTTTGGGTCTGTTTTCTTTGTAATCCAGTTTTGGCAGCGAGTTTCTTCAGTTCTTCCGTTCACTCTTCTATGAGTGGAGACGGTTCACTTTCAGTTTTAATGCGCTGGGACATAGTTGCTCTGCTCTGGTGGTAAACGACTGACTGATGCATGTGTCTGTCCGTGTTAGAATAGGTATGCTAGTTAAGAAGCTTGAGATTTGTTGTGTTACCGGCGACCGTCTTGCGTAGTAAGAAGGCTGGTCGGTGGGTCCAGTGTTTAGGGGTGGTGACCGACTAACGTTTTTCACTTGGATTATTGATAGATAATATTTTTTCGGGGTTAATTCTTGGATCTCTTTCAGTGCTGAATTATTGTATGGGCTAAAGAACTCAAGGTTTGCAACTAGGTGGTGCGGTTCCCAGATGTTGAGAACCGACGGCAGTCAGACGGGTAGCGTCTAAAGATTGCAGGGTTCATGCAATCTGGTTAGGTATGAAACCGCAGCTAGTTATGTGCACGATCTGTGTTGTTGTAAGGAGACTTTGTAGCTTTGGGTGGGGCTATGCTTGAATGTTTGGATTTCCTCAGGGTTTAAAAAGTGTTGCCTGACATTGCATTCTATGTCGTAAGTATTCCTGGGGATAAGGTGATAACCTTCAGGGTGTTTGTTGAGGTACATTTGTAATAGGTGTTGTCCAGGGATATGGCGGTGGTTGTGAGAAGATTAATATGTTATTTTTCTAGAGGTTTAGAGGGTTTAAGACCATAGATCACTAGTAGGTTGGGATGCATTGCCATTATTTCTGGGACGGTTGTTAGTGTAGTGAAGTGCAGCTTTTGTGCTTGTAGTCTATGGGCGTAGCAAGGGTCGAGTTGCAGTGACAAAGGTGGTTAGAAGCTACTTTCTAGTCTGGTGGCTTGATAGTCACCGATTCTCTGTCGGGAAATGTTGATATAGGGGATTTTCTGTTGATATTTATACGCTTTCTTTGGGCTAGCTGCGCTTTGACTGGTTGGCTAATACTCCGCCCACAAAGTAGCATCAGCTGCGTTACTTTTAAATGTCTGCAACAATTCTTCTTTATTTTTGTTCGGTTTCTTTTTAGTTTGTAACGCACTTTGTTTTTTTACTTTTGTTTCGATCCTTATTGGAATCTCACGAGTTACGGAGTTACGCACTAAATCACTTGCACTTGCAAAATTGCATTAGTTGCGCGTTGTTCTCCTGACGAATTTGTCTAAGTTTGCAGTTACAGAAGGTCATTTCCGAGTAGTCATGCCGGGTTGGTACTGTTGAAAATTAGGTCACCGGTTATGTATGGGCACGTGAAAAAACCCAATAATTTAAGTTGGAATTCCTGAATTTGCGACAAAAAAAGGGCGTAATCTATTTTGGTGTGTACTTCTGGGAAATTGGTCGTGCACTAAACTGGATTGTGCCGATCTCAGATGTTATGACTAAACCCGTTTCTCGGTTTTGTATTATGACCTGACGATAGGCGGCTTTTCTGTTTGCAGGCGTTTTTTCTACTGTCTGCGTCAATGACAATGCTCCGGGCTTTGCGATTTTTGCTTCTAGTAGCTAGAGTGGGTTTTTCTCTAACTCTCGATAACCACGGTCTTCTTTTTTGTGGATTTGGATTTAGCTGGGGTAACAACTTTTGAGAGAATTGTGAAAATAAATATATTTCACATTTATAGTTTTTTTGTGTATATGTTGCTGTGGTAAATGCGTTTCTAAGCAAATTATCAACAAGTAGCAGTAACATAATAACAGGCTTTAGATTTGTTGCTGCAAGCAGTTTATCACCAGGTTGATGGCGTGGTTGGTTTTTTATTTTTTCTTAGTCTTAGACTCTGCCACCATGACAATTGCCGATCATCTCTTGGACTGGTACACCTAGTATGGAGCCTTGAGGTACCACACAAGTCAGGTCAATATTCACACCTGTGCTCACCTTGAGTGTGCGACTGATTAGGTAACTTCTTATCATAACCTCTAGGTAGTTTGACACTTTTTGTCAAGTTAACATCTCTATGATTCCGTTCTATGGAACGATATTGAAAGCATTTTTGATGTTTACAGACTTTTTTCAAAAATCTTCTAATCTTGAACATTGCGTCGATTGAGAATTAGTTTGGATGGAAACTACACTGCCTTTCCGACAGGCTGTTTGCGAAATGTAGATCATATCAAGGGAAGAGCGACTCTGCCGTTCTTCTTCATACTTTGCCCCATACGTCTTTACCACGAGCTTTTTGTAGTCTTCTTCCTATACAGACACTTGATACAGGCTATCTTGACTTTGGCAATGTCCGAGTTCCACCTACCGCTGGCTGAAGTCTTCTTGCATGCATTAGACATTGCACGTAATGCAGATTTAACCGTAATTGATTCTGGTACACGTCTTAATTTGTTCTCGAACACTTTCTGCCCCGCTAGGACACGGCCATCGGCTTTATACCTATATTTAATATAGCGGTATAGGATCGTAGAGATTGTACAACAAAGACTGTTTGGTCTTGGTTTCTCCGACCCAGCGATTACTTCTGATGCACAAGTTGGTCCAGTCTTTCCACTTGGGTAGATGGTTTTAAACTTTTGGTATTCTGTTTTTCGATGGGAAGCTCTTCAAGGGCCTAATTTTGAATGCAGTTTGTCATCAAAATTACGTAATTTTAGTGAAATTTTAATAGCATTTTGTTTTATTTCACTAAAGTTACGCTTCAGCGTCATTAATTTTTAGCACCAGCAACTTCTGCAGTTGACAGAATACGATATTCACGGTCCTGCTGTCTTAAGTTAACGCATTTTATTGTATTTCATAAGCGTCAATTTAACTCGGCGTTTGGTTTATCTCTTAATCCTGTTTACCAAAAGTGGCTCACTTGGCACTTTGACCCGTAGCCGGAGATCTTACCCATTTAAAGTTTGAGAAGAGGTTGTGCCGAACGAGAGCCAGCTATCCAGAGGGACATTTTGGAGGGAACCAGCTACTATATGGTTTGATTAGTCTTTTGCTTCTACACCCAGTTCCGTTCATTGATTTTCACGTTAGAATTGCTAAGAACCTTCATCGGGGTTTTCTCTCTTGTGTTTGTCTTTAGTGTAACAGCGTGTGCGCTCTGGTCGTCTTATCTCAACTTGCGATGATAGCGAGACGACCTGAGAGTGCAGAGTCATCGTCGGGATTCCCATCTTCCTACAAACCACACCTCTACGTTCATTCTGTTAGGTCAAGTGTCTTACGTACATGCTAGACTTATCTTTTCTAGTTTAATGAAGTTTTGTGGTTATGTGTCTTTATAATGCCGTTGGACGTGTCACAGATAGCAAAATCAGAATTGCTCCCTTGATGAAGAAAATGTTTTGGATTTTTTTATGGCATTATCCAGATAAGTCTATGTTGCGTTTTCTTGCTACGCTGTTGCCAACGTTGGTTGACAATTGATGCATATTTGCTTTTTGATTGTGGTAGCCGCTGTAGTCAATTCCGTAAGGTGCGGGATTGTAAGATTGCGAGTCCAGAAAAAAATCCTTAAAGAATTGCTTAATAATATTAATTGTTAACTGAAGTAGTTATTTTGTGATTTAGAGAATTTCTACTTTGTCATTGTGGGTTGTCACCAGTTGAATCAGTGCCTTACTGGCGTAGGTAAAACTGTAGTGAAGCATTATTTTTTTGGGCTTAGTATTGATTAGTCTCTAAAGGGCTACAGCTATGCAAACTGAGAAGGCTATTTTATGTTGGTTTTGTATAAGGCTTTATAAGTAGACTTCATTTAGTAGCTAGGATTGCATCTGTGAAGAGGTCAATGATGGTTGACAAATTGGTGAGGTTTTTGCAGTCTTCGGGAGAACCGTTCAGTTTGACGGTTCTGTTGTATTTTGTTGACACATTTATTGGTGAGATAGCTCAGTGATAGAGCTCCAGGGGTCCGGGGTTTGATTTGCGAAGTATGACTAAAAAAACTCGTTATCTACAGGGGTGATTCGAAAGTTACTTAATAATCTTTTCAAACAGTTGTAAGGCTTACGGCGCGACATAAAATAGTTGCAAAATGCACAATAAAGAAAGTTTGTAGTGCGAGCTCTACATACATTAATAATTTAACAACAAATACCAATAAATTGTTTGTCTGAATGAAAAACAATTTTGTTAGCATACTTATCATATAAATTCATTCACGTTTATATGGAACGTCCCGATCCAGTCACGCGCGATAAACCGTATGTATGTAACCTAACAAATGTTTTTTTTACAGTTTGCACAAATGATACAATTTCTGGTAGCACCAACACCAATTCTAAAAACAATTCTACCAGAACTCAACGAAAACATAACACCCGAAACCAATCACATAACCTTATCCTTAATACAAGACATGCTTCAATCAATTGAAACATATTTAGAAGCAGCAAAAGCAAATTTCTCACCAGAATACAACAACACATTAAAAAGAATAATTCAACAACACATTTCAACAAATCTACCAAACGGCCTCAAAATTATAAACGCATGGAACGAAGTACCAAGCGAAGTTTCAACCGGTTTCAAACCATTTAACGCGTTGGATAATTTAGATATTGTATTAAACATATTAGATTCATACGACAAGATATGTCCGCAAATGTTGGATAATTTATTAACAAATTTCAGCATTACAACTTTACTAAATGAAATTGACAATGATAGTTTACAGATTAAAGTAGTTAAATTGTTTCTAACATTCGAACCCAGTATCTTCAATCCTGGCCATGAGTTGTTCGATTTTGTTCTTCCTTTATTGTTACGGAATTATTACAACAGTCGCGATTTGATCGGTTTGGAAACTTTGAGGATTATATTAAAAAATACGGGAATATTTGAGGGATGCGATTCGGAAATCAATATATGGATCGATTCAATATTTGAATTGAAACATTTTGATGATTCAGTTGGCGATTTTGTTATAACAATAGTGAAAAAGGCTTCGAAAAATTTGTTGAATTATTTGGGCGAAATAGTTGAATTGAAATCAAATTGTGATGTTGCTATGGTTGATAATGTTGCTGAAATTGTTGAGGGGTTAATGGAACGCGATGTAGTTGTCGTTAAGAATACAATTAAGCACCAATATTTTTCTCCTCTAATTTTAGCCGCGTTGGATATGTTGGTTGAAACTAAAGGGGTTAAAATGTATTTCAATCACGTTTTATTGAGTTTGTTTCATTTACAAACCGATTATCATATTTTGGCCAATTTATTGATTAAATACGAACCGGTAATTCAGGCCAATACTTGGAATTATATTGCCGGTTGGATTAGTAATGATGTAACACCTTTAATTAAAAGCAAAGGTAAATTGGATTTGTTGCCCAAATTAAGTAGAGCCATATTGGAATCCAATATAGATTTAATTAAGGAAACAAATTTGGATTCCTATAGTGATTTGCGTCTTAATTTGTTGCAAACTTTAATTTTCTATTTAACAAATTTGAAACAACACGAGCATCTAAATGTTTGTCTGGAATTGGTTAAGTTATCCAATGATTACGTCACGGTTTTGAGCAATCCTGTTTTGCTACAACGATTCAATCCGCTGAATAAAAATTTTGAAACTAATTTTATCATTAGTTATGTACAAAATATGAAAATAAGTAATGATTACCTAAATCCGTACCGTAATAAGCTTTTTAATACAGTTATGAAATTATTAAAGAAGGCCAAGTTGAAAACCAATGATGGATTAGTGGATGTTGTTGAGTTATTCGGATTGGATCATAAGGAATGCGAAGCTATACTCAATCAATTTGCAACTTTATCTATTGAGGGATTGAATAATGATGCCCTAACTGAATTCTATAACATCCTAACTTATTCCTTGCAGAAATTTTCAGAATTAAAATGTTACAATCCATTAGAAGCAACAATATTTGAAAAACTTTGCAAATTACAATCCAATCTAAACAAAACCAGCCTAATAACATCAAAATTAACTACCAGCACCATCAACTATCTAAATCATTACCCACACAATTACAAAAACATACCAGTTGAACTATTCATAACAACAATACAAAAAGATTACTGCAAGGAAGCTTCAATTCTGGCAACAAATATATTAAAAAATAGACCCGATTTCCTACAACAATTTGAATCCAACTTAGAAACTATAGCAACAAAAAAGGGACTATTTTTACCCTTACTGGAATGCGTTTATAAATTACAACCAACCCCAGAATTATTACAAAAATGCTACACCAATTTTGAAACTAGTATACAAAAAGCATTGCAGAAACCTCAAAAAGCAGGCCAACATTTTGAAAACAATCAAGCTATCAGCAAATTAATAGGTTCCCATATACAACCCAAACAATATCTAGAAAAAATCCAAAAATACGAATCAACAGAACCATTCCTTGCAGAAATTTTAGTAGCAATATACATCAATTATATCGAACAAAATGAAATTGAAGAAAAACACATAAACAGTTCCATATTAACCCTAGTACACCTAATAGTTAACTTCTATAAACGCAAAACTAAATCCGAAGAGGATTGGAACAAATTAAAACAAATTTCGGAATCATTTCAAAAATTACTAAACAAATTAACCACAACTCTTCAATACGAAAGTGTTAGAAACAATGAAACTTTCAAATTATTCTGTAAATTTGCTTTGAAATTCGGTTTGACTAATTCGGCCAGTTCGTTGGGTTTGTTGAGTAGATTTGTTGAAATTATTCAGTTTACTGATGAGGAGGCTAATGATTTGATGGAGATGGTTGTTTCGCATTCTGAATTTATGAATGTTGTTTTGAATAATGATAGTGAGTTTAAAAAGGAGGTTCTTGGATTAATTTTGGGATTGTGTACGCGTTGGAAGGGGGTTATGAAGAGGGATCATGTTCCTGTTTTGTTGGGTGCGTATGGAGCTACTTTGGCGCAGTCGGATCAGGTCATATTGCAGCTGTTGAAATTGTAAGTATTTTTTAAATATTAATTTTTGTTTATATTTAAAAATGAAAAAAAAAATTTGGCCACAAACAGTTAAAAAGTGTAAAATTTTATTTTATTTGTGAAATGTCAAAAATGTAGCTTTAAAACTGTAAAAATTATCATGAAATCTCAAAAATACGGCTTAGAATCTATTGAAAAGTGCAAAATTGTATTCATGAAATGTTAAAAATAGCACTCTCCGGTCTAGAAACATCAAAATATTTAGAAACCACTTAATCCTGTCATAAATTGAAAAATTAGTCAAATTATTGTTAGTGCTAAAGTCTTAAAATATCAAAATATTATTAGAAAGCTTTTAAATTCGGTCATAAACTGTTGAAAAATATAACATTTTATTTATAAAATGTCAAAAATAGCTAAATACGGCCTTCATCATCAAATTATTGTTAGAAAGCACTAAAATCCGGCAAGAAACCGTTGAAATTGCAAAACTTAATGATAAAATGTCAAAAATTGCAAAATCTGGTTTTAAAACATCAAAATGTTGTTAGAAAGCAATAAAATCCGGCAATAAACCGTTGAAAATGCAAAATTCGTTACATAAAAAGCCAAAAATAGCCAAATTTAGTTATGAAATGTTAAAATATTGGCACAAGAAACCAAAATTCAAGCATACACTCATCGGCAATTTAGCATGTAAAGAGCCCGAGGCGTTGGTTTTGAGGCCTATCCAATTACTCTTTTCTACGAGATTTTTAGCAAATTTACGATTTACATGGACAAGTTTTGATATATATTTTTGCGATAAATGGTTTTTGTGAACAATTTCTGAGTAATTTTTAGCAAATTTACGGTTTATATTGCCAATTAGTCTTATGCTAGAGATAAGTTATATATTTGTTAATTGCACAGAATATATTAATAATTATGTGCAGCTTCAATTTATAGAAAAGTATACGGGAACAATCATCATTATCAACCAGCCCGTTCCGTCCACTGCTGGACATAGGCCTTCTCTATAGCACTTCATCGTCTTCTGTCTTGAGTTTCGTGGATCCAGTTGTTTGCGATCCTTTTTAGTCATTGGTCCAACGCGTAGGTGGTCTTCCTCTGCTACGTTTATCGGTTCTTGGTCTCCACTTTAGTATTTTCTTCGTTCATCTTTCGTCCTTCATTCGACCCACGTGGCCAGCCCATCTCCATTTGAGTTTAGTTATACGCTTGATCACGTTTGCCACTTTAGTTTTTCTCCGTAGGTCTTCATTGGTGGTATGGTTGTGTAGGGTTACTCCGACCATTGATCTTTCTATTTTTTGTTGGGTTATTTTAAGTTTTCTTGCCGTATTGGCGGTTAGAGTTAAGGTTTCCGCTCCGTATGCAAGGACAGGCAGAATACATTGGCCATGTACTTTCCTTTTTATACATCGGAATTTTGCTTTTAAAGATATGGTCGAGTTTCCCATATACTTGCTCAAGCAAGGTTGGTTTTTCTCTGAAATTTGCAGGTCTAGTTATCTCTAGATATTCTGATTTTATGACCAAGGTATATGTTTTTGTAGATTAAATCTACGTTTGTGTTTCCGATATTAAAGTGTTTGTTGGTATCAAATTAGTCATTACTTTTGTTTTCGAAAAGTTAATCTTCAAGCATACGATGTGAAGTTCTTCCAGCATCTGCCTTAACTCTCCCAGGTTGTCGGTTATGAGGACTATGTCGTCAGCAAAACGAATCTAGCTTGTTTGTTTGGTTGGTAAAAATCTAATTTCTTTCTAATTTTGATGTTATTATTTTTGTAAATAGTTTGTAGAGTTGGCTCTGAAGTGTTATGGGTTGGTAGTTTTGCAAGTCGGCCTTATCCCCTTTTTTGTGGAGTAAGATGGTAATTGCGTTGCGCTACTTGTCTGAAGTTGTGCTATCGTGTAGGCAGAGGTTAAGTAGTGTTTGTATTTTTTTCACCAGAAACGTGCCTCTTGCTTGTATTGCTTCTTTAACTATATTGTCTTGTCCGGGCGATTTGTTGTTTTTTGTTTTTGATAGGGCGAGCTCGATTTCTCCGATGGTGATATCTAGAAGCTCCTCGGATCCTTATTATTATTTATTTCCAGATCTTCTACTTGACGACTTTTATATAGTTTGTGGTAGAACTCTTCTACCGTGCGTAGTATTTTCTCTCTGTTTGTTGTGTTATTTCCTTGCATGTTCTTTAGTTTTGTTATTTCTTTCTTTCCTTCACCAAGGTTACTGCGTAACACTTTTATGCTTTTGTTCTGCTCTATTGTTTGTTGGATCTTTTTGCTACGATATCTTCTGATGTCCCGCTTGATGGTTTTGGAGATTTTCTTATTTACTTCTTTTAGTTTCTCTCTTGTTGTATTTAAGTTGCTTTTCATTTTGCTTTGTTTAGACATTAAGTTTTTAGCATCTTGGCTGATCTTTTCTTCTTTCCTGGATTTAGGGCGTCATTTAGACTTTCTATGTTTGTTTCTGAGTGATCATTATTTCTTAGTGTATCGGCAATGACCGTTTTAAATTTATCTATGTCCAGTGGGTTTCCCTATGCTCGATTGGTCGTTGTCTTTGTAAGTTTGTACCTTTTTTTTTTTTCTGGTCTATTTGATTTTTACTTCTTACCATTCTGTGGTCACTTTCCGTTCTGCAGTTGTTGAGTACTATTACGTTTTTGACTACTTGTTTATTATTGGAGATTATAAAATTAATTTTGATGCGAGTTCTACCGTTTGGGCTTTCCCAAGTCCATCTTCTATTAAGTTTTTAATTGAAGAAACTATTCATTTGGTAGAGATTGTTTTGTAGGAGAAAGTCTATCATCATTTCACCGCGAGCATTTCTTCCCTCTGATCTGAAGTTTTTTAGACATGTCTCCGACTGGTTTGTTTTAATACCGATTTTAGCGTTAAAATCGCCGCATACTATGGTAAACTGGGTTTTCATGTCCACCAGAGCCAGACATATATCTTTGTAGAATATGTCCACTTTTTCGTCTGTGTGGGATGCAAAGAGTTCTATAACTAGAGATTCCAAACTGCCTTTTAAACGATGCATAAGCAGCGTACATTTCTCGGTATCTCCGTCTTTGTCGCATCATGATGTTTCTCTATCAACTACAACGTATAGCCGCTCGATCATTAGTAGAGAGAGGGAGAGGGTTTAGTGTTGTGCGACAAGAACAGAGATACTGAGATTGTACGGCAAAACTCAGGCTTGGAATCTCTAGTTATAGAACTCTTTAGTGGGATGACGTTGGTGTGTATACTTGTACTATCTTAATAGTGTATCTTTTGTTGAGGTTTAGTATTAAGGAAGCTACTCTTGTTGAGAATTTCTTGACTGATAGAATGTCGTTACTCAAGCGTCTGTGGATTAGAAAGCCAATTCCTTCAGATTTATCGGGTTCTCCGGCATAGTAAATGAGATGCCCGGAGTTTTGTTTCAATAGATCCTCGCCCCGTCTTCTGACTTCACTGAGGCCGATAACGTCCCACCTTATTTTCTCCACTTCCGTCTCCAGTTCGATCAGGCTGTCTTCGGACATAAGTGTTTTTCTTTATAACTTTGCGTCGTTTACTTATAATCTTAGACGATGAAAGCGAATCTTTGCCTCCCCCATATTCCTTGAGGCAGACCTTTTTCAAGGTGTGGGATTTTAGGCTAGATGCCGCACCCACCTGGGGACTTCTATTTGTTTTAAAATTTGTCATGATAGGGTGTTAAAGTCGTAATCTTTCACGCTGACTAGATGGCTTGGAAGATGCGTAGGAATTGCATTTCTTCAATTCACAGACTTTTTATGGTTATCTCGCCAATATTCGGTCGCTAGAGCCTCGTTTGTTATCTAGCAGGGTGTACCGGGTGACCTAAGTAGACACCTCTCGTTCAGGTGAGGTTGACATTTGGGACACTTTGTTGGTAAAGATGTTGGCGTCTCTCCTTACACCCGGGAACAATAGGCCATAGCATTAGCAAGCCAATATCAGAAGACGAGATAGACCGGATCGACACGAATGGAGCGCACTTAAGCGAGAACAACTGGAGTGGGAGTCGATTGCGGGACGAAGCAAAGAGGATAAGTAACTTTTGCACGGTAAAGTGATGCGGTCGAATGATTTAACGGCAATGGCAATTCCTTGGTTATTGTTATTATCATTAATTAGTGTTAAGTTAATAAAAATACGACGTTCAAGCTTGGTGTGGTGGTTGGGAGATTCAGTGTGCGTTGCGTCAGTTATATAAAAAAAATTATAACTGGACGTAACAATTCTATAAAATGTATCAACCTATTTATAGCAAAAAAGGCCATTATAAAGATAGATCAAAATGTTATTGGCGATTTTACCAAAACTGAAAATTGTTATACATTTAAAGTGGCATTCGTGTTAGCTGATTTAATTTGAAAAATAAACAAAAAGTCGCCAACGGTGAATTTTCTAATCGATTTTGGGCAAATTTAAGATATAAAATGGTTTTTTATACACAATTTGTGACGAATTTTAGATTTTTTGTTTCATTTTTCAATAATTTTGTGCAATAAATAGATTTTTTGTACTTTTGATAACTTTTTTGTGTTTCTTCACAATTATTTAATGATTTCTTGGGGCAAATGGATTTTTAGCGTATTTGCGGTTTATTAGATCATTTTTTGCGATAAATAAGTTAATCTGTGCGATTTTTAATTATTTTCCTGCAATTAAAGTGTTTTATGTATTTTTGAGTTAAATAGATTTTATGCTCAGTTTTCTGCAAATTTACGTTTTTATGAATAATTTTTTATTGATGTTTTTGGTAAATAGATTTGCTATGTGATTTTTGTCGAATTTAAGAAATAAACAGGTTTTTATAAATATGATTTTTATGAATTTTGTGCGATGAATGAATTTTCTGATATTTTTGATCATTTCTTTGCAATAAAAGGATGTCTGGAACATGTTCTGCAATAAATATTGTTTTGATTTATATATAATTCAAGGTATAAAATAGTTTTAATTTTTGGTTTTTTGCAATTTTTGATATCTTTCTTGTGTTTTTTGCACAATTGTTTATTGATTTTTTGGTAAATGAATTTTCTGTGTGATTTTTAGCCATATTCTTACAATAAAGAAACTTTTGCAGGTTATTACGGACAATTTTAGATAAATAAATAAATAAAAGGGTTTTCACTAATGTTTTTCATGGATTTCTTTCGGTAATTAGGTTTTGGACATAAAATAGTTTTAAAAAAATGTGATGAATTTTGTGCTATAATAAAAGTATTTTCTGTGCAATTATTCATAGACGTCTTGTGGTTAATAATTTCTTTACAACATTTTTAGCGAATTTGCCGTTTTTATGTTGAAACGCGAATCTGATAAATTTCATGCAATAAAAGTGTTTTGTGAGCAATTATTCATTGATTTTTTTAGGTAAATGGGTTCTTTACAAGATTTTTGCTTAATTTACGGTTTTTATGTAAACTTTTTGATGAATTTTATGCTTGAAAAAAAATGTGTACGTTTTTTGATAATGTCTTGCTATAAATTCTTTGTTTCAAGTTTGGCGAATTTACGAAATAAAATGGTTGTTTGGTGAATTTCATGCGATAAATGAATTTTCAGTGTGATTTTCGATAAATTTCTTCTAATAAAAAGGAATTTCAGGCGACAAATGATTTTTTTTTTGTATTCCATAGTAAATTCAACTGCCGCACAGTTGAGATTTTTGGTGAATTTAAGTTATAAAATGATTGTTATCGACAATTTTTTATGAATTTTATCCAATAAATGAACTAGCTTTGCGATTTTTTTTTTTTTGCTATGCAATGGTTTTTATTTGATTTTTTGTGGTAAACAGGGTTTATGAGCGGTTTTGGTTTGGATTTTATGTACAATGTTTGAAGAATTTTTATATGAGTTTTAACTAATTTTTTGCAAAAAACATTTTTTTCTATGGGTTCATTTTTGGTGAATTTACTATTTTTATCTAAAATTTTCGATGAATTTTGTGCGATAAATGGTTTTTATATACGATTTTTAATAAATTTCTTTGAATACATTTTTCTTTGCAAGTTTTTATATACTTCTTGTAACAAATGGGTTTAATAATGGATAAACCATTTGACTACAGATAATAGTTTTTTGACAAATTCATGTAAACAATTTCTGTTGAATTTTATGCAGTAAATACATTTTTTGTACGATTTTTGATATTTTTTCTGCTATTTTTTTACTAGTTTAAGATATTAAATGGTTTTTATAGATTTGAATGAATTTAACGAGGTTTTTTAAACGGTGATATTTGATGTATTTTATGCAATAAATGATTTTTCTATACGATTTTTGACCAATTTCAGTAAATCGGTATACTACGAGATTTTTGTCGAGTTTAAATTAAATGGTTTTATCGATAATTTTATGCGATAAATAGTTTTCTGTGCAAATTTTATAGACTTTATACGGTAAATGATTTTTTAGCTATTTTCAACTAATTTCTTGCAATTAAAGGGTTTTGCTTTGCAAGTTGTTATAGATTTTTTGCGGCAAATAAGTTTTTTATGCGGTATTTGGTTGAAGTTAAAGCATACATTGGCTTTTGTGTACAATTTTTTAATGAATTTTGTGCGATAACAGTGTTTTTTATGCGAATTTTGATTCATTCCCGTCAATAAAAGTGTTTTCTGTGCAATTATCGATTTCTTGCTGTAAAAGGGTTTTTAGTGAGTTTTTATGAACAATTTTTGATTTATTTTATGCGATAAATGGGGTTTTATTCGATTTTTAATTAATAAATTTTGTAATAAAAGGCTTTACTGTAGTAAATTGTTTTGTTTACATGATTTTTGCGAATTTAAGGTAGAAAATAGCTTTAATGGACAAATTTAAAATAACGGTTTTTGATAAATTTCTTCTTTATTTTAATTAATTAATTTACTGATTTTTGCGGTAAATGAGTTTTTTAGGAGGTTTTCAGCGAATTCACGGTTGATGCACAATTTTTAATAATTTTTTTGTAATAAATAAATTTTCTTTATATTATTTATGAAAACTTTTTTAATTATGGATTTTTTGTGGTAAATAGGTTTTATACACAGTTTTGAACGAATTTAAATTTGTGCAAAATTTTTGATGTATTTTGGGCCATAAAAGTTTTTTTTGTGAATTCTTCCTAATCAATAAAAGTGCAATTATTTTTTTTTTTGCGGTAAATGGTTTATGATATTTGTAGCGAATTAATGGTTTTCGGTTTATTTGATTATTTTTATAATTTTTTTGCAATATAAATGTTTTTAGTTTAATTATTTTTTGAGTTCTTGCGGTAAATGGTTCTCTACGAGATTTTTAAGCATTTGCGGTTTCTATGAACAATATTTGAAGAATTTTGTGCGATAAATGGTTATTAATTAAAGGTTTTTTGTGCAAATTATAACAAAATGATTTTTTTCAAACAATTTGTGATAAATGGATTTTTGTGTTATTTTCATTACATATTTGTGTAATCTACGCTCCGGTTTTATCAAATGTTTAGCAAATTTACAGTTTATGTAAACAATTTTTGGTAAATTTTTGGTGCAATTTTTGATCAATTTCTTGGGGTTTTCACAAAACAATTTTTGATGAATTTTGTGCGTTAAAATAGTTTTATTCGAAATCTGATAATTTCTTGCAATAAATGTGTTTTCTGTGCAATAATTGCATAATTATTATTCATTAATTTATTGAGTTAAATAGGTTCTGTTTGAGTTTATCCTGCGATAAGTGTTTTTTGTGCTATTTTTAATTCTTTTCTTGCAATTTTTGTGTTTTTATTTCATTTTTTATGGTAATGGATTTTATACACGGATTGTAGCTTATTTAAGATATAAAAGGTTTTTTTATAAAAATGCGATAAATGATTTTTTTGCGATTTTTGATTATATATACATATATCATATTTATTCAACAAAGAATTACATACAGAAAGAAAATATATCAAACAGATAATTACAAAAAGAAAGGTAATACAATAGTATTCTTGTTAAACTGGCTATCGACCGTGGTCTTTCAGCCACAGAAATAAAATTTAAATAGTTAAAATAAATTTAAAAAAAAGGAACAATGTTTAATATAATGTAGAATGATGTATGACATTGTCAGTCAATCAGTCAGTCAGTCAGTCAGTTGTCAGTTAGTCAATCGTTGTTGTTGTCATTAATGAGTGTCTTCATTTGTTGAAGTAGTGTCATGGCAGGTTTCTTAAATTTAGAACTAATTAATGCGTCTCTCAATATAAAATTTCTGGATTGTAAATTTTGTCTGCAGTTTATAAAGACGCTTGGGAAGTGGGATAAGGTTGGTTTTACTATATAAGAGCTCGTTTGAAGGATTGTGAAGAGGGTTGTTAGGATGCCTGACTTTGGTAATAGCTCGGAGAGATGCTCTTTCTCCTACGTATAAGTTATTAAGTGTAGGATTGTTGGAGTTTAGGAAAATGATGGATGCGTAGTCGAGGATGGGACGACATATAGTTTTGTATATGTGTGTAGCACATTTGATATTGATTCCATCGTTTTTGTAGGTAAGGGAACGGAAGTGTTTTGTCCGGGATCTAATTTTTGATTTAATAAAGTTGGTGTGAAATTTAAAGTTTAGTTTGGGATCAAAGTTTACGCCTAAGTATTTACATATTTGGGAAGGGACTAGAGGTTCTTGATTCATTTGGATAGAAGGTGAATTTTTATGGTTTTTGTGATAGAGAATGAATAGTTGAGTTTTTGAAGGATTTGCAAATCGGCGCCATTTATTAAACCAAAGTTGAGTCTTATCTAGGATAATTTGCAACTGATGAATTGACTGCTTTAACGTTTTGGCATGGGTCACTAGTTTTGTATCGTCTGTGTATTGCAGAACGTAGCTAGTTGGGTCAAAGTGGGTTGGATTAGAGCTATATATGTCAGAACAAAAAATATTATACAAAAGAGGAGATAGAGGGGATCCTTGTGTGGAGTAAATGAAATGGAGTAGGCATTACCTATACGGACTTTAAGAGTTCGTTCCTTTAAAAACAAAATCAATATTTTAATAAGATAACTAGGCACATTTAAAATCGATAACTTAAAAAGTCCTCTATGCCAGACAGAGTCAAACGCCTTGTTTATGTCCATAAACAAGACGCCCGAATGTCTGCCTTCGAGGTGGGATGTTTGGATATTAGAGGTAAGGATAGTTAAAGGGTGACTGGTTGATCTACTTTTAATAAAACCAAATTGTGTAATAGGGATTTTATTGTGGATTTGTGTTAAAAGTTTATTTTGTAATACACATTCAAAAAGTTTACCAAGAACTGGGAGTAGCGTGATAGGACGGTAGCTGTCTGGATTAGATAAGTTGGAGTTGTTTTTAGGGATGCATACTATAATTCCTATTTTCCATTCATCCGGGTAGTATTGATTTGTTAAGCAGTAGTTGTAGATTTCAATTATATAATCATGGACGTTATGGTTTAATTGTCTTAAAATGTTCCTAGTTAGTAAGTCGTGTCTTGGTGCCGAGTTTTTTCTTTTATTTAGTAAGTCGTAGAATTTGTCTTTGTCTATTGTTTTGTCCGCTGGAGTTTTGCAAGTCTTCTTGCAAAATCTGTCATACTATAAATTTTCTAAATGAATTCTGTCAAAATTGTCACAGTTTGAAAAAGCAAAAGCGTCAGTAAAATGTTTTTGAAAGGTATTAGCAATGTCGACGTCAGTTGAAAATGGATGTTAGGAACCGGATTCGTTATTGAACGTATATGTGATGTCCGTTTCTATTTCGTCAACTTTTTGATTTCTTGAAAGTAATTTTTTACTTTCTTTTTGTTAATTCTGTTGTATGCCGTTATATATTTGTCTTGTCTGTACTAAGAGAAAACTAAGTCGTGTATGTTTTTATTTAAGTCATTAAATTGTCTTTTTATTGTTCTGTCATTAGTTTTCTGAACTCGCGATATAAGTGTCTTTTGTATTTAATGAGCCTTAAATAATGGTGGAAGAAGGTTTTGGAGTATGGTGTTGAATATGATGCTAATAATTTAGAAAACTGTGAGATGGTGTTTGGTGATATATTTGGAACTGTTTTAGTAAATAAAGAAAGTTCTTGGGTAACTCCTAATATGTTGCATTTATTTAAATTGTAAATAAATTCTTTGGGGGAAAGTAATATTTGCATATCGATTTTAAATGTGATTGTCATGTGGTCAGAACAAAGATCGGGAATAACATTAACCGAGTGGATAAGGGGGTTAATACTGGATGAACAAAGAAGAATATGAGGAGTGGTGTTTTGGTTATTATTCATAATGAATATTGGTGCGGTATGTATCCTAGTAAAGTCAGAGTTTGATAAAAATTGCTGGAGGTGACGGGATTTTCTTAAGTTTAGATTTAAGTCTCCTTGGAATGGGGATATAAGGAAGCCTTTACAAATATGTTATCTTCAATATTGGAGTTTGGATGAATGTAAACAAGGAATATGTGGAGTTTCTCTTGAAGAAAAGGAATTGAAAAAATGGATGCAATCATTTAAAGGGTTATTGATACTAGGAGGGTTATCTTTTCTAAGTGAAATAGATGGGTGTGTCATGGAAACAGAGCCACTTCTGTAGTTTTGGTTGATTATATTGGCAGGATTTTGAATTAGTTCTAAAATGTGATGGGATTTGGGGATTTGGTTTCGACAAACATGGAACACGAAATATGATTAGTTAGGATAAAGTTATTAATGATTGATGATTTGCAGGCAAAACTGTTTATGTTGGAATATAAGACACTTAAACTAGACATTATGGGATTGGGTTATAGTGACTTGAATACCGCTTACAGGGGTGCTGGGAGGAGCCTGTTTAGGGTTAAGGAGGTCGAGCATTACTATAAACATGCGGTTACTTGAAAAGGATACTATTGTGTCAATATTATAAGTGGCGATAAATTTAGTTTTTAATTTATTTATGAGCATTTGTCGGTCAGTATTGTTGTGGAGTTAATTTGGTCTACATACGTGTCGATGATATGATCATGAACAGTGATTTGTGAGTGAATCCTTGATGTTGTTGTGATTTTGCTGTCGATTTCTGCAGACTTTTTGTTGGCGGATTTGATTTTCATGTTGGGTATCCCTTTAATTGGTTTGGTTGATCTTCTCTTGCATTTCAAAGGCTACGCTTCATGTCCTTCCTCGTTGCACGATGTGCACTTGATGGGCTGGGTGGTTGTGCAATTTGATGTTCTGTGGTTTCCACTACACTTACTACATTTAGGTGTAGCATTACAGTTGTCCGACGTGTGTTCAAATGAGTTACATTTGTTGCATGGGATGGGTATTGGAGCCGGGGCTTGGCTTTCATAAACGGCAAAATGTTTGCTTTTACAGAAACGGTGTTTGATGTTGTTCAGCTCAAGGACACTTTTCATTTCTTTGTCAGAAATCTCCTGATTAACGGAAGTAATTACAGCTGAATATGATGATGCGTGAATTTTGTTAGCAAGTTGATTTAAAGGTTTAGTTTCTTTAAAGTTAAAAAAAAAAATGTTTTTCATTTCTTGAAGCATGTCCAATGTTGATGATTTATCATTATTTGATATGATGATAAATCCGTTTTTTGTTGATATGATAACGTCTTTGATGTTGGTTGTACTCTGGCACCATATGTCGGACAGTTGGGTACGCAGAAGCTGCTGCGGCGTTTCTACATAGTAAGCATACTTATGATCATTTATAATTGATTTAAACCTACTTGTTTTATTTGCCAATTTTTGCTGGATTTGTTGTTGTTGTTGGTGCGGTTGTTGTTGTGGTTGTTGCTGTTGCTGCTGCCGTTACTGTTGTTGTTGCTGTGGCTGTTGTTGTTGTTGTTGTTGCATTTGCACTTGTTGTTGTTGCAGTTGTTGTTGAGGCTGATGCTTTAATTGTTGTGGTTTTTGCTGCAGCTGTTTTGGTTGTTGTATTTGTGATTGTTGTTCTCTGTTATTAATTAAATTTACATAATTTGACGGTATTTTAAAATAATGTACTTCTTTCCCCTTTTTATTCGGCTTAGTACTTTTTTCGGACGACCCCTTTTTTGGTGTTTGTGGGCCGCGGGAATTTCTGATCCGTATCGGACTGATACCCCGCACGTAAACTCCATCAAGGACCCCGCATGGCTCTCCGCATCGCTTAGGTCTTTATGGCCGCTTGGAATTTTCACGTCGCTGTTCATGTAATAATTAAATGTAGCTTCAGCATCGACTGGGCTGAAACTCTTCTTATTAGAAGATATCCACAAACAACACTTGTAACTTTCACAACAATTAAAACGATTAAATACAGATACTGATAATAATAAAGGTTAAAGTAAATAGACAATTTTATTCGCGTGTGTGCTAGACTGGAGTTCGTAGCGGAATTGATTATTGATTATTTTTTGAAATTTGTATGGATTTTTTAAATAGATTTTATGCTTGATTTTGGACGAATTTAAAGCATAAATTGGCTTTATTTAAAAAAAAGGGTTTGAATAGTAATTTTTTAACGAACTTTATGGAATAATTTTCTAAGTGATTTTTAATCATGTATAGTTTTTGATAAATTTTGTATGATAAAAAAGTTTTTTATAAAATTATTTATTGATTTCTTGTGGTAAATGAATTATTTCTTTTTTGTGCGGACAATTTTTGATGAGTTAATATGGACAATTTTTGTTCGACAAATTTCTTGCAATAGAAAAGTTCATAGTTTTTTTGGTAAATTAGTTTTATACGCCGTTTTGAGCGAAGTTTTTCTTTGAAAGTTTGTATAGATTTTTTACGGTAAAAGCTCATTTTTTGCGATAAATAGCATTTCTGTGCAATTTTTGAATCATTTCTTGCTGTGTTTATGGACTTATAATGGTTGAATACTGGTTTTGAGGATTTTTTTCATGAATTTCATAGGATAAATACATCCTGTGTGCAATGTTCGATGAGTAATAAAACTCTTTCATTGCAAGAAAATGAAAGAGTTTTATTTTATATATTATTATTTTGTTGAGGCAAATTTAAGAAATAAAATATTTTTTATAGACAATAAATGAATTTTCATTGCGATTTTGATAAATTTCTTATAATTGGGATCAAGTGCTTATGAATTTTATGCGATATATGAGTAGAAATACGGTTTTTTGATAAATTTCTATATAATATACAATTTTTACGAATTTCATATAAAATACAAGGGTTTTTATGATTTTTTTGCGGTAAATGGGTTTGAGGATTTGGTAGATAATTTAATTTCTAGCAGTCTACTACAATTTTGGTCGAATTTTAAATACAAAATGGTTTTTATGAATAATTTTTGATGAATTTTATGCGAAAAATTACAAAAAAAGATAAATGTCATGTAGTAAAGGTTTTCTGCGCAATTATTTATCGTTTTTTTTTGCGGTAAATGGGTTTTTAGGAGAATTTTGGCGAGTTTTTAGTTTTTATGGACAGATGATTTTCTTTATTTTTTATATTTTTACTTTTTTGCTATAAAAGAATCTTTTTGCAGTTGTATTGTGAGGTTTTCTGCGGTAATTTGTTGTTTTTTTTATCAATTATTAAGATAAAATGGTTATTTTGTGCAAAAGGTCGCACACTGCAAGCTACAAAATCCGCCAACTGAAGGAAGGCGAAACATTCCAGGTCATGGAAAATTTCACAGTTCTATGTAGTAAGTTTGTTTAAATGGCTTATACTGATTTCAAAAAAGGCATTTCTAGCATTACTAATCAATCAAATTTTCCAAAGTGTGTGTGAACCTTATAATATAGAAGAATTTGTTGACTATTGTAAACAAATTTAATATTTAAACTTGTGACGTATTTCACTTCACTTTAACTTATGTATGTAAAAATATGTAATTTACAGTCCTTTTGAAATAAAATTATTATTATTATATACAATTTTGTTGAGTTTTATGCTATAAATAAATTTTCTGTGCTATTTTCCATAAATTTGTTTGCAATATAATGATTTTCTTTGGAAATATTTATGATTTCTTGCGGCAAATCCATTAAATGAATTTTCTGTGCGGTTATGTAGTAAAAGATTTTGATTTGCAAGTTTTTATGGATTTCTTGCGGTAAATGGGTTTTTGCGATGTTTGGTGGCAAAATTAAGATATTTAAGTAAACAACCATTCTTGGTGAATTTTTTGCGCAATTTTCTATACATTTTTTGCAATAAAAGGGTTTTCTGTGCAAGTATTTACTGCGGTAAATAGTTTTTTCTTGTGAATTTACGCTTTTTACGGACAACGAATTTTATGAAATGTTTTTTGCAATAAATGTTTTTTGCAATAATTATTATTCATTGATTTCTTGCTCTAAATGGTTTTCTAGGAAGTTTTTTGTGGTAAACGGTTTTTTTGTTTGTGCTTTTTTATTTGTTCAAGGTTTTTAACAAGTTTTTATGGAATTTTGCCGTAAATGCTATGAGATTTTTGATTAATTTTTGGTTTTATGGATTATAGATAGATTGTTTTTGTGAATTGTATGCAATAAATGAGTTTTCTGTGCGATTTTTTCAAATTTCTTAAAATAAATTGTGTTTTTGTTGGAATTATGATCAAATTTTTGCAATAAAAGTGTTTTCTGTGCAATTTTTAACGATATCTCTTGAGGTGAATGGATTTTCTACGAGATTTTTTTGGAAATTTATTGTCAATTTTTTAAAGATTTTTTGCGAGAAGGTTTTTTTTGGGCGATTTTGGGTAAATTTGTTGCAATAAAAAGGTTTCTTTTGAAAGTTGGTATGGATTTCTTGCGGTAAATTGATTTTTTCAAGCGATTTTTGGTGAATTTAAATATAACATTGTTTTAAGGACTATTTTTAATGAATTTCATGCGATAAATGAATTTTTCGTTCGATCAATTTCATGAAATAAAAGTGTTTTTGGCGAAAATTTTTATGGATTTATTGCGGTGAATAGGTTTTCTACAATTTTTTTGGCGAATTTACGGCTTTTATGTACACTATTTGATGAATTTTGTGCGATAAATAAGTTGTTGTACCAATTTTTAATACATTTTTGCAATAAAAGTTTTTGTATCTTTTTTTTATAAAAAAAAAGGTTTCTTGTGTAAGTAATTTTTTTTGTGATAAATGTGTTCTGTACGTTTTTTTATTAATATTTTACAATAAACGGTTTATTAGCTTTGGGAAAGGAATTTCTGTGTGATTTTGATATATTTCTGTCAATAAAGTGTTTTCTGAGCAGATATTTATTGATTTTTGGGGTTTTACGACATTCTAAACGAATGGTAATGCAATAAAAAGGTTTTCTGCGGAAGTTTTTATTGTATTTCTTGGTTAGGTTATGTTATTCTACAACAAATGTGTTTTCTGTGCTATTTTTGCTTAATTTTTTCAATAAATTGGCTTCCTACTACACTGTTTTAGATTATTTTACTGTTTTTTTAATTTTATAATATTTTTTCTGTTTTCTGAGCGAATTTAATGCTACATGTGGCTTTTTTGGGCGATTTTTGTTGAATTTTGTATTATTCAGCCGGTCAAACAATGCTGCGCTGTCGATAACGGCTTGGTAGAATGATTTTACATTTTTAGTTTTTATTTCTTGTATCAACTGTTTCCATCTGAATATACACTATTTTTTATGACCCCGATCTGAGATGCTTTGTCATATTGCTCTAACGGGTCCTGTCGTCGTTTTTCTTTTTCTTGTTCTGTGTTGGCTTTGTGAATGTCTTACGAAGTTTCGATTTTATGGTGTTGGAGTGGATGACAGCAATTTGTTTGTCCGCATAATACTAATCAAAATTGTATGGACTGCCAACAGAACACTGAATGGAAGAGGTCTTGTTGGTTGCAGCTTTGTAAACGGTTATTTATTACTTATATTATAAGTAAATTTCTTTTTTATTTCTAAAAATATTTTTTTGCATAATTTAAACATACATTATATAAAACTACTATAATCTAACATATTATTTTCAGATATGAATCACAACCAGCACAAACGAATTTCTACGATTTCAAACCATTCCTATGGGGCACAGCTGCAAGAAACCACTATTCTCTACGTTCAGACATCCAAAAATCAATTTGGAGACAACCCAAAACCGGCAACGTGCTAGATATCCTACACGAACCTTGGGTAATGAATACAATTAAACATTACCCACTAAACATATCATTCCAATCCAAAACAATAGACACTAACGAAATACCTTATCCTATTTACGACCTCCGCTTCCTATTACCATTATTTAGCCAACTATTAGCACCAGAAAATTCAATCCAAACATACAAATTCTCACGTAGTGGAGCATTAAGTTTGACTATAATCGCGTTAAGTTGTAATAATGAGGAAATACGCAAAGCTGCTTGTCATGTGTTGGCTCGTTATTACTATCATTTAGAATCGAAAGGTAATGGTAAGGATAATTTATTGTGGTTACGTTTTGTTGAAGCCATTTGTAAAGGGACTGCGATATTAAATAATTTCAAATTGAATAACTTTTCAGCAATATTGTTATCCCGCATGGCATTAATACTAACCAAACCTAAAGATTTAATGTATTTGCCTCTTAGTTTCTATTTGGGAGCTAGATCAGCACCTGATTTATCATCAATACCTGAATTATACACCTTCCTCCGATCATCCGATGTTAATTATAAAGAACACCGATTATTTATTTTTGAAATTTTACGTGATGGATTACGACAAGATTCAGATTTTTCAATTTCATTAAAATCAATGGCTTATAAATTAATAATGGAAACCTATACCAGTTCAATATCAGATTATGAAAGCAAACAATTAATATTACAAGTATTAAAGAATGCTTGTGTGTACGGAACGCAAACTTTATGTAATTACCATGGATTACTATCATGGTTGCATGGAATTATATTGAATACAAAAGAAGTTCCAATTATGGGTAAAATTATTGAAATTTTGTTTAACATAATTAAATCTAAACATGCTGATTCAGTTATGTTGAAAGTTGTGTTTGTTGCTATTTTAGATAAGGTTTTTGATATGAAATTGAAGACTGATGTTGTTCTGTGTTTGTTGAAGTGTTTAGTTGCTTTGCAAGATGGGGATGTTGGGTTGATTACTGATTCCAGATTGAGGAGGATTGTTAAATTTGTAAATAATGATTTGTGTGAATATATGTTAGATTTTAATTGCGTAATTGATGTTGAGGGTGAAAAGGATGTTGATTATTATGTTAAGTTGTTGACTTGTAAGTTTATCAATGATAAATGATTTTTGTATTTTATATTGAATAAAATTAGTATTTTATTTGTTTTTTATAATTCATCTTGACCGAACTAGTTCGCACAATTGAAGTTCCGCGCTTCGGTTGTGCAGACATCAAGTCATTGTACTATAATTTGCAGTTTAAAAACTGCGCAATATTAGAGTTGTTTGATCTAGAGTAGACTTTGAAAGAGTACAAGCAGAACGTGTTAGAAGCTCCTCAATGCTTTTCAAAGTTGTCTCTGAGAAACAGACCACAAAGAAGTAAAAAAAACAGTGCAGCTATGAAGGCACTTAACTGGTGTCACGGGTTTTCTGCTGATTGTAGTTTTTAAAAGAAGTTGCAACAATTGGCGCATAACGCTTGGGATATCCACAAGTAAGGCGCTTCACTGCCCGGAAGTTATCCATTTACCTAGTAAATAAGTCGAAGCAAATCGACCACATCGAAGGATGCCTTCTGCGAACCTCAACTTCCTGAGCAAAACTAGTTTTTTTTTTGCTAAATCTTGACTTGAAGGGGATGACCACATCGAAATATTTGCTACAGGCCTTTGATGGAAATCAAACTCGAACTGTCGGCATAGCAGTCCATTTCCGGAATCCAAATCGACTAGAATTTGCGATAATAAAAGCCATCGAAATATCAGCTGAGCCTGAGGAATATAAGTTTCAATTAGTCTATATTATTATATTATTTGCTAATCTTGTTAAAACATAAAGCTGAAGCAACAGTCAAGCAATGGTTCTCTAGGCTACAGGTTTGCATCATGTCGTCACCACGAAATCAAGGTTTGCTTCACCGATAGACTGCAAAGCAGAAAGCAACTATGATAAATCCGATTGTGGCATGGTGGAAGACCGATATGAATGGAATCTACACCCGCCTCAAGGAAATAGCCAACACAACCGACCAACCAACAAATGTTCAACTTTATCAGCACAAACTTTTTTTTTTCAGTAAACTTTGCAGCACTGTAGCAAGCTATCAACCGACACGGAACCATAAAAAAAGTGCTGGGAACTTCCCCGTATTGAACCTGAAATCTACCAGCAAAGTCCTTTGGCTGGATGCAGATAGAATGGAAATGTAGAAGTAGATCGAGCTTCAAGAATACTTCCAGGAAGAGCAACCCTAATGAAGTCAGTCTATTACCTGAAATATCATGAAATGTCAAAAGCATGAAGTTTTAGCAGTGTTTCCGATGATCATACCAAATAGGCACTGTGGAAGAAGCTTAGGAGTTTCCACGCTCACCGGAGGACGGAGGATCGTCTTTTGCCGCAATGGCTATGTGCACAATCGTATTTTTCGTCACCTAGTCTTCCAGCTGAATATCTGAAGCTTTTTTGCGGATCAATAAGATATTGTCAAGAACAGCTTTTACATTATCAATGTCGTGCGCAACAGACATTTTTGCCACAGTAAATGACTTGGGATCGTGATGCAGGAGAATCGACTTTGAGGTTTGCGTGTGTAGATCCAACTGGATTAGCGGTCAGTACATTTGTGCTTGAGGTAAAAGCCGCCAAAATAGAACAGATTCAAACCATACCTGGAGCTTTTTGTTATGCAACTTTATGAAAACAAAAGACGACAACGTTCTAAAATATTTCAGCCAAACAATTGCTGTTTGAGGGAGAGGAAGTCTTTTCTCTAGGAAGCATCGAGTTTTCAAAAGTCTACAAAGAAGATGAAATTTGCCCAATCTTTAAGAAAGGAGAGGAGATGTATTCCACACCGGGCTCAAAATTTGTTCAAACCTGATAGATCTAGAGTCTAGATTCTAGATCATACCTGGAGCGATCTGTTATGCCACTCCATGACAACGTTCTAAAATATATCGACTAAGCTTCTGATCAAACCGTTATCTACCAGCAGCGTTTTCTCTTAAAACATTATTTTGAAAAAGCAATCGCCGTTCGAGCAACGGAGAGAAGTAGGAAGTCTACTGTCCAAAGAGTATCAAGTCTCCTAAAGCACGTAGTCTCAAAATAATGAGACTTGCCCGATTCTTAATGGTGGAAGAGAGAAAACCCGATCAAACCTGAAAGGTCTAGGCCATACCTGAAGCTATGTTTTATATGGACGTTAACGTTTTAAAATATTTTAACCTATATTTTTCTTCAAGACGTTATTTTAAGGCAGCGATCGCCGTCCGTGCGGGACGAAAATAACAAAGTCTTCTCTCCAGAGGACACCAAATCTCCTAAAGCACGTAGATGAACCATGCCAACCTCTCAAGTGCGAATTTGTTAAAGCCTATTTTTTTAATTATATGGACAAGTTTTATTTGTGATCAAAAAACTGCACAGACTATTGCTGGGGCGGAAGCGGCAACCTAAAAAGCACTTAAATGCACGGCTTTGGCATACCCAAACTCTGCTATATGACTCATAGCGACCTTCTACTAATATTGCGGACCTTAACCGACGCCGCTCATGTGGTGAACTATATGCGAACCTCTACCAGAAATTGGTACTGACTTGGGCAAGCTTAAGAGAATTGCATTTATCAACACCGCTTTTGCGACCGTCGGCTACAACACCGATTTCTGCCATCAAGTGAGATCAGCGGGTCCTGGTCTTCACAAACTACAGGAACAATCCTGAATCTCCATAGTCACATTAAAAAGCAGATACGACCTGTCCGATCCACAAAGGAAACAAGAAAGTAAAACGCGTTAAAGCCAACGATGAAACTCATTGAGAAATAGAAAACAAAACTTCAAACAAACAAGGTATGGATAGCGCACATGTTGGTGTGTTCAAAGAGACCGACTATGCAAACCTTGCTGCTTTATTGGAAGGTCATGCCGGCGGGGCTTGAAGTCTTATCAAATCTCCCGCACGAGCTTGCGAATCAGAAGATTATTAGTGCTCTCTTTGGCTCCGCCGGGGGTTGACACTCTTTTGGTTGGTTTTTTTGAGAAGTGCTTTGCCTCTCATCGTCTGCTTAGTACGTGCCAGCATTCGTATGTAACTCTACTCGATCGTAGTGTTTACATAGTTACAGCCTCCTGCAAAATACCCAAAACTTTGCCGCAAAGAATGTAAGCGTCTAAACTAATAATATTTCCCAAAACACAGCTCTTTCCAACAATAAGGAGTCCTCACGCACAACAAACAAACATTCCAGATTCAATTGCAAGACCATTCAGCTTAAAACTATGGGCCCGCACCGGAAGATCCAGCACTTTCCTGAAATATAAAATAATTTATCCAGGCTTTTGATGAAGCAACCAAACTGAGGTATACAAATTTTCAATCCTGTCGAAACCGGTCAATTATCTACCAACAGCCGCATGGTATCATCTCTTTTAGAGAGAGAGAGAGCGGTTATTAAGCGATAAAAAAGAAAAGGAAACTTCTAGTGAGTGGTTGCGTAAAGCACAAGGGCATCAAAAGACGTCATGAAAAAAAAATCCAAACTGGACAACCACCTTGACTTGTGAGCGACCATGAGTTACTTTCAAATAGGTAAGTATGACAGTGACAGATGCAAAGAAGTATGGATGAGAAACGTCTGGCCTAGAATTCACAGTTTCTACGAAAAAGTTTTCCCAATTCCGATGCCACCTGGCCCAGGAGTCCGTTTTATTGCTTTGTGGTCGTCTGCTGACAAAAATGAAATGTAATGAGATGTAATTAAATCAAAATCAAAAATGTTTTTAATTTTAACAAAATCTTCTCAGATGTAATAAATTATACAAGGATGTAATCAAATGTTTGCAAAATGTTCTGGGATGTACGAAAATGTTTGCGCTAGTCCAAAATGTTCTTAAATGTTTACAAAATATTCTGTAATAAAATGGAAGAGTACAAGGAGTAGGCAAAATTAAGAATCAAAAACGTCGCTGAAGAATCAGGAAACATGGATAAAGTTGAAGAATCTGACAATCAACCAACAAATTTTCAATGTCGGTCTCAACACTAACAGTTTTCAATATTTTTTGCAGCAAGCTATCAACAGACTAGACTTTGGGCACCATCGAAAAAGTTTGGTAAACCTCCAACTAACTCGAATCAGACCTGAAGTCTACCAGCAACGTCTTCGTTATTTCCGAGATGACACTTTGGTTGAACGTAGACGATATAAAAGTAGTGCGACTCATTACAATGCTTTCAAGAGGAGCAAAAAATTTACCTCCGGGAAATACCGCCAAAAACACAAATTCTATTCTGCAGTGTTTTGGCTAGGCTCCCAGTGAAGAGTCTAAACTGAACACTTTGGAAAAAGCGTAGGAGTTCCTACTACCAGTCAGTAGGTATCATCAAAAAGAGAATAACTAATCGTAATCCCACTAAACCTAGGAATCAATCAATATCTTTTACTGACTATACAAACAATCTTTCCAAATGTTAGCAGAATACCCAAACTCTGTACTCTAGACACGGTTTCCGGGTTAACACGATTCTGTACCATCAATGAGATACAAATAAAGTGTAACTTTTCAGCTATAGTAATTCATACTGGATAAAGACGTAGAAGCATCCAACTGGACCAGAAGACACCGCACTCATCCAAGAAAACTTAGAGGAAAAGCTTTTTGAAGAACTTTGCAGACCCTTGATCAACACTAACAATTTTTATTCAATCGTCTTTGCAGCAAGCTGTCAACAGATTCTGGATATCATTGTAGTAATAAAGGGGACCACCAACAACTCAAACAGAATTTGAAATCTACTAACAAAGTCTGGTATTCCCCATGACAACAGAACGCAGATGATGGAACGAAGATAGAAAAGTTTCTTTCTTGAATTCTTGAATATGTCCAAACAGAAGCAAGGTAATCTTGAAGTCGACATATAGAGTATCCTTAAATGCTTTTTCAAAACTGAAGACCATTCCAGTAGGATGTTTAAGCCAATTGAAGAAACGTCACTTTTGGAGAACGGTCATTGACTAAGAAAGATAAAAATGGAAATCTCCAGTGAGCATCAAGGCTTCTAGCATATAAGACCAGTCTGATCCGCAAAAGCAGTATGAAGTAGATAGGAAAAACGTATCAATCTTAAGTTTTCAGCAACGGCAATTCTTTTTGGATACAGCCTCAAGAGTGTCCATCTAGGAAGATCTAAGTAAACCAGGACTTTCTGCAATCAAAAGGCACATCGACTCTCCAAAATATTTCCAAAAAGAGCAAGACCAAGAGGGCAAAACCGCCAAAACAGATCCAAACCAAACCGATTCTCGGGAAAGAAGATGCAGCAACGACCCAAAACTTTCTGCGATGTCACTCTATGAGAACAAACGACAACAATATTCTAAGGTATGACTTTCAATAAAGAAACTATGGTAGAAGCTAAAGAATTTTCAATTCCGTCCAAGCCGGTGTGACCGTTATTTACCAGCCGCTGAGTAGTATCTTCCTAAATGACACAGTTATTGAGCAAAAAGGAGGGTCAAAGAATATCTCCAAAAAGCAGCATGTATTTGAGTGATCCATAAAGAAACCAAGGGAAGAAATTGGAAAGAAAATATTCTAAAATATTAGAAAGGTAGAAAAAGACTCAAAGAAAATACCGATTGACCAAACCGAACAAACACCCAAGCCAGAAAGCGATCACCAGTCACTTAGGCAAGCATGAAGAGGCAAGGGTATGGGAAAGTCGTTAAGTAGTCCTACAGTTGCGAAAAAGCCGACACCTACAATAAGTCCACATGCTAGAATAAAAACCTTTTGGGTAAAACTGGCAAACTCAAAGCATCTACTTAAAATTAAATGGTACTAGGCCCGTCTGCGGAAACGCCTCCACCATACAGGCTCATACGCTGTTAAATTTTTATGCTTCTGTATGCGCTCATCATCTGCTGTTGTCGTCCACTTCAAGAAAATATTCGACAACTCAGAAATCGGCATGTTAGCCAAATATTTCCACGGCAAAGTATATAAGATATTTCGGAGAGGGGATTTTATTTTTGGTTTTGTAGTGTGGATGACTACAGGGCTTAGACCTGTCTACTTACGTATAGAAATTAAATCTGATAGTGGGTTCAAACAGCGGACGTTCAACGAACTTTACTGTGACAGCGGAGTGAGGTTTCGGTATTGAGGTGAGCTACTATGTCTAGACGCGTCTACATACGTATATAATTTAGATCTCATAGTGGGTTTAAACAACCACAGGACACTGGACGCCCAACTTACTTTACTGTGGTAGCGGAGTTGGGTTCTGGTGTTAATGTGTGTTCGAATTAAATCTTGTAGTCTGAATACTAAAAACCTCATATCACGTAATTGAAGAAGAAGAGACTTATCAAAAATGTCCATAGAAGATGTAAGTAAACTTAAAGTGTTTAAAGTATATCAAAAACACCTAGAATACCCAGTCTGAAGAAAACGTCGACACTATAACGAGGTTTATCATTTAGCCACCACCAAAAAGAGATGAAGCAATCTCAATGCCACCCAACATAGGCACTTATGAAACCAGGAAATCTTTGTCACAAGAGCTACCAAAAAGGAAGAACAGCAAACTTACCAGATGTCACTCCAACTTTCAGCAGAATACGCTTTGTCGCGTAAGAGTTTGTGGCAAGTGTAGTGACGGCGTTTAGGATGACAAGAAGATAACATGTCCCTCCACAATTAAGCCCCTTGCGTTGGTTGCTTTATATGTGGTTCGTATGCAACGAACAAAATGTTATGTTTTACATTTGAATGTGTACCGCGTGCCACAGCAACAAAATGTGGCAATCTCAACCAACAAAGCCGATCACCGCAACTTTCACAGATTGTTCAACTTGCATATGTCACATATCTCAGAGGTCTAGTCAAAAACTTATCAACCGGCCTTGGTCATTGTACCTTCCGATGATGCTAATATCACATGAAATGTTTTTTTATTAAAAAAACTCAAGCGGGCAACTCTACGCTCCATCTTTGCCAATTGACACCTTCAGACCAACCTACAAGCTGAAAGCCAGTAACACTTCCAATTTTTCCTCACTTTTTACACTCCGTAGCTGGAAGCAAAGGCTCCTTGAATGAACTAACTAAGAGTCTCAATTACTTGAAAACACTTTCCAGGAACACCTATACAGTAGTCATAAGGCCCACTACATCTATTTTACAATATATTATAATAAAACTGTCCCCTAAACCTATCTCCGAGACCATGACACCTCAGCAATACATTCCAAATCTGACGTTCACATCGAAATTTGTTTAGGAAAATCCAACTGAATTAGCAGTTACCGCACTAATCACTCTTTTGCGAATTACGTCTGGCTTGCGCCATAAAGAACCACAACGATAATAGTTCGACCCCCTGAAAGGAGATATGCTTCACTGAAGACATCAAGAAGTACCACCTTATTGGTAAATACAACCATTGCAAAGACCATTTCCCGCTTCAACATCTTTTCACTCAGGTTGCATCAGAGTTTGTCTTTCAGATCTATTTTGGTAAGTCGACTAGGACAAGATGACAACCGTGCAAACAACAAGCAACAAACCGAAGAGGACCAGCAGCACAAAAATCGGCTGAAAAAGAATTGATAGAGCCTATAAGATAACTTGCGAGGGAGTCGACTAACTAGCATGTCTGCAGACTATTTGTCTACTCCAAGGAAGCATTTGACAACTTAGAAATCGACATGATGACTAGCTACTTCCACAGGAACCATTAATAGGTTGATATGCCTAATCAAAAATATTCTTAGTCAATGTTTCCAAAATTGATCAAAAATCTAAAATTACACAAAATGATCTTGCATATCACGCAAGAAAATGTCAGCGTTTCACAAAATGTTTTTTAACTTTTACAAAATATTCTAAGTAAGTATGTTTGCTAAAAATGTTCCAAATTCTGATAAAATTTCTTTAACTGTCTGAAGTGTAAGAAAAGATTTGCGCATGTCAAAAATATTCCAAATTTTTACAAAAGTTTGCAAACCGTCAAACATTATCCAGATTCTGATCAAAAGTTTTCTGTCACAAAATTTTCTGAGATGTAAGAAAATGTTTGCGCTTTTCAAAAATGTTCCAACTTCTAATAAAATGTTTTTAACAGTTACTAAATGATTTGAGATTTAAGAAAACGCTTGTTCTTTTCAAAAATGTTTCAAATTTTGACAAAATGTTCTCTAGCTTCTATATTATATTCTAAAATGCAATCAAATGTTTGCAAACCGTCTAAAATGTTCCAATTTTGATAAATCATTGGTTTTTCCTAGTAAATTATTTTAATACATACCTGAAGAGTTTACTTTCTTTGATAGAAGCCTCTAAGTAAAAAAGACAGTGACTAATTTGCATAAAAAATAATCTATTTTACAAGTCAATAATCATAATTCATTCACATATCACTGTAAATTAGTTAAAAATTTCTAAAATTAAATAAAATTCATTCACATTTCACCAATATTGATCAAATCCATAGATTTCATTTCCACAACAACTTTTTCACTTTGATTAAGAAGATCGTTCAAAATAATAATCGGACCTTGATCAGGATATTTACTAATAATAACTTGTTCATTGGGACAACTATTTGTTGCTTCTTGATGCAATAATGTGCTTTCTTCAGTAGGATAATTGGCACGCTCTTCAGAATATTTACAAGCATTCGCAGCAAAAGTGTTATCGTGATATTCATTTGCAGTTGCTTTGTAATTTATATTTGTAATAAATTCTTCAGTAGTTTCTACATTAAATTCTTGATCGGTTTTTATCTTATCAACAAGCATTCCTTCTTCAAACTCTTGATTTGGTTCAGCTTCATCCAAAATACATTCTTCTATATATTGATCTTCCTCAGGATCCTTACTAATATCTTGATCATTCAATTCTCCCTCCTTCATGTCTGCTTCATTTTCCACTCCAATAATGGAAAAATTGCTGGCATTAATCAATTCATCATCACCATCACCTATGTATCTATAGAAACCCCAAATCCACAACTGATTTTCCATACATTTAATATAACCCAAAACTTTAGTAAAGAAATTATTTATATTAATTTTCGGATTGCATTCTATATAATGCCAAGCACGCAATACATTGCGTTTCTGCGAACTGCTCAAATCACGCCCAAATGATTTTTTATCCTTCTTCTTATAAAGTTCATTCAAAAACGCCTCCAAATCAATCAATTTTTCAACAACTTGTGTTATAGTAATATTATCTTTTTTAGGCTTTCCTTTTGATAGTAAAAGAAAATCGCGTAGTTTCTTCAAAGGAGCTATGACATTTTCATTAATTCTATTTTCAAGACGGTGAACACAAAACAAATCAGCAGTTACGTTGTTAATCCATTGTTCCCTAACATGATCAAATAGAGGTTTACTAAGCTCCACCAAACCTAATTGTTTGGCTTGGACTTCAACATTACTAAAACCATCAAGTATGGTGTTTACAGGTAACAAAGGTAGCATTAATAGCATGTGATAAATGCTGCGGAAATATGAATTGGTTTCTAAATCACGTGATAAATTCAATGAGCAGACTTTTTTGTATAAATTTTGGGTGTAGTAGAATATGGAGCCTCCTATGTTGGAATCGTAATAGGTTTCTGCTAGGGCGTAATATAAATTGGCTTCAAAATCGGTTACTATTTCTTTTGGTTTTAAATTGGGTGCGAGATCTTGTTGAAGGTGTTGGAAGATTTTTTTGAAGATTTCTTGTGATTTTTTATTGATGAATGCGAATAGGACAGGGTAGTACTGAAAAAAAATAGATTTTTTAGGTCAGATTAAGAAGTTAATTATATTAATGAATGCCTATACCGTACTTGTTTAAATTTTTATTTAGTCCTATTTGGGGATCAAACTTCGAATTGCTAATCTAGCTATCGCACCGTTATAACCAGTCTTAAAGATTGGAGGATGCAGAAGTTGACAAAAAAAATGCCGCAAATTGATGCAACTTTCCGTTCGACCTTGACAAAGTTTTGCAATTTCTGCTTCAAAAGCTCCGAGAAACCTGATTCCGTCTACGGATTACGGACCTTCTTCTCGGAAAACAAGTTCGAATTCCATTGAAGCCAAACAAAACGTGAGATCCGCTCCAAGTATAGAGAATCATGATTCTGTCTTCTGATTGGCAAACACACGATTCCATTTTTGGATCAACAACTAAACGCAATCCGCGAGTGGAAACCGATGACGCATCCCGTTGGTGCCCAAACAACCACGTATTCCCGTTTCCCCGTTCTTTCCTGTGGCGATGGTACTGCTACATACAACCATCTTGTGTCACAGTAAAACATTACGGTAAAAATCAATATATCACTGTAACGCTCCGATTTTGTTAACATTTAAATGTGCCGCCAATTCTTAATGGAGTAACCTCCTCACCTCTTCCAACATAAAGCAAGGTTTATCGGAAAAGAAAAGGTTTGTTCTCTGTTTTCTGACACGGCTAAAAATAGGACGAATAGACCGGTCGACACTTAGTCAAACAGTTGATGTAATCATATTTCTTAAGTGTAAAACAGATAAAGTTTTTCATTTCCTTCTTGCAACGTGCATCACGCCCAAAAGGTCGACGATATAAAAAGCGTCAATATAAAACGCCGCAAATCGCAAATTGATGCAATCCACCGTTCGCCCCTGACAAGTTTTATCGTTCGATCTCAACAACAAACTATGTCGGGTCCCATTCCAAGCATCCAGAAACTGGATTCTGTCTTTCAATACGCGCATAGCCCCTTTTGCGAAAAACGGCTGAACAGAAAGCCGAAGTGGAGGTGTATACAAACCGGTATAGGAAAAATCCTAAGAATCGTGGTGAATACAAGAGATGGTGTCTAGTCCCACACTGCCGTGTAGAATGAACATACATAAAACATTTTCTCCAATTACTAAAAAAAGTCCCCTCCGATAAATTTGGGGAAAGTGTGATGTTACCCATTATAGTTTGGTAACGAGATTTACTGTCACTCGGTATTAGAGCTTTGTAGACACTCTGCTTGGTTGGTACTTTCCTTTTTTGAGGATTCTTCAAAAGCGCGTTTAGTGAATTGCCTGCAGAATCGCGCCTCCTCATTAAAAACCTTTGGATAACCAAGACTTCTTTTTCAAAATGGTTCGGAGGACCTGATCTGACCACTAAGAAAAAAATTGATTAACTCACTTTTTTAGATTGACGGAAACCCGAAAGTGAGAGCATTAGATTTGCTCTAAGCATCCAAAAACCCAATTCCGTTTTCTGATCTTTAAAAAGCAAGAACCAAGCCCCAGACGTCAATCCGCCCGTAGCCTTTTTCCCCGAAAAACAACGTTTGCGTTTCGTTGGCGCCCAAACAACTACGTCCTTTCTGGTGAAAGCGGCGCTGCTACATGCAAACAACTTGCGTTCAATTTGTGCAGCATATCCCCATTCCGTCGCATCTAAACCACATCAATTTGCCTCTGCCTGATCCTGATGACGGCGCTAACATATCAAAACCGGTGTTCCAATGTAGAAGGATACGGCAATAAAAAAAGGAACGCCACAAACCACAAATTGATGCAACCCTCCGTTTGCCGTTGACAAATTTTTGCAACTTCTGCCCTCTTTCAACGAACAGATCTAGCATTTATCGGCCGATCCCTTCAGAGCATCTAGAAACCCGATTACGTTTTCGGATAAGTGGAAAAACGAAAACGGCACTTTAGAAGCCAATCCGCACAAGACAGGATCTCTTTCAAAGAGGAGCTTTGAAAAACCACGATCTCACTCCGTTAGCGCCACTAGCAAATTTTTGCAATTCCTGTCTTCTATTGACGAACAAGGCTAGTATTTATCGGCCAATCTTGACAAAAAAATGTAAGACCCGCTTCGAGCACTCAGGAACCGTCTTCGAATTGACGACAAAACGTAAACAAAGTCTGAAGTTGTCGGTCCGCTTGTGGCTTTATCCCCAGAAAACTATGTTTGCATTCTATTAGCACTTTAACAACCACAAATTGCCGTTTTATCCGTTGACAACGTTGTTACATGTAGCAGGTAACCACATTTTCCCGTTTCGCCGTAAAATATTGTCTTATGCCACAGTAAAATATTAACGTAAAAAATATGCCACTGTGATGCTCAGAATGCGTTAACATTTAAATGTTCTTATATAATAACGCCGCAAATTGATCCAATTCCGTCATTGAATCCGCGCATGGACCCCGGTGCTAGTACAATTTTTTCCAAAAAATGTGGGAACATACGCAGAGAAAGGTCACTTCGCTTCCAAAATACTAGCCATTGCTTGTGCCATACCGCTACACATACTGGCTTTAGAACGATCGTACTTGGCATGCAGCTCCAAGCAGAATAAGTTGGCAAGAGAGGCAACTGTCGCAATGTGGAAAAAAGAGAGCCAAAAAGTCAGCAGCACGGGCGCAATCGCAATGTCAAAAAGTCTCATCCCCACCCTAACTACGTGGTAACAAGGAAACACGGGTGCATCGACTATCACCTCCACCAATTTCTTAGCTGGCACGAGTGCTTCTCAAAGTACCTGTGCAGATTTCAACTGCAAGCTGCCCATACTGCGACATAATCGACACGCCCGAGCACACGGTTCTAGTATGCACTAAATGACAGAAAAAAAGAAAAAAAACGTTCAGACTCTGGCGCCCAAATAACCACGGATTTTCGTTTTCTGGTATTTTCCCGAGACGGCGGGGACGCTAAATAAAAAAAAAACAATTTTAAAACAAAAACGGTTTTCCAAATTCCCGAAATCCTCAATGCCTTCACGGGACCCACGCGCACAACTCCGGACTCTCAGTAAAGTGAGTAAGATTCAATTTAAACCGGGCAGCTCTGGATAGAAACGTCGACTTGCAAGTAAAACTAATCCTTTAAATTTGTATGTAGAAGGATAGAGCAATAAGAAAAGAGAATGCTCCAAACCGCAAACGGATCTATCTGTTCACCTTTGGCAAATTTTCGCAACATGTGCCGTCTTTTAACGTACAACGCCGACATTTATCGGAAAATCTCTACTAAAAAAAAGTGAAACCCATTCCAAGCATCCAGAAACCCGATTACGTCTTTAGATCGGCAAAAATACAAAACCGGAGCTTTAAAACGCCAACCCGCGCATGACCTCAAAAAACAATGCTCTCACTCCGCTAGCAAATTTAGCCAGCTATCTATTTATCGACCAATCCCGACAAAAAAATGTAAAACCTGCTTCGAGCATTCGAAAACCGTTTTCAAATCGGCGACAAAAAGAGAACAACACGTCGGACTTCGATCTGCTAGTGGCATTTCCTCTGGAAAAAGACGTTCGCATTCAATTGGCACTCTAACGATCACAAGTTTCGTTTTCGCAGCCTTTTTCGGTGACGGATCAAGCGTAATGGTGCATTGGACGCTTCTTAACGTCTTGTCCCACATTGGGCACTAATTGTTGCCGTCTAGGTGGTAGCAAACTATGGACCAAAATCCTACAGCCAAACTTCATATCCAAAATATTTCAGCAGACACGGGGCCAAAATTTAACCCAATCTGTCTACTAGAAAAAATATTGGCAAAAACCCGAAGTAAGACTTACGTTCTCATTTTTTCTAACGCCTTCTCGGACATTAGAAAAATACCGGAACTTACTACGGCCCGTTCTCATTTTTATCGACCGGACTCAGAGAAGTGAAAACACTTTCTCCCAAAGAGGTTAAAAAAAAAACAAACAATAACCGAACTCTTGATGTCGATCTACGCTTTGAACATGTTTGCACTCCACTGGCGCCCAAACAACCACAAATACCTGTAGAAAGGTTTCGATAACCACTTTGTGTGGAAATACTTTTTCCAAACATGTTTCAAATAATTTAAAAATTTATTTACTTATTAATTTAAAAAAAAGTCAGAACCTCACACTTGACGCCTATTCATGCGTGATCTCGTTTGCTCTTCTCTGGCGCCTAAAAAAACACTGAATTCGTGTTACACCTACCGACGGTAGTTCTGCTTACAATACAAAAACACACTTTTTTAAATTGCCTGAAACCAAAACTTACTAGTGAAAGATTCTCGGCCAATATAAGAAAGTGCAACCAAACGGTAGTTTGTCAAAAGAACGACAAGTCAAGCGCAATAGTTAAACTTCACCGGTCACTCACTCGACGACTGATAGGCAACAAAAAACTACGGCCTACAGACCTACTATCACAATAAAAAAATAAGCTTGCAAGAGTATCCCAAAACTTAAAAAAGTCTGCCTGCAACTCCACCGTCTCATGCTCTGTCCTCTAGAGCTAGACTGTATCAATTGGCGCCCAATTTTGCAGCAACTTTGAACAAAACATTGACAAAACATTGCCTTGGAAGGAACATCCCTAACCATCAAGATCCCATTCACGGGAAGACTACCCAAGAGCGGCAACTACACCAGCAGCAACTTTTATAGCTACCATAATAAAAAAATAAGCTGACAAGAGTGTTGGGACACTCTTGTCAGCTTATTTTTAAAAATCCTGCACGCACCTGCAGAGTCTCTTGCTCTGTCCTATAGAGCAAGGATCAGCAAACTTTTTTTGGAAATTATCGTAAAAATTTTAAGCTTGAATTAAATATGGAAATTTCTTTTAACTGTAGATTAAGTTTAGAAAATATAACCGACGCATTTTTTTTTTAATTGGAGATTTTGCGGGCCGGATTAAAAACAGGTGCAGGACCGGATTTGGCATTCGGGCCATAGTTTGCTACCCATGCTCTAAACCTAGACGGCAACAATTAGTGCCCAATGTGGGACAAGACTTTAATAAGCGTGAAACAAGACGTTAAGAAGCGTCCAATAATCAGAAAACATCGCTTGGAAACGAACAGCCCCGACCACCAAAATCGCACTCAATGGAGCACTATCGAAAAGCGACAACTACACTAGCAGCAAGGCATTAGTCATTAGTTTCGGCGTTTCAGAAAATCCTAACCAAGTGTAACCTGACAAAAATCTACTTTAAAAAAAAAAATGTTTTACTCAAACAATTCACCCAAATCTCTAACTATAATAAGGAGATAAAGTACGCAACTAAGACCTCGAGCTAGCTCCATTCTCCAGCGCCCAACAATTTGAAACAAGACGCTCCGACCAAACCAAACTTCTAGTGTCATACATCGGAGTGCTTGGTAAATACGCCTGGAAACCTCCACGATGTATAAAGGCGTGCAAAACCACGCGTGACCTTACAAACGAGACCGATTCTTCGACTGACCTGGCCCATATGGATTACTCAAAACCGCAAAGTCTAGAATCATATTATCATACAAGGGCGCTTCTTTTGCCAAAAACTCCGTCGGCGTTGCACTAAAAAGTTGGTCTGAACTAAAACTTAGAAGTTAAGTACCTTGCACTTAATCCACAATGAACTGACAAAAAGTGAAGGTCCAAACCTAGACTAACCATTGCTGTCGTTCATGAACGCATACCTAGAACCCGATAAAACCATTTCCATGGGGCAACCCAAAAGAAGCCACTATTGTTAGAAATTACTTCACCTTTGTCTGAAGGCTTCTATAGATGAGACGCAATTCTGCTACCAAAAGTTCCAAAAGATTTCGAGCAGTCGTGCCGCAAAGTGCCACGCATTGCCAGACTATAGTGACTGACACCACAACAAATTTCCAGGAAACATTGCCGTAGAAGTGACTATTCCGACCACCAATATCTCACCCCCTGCAGCACTACCCAGAAAATACAGCTGCACCAGCAACTGCACAGTGGTTACTAAGGCCAATGTTGTTATTAGCTTTGGCGTAAAATCACATCTCTTAGACAACGCTAAACAAATATTCATTGTATCTGTCCTCAGAGTTATCGCTGCAACCCCAAAACAACCTGCACCTCCATTCTCTGTATCCACACGGTAACCATTATAATCCGTTTCACAAAAATTAACGCTACATTCAATTTCATAATAATATTCATCCACTAGAGGGCGAAACGAAACTACTAAAATAACGCTAATACATTGACAAATTTAGTCGCTGATCCGGTAGCGTCGCTTCGCGATTGTAAATCAAAAACTCTTTTAATACTTACAGTATCCTTAATCCATAGCAGCACTGTCACCAACTGATACTTAAAATCCTCATTAGTATCAATCTTAAAGGAAGCATCCACATACATCAACTCACTATTGGAAAACTTCTCCAATACCTCACGATTGGAAAATATCACAGCCAGACACCCATCGCATGCAAATTTCTCCTGATAAAATTGTTTACCAGAAGAAGTAAAATGCAATTTGGAAAAGTGTAAATTTTCAATATTTTTATAAAAAGTTTCAAATGATGTCATCTCCTTATTAGGCATCACCATCTGACTCTTACATATCTCATTAATAACATTCCTTAAAGGAATTAAATTCAGAATTGAAGGCTCCCTACAAAACAAAACAAAATAAACAAAATGGTAATTTAATCTAAATTACTTACATTTTACAAAACTCTTCATATAAGTTTTTAATATTCAAACTTTTATCATATTGCACCCTTTTTCGCATAACATGAAAAAACATGTGTTTCTTCCTATCATCATCAGAACCTACAGGATGTATATGCGGTTTCAAAACTTCAATACATTCCTCATATAGATTATTGGGAAGCAATTTTTGACTTGCAATTGAAACACATTGAGGCACAACACAATGCAATGTTCTAAAAATTTAAATGTTAGATTTAATTAAATCAAAAAGCTTCAATCACACCTAATAGATTTCTTCCTTAATCCAATGGAATAAATGTAGTTATCAGCTTGATAAAATGTAGCATTAAGAACCTTGTACATAACAGTACAATCAAATTTGCCTAAAGGAGAAGCATATTGTTCCAAAGCAACTAATGGTAGCATTATTTTTTGCCCTATTAAATTTTTTGATGTGCCGGGAGCGTTTATTATTTTAATTTTCTTTTTAATTTCTACTAATTCTATACTGGGTTCTGGAATTTGTTTTCGTTTTTTTATTTCTTCTTGTAATCTCAATTCTTGAGCTTGTTTCCGTTTGAAAGCGTTTTGTTTTTCGATTTTTATGTGAATTTTCTTAATGGAATCCAAGCAACGTGTCCGTAATTTGTGTGCGGTTTTTAGATCATTCAAGCATGATGAGCATATGTCTTTTGGGAGGTTGTCAGTCGGTGACATCTGGAAAACAAAATAATTAAAAACAAATTTGTCAAATAAAATGGATAAATCATAAGCGCGTTCGGCTGATATTATCACTTCATATTATTTAAAGTGATCGGTATCAGTGATATTGATCGTTCGTTTTGCAACATCACCGATATCAAGTAAAAGCTATTATATTTCACTCACGTCAACGTGTTCCTAAGTTCACGTGGTCACTTCAAAGTTATTATATAATATTGAATTATAAGCTCGTAGCTTTCCTAGATTACCATGTGAGAAATGAAAGATATCCAGTGATATATGACAAATGTCTTTTAAAAAAGCCCCTTTTCCCATTTTTTCCAGACCTTTTTTAAGATACTTCCAATAGTTTCAGTGGTTTACAAATACTTTTGACGCCCCCGCCCAATAGTCTCAAAAGACTTTTCTATTTCGCTATACTAGGCTACGCCATTCAAACCTTATATACATCCAACCCATGCGCGTTAGTTTTTTCAAATAATTGAAGTTGTTCTAATTGAATAAGCAATTAATTAACATAAAGTTGACTAAAACAGCAATAAAGTTGTAACAAGCGACATGAAGTTGATTTAGTTGAGTACACATATAATTAAAATGAAGTTGTCTTAAATAGCAATGAAGTGGTATTAGTAATAGACATGAAGTTGATTAAATTTAGTAGCCCAATTGTTAATTAAAATGAAGTTATTCTTTAAAGTTGTCCAAAAATAAGAATGAAGTTTTGAGTAGGCATCTAATTAAACTGAAGTTGTTTCAAAAAAGAACGAAGTTGTCTAAAATTAGAATAAAATTGTTACAAAAATACTAACCTTTACTGGATAACAACATTGCATTAGAATAGACATAAGGGGAATATCGCCACCTTCTAATGGCTCCGTAATTTTCATAACTAGATCATCCTCAGATGCGCAAACTCTGCACATTTCAGAAGAAACACCTAAAATACAAACCAAATATTTATAAAAATAAACAATGCATTGATAATGGCGTTTAACATACTCAAAATATATTATAAAATTTACTTACTATTATTAGTAGCGCCGACTATAATCCTAGGCACAGCAGCTGATTTCAAAACGGTTGAATTATCATCTAAAATAATTTCTAATTAATAAAAATAATAATAAAATCAATCAATCCCACCATTCATTTCCAAATCACATTCACGGAAATGATTAAAACATACAAAACTATTATTCATCGGTTCTAAATGTTCTAAATTCAAACAACGTAACCACATTTCCCGCTCATTTTCATTATCCGGAAACAACGATCCGATGGTATTATTACAAGATGGCACAAAACAACTCATATTTCACCCAAAAAGGTAGTTCCGACAAATCAGATTTCACCTTTGAACTACCGTACAAATTATTAGGTGCAAAATATCACACGCTAAAACAATTCGTGGCACAGTTCTATTAACATAATTAGTTCATCACAAGCTATTTAATCTATAATTAATGCGGGTATATTTATGTGCAGCTTATATAGGTTAGACCTTAATGTAAACAGCTGTGAGTAGGTAGCGACATCTGTGAGAATATGTTTGTATTGGTTAAATATGGAATGAAAATGGCTGCTAATATGTTTGAACTACTTTAACGGTTTGGACTATTCAAGTATGTTGATGCTTTTTTACGTTGGAGGACAAGTTATCTAAGCACTGAATTATTTCAAAAGTTCTACTATTATTACATTACTACAAAAATGATTTCATACAACACATGTAGTAAATTTAACAAAGTTAACATTTTATTTAATAAATTATTGATATAACTGCCTTCCTTGTGTGACAGTAAAAATATTAAAAATTGCTTTAAAAACGGATTTACTAATATTGCACATTTAATTTTTCTACACGTAAGCAAATAGAAGTTAAAAAATCAAGTTTTCTAAATTAAAAAAAGAAGAATGTAAAAGAAATGTTTTTGCTAAAAAACGCATTAGAAACGTTTCTACAGTTATAATATTTCACAAAAAAATATGGCTATGATAAAAATGTGTATAAGTTAAAAATAAAATGTTAAATAATTAATTATAATGTAAAAAATGCTTAGAAAAAAGCTTCTGATTTCTGCTTAGGAACGAACGCATTAGAAATGTATTTAAAGTTTAATCATTTTTATTTATTATAATATGCTTGACAGCTGTCAAATGCTTTTTTAAGTATATTAAAATATGGCAGTTTGATTAGTTTTTGAAAATAGTCTTTATACGTTTAACATTTATTGATTAAAACAAGTTGGTTTCTAAAATGTTTGACAGCTGTCAAGTACTGCTACTGTAAAGCAACGGCCTTTTGGACAGCACTAGTCTTTATCCGTGCGCACGTATTCACCCCCTGACGTAAACTTGGACGTTTTTTCAGACGCCCTGGCTGTGGTAACTCCGCAGAATCTTACAAGTCTCATTTTGTCAAGTGATTTGATGCTGCTTTGTTACTTTCTTTTTTATAACTAGAACTGCCAGCTGGTCTCAATCCGCAAGAGTATGGTATAATTCTCCGTCGGTGACCTTCAAGGCACATCTGTTTCTGGTTGGGCTATTTTTAGGTGTATCTCGTTTATAATGTTGCGCAGCTGCGGACATACATTGGTTTTGTTTAGCAGATAATGCGTTTCTGGTCAGCTTATTTCTGGTGGTTTATGCCTATCTTGCAGACGTTGGTTTGTAAAACAAACCGCAGACTAGGTCGTAAGCAGTAGCTGTTTGAGGGTCGTTAGTCTAGAGCAGGGGTTGGCAAACTACGGCTCGCGGGCCAAATCCGGCCAGCCATATGTTTTATATTAGGCGAGCAAAGTTCTCATTTAAATAATAAACTGCGGCGGATATATTTTTTGAACTTACAACAACGTTTTTTTTTGGATTTTGATGCAAGTGAAATTTCCTTATTTAAAACTTAAAATTTTTACGATCTGGCTTGTTTCAAAATATGTTTGCCGATCCCTGGTCTAGAGTAGTTAAGAATGAGTCAAAGATGGTGCTTTAAAGGTTGGTTTTTTTGAATTCTAACTTTATGTCATAGGTATTTGATTTTGGGTTGTCTAAAGTCACATTTTTTTTAGTTGCACTACAACTCATGTTCTCGTAACCTTTTCATTACTCGCCGTAAGTGTCTTAAGTGGTTGTGATATTTGGCTGAGTACTGGACAATGTTGTCAAAGTACACTAACACAAAAATTGCTTATCTACCATGCCTGCACTTTGATTATCAATTTATAAACGTCGCCGGGCCAGGCAAATTAGTAAAAACGGTGAGTTGTTGGCTATCTTTGTGTAGTGGTATCTGCCAGTACTCGGTAGTCAAATCTAGTTTGAAGAAAACGACACCGGCTCCAAAATTTTTCATTGTTTTTTTGGAATTTTAGGTAAGGGAGCAACTTTATCATGGCTTGCTTTATTGAGGGCAAAAAAGTTAACCCAAAAGCGAGGTTTGCTAATTTTCTTTTTTATTATGACTATTGAAGCGCAATAGTCACTGAAAGGCGGTTTAATCACGTCTTTGGCAAGTTTATATGCTTTTATACAAACGTCTTTTTTTTAAGTTAGTACAAGTAAAGCCAAATTTGTATCAAATGGGTGTTTTGCAGCTCAATTGCATCACCGCGTTAGTGGTACGCTGGTCGGACATGTCAATTATTGGTATAGTAGTAAGTTTTGTTTGGGTTAAGTCTAATAAATCACCTCTTAATTGTCGCACTCAAAGTGAACTAGATGGCCAACAAAATTGAGAGTGGTCTGGTTTTGTGTTAGCCTCGGGTAACTTATGACGGGCGCTTGTAGAACTGTGGTGGTTTGTTGTTGTGTGCCGACCTAAATTGGTAACTTTTGGAAAACGATGGTAGTTTCCAAATACTTTTACAAGAGCAGGGAGGAGTGAGCAAAAATGTTTTTGTTGAGTTGGGTTTGTCGTTTGCTAGTGCGTTCAGCTTTATACTGTGCTAGCTTAGCCTTAATATTGGTGGTCGTATTGCTGAGATGTTGGAAGTCTGTAAATTCTGAATCTGTTAGTCAACCAGATTTATCAAACTTGCCATGGTTGCTTCGGATGCGCCAATATAATGCAACTTTTCGTCAGAAAAAGATGGAAACAAATTCTTTGTAGTGCTTTACTGTTCAAAGTTGCTAACTCAAAGTTGATCGACAATCAAATCAAAGTCAACAAATTTTTTGAGAAAATGAAAGCTGCCCTCGACTAATATACAATCCAAAACCAAAACTTAAATTTGTGCTGCAAACGGATGCCAGCTACCTAGGCCTAAGAGCAATTCTCTATTAAGAAAAAGAAAAAATAGAAAAATAATCTTTTACGTCAGCTGCTGCCTTAACCAACAACAATAATATTACTACAGTAACAAACTAGAGTACAGTCAATTAAACATTAGTTTGGTTAAACTTGTCGTCTGACGTCAAGTTTAAATTTACGAAATTGTGTATCTTGCTAACGGAATTTAATTTTTAAGTAAAGCACGTTTCCGGAGACACTAATGATTTGCCTGACGCATTCTTTTAATAACACTCCGTGAAGTAACCCGTAAAGGAAACGGACAAAGACGTAGAACAAATGACGTTACCTCAACCCATGAATCAAAAATAGAAACATACGCCGCTGCAGTACAACGAGCTCAGAATGACTAGCCGTACATCGAGGGAATCTTAAAAAACTACAACACAAAAAAAACATACAGAAAAATCCGAGTGTATAAAGACGCGCCCTGGTCAGAACCCAAAGAAAAGGCTCAGCTGCACTCCAACCGACCAACAAACCTTGCAAAAGAATAACATTAAACTACGTAGGATCGTACGATGTCATGTTAAAGAAAAAACCGTTTTGCCTGGACGGTGATGGACATGTGCACTCCACCAGCAAGAAAACATGCCAACTCCTAGAACACGAGAACTTTTACTGCTACGAATACCCACGGATTATCTTGTACGACAACAAATCCCAGTTGGAGATGTTTCTATCATACAACTACCACGTATCACATCCAAGCTAGTTTAGTAGAACGTTGACACGGAGAGCTGAAACAAATCTACTAATCCTCATTGCCAAAAACCTTAGAAAATACTGAAACAAACTAATTTTTTTTGTTTTCTTTCAGCACTCGCAACGCATAAACAAAGCCAACAACTTAAGTTTGCTCTCAGCAAAACCTTGTTAAGTGTGCAAGGTTTTGCTGCAAGCAAGCTTTACAATACCGAGCACCTGGGACAATCCCAAAAGAACGCGCAAGCCGGTAAACAGCCCAGAAAAATAAAAAAGAGCTTTTAAGGAATCCGACACCAACAAAGCACCTATTGCAGCAAAAGATATTCTTTGCAAAACACCGCCAGGAAACCTGCAATCAACAACGATTTGGCACTTTTAAACAAAGTCCAACAACAAGGACCAAAGCTCTGCCTCAGAAGTGGAGAAAAAGTTGTTGTTGTGACGGAGGCAGTTGTTTCAAAAGTGGCAAAGATACGGCCCCTTAAAGTTTAAATAGGAACACAGCGCGTCCACCATCTAAAGCTTCAACATTGAAAGTTGACTGTACAGTAACTAGTTCCTAAGCAGATTCTACGCTAGTTGGACTTGCTAGGACATTACACCAAACCAAGCTCAGCACCGTTAAATAGGACGCCGTCATTGTAACTAATCCCCTGCAACCACCGAGACGACTAAAACCTATAGGAAAACTTTCAGCAAGATTTGCCTCTGCTAAATTAAACAGATAAATTTTGTTTGGACTATTTATTTGCGGATTTAAAAGCAAAGTACAAGTAAGCAAAACTAACACCATTGCTCGCAGAAGAACCCTGAAGCAACCGCTTTTGCTTAATTGCTGGAGGAATCTAGGGAAATAAAATACCAGGCGTATGACAAAAATTAACCGAAGTGAAACTACGATAACGACACATACACAAAGGCGTGACAGAAAGTTGAAAATAAAATGAAACAGAGTTGGAAATCAATATGGATTTTTTCAAACAAAATAAACAAGACACTCCAGGGAGGTTCCGATAGCGGGCGATCTTGTACTACTTAAGAGCATACCGAAGCAAAGCAAAGTTTGTAACCGCAAAATTTTGACTTTTGAAGACAGCCAGGAGTGAGCTCTACAGATTAATAAATACAGAAAAGACTCGGGCAAGTAAACCAACTAAGGCATCAGGTTATGGGACACAATAGCATTACTCCACACTATCTGCACCAAACACTCCTGGTAAATTAGAAACGCAATAGCAAAACCTGCCCAGCAGCAGCACAACGGAATTGCTAAAACAACTGGCAAAAAACTAAGGGCATTGAAAAGACCTCAAGGAAGACCTTTAGAGACATTTTCAAAGTCATTGCATTAGCAATAATCACAAAGGGGTTTTTTGATTGCTACCTCAACTTTGATAAGACCGAATCTACCAAGACAGACAAAGAGAACCCCGTTTTCAGGAATGCTCATTTAAAGAGGATTCCTGAAAATCAGATACACGGACAAGTTAATTAAAAAGTGGTTCCTCTCAGTACAGCAATCAAAAATAATTTATTAGAGAGCGAAGAACTCTAGATCATAGAATTGAAGGACTAGCCTGACCCAAGAAGTGTAATAACATGGGTACCTCGACCACAGTTGAAACCGGCAACTTTTCTTAATAGGTTGGCGGTGCAAAACACCATCAACACCTAACAAGTGGTTAATTTAAAAAAGGATATCAATTACACGAGAGGCACTTAAGAGAAAGTGGTTAACTTAAGAAGCATACTCCAGATTTCTCCAAAATAACTCTCCTGGCTTTGGCACTTTCTAAAAAAAAATTGAGGCAAAGCCGGAAGAAACAAAAACTGTTAAGAAAGCTATGGATCAAAATTCATTGCCGGTTGCCTAGGAACAGTAACTGTAATTTTAATCTTAAACATTGTGCAAATCAATTTACATCACTGTAAAGCAGCTTCTGAAGCCCTCAGTGCTTATATTGTCAAACACGACATTGATATTGCCTTCATCCAAGAGCCTTGGATATACAACAAAAAATAAAAAGGTTAAACATACCGGGCAGATAGCTGCTAGCAGTCCAACTCACATGTAAGCACCGTGCATTTATCATAGCAAAACATAATGTCATTATAGAACCCATGTCATGTTTCAGAAATCTAGTGCCAGCCAAAGTGGCAATAGTAAGGAAAGAAACCAAGAAAGAGATCATTTTAGAATCTGGGTACCTTTGAGTTGTTGACTACTTGCGACGCCAACGCCCACAACGTAGCCTGGGGGAACAAAAACATAAACTTAGGTTAGAAATTTTTTGAATTTATAGTAAAATATAATCATAATATTATGCGTTGCGTAGTAAGGTTATCAAACTTACATTAGCAAATCATAAACAAAGTAAAGTGATAAAATAGTGGTACGTGTCGGAGAAACCCTTATAAGGTCTGTTCCAATCTACGGTTTGGACAATTTGCAAACTGTCTAAATTATGCACATAAACAAATATTTATCATCCTTATGCCCGTATGACACTGATCTATAATTCTTTATTGAATTATATACATAAAAATATTTAAATCTTAAAAAGTCTGTAAAATGCACAAATAATCATCAATCTTATTGCAGATTGAAATTTGAAGAATATTTTTAGTTTTTCTTTAGAATTAACACAAAAAATGTACGAATTAACAGTTTTTTAAAAATAGTTAGGTTATATTATAAATGCTATTACTCACATGTTATGTGTTAATTATAAAGAAAACCTAAAAATATTCTTAAAACTTCAATCTACAATAAGATTGATGATGTTTTGTGCATTTTACAAACTTTTTAAGATTTAAATATTTTTATATATATAATTCAAGATATAATTATTGACAGTGTAATATGGGCATTAAGCAATTGAACTGTTTGCAAACTGTCCAAATTGTAGGTTGGAACCATTGGAACAGACATCATGCATACATCAAATATGAAAAAACGCTTGTTTTGGAATACAAAACCTGAGTTAAACTAACTGGGATGTATACAACAAAATATTAGTTAGCCAAATTAGGGTTTGTCTAAAGACAACAAAAACGTCACCCGAGCATGGGCAAAAAACTACATAAGAAAAATAACTTTTTGTTCAAACAATATTAGGACTCCACCAAAAATATGAATACTAAATATTTTCTATTATTTTAACTTTAAAAAACTATATCTTACTGAAAAAGATGTCTGGTCAGTCTGAACAAAGTAAACTTAAGAAAATTGCAGTAAGTCTGATTTGATTTCAGAAAGATACTGTCTACAGTGAAGTTAGAGGCCTAATAATATGCTATTAAAAGACAACATAATAAACAAAATTGTAAAACTTTAAATAAACTATAAAAAAACGCAAAAAACTTAATAAAGAATGCTTTGCTGATCAATCATGCTTTTAACAAGAATGCCCTCCACTGCACGGTCTTCTAAGAGTAGTCCATTATTGATTGTACACAAACTACTTCACACTAGTTATTTACCTCCAATTAATTACATAACACATTTGACCTACTCAAATTAAGATGTATATTTGGTTGCCTAACGTTATAAGTCTGACTCGGAGATGTAGATGGTCTGACTACGACTACATCCTTGTTTGTATATAATTATTATTATAATAATTACGTACAATGATAAATTTTTATCAATATACCTTGTTATCTAATTGATTCATTATAAATAATGTATAGAAAAAAGTAGTTCTATTGAAAAATCGATGACCGATTCTGTCAAACTGACAGAACTTATAACCTAAAAATTAAAAAAAAATCAAATTTTGTTTATATTCTGTATCTAATACACTTCTACAAAGAATGAAAATAAATGATAAGAATTTGTGTGCATTTGCCGTGTCAGCAACACCCGTAGATAAAGAGGGTTACTTAAATAAGCGTGGTGAAGTGAATAGAAATTTCCAGAAGCGCTACTTCCTCCTTAAAGGAAATTTATTATTCTATTTTGATAAGAAAGCAGATAAGGAACCAGTGGGTGTTATTATACTAGAAGGCTGCACAATAGGTAATAAACAATTAAATATTAAAACTGTATTAAATCTGAAATTTACAGAGCTAACTGAAGATGATGAGTTATTCTGTTTTAAAATTGAATTCCACGGTACGAATAATCGTAGCTATGTATTGGGTGCTGAATCCCAGGAAGCCATGGAGCAATGGATGAAGGCATTAGCATGTGCTGGGTTTGATTATATGAAATTAATGGTAGCTGAATTGCAACGACAGTTGGCTGATATTGAAGGTAATTCAATATAATAATAATTATTATTATTTGTTCAATTCACAAAGATTCAAAACTGAACATAGGAGACAATGTTTGACTCATTAAAATAAACAAAATTAAAAATCTCAGATTAGTACTTAAAAATTTGTTAAAGCTATATGAGCATTTTTTTATTAAATAAAGTATTAATCTTATTATTTGAGGCAAAGCATTAATTTTAGCCTCAAATAATATTTTTAAATCAAATGTGAATAAACAATTGAGTATTAGATAGCTATTGTCAATTGTTAAATAAACAATAAATAAAAGATAAGACTTATCTATCAGTTTGCTGTCAGTGTTTAAAATGAGTAGTCAAGGAAGTAAATGGTATGTTTCTCTAGATACTCCAAATCAATTATCACAAGTAGTTGGATCTCCAATACCCCCACCACGGCAGAGACATAATCCTTTTAATAAATTAGATAGTAATAATCATCATCGAAGTCACAGTATGCGGTCTACTTCTAGTAAGTAAAAAATTTTGATTGAATTAATTTAAAATGTAACAGTGTTACTAATGCTAATGCCCGTATGACACTGACTCTTCTCTATTGAATTATGTATATAATTATGGATGAAACTTTAAAAGTCTGTAAAAAGCACAAATGATCATCAATTTTATTGCAAATTTTAAGTACATTTTTAGTATTATAAAGAAATAGAAGAATATTTCTAAAATTTGTGTCATACGGGTATTAGGATTAAATAAATTAAAATAATTTATAATTTGTTTATTTTTAAGGTCGCATTGATGAAGCTCATAAAGTAAACGATACGATTAGTTTTCGAGAATTGCACAATATGTATGGAAGGCCTATTTTACAAGCCTTTAATTCATGGAAACATGAAGAACGAAAGAAGTTAGAACGGCAGGAGGACAATCTCATTACTTTTTAATTAATTTTTAATATATGATAATATTTTGCCAATTAAATAGGATGTGAATTTCTCCCGCATTCTTTAATAAGTAAGTATACCCCCAGTATTTTATATATGTAAAATGCGATGACATTAATTTATTTTTTCCTGTATTTTTTCACCATATATATAGTCAGTAATATTATAATAAAATATTTATCTGTGTAATATTTTTTTTAATAGTTATTGATTTGATATTGAAATTTTTTTGAATAAAATTAAACCCCAATTATTGAAACATTTTAGTATTTTAATTTTGATAATAATATACCTTAGTTCACAAACATGTTCGGCTAGTATTTATTTATAGTTTAGCGGCCATCTTATTTTTGATGTTTTTAATACAAAATAGCGATTGGCACATGGTGCATTTGACATTAATAATGCAAAATTATTTTGTAGTTTTTTATAATGATTAGACCATATATAATTACTTATAGACATGCAGCATCAAGAAGTGCTTAATTCAACCATCTAAATATTTAAAATTAGAATAATTGAGTATTCAAATAAATTTACTCAAAATTAAGTATTATGTATATTGTTTTGCAGTTCTGTGTATAAAGAACATGGATGACCATGATGTTGAATGTAATTATATAAAAAATTAATTAAAATTATCAGTTATTGTTACTGCAATCTTGGATTATATTATCAAGGGGAAAGTTTAAATAAAAAGTCTCACAGAGTAAGAAGTAAGTTAACAAAACAATTTTGTTTTGTACACAGTAATTATATTTATCAAAATTATTAACTTATTTTTAATGAAATCATTCTTATTTGTTATACAAACTATAATGTTGTGATATACAATATTTGTTAAATATATATTTTACCATGTGTCATCTATAAGCTTTATATATTAAATATATATTATGTTAAATTTATACATTATTAATAAATTTTGTACGTAAACCAGGCAATACTTTTGCATAAGAATAAAGTAAGAAAGTAAAATTATAAACATTTTAATTGGTTATACGTCACACTCGCTTAGTCGGCAGACAGTGTGTCTATAAGTATATATGGTCTAAGAATTAGACTTGAACCACATGAACATGATGCAGATTGTTGATAGGGTGACCGGATTTTTACAAGTAAAAAGAGTATAAGATGTTTTTAACGTTTCTATACTAAAACGGTTTAAAAAAAACTGCATCCAATAACTGGCTAACTATATTGGCATGTAGTCAAAGCTACATGCTATGGTGCCCCCTGCAAATCAAAGTGTCAAAAAACATAAATATTACATTTTTACATTTAGTATTCAGTAAATAAAAAGTTTATATTAAAGTTGTAACTGCGCTCGCTCAGTGCGCGCTTCAGCAAAGGAATTAAGGACCAGCGGGTGAATTCGGACTATCTTCCTGATAAACTTGGTATTTGTCGATTGCCCTCATAAACGGTAGACTCTCCAACTTGTTTGAGTAATAACGGGTTTGGCACGGCATTAGTTTGGAGCTAGCGAATGAGATAATGTGACGTCTGTTGTCGATTTCTTCATACTAATGTTACAAGTGTCGGTCTGCAGTACAAAGAGCATTCCGGGCTGGGGTCTCGATAGTTTTAACGGTCTGTCTGTTCTTGCAGCTCCATTAGTAGTCTAATCTCTGAAACGTGCACAGACTAAAAAAACTCAACTGTTTTTTGTTTCAGGTCGTTGTCTCAAATTAATTTGATGTGTTATAGGCCGACTTTTGTCGAAGCTGATCAGGCGACCGAGGTACTCTACGGACGTCTGTCCGAACAAGCATTTTTGATGTAGCACTTCAGGCCGTGTTCCTGAAGCCGCTCTAGGACATTGCAAATGTCCTATGTGCTCGGCGTAATTGTTGGAGTGCACAAGAATATCGTCTAGATAGACGAAGACGATATTCCCTAGCACCTGCCAGCACCCAAGACATCAACTTTTCGAAGGTGACGGGTGCATTTTTTTAGTTCAAATTGCATGACCTTAAATTGAAAGCGGAAGTGGCTTGTTTGTGACCTTCAACTATGGGGATTTGCCAATATCCGGTCTTCAGGTCGATCTTGCTAAATACCTTTGCTAGCTAGTCCAAAATCCTTCAGTGTCACGTGAATTTTTAGGAGGGGTTTTGCTTCTTTCTTGGACATCTTGTTCAGTTCTCGGTAGTTTACACAATAGCGTGGCAAACCATCTTTTTTCTTGATCAGCACGACCGGTGCACAGTAGCTGCTAGAGCTCTGTTCTATAATCTCGGTGGTCAGTAGTTTGGCTACTTTTTTGTGTGCATTTTAAGTGTACCTTGCGTTTCTCATGGGTGGGGCTTACTATCTTTGTTGTGGCCGATGTCACCTCTTTGTCAAAGACTCTCGGGAAGTTTTTGACTCATTTCTCAAATTCTGCCGGTTCCAGAAAAGCGTGTCTGGTTCGTGTGGTGCTATCCTCTTGGGTTGTGGAGATACCTAACAAATGGTGGATTGGCGATATTTGCTATAGTGTATGCTCTTTCGGGTATAGTTGAGGGTGGCCCGGCCGCGTTGTCGTTTATCTACGGGTTACTTTGGCAAATAGAAATGTGTTACAATGTTTTGGAAAAGTGCGGAAAAACCGCATCGTTTACTGAAGTACACCGAATTTCACCAGAGGAGTACTCGAAAGAACCTAGAACCTGATATGGCTTAGCTGGTACGCGCATTTGCGTCATTGAAAGAAACACCAGTAACTACTGCTTTTCGGTAGTGCTGGTCCAAACGAAGGATGGTTTACCGAGGCTCTGCATACCCAATAAATGGTAGTTCGGCGATCTTTACCATAGTGTATGCACTTTTGGGTATAGTCAAAAGGGGCCACGTAGTCGTCTATTCACGGGTTACTTTCGCAAATACAAACGTGCTATGATGATTTGGAAAAGTGCAGAAAAACCACACTATACACTGAAGTACACCTAACTTCACCAGGGGAGTACTCGAAAGAACCTAGAAGCTGAGATAGCTTAGCTAGTACGCGCGTTTGCATCATTGAAAGAAACACAAGTAACTACTTCTTTTCGGTAGTACTGGTCCAAACAAAAGATGGTTTACCGAGGTTCTGCATACCCAATAAATGGTGGATCGGCGATCTTTGTCATAGTGTATGCACTTTTGGGTATAGTCGAGGGTGGCCTCGTTGTCTATCCACGGGTTACTTTGGCAAATACAAACGTGTTACGATGATTTAGAAAAGTGCGGAAAAACCACACCATTCACTGAAGTACATCTAACTCCACCAGAGGAGTACCCGAAAGAACCTAGAACCTGAGATGGCCTAGCTGGTACGCGCGATTTCGTTATTAAAAAAAGCACCAGTGACTACTGCTTTTTGGTAGTACTAGTCAAAACAAAGGAAGGTTTACGAAGGTTCTGCATTAATGCAGCAACCAAAAATGAAGCTGTTCCTCAGCCAAAGAAGAAACCTTCAAGGACTTTGGCGGGGCCAAAATTTTTACCAAAATGGATTTGAAGATTGGGTATTAGCAGTTCCGAGTCATACCGTTTTAGAAATTTGTGTTGATTTACTTAGATAATATTCTTGTATATTTAGAAAACGATAGTGACCACGTTAATGATCAGCTCCGAAAGTCTTAGAACGCTTTCAAAAAGAAACATAGCTCTGCACCTGGGTACGACAGCTATGCCCTGATGGCGACGCAACTAATAAAGATGCAGAGTAGCAACAGGGCATTTGTGTAAGATTCAAGATGATACAGAACAAACATTAACAAAAACAGGACGTACCTGGAGACTGAGTATTAGTCTGGCTAAAAAAATATTGATCAATATCAAAGCAAAATTTATGCAATGGTTGCTAATACTAGCCGAGTTCAATAATCATATTGAACATGCCCTTGGGTGTGACAAACTTGTCAATGACGACATTAAAGATATGAAGCCAATGCTACTTCCTAAAGTAGAACGGGCACACCGCCACCGAGCATAAACATGTTATATTAACGACTGGATCGAAAGTACAAAACTGCTCATCACCGTTACATGTGATCCAAGGCAGGATGAAACCATTTAGTAGTGCACACCATTCTACCAAGTCCGCACAGATACCCAGGCCGAGAAGAAACAATAGCAGTCATTGTAAAAGCCTACCACTAACTTAAAATGCAAAAGTATGCCCGCACAAAAAAACTATATTAGCTTGTTTGATAGACAAAAGCCGCAAAAAAATAACACAGCACCGTCAGCCAGTAGCAAGCTGTTCCAGAATGCGGTAAAACGCTGGAAAGCAGACAAATCCTGTGCAAAGAAGACGCGGAATTAAAAAAGAGCATTTAAGTGTGTGTGTAATGGTTTTTGCAAACTGCGGTATTCTACAACAACCGCCGGACCAACGCTGCCACTAGACAGAGCCCTAGCAAACTGCTTTTGAAAAAGAACCATAGGCAACTTGGCAAATAGGATTAACACGATAACGCCAAACAGTGTATAACCTAGACGAGCGGGTCTAACACGCTCGACAGCGTCAAGCCACATATCGACATATATAGCACCAAAATTACAATAATTTTACTATAACGCAGTAGTCCTGCTCGTTTATCAATTTTGGTACCATGCTGCCATTAGCTATTACTATTGTTAATTCTTATATGTTCAAGTTTTTGCCAACGAGGGTCTATTTGGTGTGTCTTTTGATGCTCTGTCTTAGTTCTGCCAGATATTGCTCAAACTGATTAGTTGTTATGTTAGGGGATATATAACAAGAATATAGGACTTGTCTCGATCCATACAAAACCATTGGTGTTAGTCTATCGATATTTTGTCCTGGTTTACGGAAGGTCTGTATTTTATTATACGATTGTAAGGACGTAGCATTGTTCCTTAGTTCCTGCAGTAGCCTGCGGTGTATTAAGCAGCTTATTGATTTAGCCTTGTGCCATTTTTTCTTGCACAAAGAGCAAACTCTTATGTTTTTGCAGTCTTTGCTCTTATGTCTTTATTTTTCACAAATGTGGCATGGTTTGCCAGATTTATTTACAGTACGCTGTGTACCTGTTCCACCCATCTCCAATTCTGCGTTTGGTAGCTAGACTAGCTAGCAGCAGTCTGTGGCAAAGTGAGGAAAACGTATTTTACTTTATTTGCTTCTCCGATAGTGCGATGCTACCTGTTTCTTGCTTCTTTCTTAGTTGTACATTTTTGTCGTTGTTCTTGTTATGCTATATATGTTTACTCCTTCTGAGTTCACGTTGTCTTTCATTTCTTTGACAATTTTAGCTTACGAGACTATTTGTATCTTTTGCTCTATGTCTCTTCACTGTTACTATCTCTTCCTTTGTTGTTATCCTGTTTTATTTTGCTCACCAGTTGTTGCTGTTTATTTGTATCTGTATGTTGTTTTTTTTAATACGTTTCTTCAGCTTTATTAGAAGCTTTTTTTGTTCAAGAAGGAAGTGTTATACAATTAATTTTTTGATGGGCGGGTAGGCGAGTTAATCTAGATCAAGATTACCAGCAAGTAGTTTAAACTGGAGTGCCCACCCACCCGCTAAAGATTTTGTTATCAAGATATTGTATTTGTATTGTATTTACTCTAGATTATGATTACCATTGAATAGTTTGTTAAGAAGAAATTAATTTTTTTTCTTTTTTGCAAGAAAAGGATAATCTAATCAATCTTTTTTGAAGAACAATACTAGGCTAGGTGGTTGGGTCACTTCAAATTATGATTACCATAAACTGAAGATATTTTTGTTATTTCTAAGTTTTTTGAGTTCTATGTAAGTAGCTTATGCGTGTGGTGCTTTTCCCTTTTTTGCCGCTTTTTGATTTTCCGCACCATGCATGGATGCTAAATAATACTGTTTATTGTAGCTAGTTATATGTAAATTGTGTGTTTTTCATACGCTGCCAACTTTTAGTTACAGAAATCTCGCGCAAATGACCAAAAGTTGAGTGAGATTTGATTCAGTGAATCTGAAACAAGCCCAAATCGACATGAAAATTACTGCAAACAAGCGTTGTGAAAAGTATTACCACGTGTTTACTATGGAACTGAAATACAACAATTAACCTCAGATTATACATAAGCTTAACTATAGGATACTTGTTGCTACCCAAACCAAATACCAAAAAAGAAAACTGTCCACCTATGTCTCCACCATTTTGATGCATAAGACAAACATACTAGGAAAAAACACTGGTTTTGGCCAACATTATTACGGTATTTGATCAAACAGCATCAGACATGATATCCATCAAAGACAAAATATTCCACCTACTGACTTATGCTGGACCTGATTTTGTTTAACAAACAATTTGAAAAGAAATATCAACTTGAACAAACTAGGAAAACATTTTACCCACCGACTGCGCCATTTTAATTTCTATTCCTTCAATGGATAAATAAAAAAATGTACCAGGATGAACACTGACTTAAGGCAACATAATATGTACCAGCCATAGTTTTCATAGTTGAATTAAGTTTTTATCTACCGACTGCGCCTTCTATGTGATTTTTTTCAAAGATAAAATTCAAAAAGAACATACATATCAAACAGTAGCAGTTACGACGTCCATCAAAAACTAAACTAACAGCAAAAGTCAACGGTTGCATATCCTAATGAATTTAACAAGAACAGTAGTGACAGTTGCGTCTATATTATCTAACCTTAAACTTTTGACATATCAGCTTAAAAAGATTATTAATGCCAATACTATGGAGTCAAGAATAATGCTATCTACAACGGAATAAGCCCAAACTGGCATAAACAATATTTTGATAAAGCTACAATATCAACTTTGCCGGTGCATATCCGTTTATCCTACAATGTAAGGGTTCTGAAAAAAAAAAGCTAAACACAAAAATATGCACCGAGGGCACCTCAGTGCGCAAAGAGTGTCACAGCCGAAAACGGCAATATTGTCAGAAGCGACATATAACATGTCTCTTTTGATAATATTTGTCACGATTGACAAAGTTTGTTTGCTTTTTATTTATTTCTACGCGATTGACAGTTAAATAATGTACATAATATGCATTTGTCTATAACTTTGGTTTTGATTGTAAATTTTAGTCTCTAATCAAAAATTTGTTTCGCCGCCTAGGTTTCGGTATGCTTCTACTGCACTGACTACTCGTAAAATACAAAAGAAATGTTGAAATATATTACATAGCCAGTAGAAACTTGTGAAAGGAAAATATTCAATTGAAATTGTTATTTTATTTCATTGCTAAACAGGTAACGAAGTAAGAAAATGTTATCAAATGTTATGCCTGATGATTGTGAACAGTTTGATTTAAATGTGCCGCCAAACAGTTCGTTCTAACCACAACAAATGAGCTAAGCTTCATGGTTTCCACAGTTTACTTGGCAAGCGCAAGCAATTATTTTATTGTCTATTGTCAAAACAAACGACAGTTACTAAACAATTGAATCATAACTTTCAACTGTTGGTTACTATAATTGTAACTGTCAGTGCTTCATAAGTTGTCACATAATAGTTTGTCAAAATTCAAACTAATAATTTGACAATTAACTGTGAAAAGTAAAAAATAGTGCACAACCATGAATGATAATATTGAAATAATGGATGAATCAAATTCTTCTGTCTGCCAACAACCTTTGAAAAGACAACCTTTGAAACGTATAAATGATGATTGGAGAAATATCCCATCCACATCGAATGATAATGAACATTCATATTCCATCAATAAGAAGTCGAAAATAATTGCTAAAGAAAATGATTTACCATTCGAAGATTTACCGAAGCTAATTGAAATTATTGAAAAATCACTACCAATTGAAGATACAAATAAATACCAATTGACATTAAGAAAAATCAAATGGGACGAGATTGCATTCAATAATTTTTCTCCTGAACAATGCAAAATTGCTTGGAATAAAATACAAAATCAACTTAGAACCCATCGTGTATTCTCCGAATTAATCATCGATGCTAAGGAATGGTTGAAGAAACCATGGCTCAGTTTTAATAAACCAAACCAACCAGCACATCCAGATTTTCCAAAAAAACCATTAAACGGTTATATATTGTTTTTTAAAGATAACTACCCTGTCATTCAAGCTGAAAATCCCGGAATAACTTTTCCTGAAATGGCTCGTCTAATTGGGCAACATTATCAGAATCTATCACCGCATATTAGAGAAACATATAAACGAATCGCGGAATATATGAAGGAATTATACAAACAACAAGTAGCGGAATTTTATCGAAATCATCCAGAATTTGATGAAAAACAATACGAAACTAATAAGACTCGAAAACCAGCAAGCGCTTTTCAATTATATTATAGGGAACAATTAAAATCTGTTAAGAATCCTAATCTTAAAATGTTTAGAAAAGCCTGTAAGGATGTTTGGGAGTCGCTTAACGTTGAACACAAACGTAAATTTACTGAAATGGCTTTAAAACAGGAAAACGAGTATCGTAATAAAATTCATGCAGATAATGATCAGAAGCCGCCACACAATGTATTGGTTTATTTTAAACAATTACAATTAAAATCCAATAAATTCAAAGGTGTTAAAAATGCTAACAAAATTATCTCGGAGAAATGGAAGGCTCTGCCGAAATCCGAAAAAGAAAAATATAGATCCGATTTGTGCAAGCTTAAATCAAAATATTGTAATCCTTCTAAAGCGCAGCCCGATGTTGATGTAGAAAATGATTTCGATATGTTTTCTTGGAATTTAACAGTTATGAATCAGATTCTTCCAAAATGTTGGATGGAGATGCCCGTGTTGGAGAAATCAATATTTATTAATTCTCTTGAAACACTTAAAACTTGGTATGAGAATAAATATGACAAAAAAAAGCAGCAGAATAAAGCATCAGAGAATAATAACAATAGCTCCGATTCAAATAATAATCAATAATTTAAAAATTAAAAAAAAAAATTATAAACCAACTATAAAACTGATTGGTGTGATATTAACATAGAATGTATATTTTGTTTCCTTTTTTAATATATTTTTATTTTGTAAATTGCAATAGTTTTCATAAGAATAATTTTCTGTGATGTATACTCTAAGAACTAAATGTTAATATTTATAATAAACGCCTATTTGTCTATTATTATTTTATTTCGAGACCTATTTGTGTTTCAAATATTTCTGAAGTCTTTTAAGGTAAGTAAAATTGTATTTTTAATGTTTACCCCAACAATCTGTCTTCAAAAGGCAGCCATTTTGCAATATGTTAACGGCCATGTTTTTATTCTGGCAGCCATTTTGTAACACGGGTTGCAGGTTTATTATAGGTAACCAGTGGCGTACATTAAAGAATTAAAATCTCGCCAAAAATTCTGCTTTTAATTTTATTTAACCAGTAAACATTAAGGTCCGATTAGTACCATATGTAGTTAACTCCCCAGTTAGATTGACTTTGGTTCAACGCAGCACGGGTTAACTAAACTAAATTATCATTATTTTTTCTCGAGTAGAAGGCTGCAGATCTACTCAATATTGAAAAAAAAAACAAATGTGTGCTCTATTATAAGACCCGGTTTTTCATCTTTGAGTAAAGTAGCAAGTAACAATACTTTACGGATTAGCAAACTGTAGTGGTTTTTTACCTACAAGTAAAATTAACCTGCTAGTAACTATCTCTTACTTGGCGAATCATTTACAGGCTGCATAAAGTACTCTATAAGGTGCAAGTAACAATTGTGTCACATATTGAAGTTAGTTAGTCATTTGTAAAAAAATGAATGAATATATTTGGAACTAAACTAGAGAACCATGTATACACAGAACAAAAAATAGAATTTGTACTTATGAATTATTTGACTTACAAACAAAGAATTTGTTGTAAGGTTTAGATTCGGCAAAAAACGATAAATTATACACCATCGTAACAAAGGTTTTATATTTGTCTAACCTATCAAACCACTGTTTCAGCTTTTACTTTACGGTTTAACGGCAGTTAATATAACAGTGGCTAATTTTGGAAAAATGCATAAAAGCGTTGTTGAAAAATCTTTGGAATTTAAAAAAGAAAAGTTTCTATTATTTATGTTAGATTGCGGTGTAAAGTACAACTGATAAGATAAAATGTTTTAGCCACGCGATTTTTGCATAACCTTGCAAGAAACAAAAATAAAAAACCTATAAACTATAGACTATGACCAAGATGATTTAGATAATAACATAAAACATGCACAAGAAAATGACATCGTAAGAAGGTTGTTAATAGACTATTTTCAAACTCAAACTTATATAAAAAAATAAATACTTTATACTTTTGCAGCAGTTGACCTATATAAAGTAATCTGAATCTGCAGTAGCTCCATTAGACAGTCTTCGAGTAGCAGCCGTCGAGACAACACTTCCGAGATCGACCTACTTTACAACACAAAGAAAGCGAGCCTGCAGCCCGGATAAATACAGTTTTAACTGCAATAAGTCACGCCGAGGTTTGATAGTGCCAATTGCCAGTCATGTTAAACAAACACATCGGATCCGACCTAACCGATGGCCGTCTTCAGAGGCTCTTATAAGTCCAGATCCAGAAGCTGAAAAACTTCTTCAAAAACCAGTATTTCAAATTCAACTCACTTGAGAAAAACCTCAACAAAATGATTAATCCAAAAGGACAAGCTTAAACAGATCAAGAGAGCTATCATAAGCTATCAGCCAACTCCAAACGCCAAGTGGCCTTTAACCACCAACGCCAAAGGGTCTTAAACCCGGCCAGCCTCCCGACCAACTCTGGGCCTCAGTCTCAGGTCTTTCCTCATGCCCCCAACTCCCACAGAGGGCGCTGGTACAGGTCGTCTTCCGCCCATTACTATTCGGGCTGTTGATGACTTTCAAGTCATTGAATATCACCATCAACAGCGCTGTAAACGTGATAATAGTATTCGCATGGATTTTCGTGCAGCGATTGATTATTGTATGAATGACAATATCATTTACTACACTTATCAGTTAGGCTCTGAAAAGATACTAAAGTATGTTTCAGGAATGTACCTGACTGCATCACGGCTGATGTGGTGCAGGCTAAACTTATCGGTTAGAAATACAGCGTACACAACGTACAACCTTATCTCAAAAACACGTATGAGAAAAGACGGAAAAATCTTACCAATGCTGTTTGCTCAGCTTCCTCAAGAAGTAAAAAGTCGAGAGATCATGTCTCTCACTGAACTACGCGGGTTTCGCGTTACCGTCGAGTACAAGCGAAATACCGCAAATATTGCACAATACCACCGTTGCCAACGCTATAAACACACGGCACCCTGGTTCTACGCACTATATGCGTGCGTCAAATGCACCAAAGCTCATCTAAGCTCTTCGTGCACATTCAACAAAGAGTCCGGGCATTAGCTACACTTCTAATTACAAAGGCCCGCAAATGAAAGTGACAAAGATTTTGCAAAGATAATCATATCTTCTGCCAAGTTTCTAGCAAACTAAATGACTAAACTTTTCAGACAAATGCCCGACAGTCTGAAACTCTGACATAGATGTGGTACAAGTTCTCCACAAAACTCTATGCAACTCCTATAGGGCGGCACCTATGTGAAATTTATCATTTAAATAATACTAATAAGTAGATTTGTATATAGAATTGTAATCTAGAAACATATTATATAAAGAAACTTTAATTTATTTGAATACAAAAAATAAAAAACAACTTTAGACTTGTTCAAACTACCGCTTCGTATTTGGAGCGTAATACATGGAAAAAAAATTAAAAAAATTTTCTTGAGTCAAAATATAACGAGGAGGTAGTAAGAAAGCGACCATCACACAACTCGAAAGGCAGTTAAGAAGCCTCAGGGTTAAAATTCTACAGCTATAGGTTTCCTGCATCTTAAATCTTGTACAACGTTTGTAATTGTTTTGCATCATACCCATTCACAAAATATTTGATTGTGTTGCACAAAGTACTGCCGCTTGAAACGAGCAGCATTAGCCGTGCAGAAATGCTCTGACGGTGTGTGTAACCACAAAGACTTAAGGCTTAGTTCTCTTTGGAATTATCTACCAAAAAGTCTGAACTGGAATCGATTGCACTAAGGTGTTGGTCGTGTGATGGGGACTAAAGATGAATTCAGTATATGATGTATATTAATAGTTGGCTGCTATGCTAAAAACATAAAATAAACAGTCTATGATGTGACTTTTGCTGTTGTCCATGTGGTGTCTGCTTTGGCCCGAGAACTCGTCTGACTGTTGCGGAGAAAAATTGGATATTTATAGCAATAAAAAATCTACCGACCGCAATAGGCTGAGACTTCGTGATATCTTGGAAGGTAACTGTTGCCATTATCTTTAGAACAAAATTTCTTGAAAATCAGCTACCTCAGTGACTGTTTCCACTCCTTATGGCAATTTTTAGAAAGAATCTACAATCAACAGTTTTGTACAAACTACAGAATAAGAAACCTATTCTCAGGCATCAACATCAGCATAGAACCGTTGCAGGCCAGGAAATCAAACCAAGATTAACTTATTCTGTAAAACTTTTAATTGAGAAAAAATAAACTACATAGGTTTTGCTACTGTAAAGGAAAATCTCCACCAGTTTTTGATAAAACTAACAACGCCCTTTCTCAGAAACCAAATCTGCAAATGCTCCATCTGATTGACTTAGACAACTTAAGAAAAAACTTGGGTGCTAAACCCAAACACCATATTATACAACATAATTTCTTTACTTCTAGACGCGGACCTAGAACCTTATGGGACAACACTCATAGGGCATCACCAAGATGACCTTAGCTTGACCAAGGCTTAGGTACCCACAAATCATGTTCTCTAAACCGGCAAAAGTCGTCAGCGAAGCCCGAGGCAAAACCAAACAATTGTCAACATCAACTCCTTAATGAAGCAACACCCCAAACCTAGACCAAAGCGCGCTACGCAAACCCTAAAAAACCACAACCATCCAATAGTGAACATACAAAACTGTTACGGCCGCAAGGTGCACAAAAACTGTGTTCATAATATTTTTTGTTGTTAAAAAGGCCTTTGACAAGATCTGTTACCAAAGTCTACTTCTGAAACTTCAGCGTTTCAGGATCAATACGAGATTAATAAAGTTGATTGCTTTCTATCTGAAAGAAATGACACTCGCTGTAAAGCAGTATGGGCACGTGTCAACTTCTCGCTCAATCGACGCAGCGGCATCACATGGTTGAGTTGTATTTCCGATGCTCTTCAACTTGTATCTATCAAACATACCATGCATTACGGCCAGTGTAAGAATTGCTTAATACGCTGATCATACGACTCTGTTGTGTACTTCAAGTCATCTAAAAGTCATCATGCTAAGACTTCAAACTGATTGTGAGGCAAAGCTCTACTTTTTCCAGGAATTATTTTCTAACTTCTCACGAGAACGTTTATCTCAATAGTGCTCCAATTCCATAGCCAGGTACTGCAAAACACCTTAGAGTAGAGATAGACATAGCCTTTTTTCAGATTGCACACAACGACCATACTGGGTAAAGCTAGAATGGCAAGCAATCTTTTAACTCCGTTACTGCGCGAAGACAGCAATATGAGTACTATTCTACTATTCAAAACTATCATTTGCCCAATACCCACATACTGACACACGCATGTTCAGCTTTATCGTAACAGAGTAGAATCAATTTAAAGTATGTCTTTCAGAAGGATTCTCAAAGCTCCTTACTACGTTTGTAACCGACTGACTGAGAGCTGACTGAATTTGACCCCATCTGAGCTCGCATGTTGGTCTGAACAAGAAGAAAACTCGTGGTCGTCAACACAAAATTCACGCCTACAAAGCTAGCGCAAAATTCGCACTTTTAATGCTCTCAAAAACTTCACTTATACGGCACAGTCAGATAGGCTGTACACAGAAATGTGTGAAACTTCCTGGTGTTTACACCAAGGTGGGGGAGGGGTCATTTGTTAGGCGCTTGTCACGACAAACCTCGCTAAATCAACGGCATCCTGGCATCGAGTCACACCGGTCTAATGTCGATTGCCACGTTATCTCACATGACACCTGGTGGACACCCCTTATACCACCTCCTAGCGCATAGAGGCTGGAAATGAGTTACAGTAAGCTGCATACAGTAGTATCCCTGACCTCTGAGGTCAAACAACCAGCAAGCATTCACACCGACTCCAGAAATTATGTCGGTCAGGATCTTTCTCAACAAAACCTTGTTCCGGTAACAAAACCCCACTGTAACAGAACTCCATAGTCAGTTCCATCGTCAGCTTTGAAGCCACTACATTTAACTACATCACCAGTCAACTACAAAAAAATCTTTAGGCTGCGATAGACCAACACCACTCATTCCAAGACGCCTAACTCTGGAGGGTATCTCCAATGACCTTCGCTAAGACCTGGTGGTACCCTAGTTCGTTACCTGCTGTCCCCATCTCCAGTACGCATTTCCTGGGGGGTCAGTAATTTTCAAGGAGAACCAATAGCCAGAAACCCAACATAAATTCTATCTTCTCGGAGATCAATAACAGCCCAAAACGTAACAGATGACGCAATGGCATAACAACAAAACGGCTATTCTGCTCTCACTCTGAAAGATAGGTAATTTTGACTCTTTTTCCGTTTCATTTGTTGGTGCAAGCGAGCGCAAATTGAGTTCATATCCATTTGTTAGTAATATATAAATACTTCTGTAACAACCAAAAAAGACGGAGGAAACTTGTAGGGGAGGTATAGTCGGCACTGTCGGCAGCGCCACCCCTGCGAGCTCACGCTTCCGTCATCAAGTAATTGGTTCTCCTCTTTTAACCTAAAAACTTCTAACGCTTGCAAATAGAAGTAACTTTCGATGGGCGGGTGAGCGGTAACCCCCGTATAAACCATCCGTCCGTACTCATGTTCTGGAGTAACCCACCAACCACCCACCCAAGTGTCCGCCATCAAAGGATTGGTTTTCATCAACACCTCCTTTGACATGGAGACTTTTACGCTTGTAGGGAAGAGAGACTTCCAATTTCTTGATAACTAACACTTGGGCGAGAACCTCAGTTCGTACCATTCGTAGTAGATGATAAAAGTGCAAGAGTGTCTGTGCGCGAGCTCGAGGGAGCGGGCCCTGTCAGGCGCTGGAAACGTACTCTGTTGAATTTCCCTACTCGGCAGTATTGGACGTTCCAGTACGCTATAGGATCTACGCTACGATCTCAATAATTCTTTCGCTGATGTTTCTGTTAATAATTAATTATTATTACTAATAACAGCAACTATTATTATTGCAATTAATTATTATCCTTTTTTTATACTTTCATATGATCCAGTAACTCTTACAGAATTTTTTTAAACTACCGCAAAATATTTAGAAAACTCCTTGCGGACGGAAATAACGTACTTTTGTCATTTTGAAATAAACGTCGGGGGCCCCTGTGCTTATGGACATTAGCCCATAGGAAGTGTAGAGAAAAGCAAGTAAACTTTGATTTTGCCTCTAAAAGATTTCCTTTCATTTGAATGAGAAAAACATGTTTCTAGTACTTTTTATTGCTCACATAACCGCAACATATCTCATTCGTTGCCATTATGTAAACAAAATTATTTATTAAAAAAAAAATATATTTCAAAAAAAATATACAAATATATTCCTGATACAGAAACTAATACACATGATTCACCACCTATTACTATTAAAATTACCCCCACCCCTATTATTATTAGCATTAGCATTATTGAAAGGAGGCCTCGGATTCTGCTGATTATTACTGAACCGATTATTTTGATTAAACTGATTCGAGTAATTATAATTACCACCATAATTCTGTTGTTGTTGTAGTTGTGGTTGTTGTTGTTGTAGTTGTGGTTGTTGTTGTTGAAAACCAGGAATATTATTATAATCATTTTGCATTGGATACTGTACATTCTGTTGCATAAAAGGAGGCCTATTAGGCGCCATACCTCTTCCAAGTTGACTCGGTCCTTGTTGATAGTTATTAAAATTGGTATTTGGATTATATCCGGGAGTAAAATTATTTTTATTCGCAAAATTACTTTGCGAGTTATGTGGAAGTAAATTTAAATTAATTTGCGGATTTTGACTAAATCCAGTTTGATAGGTTGGTTTCGGATTCGCAGAATCTAAGTCAATACTTTTAGGAATTGTTTTAGCAGTGATGGAGCCCATTATATTAGCTATTAATGCTTTAGCATCAGTCAAAACATCTTCATCTTTACTTCTATTTTTTTCTTCAACATTTTTGTTAGCTGCTTTGAATACATCTTCATATGTATACTCTTCTTCATCAGAATCAATTTTTAATGGTGGTGGTTGTTGTTTTTCCTCAATTTTCTTCATCGGTTGTTGTTCCTCTTCTTTTTCATAATCATCGTCATCATCTTCAAACATTGAAGTAGGTCGTTTTTTATCAATATTATTTAATTTCATTGTAAACGGGCTTATTCGACCTGATTCTTGTACCGGTGGGGGTGGAGCTGGAGTCGGTGGTGCTGGAGCCGGTGTTTCGGTCTCTCGACTGGATTCTTCGCCCATATTAACAAATTTCCTTAACTTCTCAACACGTTCAGGTTCTCTATTTTCTAATTTCTTTAAATATGTTATTAAACCAGTTTGTTCTTCTGGTGATAAATCTTTGAAATTTTGTAGAAGGGTTTGGAGATCTGAATCTGATAATCCATCCATGGAATCTTTTTCCTTGGTGGTTTCGGCCGGTGGAGATTCTTTTGCTGGTTCTGGTTTGGGTTCTGCTTTTTGAATAGTTGAAGGTTGCGGTTTCGTTATTGTTTGTAGGAAGGATGCTGTTGTCATAACTTTGTCGGAATTTTTAGAAGCCTCGGCCATACCAACCTGAAAATAATGAAGATGGCATTTAACGCGCATGCGCAAACCAAGCTCGCAAAGCCCTTTTCAATAGACTTGTTCCAGCACTCACACACAGGACAATTCTAAAACTGTCCTAACCAAACGCACAAACAAAATAATTTGCTTTAAAGTTGCATAAACAAGTACATTAGTTTGTGTGCATGGCAGGGATAGTTCTAAAACAAATTCAAAATATTTCTATAACTTACCACAGCCTCGATGAGTTGTTCCAATTCAGCTTGCGTAACATCAGTCTTCCCTTGTAAAATAAGAGCCGTCGCAATCTGTTTAGCAATTGCTTCCTTATCAACAGTCCCCACTCCAGCCACCTTAACCGGATCCGGTTTACTACTCATCTCCTTCTTCCTCAACCCAGCAATATGCAATAAACTTGCAATCTTTCTAACTGCAATCTTAAACGCTTTCTCCTGACTATAACCAACCAATCCCGCATGCAGAGCACCTTTAAGTTTTTCCTTAACGGTTTCAAACAAAACACAATTCAATTCACTATCGAGTAACGTTTCGGAACTATTAGCCTCTTTCTTTTCCATAGCCAAAGCAGCAGCTAACATATCAATTATTTTAGGACCTAAAGATCCTAATTTATCTTCCAAAGCTGTTAGAATCCGTAAAACGCTTACTAAATTGACATCACCGTCGTTAATGTCAGGTTCGGGCGATTTTTTGATGGTTTGTTTAGTGTAATCGACAGGGTGGCGAGTGACATCGCGTATTACAGGTGGTGGTTTGTACATTTCCAAAATTGGATCTTTTCTTGATTCGCGGTAGTAACTGATATCGCGTTCCCATGATTTTTCACGTGATCTTAGATCCCTATCGCGGCTTCTATAGTCGCGGCTACGTGAACGCCTATTTCTACGTTCTCTTGAACTTCTCGGACTGCGCGATCTACGACGCGGTGGTGTCGATTCAGGACTGCTAACGCGTTCCAAACTTAATCGTCGTTCCATTTTTGGTTTGCGACGTGGATTGTCGTTGCCCTCCCATGGACTATGCGCACGTCTACTTCTGGGACTTGATGGTAAGTCGTCGTCGATTATAATGACTTCATGATCTTGATCCGGTTGGGATGCCATTGATGCCGGTTTGTTTGATTCAGATGAACCGGGTTTCTTTGCACCTATTTTAAAACAAATTGGGCTTGGTTCGGGGATTATTCCTAATCTTTTTCGTAACGCGTCGATTTTGACTTTGACTTCGAGTTTGTGCAATTCTACAATTTTTTCGTTCCAGTAAAGGATCCATTCCGGTTTGAAGTCGTATTTTGTTGCATCTTTGCCTTCAGCTTGGAGCTCTTTGAATCTGTAAAATAATAAAAAATGTTATGTTTAGTGCGGATATATTCACTTTTCAGTAAAGTGCTTAGTAACGTTACTAATAAGATTGCAAGGATTAACGCTTCATATGTCAGTAGTGATAACCTTTCATCAAAACAAATTTACAAGACAGATTACACAGATCACTTTGATCCACTAGTAAGAAAATAACCAGAAGAACATAACGATGTTCCATCAGCGGTCCGTGCAGAGCAAAACTCGTACAACTCCTATTGGATGAATCCAAGAAGTCAATCCCAGCCTGAGAATTCCGAATCCAAGCAAATGAGTCTGTGTTACTGGCGCGTATTAGCATCACAGCTTACGCCCGGGAAGATTAGAAATTCATCGCCGGTGTACGCGAATCACGCAACGGCAGCCATCCAGCGCCATACACCACTCAGCCGGCCACAATACAGCAAACGCTCGCGACTACCTACAGTGCATTCATAACCGAAACACATTGTCTCAGCTCAGTAGAGCGTCTATAGCAATAGTATTATCGAAGCGAAACTCAGTGATAAACTAACAAAAAGCACTTTTTTACTAAATTTAAGTGATAGAATGATATAATAAAAAAAAAAAGCAAACCTTTTGTTCCAAAATACTTTCCACTCGTCGTTGTACTGCGGATGTTTCTCCGGATTGAGTTTGTGCTGTTTGAGCACTTTATCCATGTCGTTCTCGATGGCCTTTGATAATCTTTTGAATTCGTCCATTTTGTCGTCCCTGTGTCTATCGGGGGCGTCTGATTTAGATCTCACGTAATCCGGGCGATTCCAAGGCATGCTGTTATCGTATCTAGGTCGTGGTGGTGGCGCGCGGCGTGGAGAAGGAGAGCGACGAACGTAGCGATTTCTAAGAATTAAAAATATCAATCAAGATCAAGTAACAAACGGATTCAGTGTAGTACAAGGAGTAGTGAAAAAATGTAAAAAATAAATGAACTATATCGAACGTCAATATGATGTCATATACAAGCATAGCTACGACATATTGACGTCATTTCGATTCGATCGGCATGGTGGACTGTGACCCAGGAATCTTTAAGAGATGTATATTTTGTAAAGTACAAGAACTAAATTAGAGCAAAATAGGTCCCCCACCGGGAGATTAAAGAGAAACTTGCTCTTAATCTCAAACCAGTTATCAAACAAGCATTATCGAACCGAGAAAGAAAAAATCTATCGGACAACAGCATTAAAACACAATTCGCCTACGCCAGAACCTCATCAAGCGACACATTTTAGACTTTACAAACTATAGCCTTAAAATATTTTTTAACCTCAATAATCGAGTAAACAAATCAACATCCCCAACTTACCTCACAGGACTTCTACTGCGACTACGTCTTCTTGTTTCAAACGTTTTCCTGCCCCTGTACACAGTCTTCTCATCACGTTTCTTTCCATCCTTTTTATCCTCAAACTCGCTCAAATCGCTACTAGATATACTCGAAACGCTACTCAACGATCGCCGTCTACTACCCGCCATTGCAGGTTTAGGTTTCTTCGGTTTTTGCACAACTGGAGGCGATGGACTGCGCTTCTTTTCCCTTTGTTTTGGATAATTTTGAGGGGGGCCATTATTATCGTCTGCAAAATTCAAAAATTTATTAATATAATTGATGAATGAAATAATAATAAGCTCAGTACCTGATGATATTTTCGTGATCGCCTCTTTATCAACAAGGTGCTCAAAGGTAACACCATTTTTTTCAGAAAAATGAGGTCCTAAATGGACCATTTGAAATAAGTCGTCCTTTTTTCTTTCAAACGTTTCCGCATCAACCGGATGCGGTACTAGTTGACCATATTTGGTCTCAATAGCCTCAGCTATTTTGTTCATGGTATTTTGCCAGTTCTTTTTATACTGACGTGTCACGTATGGGGCTAGGGCTTGATAGGTTTTAGGAAAATGTCTTTGAAGATACTGAAAAAAATAGTAAATTTATAAGTTTCGGGTAGAAATTGATTGGTCCTACCCCTTGTAAATGGTTGTAGCTGACCATATGAGCAATAACAGTGCGCGGGTCGCCCTTTTTCCCGCACAACAAACATAGATAAGATGGTTCCTTTTCATGATCATAGTCTTGAATTTCCAAAAGGTATTCTAAACCTAGGAGTGGACCGGAACGGAAGCTATTGAGTCGTTCCTAAAAAAAAAGAAGAAAAAAATCCTCATTCATAAATTGCAGATTTTTACATAGTTTTTTTTTTCATTACGTGCTACTTGAAAGTAGCAAAAAGCTTAGAATTTAACCTCAACTTTAGGACACCATTTTCAAAGTGTACATTATCGTCAATTTATGGATTTGATTCTAATCCTTAAGCCGGCTACCCATTAAATGCATTAGTTGAAAATTAACTTGGCTTAAGCCGGATACTCATTACGTATTTCTTGCAAAGTAACTAAAAGGCATAGAATTTATCCTTAACTTTTTAAAACTTCTTAAAATCATCAAATGTATCATTAAATCCTCAATTTATGGATTTAGTTTTAATTCTTCAACTTTGATCACACACTACTTGCTACATTAATACAAAATTAAACATTCGCCAACCTGTATCTGCGCAACCTTAGGTATCTCCCCTTCAAATCCAGGCGGCACTGGTTCTCCTGGAGCAATCTTAATAGAAGTAGCAATATCAGGTTCCTCAGGAACAGATTCGATGAGAACCACTGGCGCTTCAGATATGGGTCCCGCTGACGGTCTTCTATCAGCAACTGCCATATTATTCGAATGTCTTTTTCCACCCTCATGATAAAAAACCCGGCCCATGATGGGACATTTGCAAATCTTGCAGTACCAATGCTCAGCGCCATTGTTGTAAGTGAGCTCAAATACGTTGCCATAATCGCCACCCGGTAGATACGCCTTTATTGATAGCAATCTCTCTTGCTCGGTGGTCTGAAGAATTTTGTTAAATTACTCAGAAAGAATTGACTTGCATTTCAAAGGATTAATAAGGGAATTTAATTTCAACAAAAAAATGTATGCAATATTAACATTTTTTTTAAACATCTAATGATATTTTCATTTATTTATATAAATCTATATTTAACATAATATTAATTGAAAATCATCTAAAATAAAATAAAAAACATTTTAGTTCCACACCCAATTATGTCTGCTTAACCTATAAATCACTTAAATTAAAATATTACGCTGAAACAAAGAATTCTTGTATCAATTTCTGATAACCAAACTTGGCAAAATTCAAACCTGGTATAGTATAATGCGGTAGGCTTAAAACAAGAATTTAATTCAACCAGTTTATGCAACAATTCGCATAATCTAAGCAACAATCCGACTCAGTATTAAGTTATAATCCGGTGTACATGCATCAATGAGATTTAGGATTTAAGCAGAAATCCGGTTAGCTGAAAATCCAATTTAAAGATCAGTCCAAAAAAAATGTAGCTACAATCTAAGTGTGTTAAGCAACAATTCTGTCATATTAATAAAAAATCCAATACAGCCAGGAATTCGGCTAATTTAATTAAGTAACAGTTCTGCACATTAAAGCAACAATCTAAACATTTTAAGGAATAATTCGGTCATCTTAAACAAGAATTCAATTTTATTTAAACAGCAATCCGATTTACGCAATAATCTGGTCAAATTAAGTAACAAATCCGGGCAACTTATGTACCAAACTGTTCGCACGTTTTAAACAATAATCCAACCCGGCCAGTTTAAGCACCAATTTAACTGTTTAAAGAATTATCTGGAAGTTTTTCCCGATTTAAGTAACATTTTAGGATCGGACCGCAAAAGAACGCGGTAAATGGAGACGATGCGCAATAATAAAAAAAGCTGCACAGTTTAAAGAGACGTTTTCACAAACTATTCCTAAACACAAGGGCCGGTTTATTCATCTGTTCGGTAAGATATCAATTAGTTATGTGTTCAGTAAACATATAAAGCTCTTGCAAGAAATTTGGGTGCATTCATCCCAGTTTATATATCAGTAGTACAGTTTGGGAAAACATAATAGCTCTATGCACTTCCGTTAGAAAGAAATTAGTTTTTTAGTAATGCGGTTGGTTACATTAATAACAATCAAAACCGCGTGAGGTTATGTTCTTCTCGTTATTTTCTTACTGTAATTTATCAGTCTTGTAAATTTGATTTGATAAAAAAATTGACACTACTGACAGATGAATAGACGTTTACTCATGGCTATCTTATTAGTAAGGCTACTAAGCACTTTACTGAAAAGTGAATATATCGGCCCTTAGTCATAGATATTATTATATTAAATTCTTCTTATAGGTCTAGGCCGACTGGACGATTTAATTAGTTTTTTATCTATTTTTTGAACACTTTTTTTAAAATTATTTGAGGTTATGTTTATAATAATATAAATTTTACACTTTAATGTGCTGTGTTATTTTAAGACTGGTTTCATCTGTTGGACCATCAGTTTGTTCTAAAATATTACAATAGGATTATGCACTGCAGGTCCTGCACAACACACTAAAGTATAAAATTTATTTCATTATTAACGCAACTAAACATTTGCGATTACTTTCTGGCAGCTTAATGATGCATTTGAAAGTAACTATAGACGAGTGCCTCTTAATAGTAAAAATGACTGGCTAAATCAATATTTCAAGAATTGGAATAACGGATTCCGTACTACTACTACTAGACTTGGGTGAGCAGGGTATAATAGTTAGTGTTAGGAAGCAATAACTTATGTTATACCCGCCCATTAACTTAATTCGTAATCACCACTAAGGCATATGTCATTCTTACCAGATTCGTCACTAATAATCGAAAGCTAAACTATAAAAATCTACCATTGACCTACATAGAACCAGATATACCAGCTATAAATGTCCTAAGCAACATCACCAAACAAAGTGTTTAACTACCCACACAATCCGGGAATAGCATCAGCCAAGCTGTTAACGAATACAATCACAACAAGAGGCATAGTACCACCGCATGTAGCCATACAAAAATAACATAAAACACAAACCTTATTATTATACCTTATAGGCAGTTTACGAAACACACCGCCTGCTTGTGTGAGCAACCTCTACGTGACAATCAAGACAAAACCTTACAGCTAATAGAAGAATACCTCTCAAGTTTTAAGCAATCTAACTACCCATTCGCCTACACTCCGCGATGCAAAAATTATCATGATGTACCAAAAGGAAAAAACCAAAGACAACGATCTGCAGGTCATAAACTATCTAAGGGGTTTGGGGATCTCCGACTACTCTTTCGCCGACAACAAAAGACTTCGCAACAAAGTAGTCGGACAATGAAAACAATATAACCAACCACATCCAGACATCCAGCTAGCAGAATGCCCGAGTAACCTACCAACTCCGAAATGCAGAAATCAATGCTCTTTGTCATCATGATGTACCAAGAAGAAAAAACCAAAGACAAAGTTCTGCTGGTCATAGAAAACTATCTGAAAAGTTTAGAAATTTCCGATTACTCCTACGCCCACAACGAAAGAAACAAAAGACTTCGCGACGAATTGACGGACGATGAACCATGTGACCAACCACGTAGCAACTTTATAACCGCTCCCAAGCAACACAAACCATTCAGCTACAAATAAACGAGTCGAAACCAAGTCTACGTCTAGCCCCACCGATCGCCACATAAACACGCCTAGTGAACTGGTTCTACAACCAACTAATAGAAACCCACACCAATTTGGACACTCAAAACCTAATTGCTCTACCTCATGCAATTTGGCACAGAGTTCATGAACACACTTACAAATCCCGACTACTACTATGAGCTTACCCGAGTTAGCAACCAGGTGTCCACAGTAAAAATAGCTACCAAGAAGTATGAGTATAAAGAGTGCGAAAACTTGCACCAAAAGCCTTAAACACGAAGTTAAACAAGAGAAACAAGCATCTTGCTCACCCTTAGTAGACAAAGTACAAACACTGACGAAGATAAATGAAAACGTCAAAAAACAATCAGTTGACAGATATGTACCTCCAGGATCAGCATCAAGACCGGAAAAGTAGAAATAAACGAACTTGCCTCGCCCGTTGTCCCTGAAGAAAGAGAATTCGCAAGACCCTTGAACCAAGTTATGTCGGACACAGAAAATGCTGACCGCAACAAAGTAGCCAAAGTCGCCCATGCCAGACATGGGACCAAACAAAAAGGACCGCCAGACAACAGAACGAGAATTAAACCGTCCCACACCACTAGCCTGGATAAGACAAACCCTTCAAATTACAACCCGGAAACAAAACAAGACGTCACCAGACAAACCAGACCATGCAATTACAAAAGACCAAGAAGAAGCCGGCTAAATCCAAGTCGTATAAAAAAAAAGTTAATAAAGAGTCGCCAGCGGCTTGAAGCCGCCCTCCTGGCACAATTCACCTCCGCCAAACATGCACAATCACTCAGAACTAAACTAAAAACATCCAAAGAAGCCGTAGAACACGACGCGCCGACAACATGGTACAATTCTCCCAGGCCGAACATGCCACACCAGACGACTATTCGACGCTAAATTGATAAACATCCAAAGAAGCAGTCCAAGAATCTTTAGAAAACATTGCCATTGCCAAAAAAAAATTAATTATGTCGGCATTATGTGGACAGGGCGTGTCCATCTGACATCAAAGGCAGCAAATCAAAGTCCGTCAAAACAAGGTGATGCAGTAAGATTCAAGTCGAGAACAAGACAGTAAAATTGTCGGCATAACAAAAGCACAGCTACAACTAAAAACTCTTGACACTGACCTACATGGAACCAGAGAAACCAGCTACAAGTGCCCTAACCAACATGTCCAGAAAAATATTTAACCAACCAACACTGTCTAAACATAACCTCCACCAATCTTCTAACCAACTGCCCAGTTAGTTTAAATTTTTAGGCATATCAGCGCCCGAGAAAACTAATAATGTCCACAATGACTGGTCAATTCCCACTAATAAAGAAAAAAAATTAAGTAAGCTAAGGACGAATTCAAGCACATCCGCCTGGACCAAATGGACGCGCTGATAAAGATGGACATAGAAAAGGCCATGAAAACTGCCGTTGGGCCAACCACCAAGCCCGCTTCTCCTAGAAAAGCCTCGCCCTCCACCAGAGAGGCCCCGATGGAAACACCCACCGACGCCACCAAGATCCAGCAAGTGGCAACGCCGCCCCAGGTCTCCCTTAAGAGACCTTCGTCCAGCAAAAAAGAGAATATGGTAGTCGTCCAGCAGAATAGCAACAATGTCGCCCACCAAGACGACCCGGATGATAGATTCATAAAAAAAAAATGCAAAGAGATCGAGGAAACGGGTGAGCATTTCTCAAGTAAATTGATTAGGCCATTAGCGGGCCCGTCACGTAAGATGCCTTTAGCGCCATAAAGGCTCTCAGCCAACAAGGCCAAAAGGTCCTCAACCCGGCCAGCCCCTAAGGCGCCGTAATCCAGCTCTGGCGCGACTAGCTCCCTAGGCAATAGTTAACCACCCACAAAGGGTGCTGGCGCACGCCGCTCACCTCCCATTAAGATCAGAGATAAAGAAAAGTAAAGGGTATTTGGCGTACCTCAATTCTGAGTGCATTACCGTCGAACGTGCAGTGAACGTATACGGCGGTATCCGCATGCACTTTCTCACACATGCAGATTTCAAAGTGGTAATTCAGCACTGCAAAGTTAGCAATATATTCCACTACACGTACCAGTTAGGGTCTGAAAAAACACTAAAGTACATTATCCGGAATGTGCCCTACGGCTGATGTAGTACAATCTGAGCTAGTCGCTCAGGGGTACACTCCAATCTCCACGACTCGCATGGGAAGGAGTGGTAAAATGCTAATTTACGTGCAGCCTTAGCCTCAGGAAGCAAAAAATCGAGAGATAATCTCTCTCATCAAGTTGTAGACTTCGCAATACTGTTGAGTATAAGCAAAAAACCGTAGATATAGCACAATGCCACCGTTGCCAGAGTGTCACACGGCAACCCGGAAGCTCCTCGAGTAATAAGACAAAATAGTCCGACCATGTACCAACTTGCGCCGCGTGCGGTGGGCCTCACATCGCTAGCTACAAAGGTTGCCTGGTTCGTCAGAAACTGAAGACAAACCGCAATAGCCAGGCCCGCAGTAAGACACCTGCCTCTTCAAGACAGATTCGCGCTCCTCTAAATAGCATACCCAATGCACGCAAAGAGCAATTCTATGAGCAAGCAGCGGGCCCAGCGCAAAGCGCAACTCAATCAGCTAAAAACCAGCTGTTGCTTCGTCTTTCCCAGGCAAGCGACGAAGATTTCATGAAGATGCTCGCAGCACCAACAACGCTTCTATCCTAAATGGCTAAACTTTCAGACAAGTGCTCGATAGTCTGAATCTAGAACATAGTCGTGATACAATGATCGCCACAACACCTATGTAACGCCTATAGCGCGGCACGAATGTGCATTATGTAACATCAAACGCAAATACATCAGTTAGACCGGAAGGCACGCCACACAAAAGCAAACGAGCCCGTGAGGGTAAATCCAACACTTTTCCAGTATTTTGAAGATTTTACGTGCCAATCCAACACCACGTCCACTAAGACGCCAATCACACCCTCCAGCGTCGTAGACCGCAACACATTAATCAAATTTGTTCTCAATGTGTTACAAGCCCGCATCACGCAATGGGCGAGGATGCTCTCCGCGCAACCGACAAAACCTCGCCGCGACAAAACTCGCCAGCTGTTTCCACCCTAACCCTAGCAGAATTGTTAGACAACTAATTTTTGGCTAACAAACACTCGGGCGAATGGGCAAGTCACTAAGATCTTGATTGTGAGCGAGTAAGTTTCAGTAAGTTAGTGTGTGAAGTAAAGTTAGATTGTTGATGTTCCTGCAGCTATGACGTTAAAAACAATAAATGTCAGTTGTCATTAAACTATAGAACTGTTACGACGACCAATTTCTGGTTAACAAACACTCGGACGGTTGTTTATTGGTAACAAATCCCCGCCGCAACCAAACTAATCAGCTAGTTTTCTTAACTACAAGAACACCTGCACCGTTTCTAACGCCAACCTTCAAAATTAAACCACAACTGGCGCCCAACGTAGAACGACGAGACACCACCAAGAGCTCTCAGACACCCACAGAACGTTTCCGGAAAAGCAAAAAGATTTTTGAATAGAAAAGAAGACCCCAAATAGCTAAAAGATCATGGCTGAGATATTCCTGCCAGTGCCAGCCAGTCACAGCACCCAGAGACCAAGCAACATTAAGACTTGCTGACCGCAAAACCACAGCTGACGGCGCAAAACAGCCGCGCAAGAAAGGTGCTGTAGTAAACTGTGCGTCACCTGACTAACCCCTAAATAAATAGCCACAGTATAAACGCTGTGCTACCCAAACTTTAAAGCGTACAACCAGAGCAGGCCTTCTCTATAAAGAGGCTCAGATGCAAAACTTTTTTGAGACCCCAGATACAACCATAAAAAGTGATTGATAAAAAAAAGACAATTTATATGTAAAGCAGTTTATGTCAAACAATAGCACACTTTCTCAAAAAGTTGACAATTAATTTGTCAAATATACAATTTACTGACAGTTCAGAAAGTTTAAAAAACTTAGCTTAAAAACTAAGCCAACTATGTCTAGCAAATTTTAAATAATTTAATTTGCAAATTTCAAAATATTTTCATAATTTCACAAAATATCAAAAAAGTGTATTTTTTTGCAACATGACGTTTAGTTAATCAAAAAGTTGGAAAAACTCAACTTAAAAACCAAGCCAACTGTGTTAGTTTTGTAAATAAAAAAAAAAAAAAAAATTTCAATCTTTTATTTCACAAAATTCACTATTGCGCCCCACTTACCATGCACCCACCCTGTAGTAGGTAAATTTAAAATTTCATCCATTTGCAGTATAATAAAAAGAATTGTATGCAAATAATGAAAAAAAAAATATAAAATCTGTCCACCCAACAACATTATAAATATAAATTACTACAGTTGATCCACGTTAAAACTGCAGTGATGGGAGTGATTTATTAAGTCAGTGCTGCACAGCTGTAATTACTAGAGCTACATGTTCTTTAATCTCTTATAATTAATACATCTAACTTCACTTTGTTTGTTATATTATGAAAATTGGTAGAAAATGATTTAAAAACTTTAAAGTAGACACAATATAGTTGACTGCGTGTTAATTAAATATTGATATGTTGAATAGAGATGAATGTACTTACTTTTTTAACAATTTGTATTTCAAAAATAAAATAATTATAAGTACTTACAAATACGTTAACCCAGATACAACAAAGCAAAAAATTGATAAATAGTAAGTAGTAAAAACCGTTAAATGAATTTATAGCTTTGTCTTAATGAGCAAATATTCTATTGTAAATTGGGAGGGCCTCTAAACCAATCAGAGCATTGATTCCCAGTTGCTATAACAATTACAAATGCAGTCTTAAAGCGGATCCAACTATAAATGTATTCACAAAGAATTTAATTATTTTTTTTTAAGGATGTTTTAAAGACAATTGACATTTCCAATCAAAGTTTGAAATAAAATTCACTTTAAAATAAAATCATATTTATATAGCATTTACAAACTCCTACCTAACCATCATTAAACCGCACTCTCCAAAACTTCAACAAAAAAATCATCACCAAATAAACTTATTTTTTTGCTTTTATTCTCATTTTTTAATGATAAAACTTTTAAAAAATTGATAAAAACCAAAAATAATTAACGATACTTACCAATTAACCTAAAAAATAAACAAACAAACCAACAGTGTTTTCAATAAAAAAATTAAAACAGTAAATTTACCTTTTTGCTAAGAGCAGGTGGTTGATGCACATCATCTTCAGTCCCCGGTGCTAACGGCTCCATCACTCACAATATTATACACACTTAACACTATATATTCTTCTGTATATAACAAAAATCACTTATTTAGTTTTTTTTAACGTAGCTTAAATCACTCTGCAAAACAGAAATGCCTTCGTTAAATGTTTACAATTACTTACTACAAATGGGATTTGTTTTCATCAAATTAAACTTACCTAACATTTTACATGTTAATATTGTCGGGTGATTTTTATATTGTATTGTTATTGTGAATCGTTCAGCCCACTCACAGCACAGCACAGGCAATACCTTAATTTAACTTACTCCAGTTAATAATGTTGTAAGACGCGTGATGTAGATTAATAATACTGATTCGATATTTTTTTGGTTAAGTTCATTGATATTTTTATAAATAATTTTGATCATATTTCGGTTTTATATGGATTGTCTTACCTTTAGTATTTATTATCTTACTCGATTAAATTTAACGTTTAGTATCGATTCCGATTGTAATTTATCTCTTTCATTGTTTTGCATCCACTTTCATGCATACTTTCACAAGAATGAAAATGGCGATTGACAGCCATGAATGTTGACAGATCGATTAATTAATGCAGTGTTGACCGTGTTGTCAATACTACTAATATTACACAAACTCAGGTATTTTTAGTCAAAGATTTATTACCGGTTTTATAGCATAACTACAATTGTAAATAAAGAATACAGTTTTTACGAAAAAAAAAAAATGCTTTTACTCATGTAATTTTTTTAATTTATATTATAAAAAACCAACATATAAGCATCAATTTGTGAATTTTACTGATATGCTAAGAGCTAAACCATTTAAGCAGTCTTTTGAAACCACTCTTGCTGAAACTATCACATTGAAGACTAGATTTAAGCAGTCTCTGAAAGTTGACTTTGAATATTTGTGGCTTATAAGTTTCAAGAAATACTGAATTTGGAAGTTTATTTCATTTGTCAATAGTACGATTAAAAAAAACTTTCTTAAAAGTTTTGGTCCTACATCTTTGAATTGTCAGTGAATATTTGTTAGAATTCCTAACAAGCCTTGTACTACGAGTAAATATTTTTGTTTAGATAGCAAAATGTCTTGTATTTTGTTTAAACAATGTCCATTAAAATATCTATAGAAAATGCAAAAATGCAAATGTTGCAGATTACGCCTGTGTTGTAAAGTATCAAAGTTATTAGTCAATTTTGGATTGGCAATAATCCAAATAGCCCGTTTCTGAATAGAGTTTAGAAGAGATAGTGTAGTTTTTGATGCTTCTCCCCATACTTAAAAACAATATTCAATACAAGGACAAATATAAGTTGTATACATATATGCAAAAGTTGAACAGAAATAAAACACTTTATACATCTATTAAGAAATAAAAAAAGTTTTCTAGATACTTTTAAAGCTATGTCGACAACGTGGTCAATCCAGAGAAGATTAAGTAAAATTTAACACCTAGAAAACAAATTGAAGAAGATTTAAAAATGGACTCGTTGTTTAGTTTAATAATTGGTACAGATGATACCTCAAATTTGGTTTTTGAAAGTAAAAAGTTGACCATGCTGGGAGTGCCCCATTCAGTTATTGTTTTGAGGTTTTTGTTTAAAAATGCTACAAATTCTAACCTAAAAATTTCAAGACGCTCTGCCATATTTGTTAATATGATCTTTAGAAGTATGAAGTATAAAAGGAGCTATCTTTTGCAAAACTATAAATAAGACTTTTAGTTATTTAAAAAAAGTTTATTAATGTAAATCAAAAATAAAGTTGGCAAAAGAACAGAAACTTGAGAAACACCAGCATTTATAATTTTGGGGTCAGAGTTAAAACCATCAATTATAACTATAATTTTTTATTGTAAAAAAAACTATTAATAAGATTTACAAACTTATGATCAAAACCTATACAATAGAGCTTTTTGATAAGATTAGGATACCATACCCTATCAAAAGCTTTAAAAATGTCTAGAGCTACTGCAAGATTTTTTGGAAATCTGTTGTCAAACGTTTTGATTAAAATCCATATTGAGTACAATCCTGATTAGTTTCTTGAGTCTATATTTAATAAACTTTGGTGCTATTCTTTCAAGGCCTTCGGACTATTTCTATGAGTTCAAGTTTATACGCAACGGTTTTTTGTTCTTCTAGATGTATAAGCTGAGAGCAAATTTTAGTTAGTAATTTTCTGTAATATTTTTCCTATTTTTGTTTTGTATGTACTCTACCCGTAATCGTTTGTTTAAGTTTTTCTTAATGTTTTAAGTATCTCCCATAATAAATTCCTTGTTCCTCCGATAAGTACCAACATGTTGCTTCCTAGTTATCATTCTTTTCTTTGTGCACTTTTTGTTTTGTTTTTTAATTCTTTTTTATACCGTTCTAGGTCAGTTTGTATTGTTTTCTACTTCTTTTTGAAGCGTTTCTATTAAAATTTCTTTTTCTTCTGTTCACTATGATAGCAATAAATGTTTCCTTTACTTTAATGCGTACTTTTATTACTCTTTTGCTTACTGTTTTTCATGGTTGTATTAGTTTTATTCATTTTTTTTTTCAATAAAGATTCTAAATATTGTTCTTTTTTTCTGTGCCTCTTCCTTTTGTCTTATTAATTATTATTATGTATATTCTTTCAAATTTGTCTATTACTTCTCAGTCTTTAACCTTCCATACTTGAAATTTTATGTTCCTAATTGTATCTTTCCTTTTTTTTTCTTCTTTCGGCTGAGTTTTAAGTCTGAGTTAATAATTCTATCAGCATGATTGCTCTCCCGTGTTCATTGGGGCTAGATCTAGAAGAAATGTGGGTTTCTACAAGGAACATTTTTTGTTTGGTTTTCATCTATCCTTTTGATTTTGTTTGCGTTATGAGACTAAACACAAGCACATTTTTTTTATGAAAGAAAAAATCTTCCAAAGACTTTGTGACGGATTCATCTGGAACGCTGTATCATGTACAACCGCCAGACGCCTACCAACTAAAAAACCCTCCTTAGACTAACGTAGGTTATTGTGGAATCACCGTTAAGTATTTTTTTGCAGCGGCTACCCATTTCGTTTATTCATTACTTCATCGTATAGACTTCATTATCAGACCCTAGGCTGCCTGAGTTTGGCTTGACAGTCCCTTTATTCCTGCTCTTTCTTTTTGATGATTACCGTAGCTTAATTCTCTATCATCCTTCATTTATCTTTGCCTTTGAGCATATACTCCGTCATGTTTTTGGATGTACGGGTCCAGTCGTCCTCTGCCTTGTGCACTGCCGCCTATTGCATTAGAACATGGTATGTTTGGATGTATTTGCCACAGCATACGCATTAATCACTTTCCACTATGTTCATCCTTTTCAGGTAGGCTTGAAAGCAGCCGTGACCTGTCAGAATCTGGGTAAGGTAATATCAAACTTCCCCGTGTTAACTCGTAACTCATAGAATTAGCTTCTTTGGTCATCTTCCCGTGTCACCTTCCACGTCCCATTCAGCTTCCTACTTCAACAAAGTTTCAGCTCTGATCACCGTCTCTGCGCAATCTAGTTTGCATCAGCCGTGTATTTCTTTTCCAGAACCATCAGGTATATGAGAATGGCCCCTGCCTGACACACGTATCGCACTTTTACTGTACCTTGTCTCACATTTTTTGGACATCAAACCAATAGTCTAGTCTTCTGCCCACTCTGGCTCCTCTAAAAAAAAAAACCCAGGGTATTTGGCGCTATTTTTGGCTAGTGACGATTACATCCATACTTTTACGGACATAGATTTGAGTGTGTTATGTCCGACCAGTACAACCGCTGCAGTTTTGTGCGAGGCTAGTTCTTTCCTTGCCAGCCACATTTCTACGCGGTTTGAGGCGTATTCAGCATTCTCTACAATAGACCATAGCAAAACCATCCGCATACCCTAATAAAGTTATATCCTCCGGCATGGTTTCTTTGAGCGCCCCATCGTAGTAAGTGTTCTATAATGTGGGGCTAAGAACTGAGCCGTGTGGTACCCCGCAGGTCATCTCCAACTCGCCGCTGCCAATAATCCATAATAATGCCCTTCCACGGAGCCAAGTTGAAGCCATTTTTGACGTCCAGCGTTAACACCACTGCAAACTTATTCAACATTAAAATCCTTAATATTATTAATATTACTTTGCTTTCATTTCCAGGCTTCTCCTTCATACAGTAGTGTAGAAAAAATGTATCTTTGCAGCATCTGCACTCTAAGATCCAAGTCCATGTCTCTGTAGCACATAAATTTCTTCATATGTGTGAATGCTTGTTTTGCTATTCTAATTCTTGCATGTCCCTAAGTACTTATATGATTGTTACTGACATGTTTTGATCTATATTTTTCTTTTTTGTTTTATTTGTGTTTAGTTTGAGTTCCTAATTGTTGCTATAGGTATTTAGTATTTTCATTAGGTGTTGTTCTAAATCATTTATATTTTCTGCTAATACTACAATGTCGTCCGCGTACTGTATATTATTGAGAATTAGCCCATTTGTGCTTAGTCCTGGCATACAGTCCAGTCTTATTCCTTTGCGTATCTTAAGTTCTTCCTTTAATTGTTCCTCTCCACGTGACACGTGTTCAAACTACCAGTCCAACATTTATTAACTTAGTGGCCGCCCACCCGGCCAAAAGTTTTCAATCAATCGATTCTACATTTTTGAACTTAGTACCCACCCACCCACTCAAATGTTACTTGTTCAGCAAATAGATCACAAACACGTGGGCGGGAACATGTTTTCAAACCACGGATCTAACATTTATAAACTTCCCGCCTTCTCACCTAACCGTTACTTGTTAAGTAGTTGGATCACAAACACTTGGGCGCAAGAGCAGGAACACGTTTTCAAACTACCGGTCCAGCAATAATAATTTTCGTGCCCGCCCACCCGCCCAAAAGTTAGTTGTCAAGCAGTTGGATAACAAACACTAGGGCAGATAGGCGGGAACACGTTTTCAAACAATTGATTCTACATTTTTGAACTTAGTACCCACCCACTCACCCAAGTGTTACTTGTCAAGCAAATAGATCACAAACACTTAGGCAAAAACATGTTTTCAAAACACGAATCCAAATTTATAAACTTAGTGCTCGCCTACCCGCCTAACCGTTAGTTGTTAAGTAGTTGTATCACAAACATTTAGGCGGGAGGACGGGAACACGTTTTCAAACCACCGGTCCAGCAATAATGAATTTAGTGCCTGCCCAAAAATTAATTGTCAAGTAGTTAAGTCACAAACACTTGGGAGCGTGAGCGTTTACACGTTTTCAAACAACCGATCCAACATTTTCTAACTTAGTTGTCGATATTCTTTGTTTTTAAAATTTGGTACAATTTTTTTATAATTGGCTGTATCAAAAATCTTTTCTTAGTCCACAAAGCACGCATCTAAGTCTTTACTCATGTCTATGCACCTTTGCATTAATATGTTTATTCCGTAAAAAGCTTTTCTTGTCCCAATGCTATTTTTGAGCTCCATCTACGTGTCGCTTAAATCCTTTTCTAATTTTTTAAATAGCATTATGTATTATTTTAATGAATACCTTCAGTGAGTTGCTCATTAACGCAATTGTTCTGTGCTCAGAGCATTCTTTTATGTAGGTATTTTCGGTATTGCTACAAAAGTTGATAACGGACATTTCTTGTGTTGTAAATTGCGTAGATTCAACTTCGTTCTTTAAGATTTCTGACCCCGTTTCCACATTGTTGTTGTCTACTATAATTTGTGGTCTGTCGTCAAAGAATATCTTTTCTACGTATTGCGTCCACCTTTCTACTTTGTCTTTGATATCCAGTATTATCTTCCCCCTTTTATCTTTTATTTGACTTGCTTGGTTTGTATCTCTAATCTTCAGATCTGCTGCCACAGCATGGTGGTCTAATCCAATATTGTTGGTGATGTTATTTCGTTTTTAAACCGGCTTTTGATTGCAATATAATTTATTAGTTAAATATATACAAAAATTCAAAATTATTTCTTAAATATTATTGACATAACAACAATTTTAAATAAACATTTAAATCTGCAATATTGGCTGCATAAGTAGTAAACAGTCGGGCAACCATTTTTAATTTTCTCCGAATCTGCACGAACGCATCCGAACTAATAATATGATTTTAATTTATTAATAAAATTACGTTTCAAAAATAACAACAATTTAAAAACGTTTATTAGTTAATAATGCACAAAAAAAAAACAAGAAAAATTTCTTAAATATTATTGACATATCAACAATTTAAAATAAACATTTAAATCTGCAATATTGACTGCATAAGTAGTAAACAGTCGGGCAGCCATTTTTTATTTTCTCCAAATCTGCACGAACGCATCCGAACTAATAATATTATTTTAATTATTAATAAAATTACGTTTCAAAAATAACAACAATTTAAAAACGTGTATTAGTTACTAATGCACAAAAAACCAAAAAAAAAATTTCTTAAATATTATTGACATAACAATAAATCTGGCGACTATTTTTAACTTTCCAAAACTGCACAAACGCATCCAAACTGGTATAATTTTAACTATTAATGAAAATAAAAAACTACGTTAATTTAAAATGTTTAGGGCTGAAAAACCTCGGTCGATAGCCCTTTTTATATTCAACCAACCATTGTTATAATGTAATATAGTATGTATAATTATTTGTCTGAATATACTATGAAATAAATATATTTACTACTACTAAAAACGTTTATTAGTTAAATACACACAAAATTTAACAATTATTTCTTAAATAATATTAACATAACAATAATTCAAAATAAACATTTAAATCTGCAGTGTTGGTTGCATAATATGGCAAATAATCAGGCGTTTTTCTGAATAAAAACGAAACAATAGTTTTTATATTAAACATTTAGAATTGCTTTCGTAGATCAATTATATTTATTAATTATATGTTTACTGCTTTTAAAACAACATAATTGATGCAAATTAACAATAAATGTATTTCACATGCTAATTACTGATACATTGTTTACGTTTTATTTAAAAAACAAATCAAAGTTCTACGAACACAAAAAATAAACATGTGTGGACTAAATAATGTTTTCTATGAAACATTTAATTTTGAAAATTTTAAGATTGTTATTTAAAAAAAAAAAAAACAAATTTGTTAAATAGTTTTAAAATATGTACCGCATTTCTCAAATAATTTGAACAACTCTTCAGTCTTCCTTGGTAATCAAAACAGATTTGAAATCTTTCTCTCACAGTGAAACCCAACACTATAATCATCTGTAAGGGTGCGCAACTGTCCAGATAATCAAAAATAGAAACTCGGCAGCAATTAACCTAAAATAGAAGATGTCAAGTTAAAAGAAAAAAAAAAGTAATCATGAAGGGTACTGACGACACTAGCAATTAACCTGGCAACAAAAATTAAACTCAAGACAAGAGCGAAATGGAGGTAAACCTCTTTTGAAAAGAGTGGAATTGATTTGGATCGTTGGGAACCGGTAATAAACTTTTTTTGCATGCCCACTCTGAAAAACAGTTTTTCCGCCCATATTTTAGGGAGAGAAGTGAGCTTTCCCTCCTTAGGGAGGTAAAATCCTTTGTCTCCCGCTAACGGTTTCGCTTTTAAAACACAATGATGCTAGTTAAAAAAATAATATTTTTATTGAATATAATTCTTAATTTTAATTATACTAAATTAACACTAAATATTATTAATTAAAAATTAAAATTAAATTAATTTATTACATGATTTAGTGATAATATTTTGTATTTGCTTGATTTGATAATATTATATACAAAAGACAGAACTATTGACATCTAGTGTAGAGTGATTGTATTACTAGACTTCTTGGTTACGTCTTAACAATATTTGACTCGCTTACTCGGGCGGACAAACAGCGGCGTGCTGCAAACAGTGCTTTCCTGCCCTTGGTACTTAATTAAAGTATGTTAATTTCTGGAACCAGTCTGTAGTTGACACCATACATGTGGTCAGCAAGAAACAGCCCGAGGTGATGTTGGAGTTAGTATTGGCAAAACATGACCGCCTTACGACTACGTCTGTCTCAAACAAAACACAAAGAAATGTATGCTCCTTGACATAGATAAAACAACCTAGTCAGAAGAAGTAAAAAACGTTTTAAGAAAAGCTCTTGACAAATCTAATGTCCTGCTGGAAGGCAAATGTCTGAGAATGAGCAAACAACGCCAACAAAAACGCGACAAACTTTACTTTTCTTTACCGAGAACAAGGAAAAGTAGAAGCACTACAGAAATTGTAGAAATATAATAGAGTTGAACAAACCGTATAAAAAAGGGACACCTTCTAAAAGTGCGGAAAAAAGAGCCACCAAGTAAAGAACTGTCCTAACTCCCAAAAGTGCTAGTTATGCAAAGAAGTAAGTCACTAAACCAATACGATGCACTGTCTTATATATGTACTAAGACCTCGTAAAAGTGTAAAGAAAAAAAAAAGTCCAGCTAATTATAAGTCACGCAAGTAAACCTCGGCAAAGAAAGAAGAGTGACAGATTTGCTATACAACAAATGCACAGTGTGAGAACCAATACGCAGCTTAGCCAAAAAAAAAGCTCACAATAGTTTACGAACCTGAATACCAATGCAACCATATACTTACCGCCAAATTCCAAGATATCTAAAACAGGTTGTAAAAGGGGTACGTGTTTGCAGAGTGCGTAAACATTGTACAATATTCGTAAAAAAATGACCTACAAACCCTACTCGCTCTAGACAAGGACATCAAAGAACATAAAAAAACTTTTGTTGGTCGGGGGAGACTTGAATGAAAAATTTCACAACTGATGCTCCTCAGTAGAAAACCTCAAAACTACCAAACTTGCAAAATGAGCTATAGGGTGCGACCTACAAAATGGCAATAAACCAACTTTCTAAAGGGTTGTAAGATTGTCTTTTATTGACGTGACCTCCTTGAGCTTGGCAAAGCAAGTCCACAAATAAAAAGTGTGAGAAAAGAACCTCAGGTTCCACAAAAACGTCAACATAGAACTCACTACAAACTACCAGAGGTTCAAAATCTAAAAAGAAAAAATTTTTGTTACAAGGCTAAACTAGGTTAACAACTTACCGCTAATGTAGAAGAACGCACAACAAAATCAAATTAAGCCCACACCGTTAAAACGACCTGATGAGTAGTGACATTGCCAACCTTTAAACTAGTTGCATGCAAGCAAGAAGGACGCTAAAGCAAAGCAAACAGGAGAGATGGTACAAGCTTGGACAATCTAAATAACCAATACAAAAAAAGCCTTACAACCTTGAAAAAAACAACAGTAGAAACCACACAAAATCATAAAACAAGCTATGCCAAAAAGTAAACATCGACTTGTAAGGTACTGATTATAAAATTGTAACCAAAAAAATCGAAATGCACTCGCCAGTTTACCAGCAAAGCAAAAACCGGTTAAGATGACAAAAAACTGTTGTAAAAGAAACTAGAGGATGAATCAAAACCAAAAAAGCTGCAAGGCCAAACAACACACTGCTAGATTAACTAGAAGAGAACAAAAACCAATTAAATTGCCCGACCTAGTTAACAAGCTATGGAAGAAAAAACTGTCGCTATATTTCATCAAGGTTACAAGCAGCTACCTATATAAACGCTAAATAAAAATAAGAAAAACAACAAACACAAGCAAAGTTCCACAACAATCTGTCAAAAGTTCAAACTTATGGAATGTCAGCTATCCTGCATGAACCTACGCCAAAAAAAATCGCTTTAATAGAGTATGCAGATCTAGCATGATCGTATCCAGAAACAGCAAAACAAAAATAGCAAAAAACGCCAAACGGGCAACACCAAAAATAATAAGATTAATAAAAAAGCGCCGCGTACAATTAACAGCACACAAAACCAAAGCAGTCATCTTAGCAAACATAAAAAAACTCAAGAAAGTAATTTTTCCTGTTTTGGGAACACAACCATATAGAGCCAACGCAGCCTCAAATACCTTCGAGCACAATACGAACAAGAATCCTCACATCAAGCCAGTCGCAGAAAGAGCGGACAAGGCGGTAACGTCTCTGGCACAGCTGATGACCTACGTTAACCGACAAAAAAAAAGTTTTGTGTAGCCTACTGAATTGCATAATACTATACTGCGCCCCTATATAGAGCAAATTGACAAATGTAAAGAAGTATAGATATTTTTCAAAGAAACAAAAAGTCAGGAAAAGTACCATCGCAAAACGGCAAAACGAGTAGAAAAAGAACAGCAACACAAGCCAGTGGACGAAGCTGTCGATAGCAGAAATATCTCCGTGGATTTAACAAAAACACGGCTCTATTGAATATCACCTTACCGAGTTGCTTACGGAAAACAGGTGTTACTCCAGATAGTGACAAATGCATACACTGTAGGCTAAAAAATACCCCCAAACAAACGGTGCTACACTGTAGTAGATGGCGTGGGCATAAAAGTCACGGTTGTAAACCTGGTTGGGCTTATGCTAGAAAGCGAGGCAAACTGGCAGTGCATAGCAACGATCATAAATAAATAAAATAGTAAGCAAAATGAAAGAAAAAATTAAGAACAAATAGAAATAAGTAGGCACGGCAAAGCTATACCCAAAGTGATCCCGCTGTAGCTTATAACAGACAAAGAAAGGTTTTAGTGAGTAAGCAACCTTTAAATAAGAGATAGTTCCACATAGCCACGTGAAATGGTAGTGCATCACGCATTTCCTCCGCTCACAAGAAACAAAAAGTTGGTAGTAAAAGGTTTTCACCAACCTTAAGCTATCCCCGTAAAACAATTCTATGCAGATCAGAAAAAAAATCACTGAAATGCCTAACAGTCATCCCAAAAAATTATAAAATAAACTATATCCACAGCTACCTTCTAGATTCAACGCAGCACTAATGCAGCCACCAACTTCCCAAGTAAAACCCTACTGAGGACAAATATCTCCAAACCCAAAGCTTAGAACGTACCACAAGCTATGGTTTACATTGACGCCAAAACCAAAAACTCTAAAAGAACAGACGGCTAGCAAGTGAAGACAATATCGGGTAGGTCACTTCGCCGCTACTGCACAATGTACCAAGAGGGCTAGTTTTGATACCCATACCTACAAAGACAAACACCACTGACCGCCTCCTCAAAAACCTTAAAACTCTTAGACGTGCTCCACCTTACATCAAGGTACTCCTAAAACCCTCAAACCCTAAGAACTCCTCAACACCCTCATAGTTCCTTGAAAGTAAACACTTTTATTTTTAAATTACTTCTTTCTCCAAACCAGCAATCACCTGAATACCATCATCTGCCACCCACACGGAAGTCTGAAACCTTGTTCAAGAAAGTTGAGAAAAATAAATTCCGCCGCAACGCTCCTATAAAAAAAAAATATCAAAATCCTCTTTGACTTCACAATAGGTAGCGGTAGCCCTGACTAAAAAACATTACAAATTCCGACTAAAAAAGTACCTTAAAATGTTTCAAAGCCAAAAAAACAGCTAAAGACAAACGTAAGCCAATTCCAAACCGTGCATAAATAGCAACCCCTCCCTGTAAACAAACCTTGATATTCAGATGAAGAATTACTCCCAGACTCCAGCCAAACTGCATCTAAAAAAATCGATACAAAAATAAAATAAACAATTCTTTTCTCATTTACTTTATTTCAGAAAATTACAATTAAAAATGATATTTTGTGCTAAACAGAGATATGTTCATCAAACAATTTGTTTACTTATCATTTCATTTGAATTAAATGTAAGCCATTTTAATCACTCATTTATTTATACACATGCATACAATTAAAGCTCGTCGTATTTATATATTTCATCAACTAAAATAAAATATCTACAAGAGTTAACATTTTTAGTTTTTAATTCGTTCTATCATAACAAAACAATAATAAAATCTTAGGAATACGATTGTGCACTGGTTCCAAAAAGTGTAAGTCTCCGCACCCTTAAAGTACGTTTAACATATTGACTGCCTATATTGCAACAGATGAACTGTGAGACAAAATGATTATAATGTTTCGATTAATTAGTGTTCTTACTTTAGGTTTAATTCGCATGGCAGCCAACGTGTTAATCACTAATTCATTATTTTAATTGTAGTAATACAACAGTAAATCAATTTTACAAATCGGTACCACCTTAGTAAAAATTATTGTCTTAACAGAAAGTCGTATATCATTTTTGATTTAAATCAAATTTTGTATCATAAATAATTATTTAAATAGACTTCCAAATTATTGTCTATTGTAACAATTTTTGATCGACATGTAAAATATGCCACTTCAGTCAACCTTTTCGCTGCTACTAATTTAATTAGAATAAAATATTTTGAAATGCACAGTAATAAAATTCATACAGCAGCAAAAAGGTCATTTAAATAAAATTTTGTAATATAATTCTAACTATAATATGTATATAATTCCTCTTTTAATATATATAATTTATTTAATATCCTTATCAACTAATGGAAGATATGGTTTAGGACTTCTAAAAAGTGTAAAATCTTCAAAATTTGTTCAATATGGTCATTTTTTTTTTAAATGTATGCTTTTAAATGTCACCAGCACAGTTTCTAAAATCGCCGTTTTGGTTCTAGCCACTACATAGCGCGCATTTTTTCGTAAGCCACAATTTTCTATTTAAATTTAAAAAAATTGAAAATTCCACCAGCACCATTATGATATTTTGGTGTTGTTTAATGAGGTAATCATGTTTGGTGGATTTGGTAAATGCTACTAGTCGATTCATATAGTTCATATTTACGTTAAAATACTCTACAATACATTTAAACTACTCAAATCGTACCTGAAAATAATATTAGATTTGAAAAAAATTAATTTATAAATAGTAAATTTTAGAAAATTAACATTTACAGTTTCGATGTATTATAGATTATTTTAACGTTTTGCGACGTTTTTATGATAAGAATTGACTTTCAATTATTAAATTATATACAAAATAAGCAACCGACGACATTTCACTATTAACAAATTAGTATTAAATAAATTTCTACTTAAATTATTATATTATACTGATATGAAATAGTAGAAATAGCAACAGCAAATCTTTCAAATTGGTTTATGTCAAACATTTTCAAAAAATAACAATAGAATTTGTACTTAATAACATTTTCTGCATAAAAGTAATAGTCATAGATAAATACAATTAAACTTGTTTTGACATTTTCTATGCAGTTTGATCAAATTTGACATTAGGTCTGTTCCAACCTACGGTTTGCATTGTTGGTTGCATAATATGGTAAACAATCGGGCGGCCATTTTTATTTTTCCGAAGCTACACGAACGTATCCGAATTAATGATATTATTTAACTATTAATAAAAACTAAAAAATGTTACTTAAATATTATTATCATAACAATAATAACTTATAACAAACATATAAATCTGCTGATTGCATATGGTACACAATCAGGCAACCATTTCAAATTTTTTAAAACTGCACAAACGCAAAGAGATAAAAACATTTTTTGGGGCCCCAAATACAAACATAAAAGGTGATCGTCAAACTACTAAATGTAAAAAAACATTACGTTAAAGTTAATAAAAAAACTGTTAGTTCTAATGAATTAAAAAAAAAATAATTTGCAAATTTCACAAAATCACTTTTAGTAAATTAAAGTAAATAAAATATATTTAATTTGTAAATATCAAAATATTTTTAATTTAAAAAAAATCTGTCAAAAATAATAAATGTCAAAATATGAATTGGAACTATCAAATCATGAAAAAAGTCGAATCATTAAGATTTACATTGACAACAAGAAGAGAAGTTCGGATTTTTGTTGTTCTAAACTGTCAAAAATGTTACATAAATATTTGTAAACATTTTTTTTTTCATTGGTACCAACTGTCACATTATGGAATCATGTCAATAAATCAAAGTATAAAAAAACTATAAAAAATATCAAATTATGAAAGAATGTCAGGTGTTAAGTTTCTTGGAATCTATAAAACTGTCAAAATTAATATTTTTTTTAAATTTATTGATAGCAATTGTCAAAATTAAATAATGACAAACTTATAAAAAACAGATTTTTTTCCATTATCTGTCAAAATAAATAAATGTCAAATAGTTTGTTTCTTATTGACACAAATTGACAAAATTACTGTCTTATCATATTTTTGGTTAATTTGCAAATTTTTAAAATTTAAGAAAATATAAAATTTATTTGGATTAATTTTAGTAAACATTATGGCTTAACTAATCCCAAATTTGCGCAACAATAATTTAATAGTTAAGCAAGTTATTGCTAGTTGAGTAACATTGCACAACTTTTATTTTTTGATTAATTTGTATATATTTTCAAAACATTAACAAAATATCTAAAAAAATTATTTGCAATTAATACAAAAATGTACACTTTGACCTTTAGCCGTTTTGTCGATTAATAATAAAAATAAGTTTCAAACATTACAACAATTTAAAGACATTAATTATATTATCAACATAACAATCATTTTTAATGTACATTTAAACCTGCATTGTTGGTTGCATAATATGGTAATTAACCGGACGGCCATATTTAATGTTCCGAAGCTGCACGATCACATCCGAACTAAAACTATTTTAAAAATCAATAAAAATAAGTTTTAAAAATTAAAACAATTTAAAAACGTTGATTAGTTAAATAATAAAGTACAATATATATTTTAACAGCAGAAATGTTACCAATTTATAATTTTTTTGTATTCAAACGCTAACTACAGATACTCAACGATATGGGCATTTTTGCCTTAGGCTACGCAGACGATCTTACTATCCTTGCATACAGAAAGTTTAGAGCAACAGTGTCCAACATGATACATAGTGCACTAAATATCGTAGAAAGGTTGTGCAAAAAAGAAGAGTTATCAGTGAACCCAAGCAAAATGACAATTGTACCGTTTACAAGACGGCAACCTAACCTAACCTAAAAAATCTGAGAATGTATAGAGCCACTCTGCCAATGTCAAAAGAGGTGAAATATCTGGGATTAACGCTTAATACTAGGGTAAACTTCAACACACATTTGACAAATATAACAGCAGAAGCTATTCGGGTGCTTTTTACAACCAAAATGATGATCGGACGTACATGGTGATTAACACCTAATATGACCAGATGGTTATACACGATGGTGGTAAGACCCATTGTCACATACAAAGATTGTATAGGGGAAAACCACTCTCAAGTGTACAGCCAAAAAGCTAAACAAAATTCAGAGGCTATCATGTCTGCTGATAACAAGGGCAATGAGAACGACGCCCACGGAGCTATGGAAGTACTACTATCGTTACCGCCACTTCACCTGATGGTAATAGCGGAATAGATAAAGAATAGATACCTAAGAACAGTCAAAGAATTTATGTATTTGGTACACAGATGGATCCAAAAACCAAATGAGTGCCAGGGTTGAAACCTACGAGGACAAACACCAAGAAAAGCTAACTTCGCTACCTCTAGGCAAACATGCCACAATTTTCAAGCAGAGTTGGCTGCCATTGAGTGGTGCGACAAGAACATGAGAAGAGACTAAAACCGGATAGACTGATAACTATCATGTCAAACAGACAAGCGGCATTGCATGCGCTGCAATCGCTAGTAATATAATCCAAACTGGTTATGACCTGCATGTACAGTCTGGAAGCAGTGGCCGCAACCTGCAAAATTCGCCTGGTATGGATACCAAAAGACCAGAGAACAAATAAAAAGCTCATGGCAAATCAGCTTGCCAAATAAAGAGCAAAGAGGATATTCACTGGACCAGAGCCCGCTTTTGGAATCCCATACAAGACCGGTAAAGAAATAATCCGCAGTAAACTTGAGGCGGAACACAGCAACCTGCAGAAAGGCTGTAAGCAATTGACACATTCAAGAATATTCCTAACAGGGCCATCGTATGATATTAAAACAATGGTAACATAAATAAGTCGCATCAGACTGCAAAGACTCACAGAACCGGATACTGTGGACTCAACAAGCATAGAATGGGAATAGGGAAGGACTCTCTATACCGCGGATGTTTGGAAGAAGACTCCAATGCACTTACTGATTGAATGCAAAGCTTTCAAACAGCAACGCACAGCCATCTTTGGGAAACACAACCCAAACTCAGATATGTTAAAAACAACCCATTGGCTAAAGATACTGGAATTTATTAAATAGACAAAACTGCTAAAGGAGAAGAACAGCAGAGTTAGTTGATTAGTTTAGATTTAAGGCATATCAGCCTTATAGAACAACAGAGATGTACAACATGCCCAATAGGACCGCAGTGCAAGGAATGCCATGCAAACCACCTCAAGACAAGGAATAAAAAGGTGGGTTTTTTAGTCAGTAAAAACTTGACACTACTGGACAGTACGGGCTGCCCAGCGTCGTTTTGTAAAAAAATCCCTTTCCTACAGAAAAAAAAGTGGTCGTCGAACATTAACATTAAATGCATCCAAAAGTCAACCTCATCTACACTGTGCTAGATTACTAACAAAACTCTGGTAACCATTGGTAAAATAACCATATCACACGATCAGCAGAATTACACCCCTACTGCGTTCCGTTTTAGTAAGGTAAAGGAACCCACCTAAATTAGAAACAACACATTCCCAAAAAAACCGTGGATTTGCTAAATGTTAAATATACAGTAAGAAAAACTAATCCTCCAATCAAATCTTCAGGAAGATAACCTTGAGAAAAGCTACAGATTACAACAAAGGTACCTAAGAGGTCCATAATATCGGAACTTGAAACGTTAGAGGTTTCCTACAAATGAGCAAAACACACATGGTAGAAAAAGAACTTGAAAAGTGCAAATTAACTATAACTGAGTTATCTGAAACTCACAGGAAAGAAAAAAAAAATTAGAACAATTTTTAGCAATAACAGGAGAGCGTGATGCAGTCATCTAGGCATCCGCTAGTGGCACCGAAGATCGTGAGTTCGATTCCCATACACCGTGATATACTTTTCACATGTTTATACGCTCTCCCACTCCCCAACCCGCCTTGCCAGATGGGGTTTTACGACTAAAAACCCCTCTCTGATAGAGTGATAAAATCTCTCCAGTGGTTCGAAATCCACTTAAAACTGTAGGTCCCATGTAATGTAAGTTGCCAGCATTCCGTGCAGAGATGGAAGCCTATATCCAAAAAGGATAGAAAACGGCTGATTGAAGAAGAGAAGAAGAACGATAATAACATTGTTTACTCATGCAACGATGAGCGCGCACCTAATAAAATTCCACTCCAAACCAGTTTCTGTAAACATAATTCAGATGCCTCAACAAGCACATACAGTGACCAAGATATAGAGAAAATTTGAGAAAACATTAATAAAATCGCAAGAAGAAAAATAGCAACAATAATGGGAGACTTCAACGCAAAAGTTGGTGACAAAATCACTTAAGCAATGTAGTTGGTAAATGGGGTTGAAGTTAGAAACGATAGACGTGAATGACTAATACACTTCTGTACTAAAAATGTTCAATTACAGAAATCAAATCAACTACATTCTGATTAGAAATCGATGGTGTACGTCGTGATCACATACTATTTGTATCACAAGTACCGTATAAGCCAAGAGTAGATCATAAAGATAAATTCTGCAATAATTCTAATGAACTCCGCTCTCTCATAACCGCATACCAAAAAAATATGACAACTGACAAAAAAAAGTATCATTACAGAAACCCCAAAAAGTCAAAGACTAGCACCAGCACAGATGACACCACCTTTTCTTTAGTAGAAGAATGGCGCAAGTTAAAAAGCAAAGGTCTAATTACTGTACAGAAGAGAAATAAATAGACAATTTACCAGACAAATCCAGAAGAACTGCAGAAAAGATAAAAACAAGTATCTTATAGAAATCTCTAAAGAAGTGCAAACCTATGAGGAACGCAACAACACCAAAGATCTGTGCAGACTGGTGAAAAATATCAATCGACGCTTTACGCCAAAGCAGGAAATAAAATTACAGTAATGTATGAGATAAAACCATTTATAAAAGAACAAATGCAAAAACAAAACATTTATAAAGAAGAAGTTAAAAAAACTATTAAAAAACTAAAGCCTGGCAAGTCCCCAGGTATAAATGGTTTAACAGCAGAAGATCATAGGGCCACTGGCAAAAAAGATATAATTTCCCATAATCTCTGTCAAAAGATATGAACAACAGGAGGAACAAGATCTGTATGTAAATAATGGATCGTTTGACAGTTTTTGATCAATCTGCGTAGCTATAAAGCTGAGTACTGAAAACTGAAACTAGAGTAGAGTTATTTCATACCAGATATGTTACCAATTTAAGTTTTATATCAAAACAGCAATTTCAAAAATAAATTATAAATTGTTTGACAGTTTTAATTAAATTTAATCAAATTGCGTAACACACTAATAAAATTCAGCACTGTCAACAGAACCTGGTATAAAAAGCAACTATTGATACCAAAATTATTCAGCTTCAGAGTTGTCTAAGTAATATGGTAAATAACCATTTTTAATTTTTGAAAGCATCACTAATGTATTCGAACTAATATGTATTATTTTAATTATTAATAAAAATAAGTTTCAAAATTTGCGACAATTAAAAAACGTGCATTAATTATAAACAATAATAATAACTTTTAAATCTGCATTGTTGGTTGCATAATATGGTAAACAATCGGGCGGCCATTTTTAATTTTCCGAAGCTGCACGAACGTATCCGAACTAATATTATTTTAATAATTAATAAAAAAAGTTTCAAAAACTACTATTTAATAATGTTCACTAATTAAATATGCACAAAAATTAACCAATATTACTTAAATATTATTAACTTAACACAATTTTTTAATAAACATTTAATCATGCATTGTTGGTTGCATAAAATGATATATAATCGGGCGGCAATTTTTAATTTTCCGAAGCTACACGAACGTATCCGAACTAATAATATTATTTTAATTATTAATAAAAATATGTTTCAAAAATTACGGCAATTTAAAAACACTCATTAGTTAAATAATAATATACCAATAAAGTTCAATATATATTTTATTATCAGAAATATTACTGATTTTCAATGTTTTATACCAAAGCAGCAGTGACTTCAAAAATATATTTTTTGAATGAAATTTGATGAAATTGTATAATAAACCAATAACGTCCAGTACTACCAACTGAATGTAAAGTAGATTGTGCAGAAATGTTACTAATTTATGTTTTATATCAAAACAGTAACTTTAGATTTTTTGACAGATTTAATTAAATTTGATCAAATTGCGAAATATGCCAATAAATTTCGATACTGCCTGAATCTGGAGTAAATTATGCAACATTTAATACTAGAAATGTTTTCAAATTATAATTTATTTCGTATAAATAGTAAATAAATAAATTTTATGTAAATTATAGATTTGAGTTTAAATTAAATTGTGTGATACATATATCAATAAAGTTTATTACTGCCAACTAAATTTACAGTAAACTTTTCTTTTCACACCAGAAATGTACTAAAAAATTTGCTTCAAAATATTTTAAAATTGATATTAAATTTGACCTAATATATTAGGTTTGTAAGATAAAATGTTGACTTACATAACATTTGAATGATTTGCATCAGCGATATTATGTTAATTTATTTATCTATTTGTGATAGTATAAACACATTGTTCATATTTAAAAATATTCAAACTCCTCACCTCTCCGACAAATAATAAATAAAACAAAAAAAATAAAAATATATTATTTTAATATAAATAATTAAAAAATATTACACTAATGTTGTAAATACAATTACAGGGATCTTCTTGCTATGTTTATAAATATATTTTACACAGAATGAATATGATTAAACAAAAAAACGTTCATTATCATCATAAGCGAAAAAATTAAGTAAGAAACATTGAGCAAAAAGTTTTCAACAAAAAAATCTATAGTGTCACAACAACAGTCATTGGTTAGTTAATGAGTGCCTGATTTAACTTTAAACTGGCAATCAAGTCGATTCCATAATATGAGATTTTAATAAATTCACCAATTTAATTCGATAAAAATAATTCCTAAATGCCTCAGCCATTAAAAGTCTTAACAAATGTAAAAAATAATTTAATACAAATAAATAGAACTAAGAACAGATGCTGCATCTATCTTTTCGTAACATACGGCAACGCAGACACCAAACTGCAAGCAAGCACGTACAAAACACCTAGGAATAGATTCAGCTTGGCTGTCTTCTTCGGTATACTTTGCATATCCGATGATCTAAACTGTTTCTCAATTTTAAAAGCATTCGGCAATGTAACCAAAGGCAATAAAAACCATTTACTATATTTCAATGAAGCTACCATAAACATGATATATGGTGTGAATAATAGGAATGCATACAATACGTGAGACGCTGTGTGTCCGATTATAATAGCCAAAGTAACAATACCGACCTTTTTATCAGATTCTGAATCCCTCGTGTTGTTACTGTGTAGAATTGCTTCTGTATTTAAAGCTAATGGGATTGCGTAATATATTGTTGCCCATTCCAATCTTCCTGTTTGTGACATGAATGCAAACAAAACAGATATAGGGCCAAATATAATTAATATTAATACGTCTCCTAATGCAATGTATTTTAATCCGATTCCACCTGTGTAGAGAAAACTTGATGATAATCCGCCAAAATAAACAAGAGCTAAATGTTCCATTTTCGCTGGTGATAATGCAGCTAGCATTACAAATCCTATGCAGCCTGCAAAATATAATAATGCTCCCAATGACACTAGCTCATCTTTAGTTAATATATGATCTACTAATGTACGATCATCAGATTTTCTATTATCTATTCCTTTTATGTAATCGAAATAAGTATTAACTACATTTCCGGCACCATGCACTGATACTACTGTAAACATAGTCAGCAGTAAAGTAATATAGTTAAAGTCTGCTGCGCCAGGATATTTATATGCTATAGTTGATCCGAGTAATGTGGGCATTAAACTTGCACTTAATGACCATGGTCTAAGAGCCAGCACATAACTATTTAATTTCATCAGTCCTGATTTGCTTTTTTCTTTAGTTTTTGAATTTATGTTACCATTTGTCTGTGGTTTCTCTTCTTGAATTAATGTCTCGTTTTCTTCAGATTTCGACATGTTGCTTTAATTCACTATACTTATAAATATTTCAATTAGACTTCTCTGATAGTTCTCTTGAATAACATAACCAAAAATAAATTTTGACTTATGTGACGTTTATATATAATGAAAATAGCGGCGGATTAATGTGGACAACCAAGTATACACTATAGAAATTAGATATTGGAGTTTTAGATTTTTTAATTGTATTATGTTAACTTCATGTTAGTAGCAATCAAATATACATTGAGCTGTATAAGAAGTTGCGTATCTTGAAAGTTAAATATGTGAGTAAGAGTAGTTGCCTATCTTGGAAAAACCATGTGATTAAACAGAGGCGTAACTAGGGGTATTACAGCCAGACACGAATAATGTGGCCTCTGTATAGGCAACTTAGTATAGACAAAAATTATGTTGAATGTAGTTAAACTTATGCCTTTGCCCGTTTTAACATCTTTCAATCCCAGAACAACGTCGCCCATGGAATGTTTAAAATGTAAGCGCAAATGAAAAGTGCTAAAACGGACAAAGGCATTAGTTTAATTACATTTAACATAATTTTTGTGTATACTAAGTTGCCTATATAGAGGCCACATTATTCGTGTCTGGCTGTAATAAGTAACAAGTATAGCCATAAGTAATTCACAATCTGCACAACAAAAAAAGTGGATCAAATATTGGTTTTATTTAGTTACGTCAAAGTCAAATAGCTGTTTATTGAGACGCACGGTTTTATGGGTACCGTAAATAGCATTAATAGCGTAGCTAGGTATATTGGAATAACCGGCACATTTGCGTTTGTAGTTTTAATTGTCATTGGTTGTTTAATTTTAATACATGGATTATCAGACTGGTTCTAAAATGTCAAGATCAGGTCATTCAGGTCTTTATACATATAAACAAACCGCACTGCAAATTATATGTTTGCACCAAGAACTCAAGAAATGGAGCAAAAATTTGTAGCAAAATATTTACTTAACTAACAATTACGACAGTTATGACCAACCAACAAAAATGCGCATTTTTTATTAAAACTTATATTATACAAGACTGCTGCTTAGCAACGTACACAGGCTATCAATAAAAATGTCAAACTTAAATGAGTTTTTTAGGTTTATTTCAAACAACTTTTAAAAAAAAAAATTTGAGACAGTTATTTTATTAATTCTAAGTTGTTTCATCACATCTTTAAAATAAATTTGAAAAGTTTAATTTGTAACAAAAAACAGGTGGACAGTATAATGGTCGTTGCCGACACTTGTAGTTCTGTTAATTTAGTAGCAAAATTAATAGTAGTCAAATGAGTTCCTTGTTGCTTTTTTATGGTTCTTATTAGCAGAGAATTTTAGCTTAAAATAAATTGCAGTATGTTAGTCAATTTGCATGGACCATACGATACAAAGCGCTTCTTCAACAGTTTCTTTACGTAGACAGCAAAACCTTGAAATATTTTACTTTGGTTCATGCAACTGATTTACACAATAAGAGAGCAGATAAGAATAAATTTACAGCAATGCTAATAAAAGCTATTAAAAAAAGCAAGACAGGTGAGAAACCTTTTTAAAATTAGCACACTCTGTTGCGGTTTTTTTAAGGGAGTTGGCGCTGACAACGTCGTTGATAAACATAGATAAACAAACAACTTTGTTTACAATAAAATGAGTTGATTTTATAATTGAAATTGTTTAAAAAAATTATTATAGTATTATTTCTTTCCTATTAAAATGTAGATTTAAAAACAAAGACACCTCAAAGGCAGCTAAGACTGTTTTTCTTAAATTTTTATATATTTCTATTATTCATAAATAATTACATATATACAGCGCTAATGAATGAAGTAAAATGCTTTCAAAACAACCAATGTTGATTTGGAAAACAAATACACCAAGTATTCTTTTACATATATTGCAAATATTTCAGAAACTTTAAAAGTGTACAAGCAACCAAATCTTCTAAGATCACAATTGTTGCAAGTTTATTTCCTGAGGTGATAAAAAGAATCATGCTGATAATGTTATTTGTAGCACTTTGATACAAAGTCGTTGACAGTGTTAGGAATTGCCCAAGTTGGAAAAGCACAAAATAAGTGCATTGGTAGAGCAACAATATAAGCCAGCTAATAATCAAGTGTATACGGGCGAAAAGGCTCACACGAGCGCACAGTAGAGTTGACTTGAGACAAAAGCAAATAGAATTGAACAATGCCAAAAGAAGATCAAAATTGCAATACCACAAACAAAATGAAGAGCATAAAACTTTTTGTGCTCAAAAATAAACATTTTTATTAAATCAAATATCAAAATGTGATATTTAGAAGTTTTACCCAATATGTCACAACAAAATATCTTTGAATTAAAACTAGTACATTGAAGACTAAATTTCAGCAGTTTGTAAACATTGAGCTTGAATGTTTGTAGTTTATAAGATACTAAATGACTTATTTTATTAGCATGCGCTCGCAAGTATATCTTACAGCCAAGAAGCATGTAAAGATGGCTCTTCCAGAAGCACCCAAATGTCACATGGCCAACTTTTTTATGCAAACTTTAGAACATTCTCCTATCACCATAGAAAAGATCAGAAAAGAGAGCCACAAAATAAAAACAATCAAAAATCCATCATATCGATAACCAACCAAAGCTGCGTCAAATACTTAGGCATCACTTTTGCACACAATATGAACGTAGACCGCCACATTGCAAGAGGCCAATAAGACTACCGCAATGCTAACAAGACTGATGCCCAACATTGATCGACCTAAAAAAGAAAAAAAAAAAAACAGGACAATATGCAGCGTTTTCTTTGATAGTGTTGTACAAAACAATATTTTTGTGTACATTAAATTGCTGTTAGTTTGTGTTTGGAGTAGTATACCATAAGTGCGGAAGAAGTTACCGTGCAAAACATTGTAAAGCACATGTTGGACAACGACCCAAAGTGAAAGTTTATACAAACCGGTACAGGAAACATCCTAAGAAAAAAAAAAGAAAAAGAGACAAAATGCCGCAAAGTAATTCTAGGTACAATGTCCAGTCCCACACTGTCATACAAAATGGACGTGCATAAAGCAATTTTTTTCTTGCCTTTCTAGAGTTACGGCAAAGATGTATAAGCAATTTTTTTGATATTGTCAACTTGCAATGATAACTACTTTACTTACCATATTGCACGCAAAAATCCAAATAGGATCTATAATTTAGTAAAGTCCGCAATAAGCTCAACACACTGCAAATGATGATTCTGCTAGGATTCATAGCCTAGGTAAATCCGAATGTAGTAAATGATGCTTGGAATGTGTTGCATGTTTGTTTCTAAAAATAATAATTTGGTATCCTACTGGTAATGCTGTTGAGTGTAATAGCAATGTCGTGGAAGTGACTTGCGTTTCTTATTTTGTAAAATAGTATAGCAACGATGGTTTTGTTGATGCTACTTTGTTTTTTAGCTTGTTATTAATGCTTAGTTGATGTTGGTTAAGAGCATACCGACCGCTACCTTAATTTGTAGTATTTTAACAAAAAACTGCAATTTGGGCTTCATCGCTGCTTCTACAAATAATTTGATAATCGATTTTTTTTCCACTACATTTAGAAAGGATTAAACTATGATATGTCAAAATCTTTTAGTCAAATAATAGTTAGAAAATAGCCGAAAAAATTTAAATGTACTGGTAAAAAAATTAATAGATTATCAAATTATTTGTAGATGCAGCAATGATTATGATATGACAAATCAAGGTAGCGGTCGGTACGGTCTTAAAGGTAAAAACAAGCAAATAGATAGTGTTTTATTCTCCTTCAATTCCATAGCAGTTGAAGTTTGAGTTTATGTAATAAAAAAACCTCGGTCATAAATATTCCTAAGTTTGGTGGTTTTGGTATAGTTATTTTAGCAACAAGATTTTCTATCAAAAATGTTGTAATTGTGTTGGTGTAAAAGTTTGTGTTGAAGAATAGGCCTACTTTGCAAATTTTTTGAGTTTTAGACCCTTAACACTCAAATACACAGAACAAATTTATATTTTCCAATTAATTTACATCAAAATACGTCAATTTTGGCAGTTATTTTTTTTTTAAATGCTCCTTTGTGCCCAGCCCACTAAAAACATGGTTTTGTGGCTTTTGCGGCTTATAGACAGGGTATAGACTTGAATTGGCGCCAGATTTGGATTCTACGAAAAATTTCTAGTTAATTTTATTAGTAAATTTAGCGATTAAGTTAAAAAACAACAAAAAAACTAAAAAAAATCGTAAAATTTTTTATATGGGTTTCATACCCTCATATACCAATAAAAAAAAGACTACTAATAAGTTATAAAAACTAACCCCCCCCTCCCCAGCTCTGGTCCGTTTCAAATGAAATTGCTCATAAGATAATTCAAAAGAAGGAAAAACCACAAAATTTTGTTGGTGTCAGGCTAATAACTTACTACTTAGTTTAAATAAGTGCTAAATGATGACATTTTTTAGACGTCAGTCTACAGTAATGTATGGTTATTCTCTCATAAATGAACTGTTGTCAAGAGTTGGTTCAAGCCTTTCATTTACACTACGTATTCATACTATCGTGGCTCAAGCTTATCAACTTTTAGGATTTGTCAAGCGTAACTCAAAGAAGTTTGGGGAGCTTTGTACTCTAATGATCCTTTACAACGTTTTAATATGCTCCTATCTCAAATATTGTTCAAATGTGTGGTCACCATACACCGCGCCGTCAGTAAAAAAATATCGAACAGATTCAAAAAAAGTTTGTTCGTTTTTTCGCGTATAAATGCAACATTGCAGGCAGTTACACGGAACTGCTCTCTACATTTAACATGACCAGTTTTTACGCTAGTTTTTAAAGTGCTTCGTAGGATTATTGATTGTCCTGACTTGCTCAGCTCAATTGGTATTCATGTCCCAACTCGAGTTTTACGCAATGACTACTTATTTCATATACCGTACAAACGTACAGACTACGCGCAACACTCTGCAACCACACGTATTTTGCGACATAAAGTAGATTTTTTTTAAGATTCTTTTAATACCGTGACACGTGCACTACGTCAAAATCTGCCAGACAAAAAGTATACACATGTAAAAGTATTATCAACCAGAGTTCAATTAAAAAAAACTTATTTTGTTGCTTTTTTTAAGTATTTATAGGATCAAAGCAGATTTAAAAAAAAATTATCATGCGGTTTTTTGAGTCATAAAACTTTGAGCACAATTTGCGCATTTTAACTTCTTTTTAAATTCGGGTTTTTTGCAACATAAAATGTACAAGAATCCACAATCTTCAATTGTATATTAAATTTAAAAATCTAAATTGTAAATTTTTTGTCAAATTATTTGTTTTGAGCATTACTTCATTACACATAATTCTTGCAAAAAACGATTTTAAAAAAGAGTTAAATTGCATTCTATGGATAAAGCAAGATAAAAGTTTTTGAATTTAGCTTTACTAGCGAACATCAATCTTACAAAAAAAATACGGGCTTCAGCTGAGAAACGGTTTAAAAAGAGAAGATAATGATTAAATGTCAGAGACCGTAGCCTGAGAGCAGGATTGCTTTAATAAATTGTATGCCTAACAACTACACTTAAAAATTGGCACAATGTAAACTTTTGACTTTAACTAGCTTTTTTTAGAAACTATTCATCAGATTAAAAAAAATATATATGCTGCTTGAAAGACAATTTAATATGCTTTAATATGAGAAATTTATTAAATTGTATGTTGGCTTAACATAGTGAAATTAATACATGAAACAAATTAACTTTTTTTATTGCAAAAATAAATACTGTTATTAACACTTATCTAAATTAACGCTTAATTTTTAATAATGGGTATGACCTTGCACTAATAATATCTCTCATACAATTAGGCATAGATCCAATCAAGTTTGCTATTATTTCTTGTGGGATGTTAAGCCACTCTGCTTCTACTGAAACAATAAGCTCTAGGATCGAAGTTTTCGTTTTAGCTCATCCCATAAATGTTCAATCGGGTTTAGGTCAGGACTGCATGATGGTCACTCCATAATCCAAAAACTGACTTCTGTAATGTAATCTTGCACGATTCTTGCGGTGTGCGGCCTCGCATTATCATGCATAAAAAGGAATTTGTCTCCAATGTAGTCGATATAAGGTACCACATGGACTGCTAAATCTCCTCGATGTACCTAGCACCCGTTAAACCTCCTCTCCCGTGACCACTGTCGCCCCTACGGATGAAAGCAAGGTCGGTTCGTGCTCCTATAGAAATTTTACCCCAGATCATGCAAGAACCACCTCCATAAGCAATCCGTTCTTCAAAGTAGCATTCTACAAAGCGCTCTCTTGGTCTCCGGTACATTTTTTTTCTTTGGTCGCTACCATAGAGGCATATCCTAGTCTCATCTGAGAACAGAACAGACCCCCACTGTTCCACTGTCTAATTCAGATGATCCCGTTCAAAACGCAGGCGTGCTTGACGATGAGCTGGGGTATACTTGGACCAATCGCATGTGTTTTAGGGGTCAAGTTACTTTCCTGCAGTCTTTGTCTTACTGTCTACTGACTAATAGCCACTTCTCGTATTTCACGGAGCTGTTGTTGCACTTGCACCGCATTAAGGCAACGATTTCTTAATGTTGTTGACACAATAAAGCGTTAAACCGCTGCGCGTGTCATATTCAGTTGTTTAGTAACTGCTCGCTGGCTCTAAGTCCATTGTCGATTAAGGCAATTACTTGGGCGGCCTTTTCCGGTGCAGTATGCATTTTACTAACACACTTGAAAACTAATCAAATTATGAAAAATGTACAAATTTCAATTGCAAAGGCAATAATCTCAATCTTTCACAAGTTTGTTGTTATCGTTATAATCACCACATAAATACGTTTCATTTTTTTTCCGGTTTAAACAATAAGCACTTTTGATAAATTTTAACTAATATTAAAGCAAATTGAATTGTCTTTCAAGCAGTATATTTTTTTTTGTCTGATAAATAGTTTCTAAAAAAAACTAGTTAAAATCAAAACATTAAAAAATTAAATTTATGAAAAAATATTCTAAACTAAAAACATCTATAGACGCGTTTCGAGTTTTACCTCTCATCAGTATGGCTTTATTTATTTAAACTTAATAATTGATTTTTAACTTACTTTGTCAACATTGTTCACCACCACAATTCAAAGTGAATTTTTTAAAGGGTGTATTGACTATTTATACTAACTGACTTAATGACTTTATTTAATGGCTATGGTTAATAGCATTCTGAGAAACTAATTATTTCGGGATATTTAGCTGATGGTAATGACATGAAAGAATTTAGTTTAGAATATTTTTTCATAAATTTAATTTTTTAATGTTATTATTGGGTTGTCCGATTGAACAAATAGTAACGAGCGCTACATATGTCGTTGTGGCATTCGTATAAATTTACCTATTTAACTAGGCTTTATTCGAAATTATTGCTTTTACAACTGTCTCATTTGAGGACATTGCGTCTCTTCTTTATATATTTTAAAATCAAAAGTTTACAGTGGGCCAATTTCTATGCACGCAAGTGTATTATTAAAGATTGTCAGTTTAAGCGCAGACACCCTATAAAATTGACTATACACCCAATACTTGAGAAGGGTTTGCTCTTCTGCTGCTGTCAGCATTCCGATCGTATTAGATAGTCAAAAAATAAAACCAACAACCAAAAAAAAAATACACTAACTTTTAACAACTGTAAAATTAGGTAATGTTTCGAGTTAGAAGAGCTTTTGACATTCTGATAATCAATCAAAGTAATTGCTGTGAAACATTCTCTTTGCTTGTCTGCAATGTAAAAGATAAAGTTGACTTTTAAATTGCATAAATATCTATATTTAATATGTTTTTGGTTTAACCAGTAATCTTTAAGTTTATCAAATTGCAGTGGGGCAATTAAAATAACAATAAAATTCAAACCGTGCATTAAAAATTAATACAATTTATTACCAATAGTTCTTAATATGATTCTTACAAACTAAATAAATTATAAAAATTTCCATGTAAGAATATATTCCGCTCGTCGTATGATAAAGCCAACGTAACAATGTTCTATCCCCACAAGTGACGTCATGTGTTAATTGTAGACATAAGCCATACAAGTAGTTAAATCTTATTTAACAAACACAATAATTAAGTTTAGTTTAGTTTGCAACGTGTCTATAAAAAAATTCAATGATAAAACTTTAAAATTTAAATAAATTATAAAATCCAAACCGTGCATTGTAAATTAATACAGTTTATTACCAATAATTTTCTATACGGTATATTTAATACAACTTTAATTTAACCAGTTTGGTTAAAGTTTATTAACAAATTAAGTAAAACTATTTTTCCGTAAAAAAAGTCTTAATTTATTTCACAATATTGCTAAATTATTTGAAAAATAAATCAATAATTTGTTACAACTTTCCATAAGCAATCCGTTATTTTTGTTAGATTATTTACAACATGATAACATGCTATAGTTACAGTACTTTTTATTTGCTTTCCATGTATTGCGCTTTATTAACTCATTTATTTTATAACTACTCTTTACAGGGAAGCCAAAATAGTAATTTAATAATAAAATTGTAAATGTAAATTTATGGCTTTAGTGCTGACCTTGGAATAATATAAATTTAAAACCAGAAAATAATTATAACCAAGATTTTTTTATTTCTGAAATAATATAATAAATTGAGGTAATTATTTTAAACTGTGCAATAATCAGAAACAAATACTACTAATATAATAAATATTGAGATCTTTTTCAGAATTTGCAATTAAATTTTAAATTTGATATTAACAAAACTACTGAGTTCTAACTAAATCTAATGTATGACAAAACTAAACCATTGTAATCCAAGACTTATTTGTCGTGAAATATATAATTCTGACCTGGAATATACTTTTTTGTCGTGCCATGTGTTATATTATTTTAGCGTCGTAAAATTTATTTGGTTGGGCATTTGATTATTTTACGTTGTGGTTACTTTATTTTATTTTGTCGTGCAAAGTCAGTCTTGACAAAATATAAAATCTGTCGTTAGTTTATTACTGTGTAGAACAATCAATAATATTTCCTTCAAATATTTGTGATCAGCAAAATTCCGATAGCTTTCTACTCGACTAGCATTGATATGTAATTGCTTATTATAACCTCAAATATTGAAAATTAATCAAGGTAAGTTAGTAACTTTATAATAATTTATTATAATATATTATATTACTCCGAACTGCATGCAATTTTTTAAAAAAACTAAGTACATATTCTGATTTAAATTAAATAACAGTCCGGGAGCCAACGACCGTTTAGAGTTAGTTATCCAACAAAAACCGATATTTTTATCTGTGTTTTATTTAGTGTACAATTAAGCTAAATGATCTTCAGCTGGCCTAACACACGTAAAATAATGAACGAGTTCAGTTAAAATTTAGTAATTTTAATGATAAAAAATCATAAAATAGCAAAATCCGATCATGAAACATTAAAATATTGTTAGAAAGCACCAAAATCTGGCCATAAAGTGTTAAAATGTAACAGGTAAAACATGTTCGTATAAATGTAGACACAGTGTCTCAAGTTTACTAAATGTAACCTGCAACAATGTCGAACAGTCTTGAAATTACAAAATGTAAATATTAAAATGGTCTAATGTTTTACCTGTTCTAGTGTTGCATAGTCTAGATATTATTTGATTTCCAATTCATTTTTCCCTTTATCTATAATTTATTTTCAAAATACTTCTTTTTTGTTTAATTTTAATTTTATTATTATGATTATTTTTATTTTTTTTTTAATTTTAACCACATTTTTCAATTTTATTTTTTCAATGTTGCAGTATTAGTAGTACTAACTGTAATGTGCAAGTTACTTTTATTTTCTAAGTAACTTGTTTTCGTCTTTGTAAGACGCGTATGCACAAGCCCAACGATTATTTCGTTTTTCAAGATTAATATTTAATCACTTGTGTCATGTATTAATGGACATTTGTTCTAATAAAACACACTGATATAGTGTAGCAACTATCGTCTCCGAAAACATTACTAATTGAGTATTCAGTTTTGTACTACACTCTATTGAATATTAATACCAAACCTCTAAATTTGAACATTATAAAGGGTTTTCAATATGGACATAACAATTTTATATTTAAATAAAACACAGAATAATTGAGAATAATATTAATTCGATCTCGTTCACCTCGAGCACGATGGCAGCGATCGATTCTTTGACGCCAATTTTTCACCACTCTTCCACACATATCGACCGGAACGTTGGCAATTTTGTGCTCGGTATTGTTCCTGAGTTCCTTTAACGTTGTTGGCTTGTTGACATAAACCAACCACTTAACGTGACTCCATAAAAAGAAATTTAACGGCGTAAAATCGCATGTACGAGGTGGCCATTTGACCAAACCATTTTTTGAGATTACACTATTACCAAACTTTCCCTTTATTAGATCAATTGTTTGAACAGTTGTGTGGCATGTGAAGCCATCTTGTTGGAAGTCCATTTACCATTTGAACAGATGTGTGGCATGTGAAGCCATCTTGTTGGAAGTCCATTTACCGTAACATTGATCATTGAATCATACGGTCACTTTTTGTGAATGCAATAGAGTTTCTTGAATCACATGTGGATTTCTGAGCATATAACGCATATTTTGTTTATTGACAAAGCCATTAAGCCACAAATGAGCTTTGTCTCTGAAGATAATTTTTCGATAAAATTCAGAATTTTTTGCAGAACCTAATCGGAGAAATTTTGGCATTTCAAATAATCAAGATACTTCAGTTCTTGAATTAATTTGATCTTGTAAGAGTGTAGACAAAGATCTTTACGCAAAATTTGTCACAATGTGGACTGAGTGATTCCCAATTTCTGAGAACGGGAATACTTGGTTTAAAACGACGTAGATAACAGACAAAATCCTTAGTCTAATGGCCAAATGACACCAATTTAGAAATACATTAGATGTTAATAATTATTGGGCACGATGACTTTAATTAAAAAAAAAAAACCTATGAACAATCACATTGAACTATTGATAGAGACATCTGACAAGAAGATGGCATGAGAAAAATACAAAAAATAGCTATTTGCCAATGATCGAGCAACATCAGCCAAAAATTTACTCACACGTCTATCAATAAAAAAAACTAAATCAAAAAAGCAGTGCAAATGTCTAAAAATAATATCATTACATACAATCTTTAGTAAGATTTATAGCACTAGAATTACCAAACCGATCAGTTAACATCTATTTTTATACCTCTACAAATATAGGCTTATCAGCTTGAGGAATCATGCTCCAAAGATCTTTTTAAAATATTACACCCCGGATTATTTAGAAAATGCAAATACGTAATTAGCAAGACACCGATTAGTTTTAGAAAGGGTTTAGCTAGAAACTAAGAAAAGCACTAGCTGCAAATACTGTTTAAGAACTGTGACGACTAAAGAAAGGAATTATGTATTTGTTTTATAAACTAGAAAGAAAACTTTTGATTGAGTTTGACACAATAAACTTATTAAAATCTTAAACAAAATGGGATTAGACCATAAAGATATTAGACGCATTTTTTTAACTTTAACTTATCAAAAGGATATAACCAAGAAAGTCAAAATTAAATGTATTGAGAGCTTATATTATAACCGAACAGCTAGGATTAAAGGAGAGATGACTGAACATGTAGAAAGAAGGGTACGTTAAGATCTTAACATAACAAAGTTTGAATTAAGAGCAAGTAGCTTTTCTACTGTGACCCGCACATCCTCTCAAGTGCTAGTCATTAGAATATTTATTGTATGTCCCATCTCTTGTGTGCTTGCACTAAGATATTAGAAATTTGATTAACAATAAATCTCTTAATAAGTAATACTTGGGTGGGTGGTCGGGAACTACTGTGACCCGCCCACCCACCCAAGTGTTTGTTATCAAAGTATTTATTATTTCTCCCTTCTCTTGTGGTTTTGTGACTTACATATCAAAAAATTGTTTAATAATAAATTTCTTGATAACTAACGCTTGGGTGGGTGGGCGGGAATAAAGTTTAATTTGTGGGCAAGTAGCTTTTTTATTGTGACCCTCACCAGCCCAAGTGTTAGTTATCAAAAAATTTATTGTTTCTTTTACCTCTTGTGAGACCAAAAAACTAAGTTTAATTTGGGGTTAGTTTAGATTTTTGGCATATCAGCCTAAGAAAACTATTAATTTAAGTTTAATTTGTGGGCGAATTACTTCTTCTACTGTGACCCAACTATCCGTCCAAGTATTGATTATCAAAGGATTGTTCATCCCATCTCTTAGGTGCTTGAATTTAGATATGAGAGAGTTGTTTAACATTAAATCTCTTGATAACTAACGCTTGGGTGGTTGGGAACAAAGTTTAATTTGTGGGCGAGTTACTTCTTCTACTGTGGCCCACCCACCCGCCTTGGTGTTAGTCATCAAAGAATCTGTTGTTCATCCCACCTCTTGAGTGCTTGAATTTAGATATGAGAAAATTGTTTAACATTAAATCGCTTGGGTGGGTGGGTGGATGAGAACAAAGTTTAATTTGTGGGCGAGTTACTTTTTTTACTGTGACCTACCCACTCGTCCAAGTGTTAGTCATCAAAGGATCTATTGTTTATCCCACCTTTTGTGTGCTTGAATTTAGATATGAAAGAATTGTTTAACAATAAATCTTCTGATAATTAACGCTTGGGTGGGTGGGTGGTAACAACGTTTTTAATTTGTGGACGAGTTACTTCTTCTACTGTGGCCTATCCACTCGGCCAAATGTTAGTCATCAAAGGATCTATTGCTCATCCCACCTCTTGTGTGCTTAGATTTAGATATGAGAGAATTGTTTAACAATAATTCTCTTGATAACTAACGCTTGGATGGGTAGGTGAGAACAAAGTTTAATTTGTTGGCGAGTTACTTCTTCTACTGTGGCCCACCTACCCGCTCTGCTGTTAGTCATCAAAGGACCTATTGTTCATTCCACCTCTTATGTGTTTAGATTTATATATGAGAGAATTGTTTAACAATAAATCTCTTAATAACTAACGCTTGGGTAGGTGGACGGAACAAAGTTTAATTTATGAGCGAGTTACTTCTTCTACTGTGGCACACCCACCCGCCCTGGTGTTAGTCATCAAAGAATCTGTTGTTCATCCCACCTCTTATCTGCTTGAATTTAGATATGAGAAAATTGTTTAACATTAAATCACTTGATAAATAACGCTTGGGTGGGTGGGAACAAAATTTAATTTGTGAGCAAGTTACTTCTTCTACTGTGGCCTACCCACCTGCCCAAATATTAGTTATCAAAGGATCTATTGTTCATTCCACCTCTTGTGTGTATAGATTTAGATATGAGAGAATTGTTTAACAATAAATACCTCTTAATAACTAACGCTTGGGTGGGTGGGTTGATGGGAACAAAGTTTAATTTGTGGGCGAGTTACTTCTTCTACTGTGGCCCACCCAACCGCCCTAGTGTTAGTCATCAAAAAATCTATTGTTTATCCCACTTCTTGTGTGCTTGAATTTAGATATGAAAGAGTTGTTCAACAATAAATCTCATGATAATTAACGCGTGGGTGGGTGGGTGAAAACAAAGTTTTTAATTTGTGGACAAGTTACTTCTTCTACTGCGGCCTATCCACCCGCCCAAATGTTAGTCATCAAAGGACCTATTGCTCATCCCACCTCTTGTGTGCTTATATTTAGATATGAGAGAATTGTTTAACAATAAATCTCTTGATAACTAACGGGTGAGAACAAAGTTTAATTTGTGGGCGAGTTACTTTTTCTACTGTGGCCCACCCACCCGCCCTAGTGTTAGTTATCAAAGAATCTATTGTTCATCCCACCTTTTGTGTGCTTGAATTTAGACATGAGAGAATTGTTTAACATTAAATCTTTTGATAAATAACGCTTGGGTGGGTGGAAACAAAGTTTAATTTGTGAGCGAGTTACTTCTTTTACTGTGACTTACCCACCCGCCCATGTGTTTGTCATGAAAGGATCTAAAAGTTAAATTTGTGGGCAAGTTACTTCTTTTACTAAGACCCACCTACCCGCCTAAGTGTTAGTCATCAAAGGATTTATTGTTCATCCCACCTCTTGTGTGCTTAGATTTAGATATGAGAGAATTGTTTAACAATAAATCTCTTAATAACTAACGCTTAGGTGGGTGGAGGGAACAAATTTTAATTTATGAGCGAGTTACTTCTTCTACTGTGGCACACCCACCCGCCCAAGTGTTAGTCATTGAAGGATCTATTGTCATCCCACCTCTTGTGTGCTTGAATTTAGATATAAAAGAATTGTTTAACATTAAATCTCATGATAACTAACGCTTGGGCGGGTGGGTGGGAACAAAGTTTAATTTGTAAGCGAGTTACTTTTTCTACTGTGACCCACTCACCTACCCAAGTGTTAGTCAAAAAAAGATATATTGTTTATCAAACCCAATGTGTGCTTGGATTTAGATATGAAAGAATTATTTAACATTAAATTTCTTGATAACTAACGCTTGGGTGGGTTGGTGAGAACAAAGTTTAATTTGTGGGCGAGGTACTTCACCAAGTGTTAGTCTTCAAAGAATTATTGTTCAACCTTCCTCTTGTGTGTTAGGATTTAAATATGAGATAATTGTTTAACATTAAATTTCTTGATAAGTAACGCTTGGGTGGGAATAAAGTTTAATTTGTGGACAAGTTACTTTTTCTACTGTAACCTACCCACTCCCCCAAGTGTTAGTCATCAAAGGATATATTGTGTGGGATACACCGCTTGTCTGCTTGGATTTAGATATGAGAACTTCGGCGCAAATACTGGTTCAGAACTGTTAATTAGTTAGTTTAGGCATATCACCCTAAAGACTATTAATGCTGATGTTTAGAACTGTGACGACCAAAAAAAGAACATATGTATTTTTTGTTTGACACAATAAACTTATTAAAATTTTAAACAAAATGGGATTAGACTATAAAGATATTAGATGCATTAAGAGCTTTTATTGGAACCAAACAACTAAGGTTAAAGTGGGCGGAAAAATAACTGAACATGTAAAAATATGTAGATGGGTACGTTAAGATTGCTAATACTGTTCAATTTGTATTTGAAAGCATCTTTCACATGGCGAGGACAAGAGGATTAAAATAAACGGCTACTTTCCGTTTATTTTAATCCTCTTCATATCAATAATATTTGTTATGCTAATAATACAGAAATAATAACTGATAATATCGAAGGCTTACAACAACTTGTTAATGCAGTGAACATCTACAGCAATAAGATGGGCTTTAATATGAACACCAAAAAAACCAATTTTATTAGTAACACGCACCCCTGATTTATTTACCAATAGCATCATAAAAGTTGATAAACTTTCTAAACGAAAGAATTAGCCAATTTAAATACTTTGGCATTTAGCTACATTATGAAATGAAGTCCAGATAGGGAAATAAAGCGCCGTCTTCGTATCTTCACTCTTTCATGAATACTTTGTGGAGCTCCATTAGGTGTACCCCCTTTGCTAATCTTAGATTTGCCAATTTAACTTCTAAGGATATTCTTGAGTCTCCATTTGGAATTATTTCTTCGTGTCCCCTGGTTGCCAAATATACTCTGACCATTTCAGAGGTTACATTGTCAGTCAACCTTGAAATGGCGTATCTACCATTTGGAAATTCTCTGGTCAGTTCCGCCAGTTTGCTTTCTTTGAGCAGCTTTTTTTTTTCCTTATTTCTGCAATTTCGGTTGGTACTAGTGTTTCATAGTATATTCTTTTCTTGTCTACTTTCTCCTTTTCTATTCCTTGGTAGGCAAAGTTGTCTTGACCTTCTTTGTACTTTTTCTCTTCATTGCTTTGTAATGTATGTAATTTTGCTTCCACTTAGCTCTCTTTCCTCCTTCCTTTGTCTTTTGTGGCTTTTGATGTGCGTGTTTACTTCCATTTTCGTTTATCTAGATCCTGAGTTTTCAAACTCCTCTATCTTTTTTCTCATTATTGCCGTTGCATAGTTTCTTAATGCTCTCCATTTGTTTTCGTCATTCAGGCAAATATTAATTATTGAAGATTTATCAATTTTGTTTTCCAATACATTCTCTAGCTCTTTCCTATCATTTTTCCACGCTTCGCACTCTATTAGCGTATGTTCTGCGTCGTCATACGTGTCTTTTTGGCAGAATATACATTTCTCTTCTTTCTCCATTTTACTTATATTTTGTAAATACTTTCCAAAGGCTTCATGTCCGGTGAGTAGTTCTGTTGTATAGTAACACGTCTCCGGTTTATTCTCTACCCATTCCTTTATTTCTGGTATTAACTCTCTTGTCCATTCACCCTTTTCTCCGTCTTTCCACTGTGTCTGACATTTTTTCATTGTATTATCTCTTGCTTCTTGTTTACTATTTCCTTCATTTATCAGTTTCTTTAGGTTAATCTTTCTTCTACCATCAAGTCTGCGGGTAGTGTCGCCGCGATTACCTCTAGCGCTTCTTGCGACACCGTTCTGTAAGCCTTACATATCCTTAACGAGCTTGCTCTAGTGGCTCCTCTTATTTCTTTTCTGTTTTTTTTTTGTCTTTAAGACATCTCCCCATGTTTCTGCGGCGTACTATAGTTTACTTTTGCCCGCCGTTGCTATTAGCCTTATTGCCTCTTGTCCTGGTCCTCCCTTGTTTGGCATAATCCTACTAAGCATTCGTTCCATTTTCTTTGTTCCTCTTACCGCTTCTTTAATCTGTTCGTTCCATCCTTTTGCTTCCAGTGTAACTCCAAGGTATTTAATCTTCTTCCCTATGGTTATTATTTGTTCACCTACCTGTATTTTTCCGGTTCCTCTATTTGTCCTCTTTGTCGATAACCATGCCGCTTCCGTTTTCTACGGTGCTAATTCTAGCCCTTTACTTTTCATCCATCTCTTTATCATACTAATTGTCAACTCTAGCCTTTCCTTTAGTACTTCTATGTCTGCTTCCCTACCTACTAAAGTTAAGTCGTCAGCAAATGCCGTTATCGTCACCCCGTCTGGCAGCCTCATTCCGAGGAGCTCATTATATACTAAGTTCCATAATTTGGGTCTTAGTGCTGAGCTTTGTGGTACCCCTCTGGTCAGTCTAAATTTACCCTTCTTGGTCACTAAGTTTCTTCCTTGTAAATAACTCCATATTATCTTGATCGTTTTCTTTGTCAATTCTTTCTTTTTTGCTGCTTCTATAATTGCTTCCTATAGTACGCTATTAAACGCGTTTTGTATATCCAACGCTATTATGATGCAATGCTGTCTTTTCCTATGTGGGCCGCTGTTTGCTTCTTTTGCTACCGCTTTTACCTTCTCGATAGTTCCTAGCGTCGATCTCCCTTTGGTAAATCCGTATTGTTCACTTTCCCATCCACCCCTTTCTTCTATTTCTTTCTCTATTTGTCTCACAATAACTTTTTCCATTATTTTTGCTAAAGTATTAATTAAACAAATCGGTCTATACGTCTTTGATTTACCTGCTTCTTTCTTCTTCTCAATCAGCACTAAGTTTGCCTCTTTCGGGAATGTTCCTTCATTTAGAGATCTGTTTGTTATTTGTGTTAGTTCTGTTTCTTTTCTTTCTAACGCTGCTTTCACTATCTCCGCTGTTATTTCGTCCAGACCCGGTGCCTTATTGTTAGGTAGTTCTCTTATGATCTGTTTCATCTCCTCCACTGTTGTCATGTCTGCTTACTCTTCTTCACTTGTCTCTGTTGGTTCTTTTACCGCTCTTTCTTTGGGGAACAATTTTTTATTATTTTTTCTTCTCCTTCCTCCTCCTTTAAGCACACTCCCATTGATCTTCCTCCCAGTTTATTCATTGCAATTTTGTACGGCTTTCCCCAGGGGTCCCTATTTATGGAGTCTATCATTTCTTTCCAGCATTTCTTCTTGCTGTCTTTTATTGCTTTTCTCAGTGCTTTTCTGTCTATTTTTAATTCTTCTTCTGTCTCTGCAGTGTCCTCCCCTTTTCGTTTCTGTTTTTTGATCTTCCTTCCGGTTTGTATTGCTTTTTTCCTGCTTTCCTTTATCTCATTGCACCACCAGTACGGCCCCTTTTTTCCTCCTTCCCTATACCTGGGGATTGCTTCTTCCGCTGCCTTTCTCAGTTTTTCCGAGTACCGTTTGCATCTTTCCTCTATGTTTTCGCTTTCTGTTACTTCTTTTACCTCCATGGCTCTTTTTATCTTCTCTCTGTCCATCCTTCACACGTTCCATCCTCCTTTTCTTGTGTCTTTTTTTCCCCTTTTCCGATCGTGTTGTGTTTTATATATTTATGTAGGCTCAGCAATTCTTCATCTGTCACGTTCCAGCTGCCCACTACTCCTGCTGTTTCCCACGTTGCTATGGTAATATCTGTTGGATATTCGGATTAACGTAATCAAACACTTGTGTGAATTAATAGTATATTGTTGGAGCAAAGGAAAAACACGTCTGTTACGTACAGCGTCACAAACAAGAAGTGGGACGCTTAAGAGAGCGTCACTTAAGCTTCCCTAGTGTTAACATCACTAGATGGCGCATAAGTCAGATATTACAAATTTTAACACCCCCACTAGATCTGATAATTGCGCTACATTTAACATTTATTGAGTGAGTCCCATCTCTCTCACGAACTTATTGTGCTTTTCTGTACACAATGCCTTTGTAAGCACATCCGAGGGCATCTCATGTGTGGACAAATACTTTACTTCCACATGTTTCGCGTTTACAGCGTCTCTTACAAAGTGGTGTCTTACATCTATGTGCTTTGAACGCTTATGAAACACCGGGTTTGCTGACAACTTAATAGCACTTTGGTTATCACTGTAAACAGTCACGCATTTATCTTCATCCACGAGTTCACTGATTAGATTTCTCAAATAAATGGCCTCTTTAGTGGCTTCAGATAAAGCCATATATTCTGCTTCAGTGCTACTTAATGCAACGGTAGTTTGCTTTCTACTTTCCCACGATATTGTGGCGCCTGATAGCTTGAAGCAAAACCCTGTGACTGATTTGCGATCAGCTGGGTTTCCCGCCCAATCGGCATCCGTAAAACCCTCCAAAGTTTCTTTACCTTGTACATATTTCAGTTTTAAGCCTTTGGTTAGTTTTAGGTATCTAAGCACTCTCTTTGCCCAAGACCAATGGGTTGAATTATAACAATTATTAAATTGGCTTAAAAAACTTACAGAATAAGATATATCAGGCCTCGTCAATACCGCTAAATACATCAAGCTTCCAACTAACTGTTGGTATGGCACATCAACTTCTTTGGCTAGCTCTACGGCGTTATCTCGTGACATAGGAGTCTTTATAGTCTTACAATCTTCCATTGAGAACTTAGTTAACAATTGCTCTATGTACTTTTCTTGACTCAAAGTAATTTCTCCATTTCCTGACTCGACATCCATTCCGAGACAGTGCCTTAGCTCACCAAGATCTTTGATCTTAAACTTATTTATAAGTACATTTTTCAAGCATTTGATTTCTTCTACACAATTTGAAAAAACAAAGAAATCATCTACGTATAATGCCACTATAGTCAAACGATCACCATTCTTCTTGGTGTACAAGCAAGGTTCATGTTTAGAATTCTGGTAGTTCAATTTATTCATGACAACATTCACCTTCTTATTCCATGCCCGAGATGCCTGCTTTAAACCATAAATGGCTTTGTTCAATTTAAGTACCTTGTTAACATTGTCTTGCACATTGAAACCTTCAGGCATCATCATAAAAACTTCCTCATCTAAATCCCCATTCAAAAAAGCAGTTGGTACATCTAAATGATACATTTTTAACTTTAACCTTACTGATAGAGCGAACAACAATCTTAAGGTCGAGTGACGTACAACAGGCGCAAATATTTCGTTATAATCTACTCCTGGCTGTTGACTGAATCCCTTAGCCACCAAACGCGCACGATACCGCACTTCAAGACCGTCACACTTGCGCTTGAAAACCCACTTGCACTTCACAATCGTCCCTTTCGTTGGGACGTCGACGATTTCCCACGCACGGTTCTTCTCAAAACAGCTGAGCTCGTGGTCCATCGCGCATCTCCATTTCTCGTGGTCTGGACGAGCCAACGCCTGTTCCACACTGGAGGGGTCTTCTTGCACGTCGATGTCATTGTCAATTCCCGCGTAGGTTGCATAAGTCACATAATCGTGAAGTATCTTCGGCTTCGGAGTTCTGGATGACTTTCTTACTTCTTGTTCGATGTAGTCACCATGTCCCTCGCTGCCTGATGCGCTGCAGTCATCTGGGACATATGAGTCTCCACTGCTGTTGACTATTTCCGACGGTGCAATGGACTCATCCGATGACACTGGAGTCTCTTCACCATCGTCTTCACTTGCTGCCCCCACTGAATCAGTTGCCTCAACACCAATGTGTTGATCTTCATCCAGGCTGTGATCTACATTAATGGTCAACAAGTCATCTTCTTCAAGGATTATGACGTCTCGGCTCACGATTATTTTGCTCTCTGCAGGATCATATAGCCTATACCCCTTTGTATTGTCACTAAAGCCGACAAAAATCATTTGTTTGGCTTTCTTGTCGAATTTCAGCCGCTTCTCCTTTGGCACATGCACCATTGCCTTGCTGCCAAAGATGCAAAGATGGCTCACATCTGGCTTACGGCCTGTCCAAATTTCAGTCGGTGTTTTTTCACCCCTTCCTGCTACCGGAAGTCTATTTCTCAAATAGATAGCGTGATTAACGGCTTCAGCCCAAAAACGTTTGTCCAGTTTTGCATCAAACATGAGACATTTAGCCTTTTCCACCACCGTCCTGTTCATCCGCTCAGCTGAGCCATTCTGCTCGGGCGTGTAAGGAGTGGTCATCTGGTGAATGATGCCTTTTTGACTCATAAAAGCTTTAAACTGCTTATTACAAAATTCACCACCGTTGTCTGATCTCACTATCTTTATGGAACAATTTGTTTGATTCTCCGCCATTGCAGCAAACTGTTTAAACTGGTTGAAAACTTCATCTTTCGTTTTCAGGAAATAACCAAAAGCCATCTTACTGTAGTCATCAACTATTATGAGGAAATACCTAGAGCCACCAAACGATTTCGTTTCGATTGGCCCACACACATCCATGTGAATGAGCTCCAAAATGCTCTCTGCTCTATTTCCTTTCTTAGGAAACTGTGCTCGAGTCTGTTTTCCTTCACAACATACCATACAGCTTCTTTTGGATTCAACGACTTCTCCATCCATTTTCATACCAATGACACTTTCTTTCTTCGACATTTGATTTAGTGTTGAACTGTTTGCATGACCAAACTTTCTATGCCATGTGTTAGTTGCAAGCAAACATGCTTCATCATCAGCTGTGTTTAACTTGTAAACATTGTTCGTCTGTGTAGCTGTTCCCACTAGTTGATTATCTTGCGTGTAGATAGAGCAACCATCCTCATCAAATTTCACTTTATTCCCTGCCTTTATCATCTGGCTAACTGAAAGTAAATTTGTGGATAACTTGGGTACACAAAATACATCTCTGATGGTGACGTCATTCACCGCATTGTTCACACGCGTATGAAGCTTGACGATACCCTTGCACGACACAGTCATTGTTTCTTTGTTTGCAGCGATAATTTCTTTAACAAATTCACTATTGGACGTGCTCTGCAGCCACTTTTCGTCAGCAACGAAGTGAGCGCTGGCACCTGAATCAACGTACCAATCATCTTTGTTAAATTCACCCGATAGGAACACGGCACTTAGTCCAAAGTTCTTCCGTGCACTTCCATTTCTGTTATCGCTGTCTTTCTGCTGTGGGCACTTGTTCTTGTAGTGACCAAACTGTTTACAATGGTAGCATTTGACGTTTGACAATTGCTTCTTCTTGTCCTTGTCAGTGACCTCACTGGCACCCCGGACGCCTTTCCCATTACAGTTGCCTGCCTGTCCACGCCATCTAGCGCTGAATGCGCTACCTGCACTGTCAGTATCTTCCATGTCGAGCAGCTTCGATTTGATGTTGTCGGCCGTTATGGCGATTCCACTATGCTCAATCGCCATTATCATCGGCGAATATTTCTCCGGCAAACCTGCCAGTAGGAGGGATCCAACCCATTCATCGGAAATTTCGAAACCTGTGCTCTTCAGCCGTTGGGCCGTTTCCACAATCTGTCTAACATACGCCAGCATGCTATCACAGTTATCTAATCTTGTGGAAATTAATGTTCGCAGCAGTGTTATTTTCCTTGTCGACCCTTTGTCATCAAACATTCCTTTCAAGCATTTCCACAACTCTTTTGCTGTCTTTGCATTCTTGATGTGGACATATAACGAAGTATCGATCGTTAATATCAATTTGGCTTTGCACTCAGCCACCTTAGCTTCAGTTTGTCTGCCAGCTTCGTCTTCTATGATGCATCCATGAAGTCCTTCGAGAACCAAGAAATTCTCCACCGCGAAGGCCCAATCATCATAGTTTTCACGACCCTTCAGCCTCGGCACATTCACTAAGTAACTTCCCGACATCTTTAACCTCACACCAAACACGTGGTTGTTCGCGACGATCGACCGGTAAAAGTCTTAAGATCTCGATTACTAAACCGCACTACTAATTAACACGCGCACTGGGTTCCCATAACCTGTTGGATATTCGGATTAACGTAATCAAACACTTGTGTGAATTAATAGTATATTGTTGGAGCAAAGGAAAAACACGTCTGTTACGTACAGCGTCACAAACAAGAAGTGGGACGCTTAAGAGAGCGTCACTTAAGCTTCCCTAGTGTTAACATCACTAGATGGCGCATAAGTCAGATATTACAAATTTTAACAATATCGATATGAGACTTAAATCTTCCTCTTACAAATGTTGGTCTGTCGCCATGGTTGCATATCGTTAGATTTACTGTAGCAATCATTTCTTCTAGAATTTGTCCTTTCCTATCGCTCTTTGTCCCTCCCCACCTGGGTGATTTTGCGTTGAAATCTCCTCCTATTAGGATTTTCTTGCTCTTCTGTTTTCTTAAGCTATTTTCTAGTTCTTCAATACACTCTCGATAATATTCTATACCGCTGTTTGGACTGATGTAGCAGCTGTATACTATCATACCTCCTATATCAGCCCACACTATTTTTGGGAGTTCCCCACCTTTCCACCTTGTCTTTACACTTCCCCCTTGCTAGGATGGCCGCGTTTGATCCTCTATCTTTGATCCATTCCCCGCTTAACTTTTTTTTATTTGGTTCGCTCACTATCACTATGTCTATTTTTTCTCTCATCGCAGTTAGTAATAGTAGGTCATGTGCCTCTCTTCCAGTTCCCCTCCCTATATTTGTTTGGATGATGTTATACATTTTCGGTTATAGGTTCCCTTCCGTGTTGATTCCAACTTTCTGGGTTGTTGTCCTCTATATTCTTTCTTGGTCTTCTAATTGTAGCCGGGCATCTTCTCCCTCCAGTTCGATGACCTAACACCTTACATTCTATGCAATATTCTCTGTTCTTGCAGTTCGCTATTTTGTGTCCTTCTTTTCCGCATTTTATGCACAACGACGATCTGTCTTCCCCTCTGCATTCCGCCGCTACGTGTCCCTTCATCCAACATTTATAGCATTGGCTCTCATTCGCTTTTGCTCTTTCCGTTCTGCATCTTATGAGTCCTATGTTTATACTTCCTATTTTTATTATATTTTCTACTGAGTCTTTGTCCATCTTAATTATGGCCGTTTGTATTTCCCTGTTAGTTATAAATAGGATTGAAATATGAATTTATTGCCGTATCCTGAAAATATCTTGGACCGCAAAAGTCACGAACGATGAAATGCTCATAAGGATACACAGACACCGTGAACTTGTAATAAAAATAAAACATAGAAAGACTGCATACTTCGGCCACATCTCGGACCATTAGATATTGACATTTTTTTCTTTATAAAAGCAAACATTTGTGATTTTTATGCGTTTTTTTTTTTGATAAAACAACAAAAATTATAATTGAAACTGATTACTAAACAAAGTTGTAACTTAACTTATATTCCAAACTCTCTGTAACCGTGATTTCAGCTGCTCTGATTTATTTGTAAGTGCAGAGGTAGAAAAATTAAAAATGTCGTAAAATATATTTTACTGTCGTTTAGTATACTTTTTTTCTGTCGTGCAAAACTTTATGAGATTTTATTTAAAATTTACCATCAAGCAAATAATCTTATTTTATCTTATTCTGCCGAGTCGATAAATCTAACTAAAAAATAATGCTTTTTGTTGTCCATTTTTATTAATTTAATTTAATAATTTTGATAAAATAATTGATTAAACTTGAACTTTTAGTTCATCGAGTTTGAATAAATTATTTAATTACTTATTAAATTAATATTATTACAGTTCTTTAATTTATTCTTATAATAAGTTGCAAATAAAAACATTTTAATATCCAACAATAGAAAAGTTTACTTTAGTCCAGATATCTAATTATATATTTAAACCCTGAAATTTATAATCAATAAAATGCACCCAATCTGATCCATTAAACGAAATGCAAAAGTTATGTCGCAGTTTTTATCAATCACGCAAAGTGCAGTGGAGACATCCAAACGATTTTTTTAACAACAAAACACGTAAAATCACCAAACCAGACACACGAACCCCTCAGTTTATAAAACATGTTTCTACTATACACATTGATTGTACTAATTGAAGCAACTAATGGCACTTATTTAAACCCAAAAGGGCCGAAACATCGAATCCTAGCAGCAAATTCAATTTTCGATTTTGCACGTGAAAGATTTAGTCAAGATTCAAACCTGATAGTAGCCACATTTATAGTAGAAGATAATTTAACAACACCAGGGTATGAAATAGCTGATGAAACCATAAAATTGTTAAACAATTACGATGGATGGACAGTACAAAGCAGTAATGGTAGCATGCTGAATTTCAACTCCTATTCTAACTGTGTTATCGTAAACAAAACCAAAATATGCAAACGATTTTTCCAACCGGATGTTAAAACTACGTTTTATATTTGGATTATTGATGACCTTAAACAATTGGATCTGTTAGTTGTAATTAAAAAAACCAAATCATTTAAAATAAGGGCTGGATTTATTATACATTACGTTGGTGTTGATGATGTTGATGAAAAATTGATTAATCATACTTTGTACCAATTTTATGAAAAAGGAATCCATGTTACTTATATGATAATTGCTGCTAATTTAACAAGCTTTGATGTATATCAATACAATTTATACGCTAAAAATGCAATTAGTTGCGCTACAACACCAGAAATAAGAAAGCTTAATTCCTGGACAAATGGTAAATTCAAAACTAATACATTTAAATTATGGGAAAAACACGATGGACTTAATTGTACAATAAATGCAGTTATAATGAAAACGCCACCATTTGTAATAAACACTAATTACGGCATTGAAATTCTCATATTAACAGAAATTAGTAAGAAACTTAATGTAAGTTTCAGTTTGAACATAACAGAACAGGCTGAAGATTGGGGGATGAAAATAAATGGAAGTTGGACTGGGTTGCTTAAAGAAATTGATGCTGAGCCATTCAACATGGGAATTGGTTGTGTTACAATGACTGAAAATAGAGTTACCGATTTTGAATTCACAATGTATTACGTTATGGAAAATATGGTATGGATTGTTCCTGCTGCTGCTAGATTGCCACAATGGAAAGTAATCATCAATATTTTCAATTTTAATTTATGGATTGTTCTACTAATAACTATAGCATTATTTGGTGTAATGTTTTATTTCCTTAGTAAAAATACACCGCAAGAACTGAATTCATTAAAAATGTTCGGAGCTGCTATGGTGTTATCACTACAAGTTATGATAGGTAGCTCCGCAAAAAGACAACCTCAAACCAGAGTAGTACGTATATTATATTTACACGTGGCTTTATTCAGTATTTTAATTGTTTGCTTATATCAAAGTGGATTAATTGATGCTTTAACTATGCCTGCATATGAATTCCAAATTGATAGTGAGGATGCTGTTTTTGATTCTGGTATTGGTATTGGTGGCATGGCTGCTTATAGAGATGTTTTTAATGTAAGCAACGATCCTAGAGCAATGCGTATATTTAACAGCTATGAAATATATTCAAAAGACAACGATACAATGTATCAATGGTTACTAACAGTTGCTAAAGACCGCGACACAATTACAATATTGGGAGAATATTACGTCAGATACTTAATGTCAAATCGAGATGCTGGTATAACAAACCCTGATTTAACTTCCAAAATATTTATTGTAAACGAAATTTTATTCACCAATCAAGTACAAATGGTTTTTTCTAAAGGTTTCCCATTAAAAGAATCTATTAATAAAGTCATAAAAGGTTTAATTGTAAATGGTTTGATTACTAAGTGGACGGATGAATATTTGAATCATTATCTCAAAACCGATGATTCCAATCAAGTGGAAGATCATGACCATAGTAATGAAGCTATTGTTATAACAATTGGGCATATGGAAGGTGCATTTGCTTTGTTAATAGTAGGTCTTGTGGTTGGAACCATATTTTTTATTATTGAAGTGATTATATATAATGTTGGAATGAGCAAGCAATTCAAACAATTGAAGATGGAATTGTTGAGGAAACAAAAAGTGCAAAATAGGTGGAAGAGGGTGCTTAAAGAGCCAGTTAGGACTCGTGCAATTATTAAGAAGATGCAACAAACTAAATCAAAATATTGATGCTTTGTAGTAAAATGTGTTTGAATAAAAATATTAAATTAACTATTAACGTATAATTATTTACTCAGCCCTAATTTATGTAGGATTTAGAACTTCTAGAATATCTAGATCACAAAGTTTTGCAATTTTTTTAGTAAACTACTGAAAATTAACTTAACAGTATATTGTGTAAAATCAAATACCGATTAATTGAAATGGATCGCAGTGAAACAACCGAATAGAATTTCAATTAAAAAAATAATAAGATTAAAAATTATAGACAATTGTCCATCCTTTTTGAACAGCATATCTGGATCTAACTATAACCGTACTCATGTCATAAATCAAAGAATGATTTTTTTTTGTTATTTTTGTTAAAAATCATGCTTACAAGTCAAAAATTTGAAAAAAAAAGCTGTAGCTCCTACCGATTGTGTGCTATTAAAGATAAACCTCAAGGGAAACATTTTTTGAAACTTTAATGACCAACTTCGATGCAAACATTGCACCTTCGCAGCATATTTTTATAAACAACCCTCTCAAAATTTCCAGGCATTTCTTGATCTTCTTTAGATTAACCCCACAAAAAAAAATTAGGAGCCTTAGGTACGGGGATCGTTTGTTGAGGTAGTCTCGAACAGCAAGCGAAAAATGTGCCGGCGCACCGTCATGTTGCACCCACATCTGTCGGCAAACTCCCATTAGTACTTCCTTCAACAATTCTGGCAAGACTCCTTCTAAAAAGATCTTGTAAATGGGACCGGTGAGGCAAAGTGAAAAAAGGTATGGCTCAATCAAACAACCGTCAACAATGCCAACCCACACATTGATTCCGAACTTTTGGTGGAATTTGGATTGTCAAATAGTATGAGGGGATAAACTTTTGCAAACACTGTATTGGAAGGTATTGTACGATTTGGAAATCGGGCTGTATACAAGCGTGTCGCATGTCTACCATTACAATGTGCTTCGCCGTCAACTAAGATCAATTTTTATGTTTAAATTCTAGTGTAAACCAGGTTCAAGAAGAAGACTAGATGAATGTTACTACATTCAATTTAATTTTGAACCCATTGCCCGAACATTTGTTATTTTATATATTTTTGTAATTATGTAATTGTTAAGATATATATTTGTACTATGGGCAATAAATGTATTTATTATTATTATTATAATCTTGAAAAGTATGTTAATTCATGATTTAAGTAACAAGTAACACAAATTCAACTATTTCATACGTCAAAATCATAAGCAATTTAAGACATGAAACATAGCAAACTTGAAAAAAATGTTTTTGACGTGCAACTTTTAGGGTGAACATGGTAGCCTATGAGTTTATAAATAAAGTGTTTCAAATGTATCTCCCTAAACACCGTAGAAGTTCAAAAATTTGACCCCTGCATTCGATTCCTTGGGAAATTTCCCATCGATTATAACTGTTTTAAAAATTTTCCAGGCTGAAATGCAATTAAGATAAATTAAATTTAAAAAAATTAAAGTTTAACTTAAAAAATTGCCGTAAAATTCAATTGGCTCTACAAGGCAAACTATGCGACTTAGAGGTCTGAAATTTGGCATGAAGTAGAATTTTGGGTACCCAAAAAAGTGTACCAAATTTGAGCTAAATCGGAGAGGGCGTTTTAAAACAAAAATCAAACTTGATTTGAAAATTTATTCGACGGATTTTAAAACTTACCAAATCGTCAGTAATAGTCATTATACACCCACCAAGGAACGGAATCTAATTAAAAAAAAAAACGAATTTGTTGGCTAGAATTCTGCGCATTGTCAATTTTTCTGATAATAATCTGCCATTGTGAATTTATTAAACATAAGTTTAGATTTATTTATTAAAAGACCGGATTTATGTATAGTAAGACCGAATTAATGCTTCAAGAAGATAGATCTATGTATAAGGCCAGATTTGTGTATATTAAAGTCCAATTTCAGTATAATAAAGTCCACTTTTCGTATGCATTATTGTATTAAACCAACTAAATTACCAACTTTATGATCAGACAACTACATTTATGTATACCAAAGCCAGATTATTGTTGTCAAAAAAAATAATTATGCATAAAGCTGGATTTTAGACTGATAAAGTTAACTTTAGCCTTGCAAATGCCAGATTGTTTATATTCAGGCTAGAATTGTGTATAAATAGCCGGATTTAAATATCAAAAAGCCTTATTTATGCCAACCAAGCCAGATTTAAATATTAAATGTAAAAATATTTCACAAAAAGCCAAACTTTGTCATTATAGCGCGGATTTGTGCTAATAGGGGGCTGGATTTATGTATTAACAAGTAAAATTCATGTACAACCAAATCTAAGCTTCAAGTCCGCTAAACTTTAAATAAATTGGCATTTTTATACTCTATCGACCTCGCCAACCTGGTTCTAGCAGGCTGAAGGTCCTAATGAGTATGTGTGATAAAATGAGGCGAGATGATTATTGTTTGTCGATGAAAGCATGCATGCCGAAGCGGTTAAAGCGTTGAACAAATTCACAAATAATATACGGCAGAGTAAGATTTGAACTCCAGCATAAGAAGCAAGCACCTAAGCAAGTAACCTACCCTAAAATACCCAAATCTGTCTATAAAAGGTCGGTTTGGTCAATAAAAACTACTTAAAAGACAAAACTAAACGCAATATTAAAAAAAAAATATATTATACTCCTTTCTTATGAGGTTCAAATTTGTTTCAAAAAGATGCTTACCAAACGCTGGAAACAAAACCCGCAAAGTCTTTTCAGTCCATCGCAGAACACAGAAAACAATCCTGTCGGACCAGTTTTCCGTAAAATTCTTAACTTTCTTCGAAATCTCGACAGGCAAAAAGTTTCGGTCGGACCATTTGGAGAAAACACGTTTGGATCGAGACGAGACCGACACCGTAAAGAACGAAAGATTCATGCACCGGCTCGAAATGACGAGTCTAAAAGCTAGCGGTGATCAAATGGATTTTTAAAATTTCGACGTCTCGGTTTGAAGTTGACAGAAGCGGCTCAAGAATTGTTTGTTAACTTTAAATTCGTCGTAAATTTTAACCGCGGCAAATGTACATCGCGAAGGGCTACAACTTTTTATCGAAAACCAAGCGCCGATATTCCAGGGGTTCCCCGAATATTTTCTGCAATAAAATGACCTGAGGGTCAAGTTTCTGAAGTCGATGACTTTTGTTGCAGCTGAAGGACAGACCCACAGGTTTGCTCATACTAAAATACAAATCTCGCCATCGGCGGGAGCTCTTGGTTCACAAATAGTCGCCGAAATTTTTAATAGATGAGAAAATAATAACTACTTTATTGTGGCATAGCAAGGTGAAATAATATTAAGAATAAGTTTTTAGATTTATGTATCAACAATTGCGCAATATGAAAGCTGCGGTAAATGATTCACTTTTAAATTGCACAAGAATCGTAAGCAAAGTGATATTGAAGTTTTAGCAAATAGTAATCAATCAGCACATGAATTTCGCCTTTTTTGTCGATGTTTAAAATAAAGACAATTTATTATTACCTGAAAATGTTAACGGTCAGCTGCAACATACGACGTGTGCCACATCTGGAAGCTGGGTGGTGAACCGCTGTCCCCAATACAGTTAATAATAATAATATAATATAAGTATTTATTTTCTTAAGGGTTACATAATAGTACATTAAGGAAACAAGTCAAAAAAACAGAATTTTATGAATTTAAATCATAAAACTACATAGAAAGTTGTAAACCTCTATTTTGTAACGTTTGTAATTTTGTATTATTTTTAAGTGCTCTGGCAAACTATTAAACAATTTACAACACATATATGGATGTTTTTCTGTATTTGAAAGTCTATGTACTGGGTATGCATAATTATTTCGATACCTAGTATTATAAATATGTTTTATATGGCCATCCTGAAAATACTGAACATGTTTAAAATTAAATTTAAGGCACTCAAAGATGTAAATAGATGTAAAGGTAACTAAATTATTTCTTTTAAACAAGCCTCGACAAGAATCTCGAGAGCCTAAGCTGTACATTGTTCTCATTATTCGTTTTTGTATGATAAAAATTTGATTGGTTTTCATTGAAATACCCCAATAAATTACGCCAAAACTTAATACTGACACAAAATTAGCGTGGTAAACTGTTTTCATGACATCAATATCAGCCACTTTACTGAGAACCTGCATTGCATAACAGATTGAACTCAAACGTTTATCAGTATGTGCTATATGATATGACCACTGCATGCGCTCGTCAATATATAAGCCTAAGAATTTTGTATGATTAGTTAGTGAAGAATTAATATTGTCAGGTATGATTTGTACTTGATTTCGCTGGATATATTTAAACAGCATTGTTTGAATTTAAAACCAGTTGATTTACTACAAACCAATTATTTGTCAATTCTAACGCATTTGTATAATTTTCGTACAAATCTAATGTGTTAGTGGCATGAACAAGCAAATTGGTGTCATCTGCATAGTTTATAGAATGTATGTGTTTTCTAGATATATGTTTGTTAAAATCGTTAATATAGACTACAAAAAGGAGAGGCCCTAGAATACATCCTTGAGGTACCCCTATTTTTGTATTGAGAACATTAAAATTAACACATCACCATCACGTCCCAGTGACACCAACTGCTTTCTGCCCGTTAAGTATGTTTGAAATAATCGGTTTGCATTCCCACGAATTCCGTATTGTTAAAGCTTATTTAGTAGATATTATGATCAATACTATCGAAAGCCTTTGATAAGTCTATAAATATTCCGCAAACTAAATCTTTGTTTTCTAACATTTTAACTATATTTAGAGTATAATTACACAGGGTGTCCGGAAAATACGTGTACAACGTTTGACGACAGACTCCTGACGTCAAAATAGGTCGATCTAAGCCGACTTAGTTATATCCAAAATTGTCTCGTTTAGCCGGTAGAGGGCGTCAAAAATTTGTAAATATTAAAAAGAAATTACCTGTAACAATAATTTTTTAAGTGACCTTGTTGCTATGGCGTTTAATAATTTGACAATTATTGACAAATTGTCACCAGTCTATGAAATTTACTCAAGTATACGATCAACATTCTTGAATTACAAGTTCATTTTACCATTAAAAATGGAAAATTATACAAACTCTCAGAAAGTTGACATGCTCCTGGTATACGGGTTTTGTCAAGGAAATGGGCGTCAGAGTGTTAGGGTTTACATGGAGAGGTTTCCTAACCGTCGAATACCAAACCACCAAACATTTGCCAATATTGAGCGTCATCTTCGGGAAACGGGCAGTTTTGAGAAAAAGTTTGAAGGCAGGGGTCGTATGCGAACAACTCGAACTGTGGAAACAGAAGAGATGATTCTGGAAAGAATTGAAGAAGAACCAAGTACCAGTACCCGTCTCTTAGAACGTGAGTTAAATGTTCCTAAAACGATTGTCAATGAGGTTTTAAGAGAACAGTTGTTACATCCTTACCACATACAAAAAGTCCAGGAACTTTTACCGACTGATCCCCCCATGCGGCTTACATTTTGTCAATTTATTAGAAACAAAAGAATCCTTGTTCCAAATTTTTGTAGAAAAATTATGTTTACTGACGAGGCATGCTTTACAAGATCTGGGGTAACCAATCTACACAACGAACATATTTATTCCGATGAAAATCCACATGCCATTAAAGTTGCACATCATCAGCATCAATTTAAAATTAATATTTGGGCAGGTATTATTGATCACTACCTTATTGGTCCCATTGTTATTCCAGACAGGTTAGATGGAAATATTTATTTAAATTTTTTGCAAGACACATTACCAATTCTTCTGGAGAATTTGCCCCTTTTACTTCGGAGGGAAATGTGGTATATGCATGATGGTGCCCCGCCCCATTTTTCCGTTGCCGTTCGGCAATACTTACATCATCAATATCCCAACCGATGGATTGGAAGAGGCAATGATGCACCAGTAAAATGGCCACCACGTCCTCCTGAGTTAAATATGTGTGACTTCTTTTTGTGGGGCGCTATTAAAACAGAAGTTTACAAGACTCCGGTAAACACACGCGATGATTTATTGCAGCGGATTTTAAATGCAGGCAACCATTTTAATAATCCCGAGACATTAGATAGGGTCTAATATCATTTTTTAAAGAGTGTTAATAAGTATTCAGCAAGATGGTGGTCATTTTACACATTTGCTTAAGTAATGTTTTTGTTTTACTTAGTTTCTTACAATAGATACTTTCAACTTTGTTATACTTTTGTTTTTTTTTTTGACGCCCTCTACCGGCTAAACGAGACAATTTTGGATATAACTAAGTCGGCTTAGATCGACCTATTTTGACGTCAGGAGTCTGTCGTCAAACGTTGTACACGTATTTTCTGGACACCCTGTATATAGCTGTTTCAATGTTTCTTCCTTTTATAAACCCATGTTGGTCTTGATTTATTATATTATTAACATTTAAAAAGCTAATTATAAATTATTGATTCAAAGATTTTAGAGAATACTGTTAACAGACTTATTGGACGATAACTTTTGATAGCATCAGCACATCCCTTCTTATACAGTGGTTTTACTATAGCAGTTTTAAGATAATCTGGAAAGCAACCAGTTTCAAATGATTTATTTATAATATGGCAGAGCGTATCAGCAAGTATATCCGCACAATATTTGATGACTTTTACCGGTATTTCATCAATACCAACCAACTTCTTATTTTTTAAACTGTGAATTAAGTTTATAATTTCATTTTTTGTAGTTGGCATTAAAAACATAGTTTGTAACTGTGTCATTAACATTTTGTAAAGCAGCGTTATTTGAATTTTGGTTAATACCAGCTACTACATTTGGTGCAGCGTTTACAAAAAAAATCGTTAAAACAATTTGCTTTTTCCTCACTCAAAATGGAGGGAAGTACTTTGTTGTTTACTTTACCGGTAACATCATTTTCTATTTGCCACATTGCTTTCAATTTGTTGGAATTATCGTTAATTTTATGTTATCTCGTTTTATCTTTAGTAAGAGCGTACTGTATTTATTTCGATAAAAGTTGAATATATTGGTTTATAATCTCTAATGTGTGACGAAATAATTTGATATAAGATTAATGAATTATAACAATCTTGTAGTTCTGGACAATTTGCTACTTCTATTTCCGTGTTTTTAATTTAAATTTTTTGTTTAGGAAAATGAATATTAAAATGATATAAAAATACGTTTAAAAAAATATTGTATGTTTCATGAACATCTATATTATTATTGTTAATTGAATCAAAATTTTCTAAAGAGAAATTGAAATAAAAACTTTCAATGTTACATTGTGAAAAACTTCTGGTTAAAGTATATGTGTTCTTTTTATTTAACAATATTCTTTCAAATTCCACAATTTGTGCTGTTTGATCCGAATATCCCGTAAATACAACTTCGGCCTTGTAATTTTCAATATTACAAATTATATTATCTAGACACGATTCTTTTTGCTACGAAATTCTAGTAGGCTCATTAATTAGTAATTTTGCATTAAAGGTCCGCGATAGATTAATAAAGTTATCACTGTCGGTTCCCTCCCTAATTGTGTCAATATTAAAGTCACCCGCAATTAGATATAATATATTTTCTTTAAACAAAACATCTAAGAGATCATTAAGTTTACTTAAAAATAAGTCAGTGTCACTCAAGGGTGTTCTATACAAAGAAATAATAACATATTTTGTATTATTTATATTAAACTGTGCTGCTGAGCATTCAAAAACAGATAAACATGATAAATCATGTCTAGGTGTTCCGTCTGAACCTATTTTACCATAAACAGCGCTTCCTCCGTGCTTTCCGGGTAATCGACAAAAACTCGAAATTAGTTGAAACCCGTTTATAGTTTGCGTTGGAAGTTGTAATTGACAGTGCTCTGTTAAGCACAAAAAGCTTACATTTTTTACAATATTATTAATAAATGTGTCTATTTTTGAGGTTTCATTTTAATATCGTTTAGATTTGTTGAGTCGCCTTTTCCTTCTGCAACCTAGGGTGGTTGGGATTGATGAAAACTCCCTTGGGCCATAATGATGGTTCCTTTAATTTTTCAATTTCATTCATCGGAGCTGATATCTTGAAGGAGGAGTATTATTCAGGGTTTTTTTATCCCATTTTTTTACAACCCCCTTTATATTTTTTTTTGTTAAATATGTAATTAGATCTTCCATTTTCAAATCCGGGCCAAAACGATTAGGGTATAAATGTCTCATTTGTGATACTCCTTTAATTTCTGTATCTTCTAGGCTTCCAAGGATAGGTGGTTTACGTTTTTTTCTTGGTTACCAATATAAAATCATCTGATCTGAAGTTGTTTTTTTATTGGCGATATTTCCCATATTTGTATTTACATCAGACAACGTTTTATTATTATTTTCTATTGTAATTTTTTTGTGAGCAATGTTTTTGTTTTCATTGCTATATATTCGATATATATATATAACGATCACCGGTTTAACATTATCACCACATTTATTTTTGTGACGAACACTAACAAAACAACCTTTGTGAAAAAATTTACTGCATTTTTCACATTTAACTTCATCTTTCACTGTTTTACAACATTTAACGCACGATATTTCATTCGACATTGTTCCGTCCGCGTATGCTCGCTATTCGCTCAAACTCTATTGTTGTATGTATCGCTTTGACATCCCAAATAACGTTTTTCTGAAAAGTTAGCGCCGCAAAAAGATGAATGTCCTACATGTGGAAATAAAATGAACTAAAATGATTAATGTATGCAAATTTATTTCCCGGGACTTCTAGTACGGTCCGTCCTTCCTAAAAGGATTTTAATAAGTTTGTTTTTGCAAAATAACTAACAAATAAATTTACGTCGCATGCGCTGAAGTGTAGATTTTAAGTTTCTATTCAAATGTTTAATGAAATAGTGTATTGCAATAAAAACTTCAAAGTAATTCACAATGACGCATGCGCGTGACTAGAATACGTCAAACTGCTTGCAAAAACAAACCTTATAGATCAATTCCAACACAACTTGAACAGTTTGTAAACTGCGCATTCAAACAAATATTTGTCATACTTTTATGTACAGTAATTTGTTTTAGTGTATAGTTTTAACGGTTTGAAAACTGTCCAAATCATGTGTTGTAACAAACCTATTATTGCACGATATAAACAACTTTGAAGTCTGGGAAATCCTGAAACAGACATTACACAAAAATAGAATGAAGGAAATAGATAAACTAAAAAAATAATAAGTTGTTCTATATAATTCATTGTAGAAAAATAAAATAAAAAATACTGCATTATACAATAATAAAAAAATTTCAACAACAACAGAAACAATGCACGTGCACAAATATATATAAATATCAATACAAGAATTAAATATATAGATTAAAATTGCCTAATTTATATACAAATAAGTAGTATATATAATGTATTTATATAATAGTACTCAATATATAAATAAAAATGAAAACGATTGGCAACATAAAACAAGCTTCAATTAATATAAATACAAATGAATCACCAATCGCTTAATTTAAAATAATATTTTTTTGTTAATTCATACATTAGTATATAAAATCTCGCACCACGTTTGGTTAAAAGTTATATAAATTAGCCTTGTCGTTACAAAAAAACTCGTATAAATGCAGCGCAAACTGGGAATAGGCCCTGTATTAATTCGCAGCTGATTGTTTATAAAAATTTATTGTACTGGTACCCATTGGCTTTTATTGTGTTCTGCATCTATAGCCGCCTTCACTTGAGTACAGATGTAGGCTATATTCACTCCTGCCGGTATGACAGCTACATAAAGAATGATTAGTTTTAAAGTTTCAAATAAATATGTTAAGCTCTGTCCAGATATGAATCGAACATCGCAACATAGCAAAGCGAATCGCTATGCTTGCAATTATTTTCACGTGCAATATGACGCTGCGATGCTATTTCCGTCTATAAACGGAATAGTAAAACAATCATATTGACCTGATTCAATTGCGATACAATCAGGACGGTGAAGTGTGAGCCCTGATAAGCGACGCTGATATGGTACGAAGTTCGTTTCATATTTGGACACAGCTTTATAACTTACTTGTAATATATTTATGATATTCCGCCTCTAATTTCTGACAATGCTCGTACATCTCCTTAGCAGCCTTCCCTGATAACTTATCCATCGAATATCGCGTATCCTTAATCTCTTTAATTTGTTTAGTACTTTTAAATTTAATCAGCAACACAATTGGATAAATTCTGTGCCTGTGTAATTTCTCAACGGAAGAAATCGATATATCGATCATACAATGCAATCTCTGAAATAATTATTTATAATATTTTAAACAAATTGAGTAATATTCAACATACCGAGCTACAAACTGTTCGTATTGATGACACAGTCGTGCATTCAAAGTAGTTTGCTTTTCTTCGATAATCAATTATTAAATTGTCGGCCATTTCTTGATCCAACGCAGCCTGAGACATGTTTCTTGTATCGGAACTCACCCGCCTGAATTTCTCTGGGAAATCAGTGACTAATTTGTCGACTACACATTCGGCAAGCGGTCCCAATATCAAAACTGGCCTGAATTCCGGATCTTAAATAAAATTAATGATGTAAGTGATTTGAGGTTATGTTAACAAATAGTTTAAAACCAATTATTTTAAACTATTTGTTAACATAACCTTAAATCGTTAAATCAAAGGTTAAATTTGTTTGTTGTCCAACGTTAAAGATTATAATAATATAAAATATATATATATAAATGGATTAACCGCAATCTGTAAACCGAAAAAACGCAGATATCTCAGAGAGCAGCGATTCCGTACCCGTACTTTCTGGTCCGGAAGATCTAAAACACCTTTTCCGAGATTGTGGCTATCTGTAAGCAAGAGTCTGCAATGCAGAAGAGCCCACAAGCATACAGATATTTCATAGTCTCATTTGATTACTTTTGCGATTTCATGAAAAAATTACATTTTTTAAGCCGAATTTTGATTTTATGTTTTGCTATTTTTGACATTTTACGAATAAAATTTTAGAATTTTCAACCGTTTTTGACTGGATTTTAATTCTATCTGAAAATATTTTAATGTTTTATGACCGGATTTAGCTATTTATGATTTCGAAAGGGCCCTTCTCAAAACAATCCTAGCTACGCCACTGCTCGCTCTTTTTTAAAACGGTGCCAATATTCTCTGCATATAAATAATGTTTTTGAGGTTATGTGATAAAACAGACTGATTATTTCATGAAACAATTTTAGAATAATATATTACTTAAATTCGTTTTCCCATTAAATCAGTGTTATCATTTAAAAAAAAATCTCAATGACGTCAAAAACAAAAGTTTATGTTTAAAGTTAGTTAAAAATTCTCATAATTAAAATAAACTTACAGTCCAGTCGTTCGACCCGTTGATACGAACACTGAGACAGATCTTCATGAAGCGTACCATTATCAGAATACCATCCGGACGATATGTTATGAAAACTGGCCAACTCTTTCGAATCCCTCGATCCACTTCTTTGATGCTTCTTGCGTCGGAAAAAGCTTCTCCTCGCCGATGTATTGCCCCGGCTTTCTAAATCTCCGCTACTTCTTCTAAGCAGCAACTCTTCTTCAACCCTATTAGTTATAATAATATAAATAATAAATTAAATTAGTAAACAAATATCTTACTTGTATTTGCTTGGAATAATGCCGCATTGTTGGCGATGTCCCTCGCTATCCAATTTCCAAGCCCTCCAATGACCCGGAACTCCATTAAACATCGTATTATCAACATATAAAACATCATCTTTATTAAAGCATAATTGCATGTTATCTGTAAGATCACTGCCGCTTCTATCAAACCCGCATCGTACATACAAGCTATCACCAGGTTTATCTTTAATCTCATTATACCGGTCAATTCTATAATGCGATAAAACTGTTACTTTATCAGCCGGTTTTGCTAATTCATAAGCAGCCTCTTCAGCAGTAGCATGCCTCAAATCGCTTCCATTATATTCTAATATTTGATCACCAGTCCGTAATCCGGCGTGATAAGCCAATGAATCCGGTTGGACCGAATGTATAAATATACCGACAGCATTACCACCCACTAAGGATATTCCTAAATTAGATGTTTTTAATGTTTCGATGCATAAATATCTTGGTTCATCTTCGTTACGACTCGCACTACTCTGTCGCTGCAAGTTTGATGAGGCTTGCTGGCTTCGACTTAATGTGTTTTGACCGACGAGTGCGGATGCCGGTAGACTCAATTGGGCTGGATGTGATTTGCGTATTTCTTTAGGTGAATTGCAAGGTGTCTGTTCGCCATCTCCATCTTCGTTAGAACTCGAGCCCGAACAGGAACCTGAACCTTCCAATTCATTGTATTCTAAAATTAATATGATACAGTAATGAAAACGCAGTAAAGTATATTGAATATGCAATGTTAGTTATTTTTCCGATTGGTTGTGTTGCAAAGCTTGCTGACGAGAGGTGTCTAACTTGAAACTGTAGTGTCTCACTTTGAGTCAAATGCAATTTGTATACATTACGTTTTTAATTTAAATGAGTTAGTCTACGCTTCCACTATCGCTAAAACGCAAAGGTGACTTGTTTGCGGTTGATGACACCATAGACGTGACCGGTGTGCGACGCTAAGCATTAAAAAGCAGCCACATCACCGACTCTACCACCTGGCTAAACAACCATATCGGACTCTATAAACAGGACGGATCCCAACAGCTCCAACTTCCATAAAAAGCTTGAATTAATTATCTTTTATTAAAATAATCTACTTTGTCCAGCAAAAAAGGTTCTTTTTTTAGAAATTCTGGATGCCATTACTTGAACTTTGTCGTACCCCAGAATAAAGGTGAGAAGACTAAAGTACCCGTAATTAAAAAATATGATAATAACCTAATACTGGCAAGAATTTAAAAAAAAACTCCACACATTACAACAAAATCTTACGGTTTAGTGATAAAACACTAAACTCACATACTAAAGATCTTCGGTTCAAACCCCGATAAACTTTGCTTAACGCTTTACAAATCTTCGGAAAGCACTTTAAGCTGTTGGTAACAAAGTGTCGCGCCATATTAGTATATCAAATCACTGAACCTACCAGAAAGCGATGTATCGCTACAAAACGGAGACATATATGTATGACAGAAATCGGACAAACCGTTAGTCAAGCCAATACACGTGAGTACAGCTAGACGAAACCAAAAGGACCAAAGTATATCAATATCAATTTCTCGATACCCTACCATTGACGTTAATTAAATTAATGTGGGCTACTCCATTACATTGTTACCGGCACGGAAGCGTTTAGGATGAAAAATACAAGATCTCCAAAGCACGACTCCTCTTCCATCACAAGGCCCTCGTGAGCGGCCACATGGTGAGACACGAGTAAGCAAAAGGACATTATCGCCGCTTCCATTGCCGACTCTACCGATCCAAGAATTGAGGAACTGCAACGACAAATACGAGAGCTGAAGGAATTCATGAATAAACATTAGAAAAAGACTGTTCGAGGTCAAACCTCAAAATAATATTCACCCTTTAGCCATCAAGCCAACCAAGGGCGAAAAGAAGAAGGAAGCCAGAGACCTCTTCACAACCCTCCAGACGACTATATTGAGGGACAGAACTAGTTAGGTTAGTTCATTTATTTAACGTCAGTCTATTTCTGCTGCCATGGCTAATCACCAGAGGTTAAAACTACCATATCTACTCAAGTTTTTCTCCTTATCCGAAAAAAGGCGTACTAACCACAACACATCTTTTCTTAACCAGACAAACTGACCCTCCAGATAGAGGTCTCGAACTCGAGCAAATGTTTAGATATTAACGTGCAAAGGACATTGGAGAGAAAGGAACTGATTTCAGCAACCCGATCAAGGACTGCACCGAACGAGACTGAGAAGGAAAAAAACAAGACTTTCCGACAAACGACCAGGGAGCGATCAACAATTGACAAAGCGGAAGTTCCCCAGGAGCTTTGCGACTTCCACCCCAACAAGTAGTTACGTGCGACTGAGGGGCATAGAGTTTCCTACCCTGGCATGTAATCACGTGCGAGTTAAGCAAGGCGCCAACCGGCTGAACTAGACCAGCAATCAAGAGAAAATCTCTGGCAAGCTGAGAAGCCCGAGTATGGCCAGGATGCCAAAGAAACCTCAACCAAAGCAGATGTCAGCATCAATGCCAAAATAAAGTTTTTGAACAAAAATAGCAAACCTCCCCCTCGGATAGCGTAACCCATCCCAAAGCAACCGGATTCCGAGACCAAAACAACCAGTCGCTTGCCACAAATGCTCCGCGTAGAACCGGACCACTGTTGCTACCACAAAGAAAGAAAGAACGACTAGCAACCTTCCAGACGCCATTCCACTCCCCAGCACAGTACCCCAAGCTCTGCCGCGCAGAGGCGCCAGTATACAACTTCTCCGATCCATGGCCCTCTCAGCTTTAGCTTTCTTTTCTCCGCGGTAGAAACTCTGAACCCCGACGTCGAAGCATCAACCACTTCAAGAGAAGCCCTGTTACAAAGAGGACTGCCACGATCGATTGATTTTAACAGGAAAACATCACCACTCATGCAACAACACGGAAGCGGCCGCTTCTCCAAATCCACCAGACCCGGACCGACAACATAAGGTCATATCGCCGGTGTCGATGTGGTCACAAAACTACGACATTATGTTCATAGTAGCTCAGCTAACGACAGGAAAGTTTCTAATAGCTCACACATAAGTAAAAAACTTTGGACGATTCCTTTAAGAATGCAATCTCGAATACAGCCCGACAGAAACTTATGACAACCGTCTCAGGATTGATTATTGCAAAGCTGCGACTTATAGTTTTTTGTGTTACAAATACACACAAATGTGTCCAGCCAGCCTGTAAATTTATTGTACACACATATGCCACCTAGCTTCAATATTGTATGCTACTCGATTGGCGTACGCACAAAGACTCCGACTGACCTGGTCTGGCAGCGCTCAATTCAGTGAATAAATAACAAGTTGAAGCAGCAGTCAATCTACTAATGTATGATTAAATATTGCATCAATCAACGCTGACTGCCAAAGCAAAGGTTCAAAGTAGCTCCAACCAAACAGTTGTATTGAAGTTAGTAAATCAGCTGTGTGTATATACAATTGGACGCAGACCAGACATCTGCTTCAGCACTTTAAAAGCCAAAATTAAAAATAAACCATATCATATGTAGATATAAGTTTTTATTCCCAAGAGTGCAAAACATTTGGCATACCATCACTCCCTGCAACAGAACGCCCTCCAATTCAAGATCATACCACTAAGCCTATAAACGCACCAATCATCTTTCAGGAACCGATGAACAAAAGTCTTAAGCTTATTTGGGAAAAAATGCGCTCGTTTGTTTAATCAATCTTGCGGGACTAAGAGAATACGGTTAATTCTCTTAGTCCCGCAAGAAAGACTACAACCATCTAATCACAGACTTGGACATTAATCAAAGAAAAACAACAGCTCGCACCAATTAAGCTCAACCTTCGATTTTCTGACTTCACCTGCGCTGACAAGATGTAGGATGCCCTTCCGCTGGAGAAATGTGTTCAACCGCTACAATATAACGGTAACATATGGCGCCTAACTTACGGTAAGCCGCCACGCCACGCTTAGCTTCGCATTGCATATCTCTTCTTTAGATAGCCGGATACAAAAGATAAAACCGTAGAAAGTAATCCAAAAGAAGTACGCAACAGAGCGTGCCACCACAGCAGACAAAACTCTTGCCAACCTACCGCGGCTTCAGAATCAACGCCAGCCAGCAAGAAACAAAGGTCACACAAGGTTGTTTTAGAAAGCCGCGATACCACCCATTAATCACTGACTTTTACCGAAATGCCTTTCGAAGTAGGTGCACCATTGCAGCACAGTTGCCGGTTGCGCATTCCCAACAAAACTGCATCAGATGTAATTTCGACGACTTTAGTGCCGGGACACACGACGTCATCAAAACAAAATCATCGAAAATGCTGCAGTACCCCTAACAATGTCCCGCCAAGCAGTCTAGCTGAAACGGACCAGTGTCACTTAACATCAAAGTTGTCATACACATCCAGAGGCAGAGGATATGTTAACAGCCATTTGAAACAACATCGCTAAACCAGACGGACACTGGCCAACCTCTCAATCACATCCACTGTGCAAATAGCAATCCATCAACTTTAAGAGCACTACAACTAGTAACCTGAAGACCTCTGATTTTCTGAACTTCGTCATTTCAGTGAAATCTATCATTTTGTCTCATTTCTATAAACACAGCGATCATAAATCCTGAATCGTCATCAATTACTCAGCAACATCAAACGCCATTCGCTATAATTATAGCAAAGATAACATTTCATTGTTTATTTTCGGTAATAATGAAAGCCTCTACAAATGTAGCAGCCCGCTCCCGCCTTCTTGAACGCACTTATTCGTATTATTTTGGGTTAGATATATTTTGTTTATTGATTAAGTAATAAAATGATATACTTACTATCAGGACTGTACTGCACAAGCATCGTTATAGAATTCCCACACTGACGTAGCACATTAGCTGCCAAATTATACGTTGCATTCCTCATATTAATCCCACAAACTTCTAAAAGTTGATCCCCAATTTGTAATCCAACTCGACTAGCCAAACTGTTATCATTGACTGTTGACACAAAAATCCCTCCACTATCAGGGCAATTGATTTGTATACCTAAAGGTTCATTTGATTTATCAATATGTACCCTCCTCAATTCACCAGGTAATGGTTTCTGCGGCCAACAATAATCCGGCACACTATTACGATTGTTTTTCGTGCCGGGACTCAAAACATCTACTTGAAAAATCGGCATTGGACTGCCACGCTCAGAAGTCCGTTCTATACTTCCAGTGCTCACTTTTCCTGCTGAATTTTTCGATGTAACACTTGGATTGGACGGGACTCGAAACCTCGGGTTTTCCTTTTTTCTCGGAAATGTTCCAACTTCAAATCCATGACCGTAGTTAACAATATCTTCACGATAATTTGCGTGAGAATGATTAGGTATTGAACTTATTCCCAAAATTGGACGTTTAGGATAGGCGTCTGCTGATGGACTATGGGTGTGATAAGGGGGATGGTATGATGGTTCAAAACTAAAACTATCATTGGGGTAGCTTAAAGGGGATAGGTGTGGGTGAGGGTGGGGATGAAAAGGCGGAAAAGGTATTCGTGTTTGCGGACTGAATATTGAGTGCGAATGGTTGCGGTTGTGTATGATCGTCGGGACACCGGATATTGGCATATCTGGCCCGATTAGACTATCACGTTCCGAATCTGAACCATATTTTGCAGCACCTGGAATTGACAACATGTAATACGAACTAATCTAACTATAAATACTATACAACATTATAAACAATTTAAATAATATTACATTTTTCCAAAAATAATGAGTAAAAGAAAACATGACTCACCTGTTTTGTTCTTATGTCGTAAGTAGTAATAATCCTTCTCACTAATCAGCGTAGATTTGGTGACCTGAAAATCCAAACTATCATCGCTTTTCATATTCATGCTCAACCGATTACCGGCGTCCCTCGATCGATCAAAATCCATTTTATTACTTCTCAATTTTTCAAACGAATCATTAACAGCACTAAAATCTTTAGGGAAATGGGGTGTATTATTGTCAACACTTTTATAAGCAATATGTCGATTCAAATTAGGTAACGGTAAAGGCGTTGAATTTCTATTATCTCGGCAATAATAATCATTGAGTAAACTCAACGGTGGTCGCTCACGTTCCTTATTTCTTGTGACTATAGTACCCATTGTATTTTGTAATATATTAGTCGCACGAGTTTTCGGCCATGTTCCACCATTCTTTTCTTGCGTCGTCATTTCTTTACTGTGCCTTTTATTACGTTTCATTGTACTCGTATTTTCACCCCGATAACTTTCAATAACATGATCCAATTCAGCAAGGGCTTGTTCTTGTTCAAAGGTATTCGATCCTAAATCTAGCGTATTCGGCGAGCTGTTGCGATATTTCTTTTTATCATCGGTCCGATTGCGGTCTTTAGATTGTCTTCGACCGCGCACCATATTATCAATTTTTTCCCGTATCCAAGCTCCACTGTTCTTTTCCTGACTACTTTTAACACGATAATCACCACTCATATTATTCGAAATATAGCGACGATCGTAATCATTCCTGCCGTAATCAATTGGATAATCTTCAGTTTGCGAACTTCTATTTTCTTTTTTATATCGTTGCACCGGCATGAATACATTCGTACTACATTCGGGATCTAAATAACTCATTTTTAACGTTGTTATAGTAATAGCATCAGCACGATCATCATTTAGTATAGACATTGCTTCATGTATAGAATCGAATCCATCCATTGATTTATTATTAACTCGTAATACACGATCACCAACTACCAAGCTGCCATCTTTGGCCGCCAAACTACCCTCACTTATTTTTCGTATATAAACCCCCGATTCAAGCGACAATCCATGACAACCAGCTGCTAATTTGGCAGTATAAACCCATTTGGCTACTTTTGCATTGTTTTGAAAACTTGGTGGTGTTCTTGCTGATGAACTGCTTGACCAATTTGGTGATCGCTTACGACGTATTACAACATGCACCATTGGTATACTAGCACGAATTGTTTCCATTAGCAATCGTTTCGTGATTGAAGTACAATCAACATTATTAACTCTAGTAATACAATCGTTTAATCTCAACTTTCCATCAGCAAATGAGCCCTTTTTAATGGATGCCACATAAATCCCGCTATCATTCGGATAATGAGGATCATCTCGGCCGCCAACTATTTCAAAACCTAGATCCGTATCTTTCGATAAACCGGATAGATCCATTTCCAGTAATTCCGATTCCCATTCTTGCATGTCGCTGTCGATGGCGCTGTCGTGGGAATGCGATTGTCCCATGCCTCTAAATTGTGTTAGTTGTGCTTCTTTTTCCATATGCACTTCTAAAGCCTCTTTTAATATCGCTACATCTTTGACGAGTTCGTTTCGTTGTTTTTTTATGGCATCGGATTCCCGTAAGGATTCCGCCAGTTCGGATACGGCGCGGTCGCGCTCCTTCCGCATATTATCACAGAGTGTTCTGATGCTCTCCCTTTCTAATACTATCTTATCACGTTCCGAGAAGGCCCAATCTCTTCGACCTGTAATCAAGAAAAAAACATTTTATTTAATAATGTGAAAAATAGATGGAGCTGGTTATGAGGTCAGGAGTTTGACATGACATATAACCTTAATGACAGTATTTATTAAAGTGTTTTTATTTATGTTTGGGACTATTTCTTCACCAATTGCTTAGTAACAATAAGTGGATACCCACCAACAATTATATTGTCTTTTAATATTCGATGAGACAAATACGATAGTCCTACACTCGCGTCTTTATACCCGTTAATAAAGAAGTTATTAAACTCCAAAGTTCAAGCTGAAATTTAAAAAATGTGCTAATTCTTATTAGTTAGGCACTGAAATATGTTCTTATACCGACGGATTTTTTTCCAATACACAGGTTTCTAGCCAGTGACGTAGAAGTAAAAAATATTTAAGAAAAATTATCCTCCGCAGTTATCCGATAATTTTTTTTTTATTTTTTCCCAATATTAGTTTAATTTAATAATTCAACTAATTTGATACAAGAGCCTTAGCAACTTTCGGTTTGCATCATTCTGTTGATAACCGATGCCCCTTTAAGTATTGCAATTACAACCCTTAATTTTAAAAATAACTCCACCACCCATAGTTTAAGATTATAATTTGTTGTTAAATTTAATTTTTTTTATTTACATGCAGATAAAATTCTACGTTTTTTAATATTTTTCAATAAACTAATAAGAATTGACAGCAAGTGTATTAAAGTATTCCAGTAGCGTAACATAGATTTGTTAAATAATAGTCAAAAAATAAAGTAACAACTTCAGATTGTGAAAATAAAAACAAAACTTCTATAAAAGTGCGAGTAAAATAACAGAAAGTTAATCATGCTTTTGTTTTTGAGCAGCGGCGTCCCAAAACAAGCCAAAAACCAACTTTTTAAAAGTGTCGCCACTACATAACCCAGGCACATATGCCACTGCGCTTTAGCTTAAATGCTAGAACTATTGGATTATATTTTTCAAATATAATCATCAGTTGCCAAAAGCGAGATTATGGACCAAAAAGTTTGTTTTGCTACAAAGAATAGAAGTCCCCAATAGTAGAAAATTAAAAAACGCATTTTTTTGAAGGCAGCTAACAAGGTATCATTACTCTTTGGGTTTCAAAAAGATGGCGTCACTAATTTAGAAAGAACCAGAGATTCTGGATCAAAATCACAATCAACAAAAGCGTCAACAAGGATTTCCGACAAAGAGCAAAACGCGGATGAAGCTAGTTTTGACTTTTTTAATAGCTTACCAAACAAACCAATTTTGACCCGCCCGAAAATATAACAAAAAATGTGTTTTGACAATTGACGGAGTAGTAGTTCGCCACCATCGTCACGAGAAAGGATGAGAAACTCCGACGCCAAGCTCAAAATCGCAATCAAACATTTAATTCAACTCCTCAGTCGCATAAACTTTTCGCCATAAAAAATCAAAACGCAATCAAATTTCTTTTGATTACTCCAGCAACCTTGTAAAACCTGTAAGAATGGCTCCAGATATCTTGAACAAATAACTTGGTTAATTTGAATCAAAATTTCTTATGAAAAAAGAAGCCGGTTCCCCTCTTTAAAAACAACGTGCCAATCGGTAATTTTGCCAAAAATTGAGGCCCAAAGTTATATCACCCGATGTGCAAAAAGTAAAATTTAATTATTAATAAAATCACATTTTTTGGATAAATTTCTTGACAAATGTTTGTCCTAGCTCTAACCCTCATGATGACGCTACGGACATAATTTATCAACAACCAATAAGAACGTAGCTGAGAGTTGTGGCTAGCATGAAGAATATAAGTATTATACTTTCATGTTTCTACCATCAGGCGGTTCCGATACACTTGCGGAACCCGAGTCTTGTCTCGATTAGACCTCCCTTTCCCGTCTTTTTGAGATTTTATGTGTTTTTGAGGCGGAAGTCATTATTCGGACAAAGACTCATGATGCAGCTACAAAGACGGAGCATCAATAACCAATAAAAGAGAAGTTGGAAGGTATGACTAGCATAGATATCAAACTTTCATTGTTACCACGTGTATGTGGAGCAAAAAGATCCAAAATTTCTCCTCAACTAGTCAGTCAAAATCCAGAGCTCAAACAGGATACCAAAAAAATCTAGAAACATAGACCTAACAAGTAACTGTCAACGAGGTTGAACACCAAACACAGGAGGAATCACAACCACCCACCAAGCAACCTCGTAGAATGCGTCAAAGGAGAGTGCCACAAAAAAGTACACTTCAACTCTGCCCTACACACAGTCACCAATATCTGTGACTGTACCGGACATGACATATCTAGGTATATAACAAACCGGATAGAATCCACTTCACGATTAACACTAAAACAAAGAACATCTTGCCCCATTGCACCCTCTCTTCATATCCTATCTCCAAAAGGAAACCGAAGAAGTCACATCGGAACAAACTGTAGTTGAGCCCTCATACGCATCTCACCAACACCGTCATTGCCGTCTACCATGACGAAGAAGACAACCTAGCACACAGCCTGAAAACGACATACCCAAACTGCAAGAGAGATCGTGACACAAAACCCTGTGCGCAAGCGAGTTTGAATAGACTAGAATATTTGCCACCACATTGGAGAATTCCGCAAAAACTACAGCCAAATCCCGGAACTTAAAACTAGCACGTACCACGAGATTTCAGACCCCAGTGAACAGTTTTATGCAATATGAACTACTCCTGTCCCGAACCATTTCCCTACATGAAAAAATCGGAAGCTCAGTCTAAAAGATTAGGGAGAATTACCACGCGTAAGCGAAGCAACCGCCCACCAATCAGAACATGCTACGATCACGGGGACTATAGAGATCCAAAATTTCTCCTCAACTAGTCAAGTCAAAAAACCTCAAGCAGAAGACAAGAGAAGAACAGATATAGACTAGGAATTCCGTCTAGTATCGTCGACCACTAGTAGTACACATCCTCCAGATACCGAGGGTACCACAACCCTGTGCTCTGTGCTTGCAAACTCATTCAGAGTACCATCAACAAAGAACAGATATTATGGGATGTTGTGGGAATGACAACAAACCCGACGGCTTCCTTCGCCAAACATCTTCGACCTTGGAGAATATAAACAATTCCTTAAGGACATACACGGCCGCACCCTTATCATCAATGGAACCCCAGTCGGTAACATCATGATACAACCACAAGGCGCGCCGCTATGAGCAGTTAACGACTTCTTCTAAAGACTACCAGAATAAGAAGATCGATACGCTAGAGAAATTCATTGAGCCTCTGGTGAATAAAAGAGAGCCAGACTTATAAGCTTAATAAGAACATGAAAATAGAATTCAGTAAGCAGCAATAAAACATCCAGGCCTATTAAAAAGATGTTCAAGCCATTCGAGGAAAGTAGCAAACTCGCCAAATCGTCAAGCCAAAAAAAGTTTCAGCATCCCTAATGAGACCCGATCTAACCTCAATCCAAAACCCTTCCCTCAGAGAAGACTTCATCGAGGTAGTATCCAAGAAGTCAAAGAAGATAAAAAAGAACCAGGGTTTGGTTTCTTCTAATAATTCTGTTAATAGACCTTCAAGACCATCAGCTCAGACAAAGGTCAAATCCTTTCTAATGCTGTTCTGTACGTTCAGTTTAAACAGGAAGCTAAAAGATTTTGTTTTTGATCGAGCTACAAATACTGTGGAACACAAACGTAACGTAAGTGAGCGGAGATCGTTCAATGTCACCGTTGATAACGATACAGCCACACAGCATCTAGATGTAACTCACCTTATCTTAAGCTGAGAGCAAACCAAAATTCTATCAAAGTATTTAAGTACCGCGACCGGAACTAGCCGCATACATTTGAGTGTGAAACCGGCAAACATTCACGCCAAAGCTGCAGAGTGTCGGTGACTATGAAACACTCAAAAAACCTGCACAGTTAGGAGACAGAAACTCCCAATTTCAAATGTTAAGTTGCCAATTCCAAGCAGTAAAATTTATTCTATCCCAACTATGACGCACAATGACCAAATCCTAGGTAATTTTCTGGCCGCTAGAAGCAAACAACTCGCTTCCAAGATCCCACCCAACTTACGACACTGCACCATTTGCCGTAAGTCACTTTCCAAACCCTGTAAAATCTCCAACATAAACACATTACAATTCTGTAGCTCCCCGACTAGTTTCAGTAGTTCGGCAATGAAGAACTTGATGGAGGTGGACCAGGTTAAAAACCACGGACACCCACCACCCCCATACACATACACAAGCCAGAGATGCACGCCAGATTCTCCACAACCTGGTAACATTCATTAAAACACAATAGATCGTCATTCCAAGACATCATATTCATGAAAATATAAGAAAGGCTTTCGCAACTACTCAGCCAGGTCCATCGATTCATATTTACATTAATCACTACTACGTTTTTCCACTTTCCGATCCGAGATAATGGTCTAATGTGGCTGTCAATAGTATATTTATATAAGTTTGTCCCCACATCCGTCATTCCACAATCCAAAAATGTTCCGTCGTTCGCGAGTGCGAGGCTTATAATAAGAAACCAAAGACCTTTTTTAGAAATCACAAGCTAACTAAAGAAGACGATCCTCTGGCAAAAGTTTATAGACAAACCATCTCGTACAAGTTTTTTTAAGTAAATTCTCACACTCACAAGACGGAAGAAGCGTGAAGAAACAATTATAAATGCTTCGCCAACACAGTACAGTGCGCCATTCTATAACCCAAATTTTGTACAGATTATCAAAATAGTTCCACCATCAATAAGGCACTGCACTGTTGCCTTAGATGGCACTAGCAGCAACTAACCAAATTCTGAGCAAGCAGTCTTCTCCGACTATTCGCAATAAAAAAACTTTCTACGCAACGTGGGTAAGACCCATGACAACACTAGCATAGCCCCCAAAAACCCATGTTTCAGTATCTAAACAAGATATAATGATTTCACTTCAATTTTACACTATCTCAAAAGCTCCTTAGAATACAGAATTTCCACAAAGATAAAACAGTATTAACGCTACAAAACAGCCTCAGTATATTCCGCTGTCTGCTATCTCACAGCAACCCCAATGGAAATACAGCAAACTCTGCCGCTAAACAACGAAACTTTAACATGAAAGAATATGCACTTATGCCAATAAACATATATGAGTCTTACTATAACCAAAAATTCTATCCATGCTTGCAAAACTTGGTGTCAAGATCCAACACTAATAAAACTTGAAATCCAAGGCCGCCATAAACGCCAACAAAACATGCAATAGTCCAATCACCTATCTTACGACCAACTCACATGATTACAGAGATCTCTGTAATTGAGAAAAATGTTGAATCAAAAACGTAGCGGCCGTTGAAAGTAAAATAATATGCGGTGAGAAAACACTAAAATCGCTGACTTTAACCAACTCTGAATACCACAAAAACAAGACATTTAAGAAAAGTTTGTCAGATATATCTCCAAAAAGTCCAATATTTAATTCGATCAAAATTCATTATAATGAGATTACAAAGATTCCTGACTATTAGAAATTAGAATTTGTAACCTCCCACCCCCAGGTATTGAAAAAATAAAATACCGGGCGGGGGGCAGGGAATGTGCTAATGGTAATGGGCCCTTCCGCATAGCAGACTCTTGCTTACAGGTAGCTCCAACCCCTGTACCTATGCCAAACACCAGACCAACAAAAAAAATTACAATTCTCACCCTTAGTATCCGATCACAAACAATCTTACAATACAACTCCACAGAAACTGTTAACAAATGCGGAATACGTATAGTGTCCTTTCTCAATGACCGAACAGAAACAATCTTACGACAAAAAGCGATAATCACATAAAGCTGATAAAGCCTATTAATAATTAGGACAAACCCTATTTGTTTATACAGACTACACACTAGACGCGTATACGTGAGCATCGTCAGCAGCAACTGCAAATAATGACAAATAACGCAACAAGCCGGTCACAACAGACAAAACTCTTGTCAACCTACTGCCACTTCAGAAGCCTGTACTTGTTAGCAAGGCAACAAAGATCGCACTATGTGACAAAGCCAAAGTCCACCGTCAGTTACCGACATGTCCGTTAATGTAACTAAACCAGCAGCTAACCGAGACGCCCCACCGTAGTGCCAAATTGCTATCCACATCAATCAAAATTATGCCAACCGCTACACCTTGTGGTAATCTTCCAGACGTGTCAATAGCCGCCACATCTATGACTCATAGCCACCAGACAGAAGTAAAAAAAATGGTAAAAATCGAGCTAATAACTGCAGGTGTGGAATGATTTCTTATAATCAAACATAAGAATCGGATATTTCTTCTGACTACACTGAAGATACTCCCAAAAGTGGGCTCTGCCAAAAATCAGAGCAGAGCACATGATGACTTGATTAAAATACTCACGAGTGATTTACGAAGCCGACACGATCTTCTCATTTACAATAATATTATTAGTTTTATTTAAGTTAGTACATTTCTATATCTATAAAAGTTCTCTAAACACTGCAAAAGCAAGTGTGTATAGCAGTAGCAATCGCATCATATCGAGCATTTACTTAAATTTTCAGTAAAAATCGGCACTGATCTTATTTATTAAAAAAAAAAACATAGTGAGTAGCAGGTATTATAAAATAAAATGTTTTTAAATTAATGTCAATCTCTTTAAATTAATATAATTGTATTTTTTACCTTTAGAAACTTCAGCCTCTTGAATGGCATCCGTCAATTCAGCCTGTGCCTTATCCAGACTCTTCCTCAAACTTTCCAGTTCCTGATTAGCTTGATCGAGATTGTCCAACCGTTGTCTCTGTGCAAAGCTTCTCGAATCCACTTGCACCTCCTTTCTAGCCGAATTCTCGCCTAGATGATTCAAACTATCCATGCGACTCTTCATCAAATCCCTATTTTCCTCTTTGCTCGCATTATATTCACCAAACTTTTCACGTAAATCGTTGCACTCTTTTAAAGCCTTATCGCGGTCATGCAACGCACTCGCGATTTCCCTTCTTAACGATTCCATTTGATATTTTAAATTTTGTTTTTCCTCTAGCAGCTCCTTATTGTCTGCCTCCAATTGCTTATTCTTTTTGTAGGCTTGTGTTAGGTCGTCTGACAGTTTCTCCATCTCTTTATGTACCGTGTCTCTGTTAATTGATTACGTAAACATTATGAATGCTAATTAGATAAATAAATACATTAAGATATAGCCTTCAGAAAATTCATTTTGATTATATTTTGACAAATAATTCTGATAAAAAAATAAATTTATTAAATTAATTAAAAATTGCTCACCTTTCACTCATTATTAAATTATATTCAGTCATAGTGGCGTTCCGTTCTTCTGTAAGACGTTGTACTTCCTTGCCCGCTTTCATCCTGAACGCCATAGCCTGTTTGAGATTATTAGCGGCATCTTCATATTTCTGCTGTGCCGTTTGCAAAGCCTCTCTCAATTTGTTGCAATCACGTACAACCTTATCCCATTGGCTGTATGCTTTTGTTAGTTGTTGCTTGAGGCTACCAACATCTCTCATCTGAAAAATGACAATACTAATGTCTAACCATAAATTGGTTAATTTATTTTCAATTATAATTATTTTCTAACCTTAAAAGTGTCATTTGTTTGTCCTAACCTAATCATAACATTATCATTTTGAAACGTTTTTGAAATGAAGTCGACAGTAAGCTTTGCTCGCGCCGCTTTCTATATATTTGTATTTATCCGACTCCGCAACCGCACTCCGTCAGCAATAGACGGGAGAACGGGAATCCGGACTTGAGTTCACATCCAGATTAGACGTTCGAGCGTCAGAAGAATGCAAGATATTATCCGGACAGGAACGGTTCTCCTTTTTCGGATTCAGAACGTAAACGGAAAAAAAAGTATTATTTGAGAAATGTTGCTTTGCCAGATGCCGTTCCTATTTTTCATTTTTAACAATGGAGCTTTTAAAGACGTTCGACGGGAGTAGAAAACGCATCGTTTCTGTTAGTGCAAAATTTGCTGAAGCCGTTCCGACGCCCGAATTCAAATCCCGCGCAGTCTTTCCGACCGATATTTGTTGATAGACCCTTCCCAAATGCAGTCGTTAAAATATGCCTTCCCAAGAACAATTATTGACCTGCTGAAAAGTATGTCCTTAAGTGTTGCTAACAGAAAATGCGTTTTCTAGTCATCTCACTTAAAGATGCTATACCATTGTGCAACTAATCTAACCTTAAATTATTTCGTATGTCTGCGAAATTTTTTTTAACACTGTCAAATTCCACTTGAATTTACTTAGTAACTGTCAAATTAAATTTTCTAGACTAAATGTATTTCACATTTTTTCCTTACAGCATTGTTCCGTTCTTGGCTAAGTTCCTCGTATTGCTTATTGGTGCGTTCAGTTTCTTCCTGCGCGAGCTCGAGTTTGGCAATGGTTTGTGTGTGCGAGGTAAGTAGATCATCGTAGCGTTTCCTCAGCGAGTCGTAATCCTCCCTGACAACGTCGTTGTGTCTAAAAATAATAATAAGTGTAAATAAAAGATTGTTAGATACAGAATAAAAAATTGCTAAAATTAATTCAGAGGGATAGTTGCACAAATATTATCAACAACGACGCATAACAGACGAGAGATGTCATAAGCGTAAGAGCCTTGATTAGAGGAAAGGCGCATGTGAATTCTTCCACTTCGGTACAGCACGCAAACCAACGTTACAATGGATTGATTAGCGGATACTTCAATTTTGTAAATAAAACTTTGCACTTACAGTAGATGATTATTTTAGTTGTAGATCATAGCTTGACACTCATTCTAGCGTCTGTAGCAAATGTTACGTTCTTCTGCGCGGCCCCCGTTTAGTTAGAAGTCTTATTATTGGTATATTGTGTGTACAACAACAACAAACGTATTCCGTTAACAGGTAACTCGTTTTTGCGTAGCCGAATATCACACCCCTTTCTAGAAATCGGAAGACATGTGCCATAAACCCTACTGCATACAAATAAAAAAAACATATAAATGGTAAAAAAACAACCAATAGTATTAAGGTCCTTCGTCAAGCAGTGTCAGTAGCTTCAGCCCCAGTAATTTCAATTCTGTTCTTCATTATCATTCACCCACACCATACAAGTAGCAAGAAACATAACAAAAAATCAGTTATTTGCATCTGCGTTCCATCTATTTGAAGCACGTGAAGGTCAATTGAAATCAATTGTAGTTCAGAAATTGCAAAACTTGATAGTGGACTAGCTCTCCTAGATGACAGAGTTTCGATGTGTGTGCACACGGCGACTACAACTGCATACGCAGTTCATCCATCAAAAATCGCCACCGCAGAACAAATCATCTTGGAAGTCTTAGTCTGGTGCCACACTATGCGTTGAAAAAGTCCGGTAAAAACGCATCCGATTAGAAGGATGCCGACCGAGCAAGGTTTTATATGAGTGGCGTCACATATGTGTGTTTTCAACGGATCAACCGGGCGCCACCTAAAAACATGTTTGGTCTGACCGTTTCTAACGCATAGTATGACAATGGACTATTGCTAGCAAGTTAATCTGCAAAACAGTTTAAATAGCTTCCATCATCCAGGTTATTTGAAATTACTCTCAATGTGTGTTTCAACTGATCCAATTTTAAAGACAATGAGAGAATGTAATCCCGTCTTGATGATCGCTGACCTTAAATATACCTTGTTCAAATCTGTTACTTATAGCGACGCTCATAAAAGCGAGTAGTCGCTGTAGTCGTTTTTGGCGGCTTTGACATGTTAATGCAACAAGTGTGCGACATATTTATTGTCGTTTTGGATGCTGTATGCGCGAGTTTACAAATATTTTCCAGTTTGTTGTTTTAGTCAGCTTCGATCGGTTGTGCATTGCATACAAAATGACACCGGTGGATTTAACCGAGAGTAATAGAAGTGTTCACAAAATACGCCCCAAAAGACTGAAGAACGGGGACGACAGGAAAGCGCTCTGGCATAATACGTCTAGAGCTGGAAAAATATTTCAGCCTAAAGTTAGGTATCGTTAGTGTAATACGGTAAGGCGGTAGTAGCGTATTTGTGGTTGTAAAACCTCGCAAAAGTTTGCTGGTTCCTTTACTAATCGGTTCACTGAGTTTTAGCCGGGACCAAAGTTCTTGTGACGTAAAACCCCGCAAGACATGAAGATATCAGTCGGGCGGCAATTAAAAGTTTATCCATCACGCTCGCTGGCTGCCAGGTAATTTTGAAATTATTTGGTGCTAATGATAGTTTCCTAGGCACGCTTTGCGCAGGTAACATGTTCTTCCTCGTACTGGTATCAATCCCAAATGAACTTGAAAGTCCAAGTGCATAAGGATGTTCGTCAAATATAATTTTTGTTATGCTTTATGAACTGTAAGTGATTTCAAAAAATTACCCAAGATTACAGCAGAGCGTAAAATCTATTTGCTCTCAAAAGTAAGCCAGCCGCTGTAGTCATTTTTTGACGTTGATGATGCGGCAAACAAACATGTCGTTTGCTAATCATTTTTATGACCACTTAGGATTTACTATTGCGGTCTTGTCCAGTAGTTTTGTACGCAAGCAATGCATGGCGGTATGTTCACAAAGCACGGCTTTGGAGGTGGCTGACTAACAGCGTAAAGATCTGGGAAGTTAGTAAATCGTCCTAAAGCCAAGCGCCAACAGAACTGGTGGCGGCGTGGCGACGACATGTCGGTTCTAGAAAACCGTTGATCCGACTTTCAAATTCAAAAACCTTTTAAAAACCGGATTTACAGCTTTAAAGTGTAGATCCGGTCTTTAAAACTAAAAATCCGGTCACCAACATGTAAAATTTTGCTAGCAAAGTTGAATATTAACGTGTTCCTATGTTAAATTCTCCTGCCATCGTTATTATGACCATCCCTAACTCATAACAGTTCGGCCAATAGCAAGTGGACAAACGGCATTAAACCAGCCGTTTCTAAGGAAGAAGTGGAACACGACTAGAACTCTGTCCGACAGTCACTTTCCAGTTCGAACCCGGTAGAGCGATGAAACGGCAACCACGGTGAAGACGAGACGTTGCAATTGCGACTCCGCCACGTCTATTACAGATTCGGCAGCACCATCTGCACAGAGGCTTGCCTCTATACTCTTTGGCGTTGCACACCCCGCTAAGGGTAGCTCAGCTCAGTACGGCCGCTGCGAGTAACTTTATGATCATTCACGTCGTAGATCACAAACATCACCAGGTTCTCTTGAAGACCCACACTATGTGTGAGTGCGTGTACAGTAAGAACACCCTGGGTAATGTTGAGACGACTTTAATTAGTTTAAAGAATGCAAGCGCTGCTCTTAACTCCAATGGACCTCTTCACCAAAAGCGCTCCTACAGCGGATTTAAACCAACCGCTTCCGCCACCACCCGTAAAGGCCCGCCGGTGACAAAGAACCCCCAAGCAAGGACAACCAAAAGCATGGTGCCTTTGAGTGACCCTTACACAATCAAAAGAAACAATAAGACCAAACATGGATAGACGTCGCCGCAGCGCGGCTAAACTGCAGATTCTCAAACTGCAACATCCTGCCGCAATGACGCCGACCTCCGTAAAAACAACAATGTCGTCTAACTACCCGACTTATGGCACAAACAAAAAGAAAAGAACAACCTCATCGAAGACGAGACGTATCCGTCTTAGAGCTATACCACCCACGATCCCAAAATAACCAAAACACACGCGTTTCATACTCTTCGTTAGTTAGTTTAGATTTATGGCATATCAGCCTAAAAAGACTTATTAATGCTGCCATACTCTTCGTGTCGAGAACCATGCCGCCGACCCACCTGCGTAGAGAGCAAATTGCCAAGTCAACGTCATAGATACGCACCCGCCGTCAAGTGACCGGCTACCATCAACTGGTCAAATACCTGACAGATCATCCAGACGTCACCTCGCTTAAACATGATGGCGTTATATCATATAACGCCAAAAGTAGTATTACCATCAAACATCACAGTCACGAACACCTGACGGTCACAACTAACCCCCGGCGCAATCATGAAAAGCCTATTCTATTACAGACCATCTGAAGAAACAAGCAGAGTTGATAGAGACCCTTGCGGAGCATAAACCACAACCCTCAAGGATCCAACCTGCAACTCCTTCGGGAAGGAAACCCGACAAGACCGGTGCGATTGGGGTGAACAAGCGGACCGAGACCTCTGGAAAGTCTTGGACACATCCTGAACCTGAACCGACAACTGCAAGCCGCCACCGGCTGCACATAAGAAAAGCACGAAAAAAAATCGTACACGTTAGCTCGAAACCCCCAATGCAGACCACTATAATCAAACCTAGAGACCCCAATGAAAGCTACTTCACCGTCAAAGTCTTGTAACGTTGTAATTGTTTATGGTGTAGTCAACATGTATACGTATATTGTGCGTAAGTGTATATGCGCGTTTTGAGGGTAGCTGGTTGCACGCATGTGCGGAAACGCAACAGAAGAGAAGAGAATGCTTAAAACATTAAAGAGGAGCAGATGTGTGTCTGTGTTCCCTTTTTCATTGTAAGAAATAATTGTATCGCAAAGCGGATAAATATATATACGTACGTTAATTGTGAAGTAATTGTAAAGTGTTATTTCTGGATTAGTAAGTCCAGTGGCGCCCCGACCCCTCTGTCCTTCCTAACATCTACGACCCTGAAGCCAGCACCCAAATCTGTAAGCCCGACTTACGTGATAGTCTTATACAATGGAAGACTTACGACGGAGAGGCACACCAAACAAAAGAAGTTATCAGAGCTCGGGGATACCCTCAGCGCAGCACCGTCTCCATCCCGATACACAACAAAGACACTACCACATCTGAGAATTTTGCTGGAAATTCAGGAATTCCAACATAAATTATTCGGTTCTATAAAATGCACGCAACATCATTAGTTAGTTTAGATTTTTGGCGTATCAGCCTAAGAAGACTATTAACGAGGCACTTTCTATTCTTATCCAAAAGGCGTACTCATTGAAAAAAAAATTGACCATGGTGTGCAAGAGTTGCGCCAAGTCTTAAACAAACATCGTCGGACAAAATATCGACCTACCCCTCGCCGCCATGCTGCAGTGTTAGAGTGGACAGGCAACAAACCTCCAAATTGTTAACCCAGCCGTTAAAACTGTAAATAAGGGTTTTTAAAAGTAGAAATCTATCCACAAACGTGATAAATTCTGCTAGTAAACTGTTAATCCGTCCTCCAAATTATAAAACTGTTAATTTAGTATCTCAAGTTTAAATCCGACCTTCAAAACTTGAAAGCCGACCACCAACGTGTTAAACTCTGCTGCCAAACTGTTAAACCGACCTTTAAAACTGTAAATTCGACTCTTAAAAGTGTAAATACGGTGTTAAAAATCTGAAAACTCATGTAACAAGTTTAATATCAATGTGCTCGACTCACTCAAACCATTTATCAAACTTACATATTGTAAACCCAACCTTTAAAACTGTAGACCCGATTTTGAAAAATTAAATCTGACATTCATGTTAAATTCTGCTAGTAAACTGTGAATTCGGCCTCCAAATCAGGCTTTTACACACAGATCCTAACAGGTCATGGTTGTTTTGGGTCGTATCTAAAAAGAATGTGCCTAGCAGAACAGGACAAATGCCCCTATTGTGGAGAGAAAGATACCCCGGAGCACACAATGGTAAAGTGCCCTCGCTGGAGAAGCACCAGAGAAGAGATGCAGCTAAGAGTCGGTAAAGAGATAACCGTAAACAACCTGACCACACTCATGCTTGAAAGTGCATAGAACTGGAGGGCCATAGATGATGGAATACGGAGAATAATGGCAACAAAAGAAGAAGAGGAGAAAGCAAGAGCAGGAAGTCAAGGATAGTAGGATAAATAGAAGGTGTCCAGACTTTGTGAAGTAATACCACAACGGTAATCCCGCAAGGCTTGGAGGGCTTAGAGGTTAGGGTTTTTAGTGGGTATACGGGTAACCGGGAGCCCCACACAAAGTGCGTAAGACATTTTCCCCCCTCAATTAAAAAAAAAAAAAAAAAAAAAAAATCAGGCTTTTATTCTTTTAAAAATGTAAATCCAGCCAAAGTTTTAAGTCTGAATGTCAATTTTGTATATTAAAAAAAAACTTAGTTTTTTCATAGAAACCCAGCTTTAATGAGAAAAAAGTAAAAACACAATTTATGAAGCATTAACAGAGTACTCTTAATTACTTATGATAATCCTACATCAGAGATATGATTTGAGCACAGTTGAAATAAGTACATTCATTTGTGAAGAATTCTGACAGATCCAAACTGAGTTGAAACAATCCTTAAAAAACCCAAAATTTAGCAATAAAAGTTTGACAAGTGCAACAACAAAAACATAACCTCAAATTATTTGACAGTTGTAAAAAGTGAAAGCTTAAAACAAAGAAACAAAAAAATGTAGGTTAATCTTGTGACATCTACATATAGTAATCTAATATATATCATCCATCCAAAAAACTAGACAATAATCTAAAACATAATTCCAAAACTCCTCCACACAAATATTATATTTTCCATCAAAACACTCAATTATATTTTATCAGCTATGAATAATAAATGTATTCTTACCTTTGGTTCTCGCTCATCACTTCACTGTACTTGGTACGTAATGTCGACGATGGCTCCTGTCCAGCTTGTTCAAATTTAGCCATCGTCGACCGATGGTGAGTCCTATAATAATCTAATTCCTATAAAAAAATTAGGTTATAAACTAAAGAAATATCATAATCAAATGTCAACATACCATCATTGCTTGATCGCATCTTCGTCTAAGCGTATTTAATTCGTTGTTTGCTTTATCATATTGCTGTTTAAGTCCATCATAATCTCTCGGCGATCCAGCATTCATAGAAAAGTTTCGTGATAATGTACCTAAAAATCAAAATTGATTATATATTAAATATTATAATTGATTTTTAATTACCATTGCTGGTGTTTCCATCACTGTTGGAAGCCATACTGAATCTGAAATAGAAAGTATTCACAAAACAATTAATAATTTGTGTAACATTGTGCACTAAATGTGCAACTACAAGTTCTACACTGATTATTTTCTAATGCTAATTACTCAGTACAGACAAAAATAAATGTAAAAACAATGGAACAATAAGTTATTTTAATCGTAACTTAATTTTTTTGTGATTACTGCTACTTATCAGCAATAATTTAAATTGATCTTATTAGCAGTATTTTCCTAACAATTAATTTATGATAATGTTATAGTTATTGAAGCATAAAAGATATTGACTTGGTTAATAATAACAACATTCTTCAGGTCAAAAAACTCTTGTCCATTTAAGCATAAAGATGATGCCAATAATTGTGTAATTAATTAAATGTTGATATAATTTGATTGCATAGAAATCATGCAAGAAGGAAGGTCGCACACCGTATCAATGGAATTAGTTTTCACATGAACATCAGTATTACGTCATAAACCTTTCATTTTTTATATTATGTTAGTTTTATAACCATATTTTATATATACATATATGTTGTTATATTGTTGAACGGTTACTATAGTAATAAACAATTAAAATTACAATCGTAATTCTATGCCTGGTTTTGATTCAATTTACTATTTAATTAACGTACTAATTACAAAACTTTATTTACTAATACTATTTAATAGTGTCGCAGTTCTTAATATAATTTAATCAACATTACTTGTTAGTCTTAATTAGTAATTGAATTTAAATAACAGACTCCTAATCTAATCCATTTTAATTCTTCCAACATTACTTAATAATTAGAATTGTTATTAAATAATTTAATTGTTATATTTAGTAGATCAAGAGATCTGTCAAGTAGAAAAAGTTTAAAAGTAACCTAAATTGATTTCTTTAACTTTTCTGAATTAAGAAATTAATTTTGCTTCTAGTATATTAATCAATTATTTATATTATTGATATTTAATTGCAATACTTACATCTAATTATCACAGAATATCAAAATAAATAATAAGAGCATCCACCATCTTGACTTGTTGGAGAAATTTTTTGCTAAGTTGGTTGCACTGTGATGGTTGCCAACATGATTTTTTAAATTAAATGTTTTAAATTTAATAATAAATCAATTCAAATCATTTTATTGTTCAATGTAAACAAATTAATTTTCTATTTGCATAACTTATTTCTAGAAAATAATATGCATGTATAAACAAACATTTGCTAATTTTATAAAACTGCACACAAAATCAGTATAGGCAACACATCTAACATATATATTTTTACTGCAGACAGTGGCGTACTTAAAGACAGTATCAAACAGTGGCGGACATATGTAGTATTTAAACACTACAAAATACAATGGTCCGTAAGACGGTGACTTTGATTGTATTGACTACTAACGTTTTTAGATGGATGACAGAGTGAGTGCAAACTTTTCAAGTAAATTAATTTTGATTTGCAATACTAACGTGCATTTTTAAATTTAATGTTAGGATTGTCAGTGATTATAATAAATTAACATATAAAATATAAACTAAAAAAAAATACATATTAATACAAGTTTTAGAAAACAATAAAAAAATTGTTTTTGGCATGAAAGGTTTTACTAGATCTTAAAAACTTTACGAAGAAGTTTGAGCAGTCAGTAGAATAAAAACTTATAACAATGTAGTGTAGACAAAACTAATTACAAAAAATTTGACAAACTAATAATAAAAAAAAAAAAATAAAAATAGCCCGGCGGACCGTGAGGAAGCGAAATGGAGCGTCAAACATTTCTTTTGCGAGTTAATCTAAGAAAAAGAGCAAGAATCACGCGGAAACTAATTATCAAATGCGGTTTTGGGGTACTATATTATTGTTTTATGTTAATCTGGTTACTTTCTTAATAATAAAACAAATGATTATTAGTGAGATATTATAGTTTTTTTATTTATTTCCTTGTGAGTGTGTTTCTTGTGCAGTTTTTAATATATTTAAACAAAAAAGCAAATAAATAAATTAAATCACTCACCAGTGTATTTCACCTAATGCAGTACATTTTTGTTTTGATGCTTCTTGTCAAAAAAAGATTTTCTTTGCGGATAACCCGGTTTTATAAATATCCACTACGCCTAAGAAGAGTTGCTTCTTCAATCCTATTAATAATAATAATAATAAATTAAATTAGTAAACATACATCTTACTTGAGTTTGCTGGGAAATTTCTAAATCAATTTCCAAGCCCTTTAATGGCCAGGAACTTTATTAAACATTGTATTGTCAACATACAAAACATCATCTTCAAATAAAAGCTATGACTAGATTGATCTTTAAAGTCATTATATCCGTCAATTCTATAATGTGATAAAACTGTTACTTTATCGGTCGGTTCTGCTAATTTATAAGCGCCTCTTTTGCTGTAGTTTGCCTCAAACTGCTTCTATTATATTCTAACATTTGATCATCAATACAATACAAACTTTCCGTCTACTATCATAAATTAAGTAAACTTTCTACCCGCCCCAATGTTTTATTATTAACAAATCAATGGGTTTCTCCTAATGTTATTTCACTGACATTCATTCTTCAAATATAATAGCAACAAAAACAACAAAGTAAAAAAAAATATTTTTTTGATAACACACACTTAGGTGGGCGGGCGGGGTACACCAATACAACCAACTAGTCCACTATCATAAACTAAGCAACTCTTCCACCCGCACAAGTATTTTTTATCTTAAAAAACAAATCCAATTCTTTGATAACAAACACTTAAAATATGGGTGGGTGGAACACCTCAATAATAATAATAATAATAATAATAATAATAATAATAATAATAATATTTATTTCAAAACGAACAAGTTACATATACATATAAAAATAGATGTACATCACATTGTGTTTGAAGACGTCAAAAAGTGTTTAATAATTTAATTTATGTAGTCTTTAACCGAATAGGGTTCCAGTTCCACAAGATATTGTAAAATTTCGTTTTTAAATTCTTTTTTGTTATCAGCTTTTTTCCTGATTGCTTCTGGCAGGTTGTTGTAAAATTTGATACACGTATAAAGTGTACCATCTTCAAATTTTTTTAGACGGTGACCGGGTATTTGCATTAAAGATTGTTTTCTTAAATTGTAACTAGTTTCTTTGTTTAAATAATCTGCAAAAAGAGATGGGTGGTTGTTTAAAAATAATAGACAGCGGTATATATACAATCCAAATACTGTTAGAATATTTTGTTGTTTAAAAACTCCACAACATGAATCATTGTATTTTTTGTTTGTAATTATTCGAAGAGCTCTTTTTTGGGTCACAAAAATGTTTTTTGTGCCCGGACATCCTCCCCAGAAAATTATGCCATATTGTAGTAAAGAGTATATATTAGCATAGTATTGTGGCGGTAAATTTTAAATGAATCGGTATTGCGATTTATTGAAGCGACCTCGCGGGTTTTTGGTGAGTCGCGGAATTATTCATTCTTTCCAATTGTATCAGTGACCGGGTTAACATCTACAAATTTAAGAGCAGCCTTAATGGTTATAAGGTGGATAATTGTTAATCATGCCTGGACCTGGTGCTTTAGGTAAGTTTGGAATTGTGTTTAATATTACTTTATTATATTATAGGCTTAATGAATATGTATTTATTTCTTATTTTTATTGTTTTCATTTTTATTAAATTCCATGTTAATTTTTTTTACCGTCACATGTTACAATCTTTTTTATTTTATTTTAGATTTATTATGTTAACAATTTGTCAATGGGATAATTGTTTAAGCAATAAAATTAATTATTGGAAACTAATTAATTTAATTTATTTGAGAACCCCGTTTCCTGGCGCCCTGAGAAAAGAGATCGTTACATCTTGGCAGCCCAACTCCAAGGCCATAAAAAATAAATATAAAATATTTATTATTTTAAATAAATATAAAACTATCAATAAATATATACTTATAAGTATATTAAAAATGACGACTGAAAGAACACCTCCACATAACATAATGACGCGGAGCAGAGCACGTGGTATGGAACGCATGTCTGATACACATCAAGAAGACGCAGTGGATTATCAACAAAGTTTGCAAGACAATACAAACCAAAATGCATTTGAATCTAGAATTACAAACTTGTCTGCACCATTGGATGAAGTTAATGGTAATAAATTACAGCCAACAACAGGTTTAGAAACTAAAATTGATGTCTTGCGAATATTTGAAGATAACAGTGTTTTGATGGTGAGGACCGATGATACATATCAACATTATCAAGGAGCAGGAACATCTAACGCTACTGGTAAGATTGTTTCAATACCACCTTCCGAACAGGAATGTAATTTTACACAACAAATAAGACTTCCGTCCGAAGTCAATGCAAGTTATGTTTCGTTTGAGAGATGTGGAAGCCGTCAAGTTCCAAATTTAAATACTATTAATTATGGACAAACATCAAATCAGCCAACCATTTCACCATACATACCGACAAACTATCACGGCAATACATTTGCAGAAGGTCCGAATGGTGAAGTATATAACAGTGTTAATAATAATTATAGTAAACCAAGTCATAGTAAATCAGAATTTCCTGTTGCATGTAATTGTAAAACACATTATGCAAATGTAGATGGGAGAAACTATAATTCTCAAAATGTAGTACCTTTTGAGAATAATATAAATATTGCATTTAAAGTAGATGTCAAAAAATTTGTACCAGTTTTTGAAGACACTGAAAATGTACACCCTATAGATTTTTTGGACAAATTAGAGTTTTTTTTACAACAATTTAATGTTCAATTTAAAGATTTTTTTTATATATGTAATGGATTATTTCAAAAGAAAGCCAAACTATGGGCTGATGCGGTGTTAAACACTTTTAATAACTTTTTAGAATTTAAAACCGCATTTTTGCAGGTATTTTGGGGGCGTGAGAGACAAACTTATGCTAGTCGAGAACTTGAAGACACCAGGTACCAGGCAGGTTCATACGTTGACCATTTTTTAAAACATTACAGCCAAGGCAAATACTTGACTGCAAAATACACGGAAGAAATATTAATATCGATAATTGCAAACCATTTTCCTCCTGAAATCAGAGTAAGTTTAATTGGCACAAATAATATTTCGGACGCAATTCAAAGACTAACTCACGCGGACCGTTACTATAGATCAAAACCAAACTATGTAAATAACGCGAATGGGCCTAATATGAGACGCCATAACTTTAAAGACTTTAGACAGGAAAATCGAGGAAATCGTTTAAATGAAAAGACTGTTGCGGTTATGAACGTAGACAACATAGACGAAGTGTCCGAGAAGAATGACGGGTCGGAAAACTAACGGGTTTCAGTCTTTCAGATCCGTTGACTGAAAACCCTGTAAAATGGATCAATAATATAAATGTATGTACCAATAATCCCATTCAAGATTTATTATCCGAATGTGATTATGAACACTCCAGTAATAAACCCCCAACGGTAACGGCAAATATTTGCAATTTTTCGTTTCCCGCCTTACTGGATACCGGAAGCCATATTAGCGCAATATCACAATCAGTAATTAATCAAGCTGATTTATTAAATGTCAAATTTCCTTTTTTTCCTGTATCCGGGGTAAGAGTGTCCGGAGCTTTCAAAGGGAAGTGTAAAAAAATTACCCATCAAATACTTGTTTCTTTTACAATTAACAATGTTGCTTTTAGTTTTGAGTTTATGGTTATTCCTGATTTAATTTACCCGATTATATTAGGAATGGATTTTTTGCACCAGATCGGAGCCAAATTAGATTTCAAATTTAATGTTGTTTATATTTTTAAAGACCATAAATGGTTAAAATTAGATAAAATTAATCCGGTTCACGAAGGTTGCCCTCCAAATGAACCCGTAAAGCTGCGAGCTATTACGGTTAACCACAATAATATTCCGGCTAAGCTGAAAACTAATTTTGAATTAAACCCTAATATAGATGAAGTTGTGGCTTCCTCAGTTTTAAACAATGAACAAAAACAAAATTTTCGTAATCTTTTATATAGACATAAATCTTTATTTAATGAAAAACCAGGTCTAACTAACGAGTATCATCATTCAATAACATTGGCAGATGAAAAGCCTTTTTTAATAAAACCATTTCCAATTCCATTTGCTTATCGAGAGAGCGTTCAAAAGCAAATTGTAGAAATGGAAAAGTGGGGTGTTATAGAACGTGCCAACACTCCATACTGTAGCCCTTTAGTTACGGTAACGAAACGAGATGGTTCAGTACGAGTGTGCTTGGATGCTCGTAAGCTTAATAAGGTACTTCAACCAGATATTGAACAACCTCGGTGTATTGATGAATTGTTAAGAAGTTTAGGTAAAATTCAATTTCTATCTTCAATAGATTTAACTCATGCTTATTGGCAAATTCCTTTAAAAGTTGAAGATAGAAAATACACGGGCTTTTTATACGGAAACAAATCTTATCAATTTAAAGTACTACCATTTGGATTGAAAACCGCCGTCTCTAGTTTTACAAGATGTATGGACACCATTTTTGGGGCGGACTATCAATCTTTTTTAGTTTCCTATATTGACGATATAATGCTGTTTTCCGGATCGTTTGAAGACCATTTAACGCACCTTGACAGAACGTTCACCCGCTTACGCAACGCAGGTTTTACAGTGCGGCTCCGAAAATGTCACTTATTTCGTGAAGAGATTTTCTTTCTTGGTTATAAACTAAATTCAGTAGGAATAAAACCAGATCCTGCTCGAGTTGAGGCTGTTAAACAGTTTCCGATTCCTAAAACGGTAAAGCAGGTTCAATCCTTTATAGGTTTGGCCAGTTTTGATCGAGATTTTTGTGAAGGGTTTTCGACTGTTGTACAACCTCTAACTCATTTATTAAGAAAGAGTACCAAGTGGTCTTGGGGGCGTAAAGAGCAAGAAGCTTTTGAAAAAATAAAAAATATACTTTCCGAGGAAACTCTTTTAAATCACCCTTCTGTTGAATCTAGATTCTATATACAAGTAGACGCAAGCGATACGGGCCTAGGTGGCACGCTTTATCAGTACTCCGAAAGTGGCACTAAAAAAATTATTGCATATGCTAGTCGAATATTATTAGATCGAGAGAAAAATTATAGCACTACCGAAAAAGAGGCTTTAGCTATAGTTTGGGCGCTTTTTAAATGGCGAATTTATCTGCTTGGCAAGCAATTTACCATTCGCACTGACCATAAGGCGTTATCTTATTTATCTAGTTGTCGACTACTATCTCCTCGGTTAACAAGATGGATTCTTGCAATTCAAGAGTTTGACTTTATGGTAGAGTACGTTGAAGGTAAAGCTAATATCATTCCCGACATTTTGTCAAGAAATCCATCCTCCCGACTTCCCACACCAGTAGCTAAAATGTTTCAGATGTGTCAAATGTTAAAGCTACCTCCCGAATTTGTAGCCCTTATTAAAACCATGCCCGAAGAACAAAAACTAGACCCTAAACTAAACAAAATTAGAACTCAACTAGTAAATAGTGATGACTTCAATACCCGCTTTGTTTTATATAAAGATGTACTATTTCATTACAGAGCCGATCATCAGTTAGCTCTTTTGTGTGTCCCGCGCCAATGTGTTACCACTTTTGTTAAACATTTTCATGAAACTATTGGGCATTTTGGTGTTTCCAAAACTTGTAGTGCGTTAAATAGAGAATGTTGGTGGTCCAATTTAAAGAGTGACGTGAAAAGAGTGTTGCGTGGTTGTAAATCGTGTCAGTTTACGAAACATGCTATTTTACCCCGGCCACTTTTGCAACCAATACTACCGGACGCTCCTAATAAGCTGGTATCAATTGATTTATTTGGACCTCTGCCCAAATCTTCTGTGGGAGTCACTATGTTATGTGTTTGTTTAGACGTGTTTTCCAAGTATGTCGTATTATACCCTTTGAAAAAAGCAACTTCGTTGACTCTTTTGCGTAGGTTGCGCACGGACTATTTTTCAAAGGTAGGTATCCCTGAAAGGATCTTAACCGATCAAGGAACCCAGTTTACTTCCAACACTTGGCACAAGACGTTAAATGAGCTTGGAGTGAATACCGTTCGAGTTTCGGTTAGACATCCTGAAGCAAATCCTGTAGAGCGAACCATGAGAGAGTTAGGTCGTCTTTTTAGGTGTTATTGTCATCAAAAACATAGTAAGTGGGCTACAGAAGTACCTAAATTAGCAACATTTTTAAATAATGTGGTCCACGAAAGTACTGGGTTCACTCCTAATGAACTACACTTTGGAGTAAGTTTGAATTTATTAACTCCAGTAATACACCTACCTCCTCATTCCCCTCCTTATGACCACCACATAAAGTTATATTATGCTCGAGAAAATATGCTTAAAAAAGCAGAAAAGCGTTTGGCTAAAAGAAAAGTTCACTCTATAGCTTTGCAAGTAGGTGACTGTGTGCTTTTGAAAGCTAACCCTACTTCCTCAGTTTTAGAAGGTATTACCCGCAAATTTATGTTATTATTTGAGGGGCCTTACAGAATTAAAAAGGTTATTGCTTTAAATACATTTATATTAGATAATCCGATATCCGGTGTAGAAAGAGGACAATTTCATTTAAGTCATTTGAAAAAGTATGAAACTCTTGAAGAAAAATAATTTGTTCTGTCATGAGTTTGGGGGCGGTTGTGGCGGTAAATTTTAAATGAATCGGTATTGCGATTTATTGAAGCGACCTCGCGGGTTTTTGGTGAGTCGCGGAATTATTCATTCTTTCCAATTGTATCAGTGACCGGGTTAACATCTACAAATTTAAGAGCAGCCTTAATGGTTATAAGGTGGATAATTGTTAATCATGCCTGGACCTGGTGCTTTAGGTAAGTTTGGAATTGTGTTTAATATTACTTTATTATATTATAGGCTTAATGAATATGTATTTATTTCTTATTTTTATTGTTTTCATTTTTATTAAATTCCATGTTAATTTTTTTTACCGTCACATGTTACAATCTTTTTTATTTTATTTTAGATTTATTATGTTAACAATTTGTCAATGGGATAATTGTTTAAGCAATAAAATTAATTATTGGAAACTAATTAATTTAATTTATTTGAGAACCCCGTTTCCTGGCGCCCTGAGAAAAGAGATCGTTACAGTATATGATTTTAAGTGCATCAGAATTAGCTTCTTTTGATAGAACTCGAAGACCATAACATGCGGTGTTTAATTTTGCATTTAGGTAAGTAATGTGATCGCTCCAGTTTAAGGTATCGTTGACTTGAATTCCCAGAAACTTTGTGCATGAGGTACATGTTATATTTTGTCCTATAAGTGTGATGTCATTTGGCGTTATTGTAGCTTTGGTAGTTTTAAAAAACATTACATTTGTTTTTTCTGCATTAAGTATTAATAAATTTTCTATAAACCAGTTATCTGCTGCTGTCAGGCATATATTTGCATCCTGAATACAATTTTCTAAATTGTTGCTGTTAATTAGAAAGGTGGTGTCGTCTGCGTAATTAATTATTTGAACATTGTTTCTTTGAAATAGTGATGGCAGTTCATTTATATAAATTGCAAATAATAGGGAAGCCAGTATGCTTCCTTGCGGAGCTCCGACGTTTACTGCTGTTAATGTAGATTCTTCAAGGTTGCCTTCTTTTCTCACTATTACCTTTTGGTATCTGTTTTTGAGATAGTTTTCTATCCAATTAAGAGATGTTCCTCGTACTCCATAGTGTCTTAGTTTTTTTAATAATACTGAATGGTTAATGCTGTCAAACGCCTTTGTTAGATCGACAAATATTCCACATGGCACATGTTTATTTTCTAAGCTATTTAAAACTTGCTGGGTAAAATCAAAAATAGCTGTATCAGTGTTTTTCTTCTTCATAAAACCATGTTGGTTTGGATTCCATAACTTGTTATCGTGCATAAAGTTATAAAACACATACAAACCTCCCGTTTACATTCACATCGTCAAAGTCTTCTGCTGTAATATAATAACAACTGACACTCATCTGTCAAACAAAATAGCAACAAAAACCTCAAAAGTAAAAACAATTTTAATTCCTTGATAACAAACACTTAGGTGAGTGGGTGTAGTACACCAATGCAAACCTCCCCTTCACATTCATGAACTAAGTGACCCAACCACCCACACAAAAGTTTGACATCAAGGAATCAGGCATCAAAGTCTTCCGTTGTAAAATAATAACAACTAACACTCATCCTTCAAACGTGATAGCCACAAAAACATCAAACATAAAAAAACAAATACAATTTCTTGATAACAAACATTTGAGTGGGTGGGTGGGGTACACCAATACAAATCTCTTGTCCACACTCATAAACTAAGTGACCCAACCACTCACAAAAAAGTTTGTTATCAAAGTCTTCTGTTATTATATAAGAACAACTGACATTTATCTTTTAAACGCGATGGCAACAAAAACATCAAAACTAAAAAAACAAATCAAATTCCTTGGTAGCAAACACTTGAGTGGGTGGGTGGGGTCTTGTCTACACATAAACTAAGTGACCCAAGTTGCACAAACTTAGTTATTCTCAGCCAATGATACTATAACTGAGATATAATTGCTTGTATTGCAGTTAGTAAAACAACTGTGTGTATATACAATTAGACAACTAATTACTTAAAAATTAAAAAAAAAAATTTATAATATAACTACTCACCACTATATTTCACTTGATGTTGAGGCGCCATTTGATATTTTTGTGCTATTTCTCTGTTTGTAGTAACTGCCCGCAGCCAAGCAGAATCGGAAAAAACATCAGCAAAAACACCTACGCACAAAACCAAACCAATGCATTATAGATTCTGGCGCCTGCGTCTAAGACCATTATCGCCGCTACAAAACCTTCTTAGAAGTGGGGGCCGTGATATAGAAATAATAAATATATTTTTCAATTACAATTTATAGTAAATAACGTCTTTATTATTCAACCAGATGCACAACATTATAATACATTTTGCTTTACTTTACTTCTTCTCGGCCTATGGCTAAGATCAAAATGTAGTCGCTTCTTGACCTATGATTAAGATCAAAGTGTAGTGCTTCTCGGCCAATGGCTAAGATCGCTTCTCAGTCAGTTTTAATACTGTAATTATTTGTTTGGCTTATGTCTAAAATCGCTTCTTGGCTTATAGTTAAGATTAAAATGTAGTCGCTTTTTGATCTATAGCTTAAATCAAAGTGTAATCGCTTCTTAGTCTATGCATAAGATCAAAGTATAACTGCTCTCGGCCTATAGTTAAAATTAAAGTGTAATCGCTACTGTTAAGATCGCTTCTCCACCAATACTTAAAATCAAAGTGTAATCGTTTTTTAGCTTATGCTTAAGATCAAAATGTAATTGTTTCTCGGGGTATGGCTGAGATCAAAGTGTAATTGCTTATAAACCTATATCTAAAATTGCTTCTAGACCTATAGTTGAGATCAAAGTGTAGTTGCTTCTAACCCTATAAGTAATCGCCTTTTGGCATTTAGTTAAAGTTTAGTTAAAGTGTAATTGCTTCTTTGGCCATAAACAAAGTATAATTGCTTTCCTGGTCATTACAAATAAAAATAAAATATTTGTTTTAACAATTTAACTAAACTCGTGTCTTGAATAAACGTGGCTGAACTTAGCTACGGCTACGGATTCGTTTAAGAAGCACATTTGTGAATCCGCGCTCTCACTCAAGCATCGCCCAGCTAAATCATTAACATGCATACCAGTATTGGAATTTAGCGGCGCTCTTATATTTGTTTTAGATCAATATAAAACTTAATAATTTAAACAAATTGCTCTGTTGTTTAACTAAATAGTATTATTTAGCAATAATTAAATAAATAATAAATTTAAAACAACTGCGTTGTCAACAAAATATGTAGATATAAATGGGTGTTAATAAATTATAAATATAACATTAAAACAGCGTTCAATATTTTTACATAAAAAATAATTTGTAGCTTTTAAACGTTTTTACATATATTTGCTTCTTATTATTTAACAAATAGAAATAAACTTATTTATGAAACAAAAATCTAAATAATTTGACTAATAATTTAATTTAAGGTTGAATGCCCATTGCTTAAGCTAATAAATATTTAATTAACCAATAATAATAAAACTTTAAACTTCCGGATATCCGAAAAAGATTTGTTTTTTAAAAACGGAAAATGTAAAATATAGAAAAAATAAATGATTCAGTTTTTTGGCTGACACAACCTTATTTATGAAGGGATCCGCAATGTTTTTGCTAATAATTGTTTCTATTTAACTAACAAATGGGAATACAATTTTAATTTTCCGGATATCTCGGAAATTGGTTCAAAAACGGATAATGTAAAATATAGCAAAAATAAATGATTCAGTTTTTTGGCTGACACAACCTTATTTATGAACGGATCCGCAATGTTTTTGCTAATAATTGTTTCTATTTAACTAATAAATAGGAATACATATTCAATTTTTCGGATATCTCGAGGGAGATTGGATTAAAAACGGAAAATGTAAAATATAGCAAAAATAAATGATTCAGTTTTTTGGCTGACACAACCTTATTTATGAACGGATCCGCAATGTTTTTGCTAATAATTGTTTCTATTTAACTAATAAATGGGAATACATATTCAATTTTTTTGATATCTCAGGGGAAATTGGTTCAAAAACGGAAAATGTAAAATATTGCAAAAATAAATGATTCAGTTTTTTGGCTGACACAACCTTAATTATGAACGGATCCGCAATGTTTTTGCTAAAAAGTGTTTTTATTTAACTAATAAATGGGAATACATATTCAATTTTTCGGATATCTCGAGGGAGATTGGATTAAAAACGGAAAATGTAAAATATAGCAAAAACAAATGATTCAGTTTTTTGGCTGACACAACCTTATTTATGAAGGGATCCGCAATGTTTTTGCTAATAATTGTTTCTATTTAACTAACAAATAAGAATACAATTTTAATTTTCCGGATATCTTGGGGGAAATTAGTTTAAAAACGGAAAATGTAAAATATAGCAAAAATAAATTATTCAGTTTTTTGGCTGACACAACCTTATTTATAAACGGATCCGCAATGTTTTTGCTAATAAGTGTTTCTATTTAACTAATAAATGGGAATATATATTCAATTTTATAGATATCTCAGGGGAAATTGGTTCAAAAACGGAAAATGTAAAATATTGCAAAAATAAATGATTCAGTTTTTTGGCTGACACAACCTTATTTATGAACGGATCCGCAATGTTTTTGCTAAAAAGTGTTTCTATTTAACTATTAAATGGGAATACATATTCAATTTTTCGGATATCTCAGGGGAAATTGGTTCAAAAACGGAAAATGTAAAATATTGCAAAAATAAATGATTCAGTTTTTTGGCTGACACAACCTTAATTATGAACGGATCCAAAATATTTTTGCTAAAAAGTGTTTTTATTTAACTAATAAATGGGAATACATATTCAATTTTTCGGATATCTCGACAGAGATTGGATTAAAAACGGAAAATGTAAAATATAGCAAAAATAAATGATTCAGTTTTTTGGCTGACACAACCTTATTTATGAAGGGATCCGCAATGTTTTTGCTAATAATTGTTTCTATTTAACTAACAAATGGGAATACAATTTTAATTTTCCGGATATCTTGGGGAAAATTAGTTTAAAAACGGAAAATGTAAAATATAGCAAAAATAAATGATTCAGTTTTTTTTGGCTGACACAACCTTATTTATAAACGGATCCGCAATGTTTTTGCTAATAAGTGTTTCTATTTAACTAATAAATGGGAATATATATTCAATTTTTCAGATATCTCAGAGGAAATTGGTTCAAAAACGGAAAATGTAAAATTTTGCAAAAATAAATGATTCAGTTTTTTGGCTGACACAACCTTATTTATGAACGGATCCGCAATGTTTTTGCTAAAAAGTGTTTCTATTTAACTATTAAATGGGAATACATATTCAATTTTTCGGATATCTCAGGGGAAATTGGTTCAAAAACGGAAAATGTAAAATATTGCAAAAAAAAATGATTCAGTTTTTTGGCTGACACAACCTTATTTATAAACGGATCCGCAATATTTTTGCTAATAATTGTTTCTATTTAACTATTAAATAGGAATACATATTCAATTTTTTGGATATCTCGGGGGAGATTGGTTTAAAATCGGAAAATGTAAAATATAGCAAAAATAAATGATTCAGTTTTTTGGCTGACACAACCTTATTTATGAACGGATCCGCAATGTTTTTGCTAAAAAGAATTTCTATTTAACTAATAATTAGGAATACATGTTCAATTTTTCGGATATCTCGAGGGAGATTGGATTAAAAACGGAAAATGTAAAATATAGCAAAAATAAATGATTCAGTTTTTTGGCTGACACAACCTTATTTATGAACGGATCCGCAATGTTTTTGCTAATAATTGTTTCTATTTAACTAATAAATAGGAATACATATTCAATTTTTCGGATATCTCAGGGGAAATTGGTTTAAAAACGGGAAATGTAAAATATTGCAAAAATTAATGATTCAGTTTTTTGGCTGACACAACCTTATTTATGAACGGATCCGCAATGTTTTTACTAATAATTGTTTCAATTTGACTAATAAATAAAAATATAATTTCAGTTTTCCGAATATCTCAGGGGAAATTGCTTTAAAACCGAAAAATGTAAAATATAGCTAAAATAAATGATTCAGTTTTTTGGCTGACACAACCTTATTTATGAACGGATCCGCAATGTTTTTGCTAAAAAGTGTTTCTATTTAACTAATAAATGGGAATACATATTCAATTTTTCGGATATTTCGAGGGAGATTGGATTAAAAACGGAAAATGTAAAATATAGCAAAAATAAATGATTCAGTTTTTTGGCTGACACAACCTTATTTATGAACGGATCCGCAATGTTTTTGCTAATAATTGTTTCTATTTAACTAATAAATGGGAATACATATTCAATTTTTTTGATATCTCGGGGGAAATTGGTTCAAAAACGGAAAATATAAAATATTGCAAAAATAAATGATTCAGTTTTTTGGCTGACACAACCTTAATTATGAACGGATCCGCAATGTTTTTGCTACAAAGTGTTTTTATTTAACTAATAAATGGGAATACATATTCAATTTTTCGGATATCTCGAGGGAGATTGGATTAAAAACGGAAAATGTAAAATATAGCAAAAATAAATGATTCAGTTTTTTGGCTGACACAACCTTATTTATGAACCGATCCGCAATGTTTTTGCTAATAATTGTTTCTATTTAACTAATAAATGGGAATACATATTCAATTTTTTTGATATCTCGGGGGAAATTGGTTCAAAAACGGAAAATGTAAAATATTGCAAAAATAAATGATTCAGTTTTTTGGCTGACACATCCTTATTTATGAACGGATCCGCAATGTTTTTGCTAATAATTGTTTCTATTTAACTAATAAATGGGAATACATATTCAATTTTTTTGATATCTCGGGGGAAATTGGTTCAAAAACGGAAAATGTAAAATATTGCAAAAATAAATGATTCAGTTTTTTTGCTGACACAACCTTAATTATGAACGGATCCGCAATGTTTTTGCTAATTATTGTTTCTATTTAACTAACAAATAAGAATACAATTTTAATTTTCCGGATATCTCAGGGGAAATTGGTTTAAAAACGGAAAATGTAAAATATTGCAAAAATTAATGATTCAGTTTTTTGGCTGACACAACCTTATTTATGAACGGATCCGCAATGTTTTTACTAATAATTGTTTCTATTTGACTAATAAATAAAAATATAATTTCAGTTTTCCGAATATCTCAGGGGAAATTGCTTTAAAACCGAAAAATGTAAAATATAGCTAAAATAAATGATTCAGTTTTTTGGCTGACACAACCTTATTTATGAACGGATCCGCAATGTTTTTGCTAAAAAGTGTTTCTATTTAACTAATAAATGGGAATACATATTCAATTTTTCGGATATCTCGAGGGAGATTGGATTGAAAACGAAAAATGTAAAATATAGCAAAAATAAATGATTCAGTTTTTTGGCTGACACAACCTTATTTATAAACGGATCCGCAATGTTTTTGCTAATAATTGATTCTATTTAACTAATAAATGAAAATTTAATTTCAGTTTTCCGGGTATCTTAGAGGAAATTGCTTTAAAACCGGAAAATGTAAAATATAGCAAAAATAAATGATTCAGTGTTTTGGCTGACACAACCTTATTTATGAACGGATCTGCAATGTTTTTGCTAATAATAATTTAACTATTAAATAAAAATATAATTTCAATTTTTCAGATATCTTAGGGGAAATTGGTTCAAAACGGAAAATGTTAAATAATGCCAAATTAGTTTATTGAGTTTTTTAACTAACACATCCTTTTTTATTGTCGGATTCCGTTAACGAAACGTTAACTATTTTTTAGTTTCACACAAGATATTTTTTATAACAAATTAAAATGTCATCAATTTGTAGGCATAAATTTAATTTTTAGAAAATACTTGATGTTTTAGCTTTAAAACGGTTAATTCAATTTTGTAATAAAACTTTGGAATACCCTGAATTTAAGAGTTTTTCCAGTGATGTGTAAAATTATAATAAATAGGAACAATTTTTTTTAAATAATTACATTAGTAATATTTCTGTTTGGATGGTTTAAATAATTACATTAGTAATTTGTATTTCTGTTTGGATAGTTTACTGATAGGTTAGTACTAGTAGTTTTAGAATACTGATAATTGTAAAAAGTACATGTTTTTATTAGTGATACCGCCGGATCCACTTTTAAGGATCCATAAAAATAAAATAAATAAAACAATATTTATCAGAGCCGTTATCTAGCGTTTTCAGCAAAACCTGTTTTCTCAAGCAAATCATGGAAGAAAATTAATTTTCTTACATTATAATATAAATATTATTGATAATACTGATTAATATAATATTTTAATCATTACTTATTAATATTATATTATTATTATTATTTTTATGTTTTATTATTTGTTTGTTTACATTTTATTAATATATTTTACCTGTTTTTTTTTACATTTGTATTCTACTTTCAGTACATTCATTTATTAAAAATTTTGGATCCGGCCGGGTGTGGCCGAATCCGACCGGATAGTTGTCAAGGTCCGGCCGGAACCGAATCTTTCTAATATTGGCCGAACTCGCCGGATACCGGGTTTGGATCCGGTTTCGGCGGCATTACTAGTTTTTTATCTATACTTTACCTTGAAATTTTTTAAATAGTTTTTTGTATGAATTGTGCCAACCAGTGTAACGTTTTCATTTTTTTTTATAAATATGCAAACTCAAGATTATAAAAAAGACTTTTAGCAGTTTATAAATGGATCACTAATTTATTTGTGAATATATATAGGTAATTAAAGAGTTCACTAATAACTGACCATAAGTAAAACTATTATCTCAGCTGCAATAAAAAAATCTATACAATTTAAAGACATAAACATAACTTTGTCAAGATAAAATATCAAAATATTGTCTGATATCATGAAATTTATTTTGTTACAAAAAAGGGCATTCATAAGTAAAATAAGTAGTATCTAAAATACATTTTTATGTTTATTATTAAATTTGTAAATTCTTATACCAGCTTTTATTGCTAAAACATAATATTTTACTCTTAATTTATAATTAAAATTAAAACCTAATCACTTTATTAAATCCAGAAAAGCATAATTAACTAAATTAAATAACAAAAAACCAAAATTATGTTAAGTGTACTTATTTGTCATTTAAATTGATCAGTTTTATAATTTGATTTGTGAATTATAATTTTATTTTATTTAGAACAAGATTATAAGTTCGGTCTCTTTTATTCTAAAAAGGTTTTATTTTTTTGCAGTCGTAAAATATATTATCATGACCTCGGAATTTTATTTATACATCGGTCATAATAGCGTAAAAAAATCCTCACAATATTTTAAAAAGCAATTATTAATTAAAGTAAATAATTTATCGGCATCTTAAATGTACTGTTTTATAATGCATTTTTGAATCATTTGCTATGATAATTTGTAATACACTTCTATTACTAACACGTGTTAAAAATAAAAGTTCATTCGAATACACACTGTCCGTCACTTTGATTTATTATATGGCTGTTAAAAAAAAGTTTTTTTCTTAGTGCTCCTTTTAAAGTTTATTTCTGTTGTACTTGTTTTGTTATAATGCTTATAAATTTCATTCTTCAATATTATGCTGTATTATCATGGAACTTGTATGCTAATGATTACTTATTTAATCATTCTTCAAATGATTTTAAAATTTTAATTAATTTATCTGGTACTTTAAAACGTCTAGATATTATTATGCAAAGCTCACTTTTTAAATAGTAAATAATAAAAAAGTTTTTGTTATTTTATAAATATGTAGCTATAAATATAATATAAAAATGCACTAATGCATAATAATTAATTACAAGCTGTTACTTGACAATACTGATAAAATTTATTTTGATATAAAAATATTTATAGTTTTTAAATTATCTTTTCTTATTAAACTTGTAGGTGTTTGACAATTTTTTGTTCAAAAAAATTCTTCTTCAGGAAATTTGAAACTTGAGTTCTATATGTTAGTTAAATAGAAACAATTATTGCTTAACACATTGGTTTTTTTTCTAAATTAAGGTTGTGTTAGCCGAGAAATTCAATTAACTAGTTTAGTTGAACTTCACATTTTCCATTGTTGAACCAATCTCCCTTCAGATATCTATTTTTTTATAGTTAAATAGAAACAATAATTAGCAAAAAAATTGCAAATCCTTTCTCAAATAAGGTTTTGTTAGCCGAAAAACTGAATCAATTATTTTAGCTATATTTAACATTATCCGTTTTTGAACCAATCTCACCTGAGATATCCAGAAAATTGAAATTATATTTTTATTTAATAGTTAAATAGTAACAATTATTAGCAAAAACATTGCGGTTCCGTTAATAAAAAAAGTTGTGTCAGCCTAAAAACTGAATAATTTATTTTAGCTATATTTTACATTTTCCGTTTAACCAATCTCCCCTGAGATATACGGCAAATTAAATTTATATTCTCATTTAATAGTTAAATGGAAACAATTATTAGCAAAAACATTGCGGATCCCTTCATAAATAAGGTTGTGTCAGCCAAAAAACTGAATCATTTATTTTTGCAATATTTTACATTTTCCGTTTTTGAACCAATTTCCCCTGAGATATCCGAAAAATTGAATATGTATTCCCATTTAATAGTTAAATAGAAATAATTATTAGCAAAAACATTGCGGATCCGTTCATAAATAAGGTTGTGTCAGCCAAAAAAAACTGAATCATTTATTTTTGCTATATTTTACATTTTCCGTTTTTAAACTAATTTCCCCCGAAATATCCGGAAAAATAAAATTGTATTCCCATTTGTTAGTTAAATAGGAACAATTATTAGCAAAAACATTGCGGATCCCTTTATAAATAAGGTTGTGTCAGCCAAAAAACTGAATCATTTATTTTTGCTATATTTTACATTTTCCGTTTTTAATCCAATCTCCCTCGAGATATCCGAAAAATTGAATATGTATTCCCATTTATTAGTTAAATAGAAACAATTATTAGCAAAAACATTGCGGATCCGTTTATAAATAAGGTTGTGTCAGCCAAAAAACTGAATCATTTATTTTTGCAACATTTTACATTTTCCGTTTTTGAACCAATTTTCCTTAAGATATCCGAAAAAATGAATATGTATTCCCATTTAATAGTTAAATAGAAATCATTATTAGCAAAAACATTGCGGATCCGTTCATAAATAAGGTTGTGTCAGCCAAAAAACAGAATCATTTATTTTTGCAATATTTTACATTTTATGTTTTTGAACCAATTTCCCCTGAGATATCCAAAAAATTGAATATATATTCCCATTTATTAGTTAAATAGAAACACTTATTAGCAAAAACATTGCGGATCCGTTTATAAATAAGGTTTTGTCAGCCAAAAAAAACTGAATCATTTATTTTTGCTATATTTTACATTTTCCGTTTTTAAACTAATTTCCCTCAAGATATCCGGAAAATTAAAATTGTATTCCCATTTGTTAGTTATATAGAAACAATTATTAGCAAAAACATTGCGGATCCCTTCATAAATAAGGTTGTGTCAGCCAAAAAACTGAATCATTTATTTTTGCTATATTTTACATTTTCCGTTTTTAATCCAATCTCCCTCGAGATATCCGAAAAATTAAATATGTATTCCCATTTATTAGTTAAATAGAAACACTTTTTAGCAAAAACATTGCGGATCCGTTCATAAATAAGGTTGTGTCAGCCAAAAAACTGAATCATTTATTTTAGCTATATTTTACATTTTTCGGTTTTAAAGCAATTTCCCCTGAGATATTCGGAAAACTGAAATTATATTTTTATTTGTTAGTCAAATTGAAACAATTATTAGTAAAAACATTGCGGATCCGTTCATAAATAAGGTTGTGTCAGCCAAAAAACTGAATCATTAATTTTTGCAATATTTTACATTTCCCGTTTTTAAACCAATTTCCCCTGAGATATCCGAAAAATTGAATATGTATTCCCATTTAATAGTTAAATAGAAACAATTATTAGCAAAAATATTGCGGATCCGTTTATAAATAAGGTTGTGTCAGCCAAAAAACTGAATCATTTATTTTTGCAATATTTTACATTTTCCGTTTTTGAACCAATTTCCCCTGAGATATCCGAAAAATTGAATATGTATTCCCATTTAATAGTTAAATAGAAACACTTTTTAGCAAAAACATTGCGGATCCGTTCATAAATAAGGTTGTGTCAGCCAATAAACTGAATCATTTATTTTTGCAATATTTTACATTTTCCGTTTTTGAACCAATTTCCCCCGAGATATCAAAAAAATTGAATATGTATTCCCATTTATTAGTTAAATAGAAACAATTATTAGCAAAAACATTGCGGATCCGTTCATAAATAAGGTTGTGTCAGCCAAAAAACTGAATCATTTATTTTTGCTATATTTTACATTTTCCGTTTTTAATCCAATCTCCCTCGAGATATCCGAAAAATTGAACATGTATTCCTATTTATTAGTTAAATAGAAATTCTTTTTAGCAAAAACATTGCGGATCCGTTCATAAATAAGGTTGTGTCAGCCAAAAAACTGAATTATTTATTTTTGCTATACTTTACATTTTCCGTTTTTAAACCAATCTCCCCCGAGATATCCAAAAAATTGAATATGTATTCCCATTTATTAGTTAAATAGAAACAATTATTAGCAAAAACATTGCGGATCCGTTTATAAATAAGGTTGTGTCAGCCAAAAAACTGAATCATTTATTTTTGCTATATTTTACATTTTCCGTTTTTAAACTAATTTCCCCCAAGATATCCGGAAAATTAAAATTGTATTCTTATTTGTTAGTTAAATAGAAACAATTATTAGCAAAAACATTGCGGATCCCTTCATAAATAAGGTTGTGTCAGCCAAAAAACTGAATCATTTATTTTTGCTATATTTTACATTTTCCGTTTTTATTCCAATCTCCCTCGAGATATCCGAAAAATTGAATATGTATTCCCATTTATTAGTTAAATAAAAACACTTTTTAGCAAAAACATTGCGGATCCGTTCATAATTAAGGTTGTGTCAGCCAAAAAACTGAATCATTTATTTTTGCAATATTTTACATTTTCCGTTTTTGAACCAATTTCCCCCGAGATATCAAAAAAATTGAATATGTATTCCCATTTGTTAGTTAAATAGAAACAATTATTAGCAAAAACATTGCGGATACGTTCATAAATAAGGTTGTGTCAGCCAAAAAACTGAATAAATTATTTTTCCTATATTTTACATTTTCCGTTTTTAAACAAATCTTTTTCGGATATCCGGAAGTTTAAAGTTTTATTATTATTGGTTAATTAAATATTTATGAGCTTAAGCAATGGCCATCCAACCTTAAATTAAATTATTAGTCAAATTATTTAGATTTTTGTTTCATAAATAAGTTTATTTCTATTTGTTAAATAATAAGAAGCAAATATATGTAAAAACGTTTAAAAGCTACAAATTATTTTTTATGTAAAAATATTGAACGCTGTTTTAATGTTATATTTATAATTTATTAACACCCATTTATATCTACATATTTTGTTGACAACGCAAATTTATTATTTATTTAATTATTGCTAAATAATACTATTTAGTTAAACAACAGAGCAATTTGTTTAAATTATTAAGTTTTATATTGATCTAAAACAAATATAAGAGCGCCTCTAAATTCCAATACTGGTACGCATGTTAATGATTTAGCTGGACATGCTTGAGTGAGAGCGCGGATTCACAAATGTGCTTCTTAAACGAATCCGTAGCCGTAGCTAAGTTCAGCCACGTCTTGAATAACCGTAGAGTGAGTATAATACGTTTAATATAAGAACTTCCTGCATCTATTTTAAAATTAATTCATAAAGTTTAATTTTAATTTTTTGTGATTGATTGTTTATAAACTTAACACAATAATATTTTACACTATTTTGTCTTTTTTCAGCTACCGATTTTATTTGTAAATAATTTTTGTACCTAGTTTTGTATGTGTGATCACTGTTTGTGTCAAATTGATAACCATTTTGGAGATTGTTTTATATTATTAATAAAAGATTTTTTTTAAGCATTGTTTTTTTATATTTTTTAAAAATTGTATGTCAATTTGAACAAAATTCTGAAAAAGACAATCATTTAAGCAAGAACGAATGCTTTTTCTTGCTAATTTTTTATTGTAAACGACAATAATGTTCATAAAACTTTCCAATAATACTTTTTTAAATTACCATTTTTGTTAGAATATTTTTGAAAAATTCTATGTCAATTTGAGCAGAATCGTGGAATATACAACCATTTTAACAAAAAAATCTAAAGCTTATTTTGCTAATTTTCATTTGTAAACGACAATAATTTTCATAAAACTTTCCAATAATACTTTTTTAAATAACCATTTTTGTTAGAATATTATTTGAAAATTTCATGTCAATTTGAGCAGAATTGTGGAAAATACAACCATTTAAGCAAGAATTAATGCTTTTTCTTGCTAATTTTTATTTGTAAACGACAATAATTTTCATAAAATTTTCCAAAAATACTTTTTTGAATAACCATTTTTGTTAAAATTTTTTTGGAAAATTTTATGTCGATTTGAGCAGAATTGTGGAAAATACAACCATTTAAGCAAGAATTAATGCTTTTTCATGTTAATTTTTATTTGTAAACGACAATAATTTTTATAAAAATTTCCAAGAATACTTTTTTAATTAAGCATTTTTGTTAGAATATTTTTGGAAATTTTTATGTCAATTTGAGCAGAATTGTGGAAAATACAACCATTTAAGCAAGAATGAATGCTTCTTCTTGCTAATTTTTATTTGTAAACGACAATAGTTATCATAAAATTTTCCAATAATACTTTTAAATAACCATTTTTCTTTAAATATTTTTGAATTTTTTTATGTCAATTTGAGCAAAATTGTGAAAAATACAACCAGTTAAACAAGAAATTAATGCTTTTTTTGTTAATTTTTATTTGTAAACAACAATAATTTTCATAAAATTTTCCAATAATACTTTTTTGAATAACCATTTTTGTTAGAATATTTTTGGAAAATTTCATGTCAATTTGAGCAAAATTGTGGAAAATACAACCATTTAAGCAAGAATTCATGATTTTCTTGCTAATTTTTATTTGTAAACAACAATAATTTTTATAAAACTTTCCAATAATACTTTTTTGAATAACCATTTTCGTTAGAATATTTTTAGAAAATTTTATGTCAATTTGAGCAGAATTGTGGAAAATACAACCATTTAAGCAAGAAATAATGCTTTTTCTTGCTATTTTTTATTCGTAAACGACAATAATTTTCATAAAACTTTTCAATAATACTATTTTGAATAACCATTTTTGTTAGAAAATTTTTAGAAAATTTTATGTCAATTTGAACAGAATTGTGGAAAATACAACCATTTAAGCAAGAATTAATGCTTTTTCTTGCTAATTTTTATTTCTAAACGACAATAATTTTCATAAAACTTTCCAATAATACTTTTATGAATAACCATTTTTGTTAGAATATTTTTGGAAAATTTCATGTCAATTTGAGCAGAATTCTAGAAAATACAACCATTTAATCAAAAAACTAATGCTTTTTCTTGCTATATTTTATTTGTAAACGACAATAATTTTCATAAAACTTTTCAATCATACTTTTTTGAATAACTATTTTTGTTGGAATATTTTTGAAAAATTTTATGTCAATTTGAGCAGAATTGTGGAAACTACAACCATTTAAGCAAGAATTAATGTTATTTCTTGCTAATTTTTATTTGTAAACAACAATAATTTTCATAAAACTTTCCAATAATACTTTTTTGAATAACCATTTTCGTTAGAATATTTTTGGAAAAATTTATGCCAATTTGAGCAAAATTGTGGAAAATACAACAATTTAAGCAAGAATTAATGCTTTTTCTTGCTAATTTTTATTTGTAAACGACAATAGTTATTATAAAACTTTCCAATAATACTTTTTTAAATAACCATTTTAGTTAGAATATTTTTGTAAAATTTCATGTCAATTTGAGCAAAATTGTTTAAAATACAACCAATTAAGCAAGAATTAATGCTTCTTCTTGCTAATTTTTATTTGTAAACGACAATAATTATCATAAAACTTTCCAATAATATTTTTTTGAATAACCATTTTAGTTAGAATATTTTTGTAAAATTTCATGTCAATTTGAGCAAAATTGTTTAAAATACAACCAATTAAGCAAGATTTAATGCTTCTTCTTGCTAATTTTTATTTGTAAACGACAATAATTATCATAAAACTTTCCAATAATACTTTTTTGAATAACCATTTTAGTTAGAATATTTTTGTAAAATTTCATGTCAATTTGAGCAAAATTGTTTAAAATACAACCAATTAAGCAAGATTTAATGCTTCTTCTTGCTAATTTTTATTTGTAAACGACAATAATTATCATAAAACTTTCCAATAATACTTTTTTGAATAACCATTTTAGTTAGAATATTTTTGGAAAATTTCATTTCAATTTGAGCAGAATTGTGGAAAATACAACCATTTAAGCAAGAAACTAATGCGTTTTCTTGCTAATTTTCATTTGTAAACGACAATAATTTTTATAAAACTTTCCAATAACATTTTTTTGAATAACTATTTTTGATGGAATATTTTTGAAAAATTTTATGTCAATTTGAGCAGAATTGTAGAAAATACAACCATTTAAGCAAGAATTAATTCTTTTTCTTGCTAATTTTTATTTGTAAACGACAATAATGTTCATAAAACTTTCCAATAATACTTTTTTAAATTACCATTTTTGTAAGAATATTTTTGGAAAATTTTATTTTCAATTTGAGCAGAATTGTGGAAAATACAACCATTTAAGCAAAAATTAATGCTTTTTCTTGCTATTTTATATTTGTAAACGACAATAATTTTCATAAAACTTTCCAATATACTTTTTTGAGTAAGTATTTTTGTTAGAATATTTTTGGAAAATTTTATGTCGTTTTGAGCAGAATTGTAAAAAATACAACCATTTAAGCAAGAATTAATGCTTTTTCTTGCTAGTTTTTATTTGTAAACAACAATAATTTTCATAAAACTTTCCAATAATACTTTTTTGAATAACCATTTTTGTTAGAATATTTTTGGAAAATTTCATGTCAATTTGAGCAGAATTGTGGACAATACAACCATTTAAGCAAAAATGAATGCTATTTCTTGCTAATTTTTTTTTTGTAAAAGACAATAATTTTCATAAAATTTTCCAGTAATACTTTTTTGAATAACCATTTTTGTTGGAATATTTTTGAAATTTTTTATGTCAATTTGAGCAGAATTGTGGAAAATACAACAATTTAAGCAAGAATTAATGCTTTTTCTTGCTAATTTTTATTTGTAAACAACAATCATTTTCATAAAACTTTCCAATAATACTTTTTTGAATAACCATTTTCGTTAGAATATTTTTGGAAAATTTTATGTCAATTTGAGCAGAATTGTGGAATATACAACCATTTTAACAAAAAAAACTAAAGCTTTTTTTGCTAATTTTCATTTGTAAACGACAATAATTTTCATAAAACTTTCCAATAATACTTTTTTGATTAACCATTTTTGTTAGAATATTTTTGGAAAATTTTATGTCAATTTGAGCAGAGTTGTGGAAAATACAACCATTTAAGCAAGAGTTAATGCTTTTTCTTGCTAATTTTTATTTGTAAACGACAATAGTTATTATAAAACTTTCCAATAATACTTTTTTAAATAACCATTTTAGTTAGAATATTTTTGTAAAATTTTATGTCAATTTGAGCAAAATTGTTTAAAATACAACCAATTAAGCAAGAATTAATGCTTCTTCTTGCTAATTTTTATTTGTAAACGACAATAATTATCTTAAAACTTTCCAATAATACTTTTTTGAATAACCATTTTAGTTAGAATATTTTTGTAAAATTTCATGTCAATTTGAGCAAAATTGTTTAAAATACAACCAATTAAGCAAGAATTAATGCTTCTTCTTGCTAATTTTTATTTGTAAACGACAATAATTATCATAAAACTTTCCAATAATACTTTTTTGAATAACCATTTTAGTTAGAATATTTTTGGAAAATTTCATTTCAATTTGAGCAGAATTGTGGAAAATACAACCATTTAAGCAAGAAACTAATGCGTTTTCTTGCTAATTTTCATTTGTAAACGACAATAATTTTCATAAAACTTTCCAATAACATTTTTTTGAATAACTATTTTTGATGGAATATTTTTGAAAAATTTTATGTCAATTTGAGCAGAATTGTGGAAAATACAACCATTTAAGCAAGAATTAATTCTTTTTCTTGCTAATTTTTATTAGTAAACGACAATAATGTTCATAAAACTTTCCAATAATACTTTTTTAAATTACCATTTTTGTAAGAATATTTTTGGAAAATTTTATTTTCAATTTGAGCAGAATTGTGGAAAATACAACCATTTAAGCAAAAATTAATGCTTTTTCTTGCTATTTTATATTTGTAAACGACAATAATTTTCATAAAACTTTCCAATATACTTTTTTGAGTAAGTATTTTTGTTAGAATATTTTTGGAAAATTTTATGTCGTTTTGAGCAGAATTGTAAAAAATACAACCATTTAAGCAAGAATTAATGCTTTTTCTTGCTAGTTTTTATTTGTAAACAACAATAATTTTCATAAAACTTTCCAATAATACTTTTTTGAATAACCATTTTTGTTAGAATATTTTTGGAAAATTTCATGTCAATTTGAGCAGAATTGTGGACAATACAACCATTTAAGCAAGAATGAATGCTATTTCTTGCTAATTTTTTTTTTGTAAAAGACAATAATTTTCATAAAATTTTCCAGTATTACTTTTTTGAATAACCATTTTTGTTGGAATATTTTTGAAAATTTTTATGTCAATTTGAGCAGAATTGTGGAAAATACAACAATTTAAGCAAGAATTAATGCTTTTTCTTGCTAATTTTTATTTGTAAACAACAATCATTTTCATAAAACTTTCCAATAATACTTTTTTGAATAACCATTTTCGTTAGAATATTTTTGGAAAATTTTATGTCAATTTGAGCAGAATTGTGGAATATACAACCATTTTAACAAAAAAAACTAAAGCTTTTTTTGCTAATTTTCATTTGTAAACGACAATAATTTTCATAAAACTTTCCAATAATACTTTTTTGATTAACCATTTTTGTTAGAATATTTTTGGAAAATTTTATGTCAATTTGAGCAGAGTTGTGGAAAATACAACCATTTAAGCAAGAATTAATGCTTTTTCTTGCTAATTTTTATTTGTAAACCACAATAATTTTCATAAAACTTTCCAATAATACTTTTTTGAATAACCATTTTTGTTAGAATATTTTTGGAAAATTTTATGTCAATTTGAGCAGAGTTGTGGAAAATACAACCATTTAAGCAAGAATTAATGCTTTTTCTTGCTAATTTTTATTTGTAAACCACAATAATTTTCATAAAACTTTCCAATAATACTTTTTTGAATAACCATTTTTGTTAGAATATTTTTAGAAAATTTTATGTCAATTTGAGCAAAATTGTGGAAGATACAACCATTTAAGCAAGAAACTAATGCTTTTTCTTGCAAATTTTTATTTGTAAGCGACAATAATTTTCATGAAACTTTCCAATAATACTTTTTTGAATAAGCATTTTTGTTAGAATATTTTTGGAAAATTTCATGGTATTTTGAGCAGAATTGTGGACAATACAACCATTTAAGCAAGAAACGAATGCTTTTTTTGCTTATTTTTATTTGTCAACGACAAGAATTTTCATAAATCTTTCCGTTAATACTTTTTTGAATAACCATTTTTGTTAAAATATTTTTGGCAAATTTCATGTCAATTTAAGCAGAATTGTGGACAATACAACCATTTAAGCAAGAATTAATGCTATTTCTTGCTAATTTTTATTTGTAAACGACAATAATTTTCATAAAACTTTCCATTAATACATTTTTGAATAACCATTTTTGTTAGAATATGTTACGTCCCAGTTTGGAGTTGCACAATCTGGCAGTATTCCTTCCTTCGCAGCATAAGTGAAGATGGGGGTTGACGATGTATAGGGTTCGGTTTGTTGATTGTGGCACTGAAAAGGACAAATAGAGATTAATTTGGTAGATTTATTTTGTTATATTTACAGGGAAATTTTTGGAAAATTTTTATGTCAATTTGAGCAGAGTTGTGGAAAATACAACCATTTAAGCAAGAATCAAATGCTTTTTCTTGCTAATTTTTATTTGTAAACGACAATAATTTTCATAAAACTTTCCAATAATACTATTTTGAATAACCATTTTCGTTAGAATATTTTTGGAAAATTGTATGTCAATTTGAGCAGAATTGTAGAAATTACAACCATTTAAGCAAGAAACTAATGCTTTTTCTTGCTAATTTTCATTTCTAAACAACAATAATTTTCATAAAACTTTTCAATAATACTTTTTTGAATAACTATTTTTGTTAGAATATTTTTGGAAAATTTCATGTCAATTTTAGCAGAATTGTGGGCAATACAACTAATTAAGCAAGAATTAATGCTAATTCTTGCTTATTTTTATTTGTAAAAGACAATAATTTTCATAAAACTTTCTAATAATACTTTTTTGAATAACCATTTTTGTTAAAATATTTTTAGAAAATTTTATGTCAATTTAACCAGAAATGTGGAAAATACAACCATTTAAGCAATAAACTAATGTTTCTTCTTGTTAATTTTTATTTGTCAACGACAATAATTTTCATAAAACTTTCCAATAATACTTTTTTGAATAACCATTTTTGTTAGAATATTTTTGGAAAATTTTATGTCAATTTAAGCAGAATTGTGGAAAATACAACCATTTAAGCAAGAAACTAATGCTTTTTCTTGCAAATTTTTATTTGTAAACGACAATAATTTTCATAAAACTTTCCAATAATACTTTTTTTAAATAGATATTGTTGTTAGAATGTTTTTGGAAATTTTTATGTCAATTTAAGCAGAATTGTGAAAAATACAACCATTTAAGCAAGAATGAATGCTTTTTCTTGTTAATTTTTATTTGTAAACGACAATAATTTTCATAAAACTTTCCAATAATACTTTTTTGAACAACCATTTTTGTTAAAATATTTTTAGAAAATTTTATGTCAATTTGAGCAGAATTGTGGAAAATACAACCATTTAAGCAAGAATTAATGCTTTTTCTTGTTAATTTTAATTTGTAAACGACAATAATTTTCATAAAACTTTTCATATCTTTTTATTGTTCATTGTTTTGAAAATTCGTGAAACTAAACTTTCCAAAAACTAAAAAAAAATACTTTCTTGGAACTTCTTATTTTATTGTTAATCATTGTTTTGAGAACCAACTTCTTCAAAAAAATTTGTAATTTTTTATGAATTCGAAAATGAATTTTAAGAATAATGTTTTAACAATTATTTTATTCATTAATTAGTTTTTAAAATATGTTTGGATTATTTAACTAATATTGTAAAAACTAGGTACCAAAAATCAATACATTTTTATAAACAGTTTCAAGCAAATCAAACAATATATTTTTACAATATTTATTTTTTGTTAAATATTAGGTTAAAAATATTTTAATAATCAATTAAAAAAAATTATATTAGGAATCTAAACAAAATTCAATTAACCAAACAATTTCATAAATAAATAATAATAAAGGTATTTATTACCTAATTACGCCGTTCCCTTTCAGAGTAGGCTGTTGAGGTGTCTGGCACACCAAGCCACAAAAAGCATGAAAGGATGCGTATATGAGTTAGTTAACAAATTCATTTGGAAAAAAATACAATTAAATTGACCAATAATGAAGTGATTTTAGTATAAATAAACTACTTACAGCTTTGAGAATCAAGATCGAGGTTACTAACCTCAGCAATAGGCTTTGCACCTAAAGCAACAATTTGGTATTATCCGATCCGTAATGGCACTAATTCACTAATTTTAATCTACACAAAAATTGTTAATAATTGCTTCTAATACACACACTTTATTTCACCACATAACGACTAAGTCGACTTAACTCAAACGCGTGCACCGAACTACTAGAGACAGAGACGAAGGTCGATTTGCTTTTATAGTATCCCCTCTCTATCACCAACGGCCGAATATTTTGAATTAAATGAATTTAATAATAATTATTTTCACAACCAAAACAGCACCTAGAGAAACGCAATTAGTATAAATTCAGTACAGAAAAAAATTAGCTTTTTAATGAACTTATCGTCATTTTGTTGCTACCATCTCTTCACCCTTAAATTTACCTTTTTGATTAGAAGAGCTTAAAAAAATAGAACACAATTTTTTAGAATTAGTTTGCTTATTTTATAGTATTTCTATTTACTAATGTTACGCTTTAAAAATAATTTTTGACCTTATTTAGGGGTAATATTTTAATTAAATTTGATTTTAACCAATTTGGCCTTAATTAATTATATAAAAAGTATTAATAATCTAAGACTAAATATTTATACTTCAGTAAAAAAACACTGCGCTTTCTTAAGAAACTCCCTAATTAACACAACAAGCCTTTAAAGTTGCTTAATTTAATCAAAGCTAATTACATATATGTAACAGGCATTATTTAATGCAGGCTTTACTACTTTGAAAGAGTTAGAGCTTAATGTGGTCTTGTTTTGAGTAATTAATTAACCCCAAAAATAACCTCACTAAATTGATTTAACTTTTATTCAATGTAAACGATTCTATAACAGAAAAACAGTATTATATTTATAATTAGTGGATTTTGTAGATTAGAAAAGACGTCAATTCGATCCTCAGTAAGAGAAATTACTTTAGTGTTTTGTAAAACTTGTAAGAATTGGTGGGGTCTTATAGATTTACTTTGAATGTTAATTTTTTCAAATATATGTTATGTATTTGCAGATCAATACATTATTTAGTTAGCTTCGATTGAAACAACCAACTTTAAATAGTTGTTGTGTTAACTGGGGTGTTACTGAAGTATTATACACGTTTTAAAATATAGCAAGCAAAAAATAGAGGTCACTTTAAAATTTATGACTTATTTTTGGTTTTTTTGTTTTAACTTTACGTTTGTAAATTGTAAGCCAAAGTATGAGCATAATAATTAATTTCTTGTCAAATGTTATCTATCTGTTGTTATCACCGTGTTACAGACTTTTATGAAACAGCATCCATTTCGCTCTAATTGAAAACCTACATTTCGTTGTGGTTTTTTTACTTAGTGTTAATTTTTAAAACTTGTCATTCACACGGAGTACAGTGCTTAACAGGTCATAATGCCTTTAGACCGTTGTGGCTAGAATTATAGCGTCGATTGAAGATGGGCGAGTAAAACGTGAAACTGCAAGAATTGTTGGTAATAGACTTTGTGCTGTACAAAAGGTGTATCAGCGTTACTTGGTCACTGGCCTGATAACTAGAAGATCAGGATCCGAGCAAAAAAAGTTACTACAAACAGAGATGACCGTTTTTTGGTGTCCACAAGTTTGCGGAATAGAACAACTTTTGCAGTTTATATACGAAATCAACTCCATAAAGTTAGAAATGTAAATGTTAGTGAATGGACCGTTATAAGAAGACTTTGCGCTGCTGGATTGTTTTGTAGAAAGATGGTTACAGGTCCACTTTTACAACGTCGACATTGTCCAAAATCACCATGCATGAAATATTGAGAACTGGAGCAGAGTATTGTTTTTAGATGAGTCGCGCTTTTGCCTCAATAGATCAGACAAACGTCGAAAAGTGTGGAGAAGACGCGAAGAAAGTTACGCTTCAGTTTGTATTAATGAGCAACTTCCATTTGGCGCTGGGTCGGTTATAGTTTGGGTAGAAATTTCTACCAAAGCACGCACAGAGTTGGTCTTTATAATTTTACAACGCCAACATTGTCCGAAATCACCATGCATGGAATATTGAGAAGTGGAGCAGAGTACCGTTTTTAGATGAATCTCGCTTTTGCCTCAATGAATCAGACAAACGTTGAAAAGTGTGGAAAAGACGCGGAGAAAGATACGCTATGCTAGACCTCACGTAGCCAGAGTTGTCAGAGATTATCTAGATAAAGTGGAAATTTTGCGGTTTGATTGGCCAAGTCTCAGCCCAGACATAAATTCCATAGAACATGTCTGGGATGAGTTAGGACGATGTATCCGAAAGCATACACCTGCTCCAAGACCTGCTCAGAAAACAATTGCTATTGCAAGAATGGAATAATATCGACCAAAATGTGATCCTTAATTTAACTCAAAGTGTTTTTTGTCGACTTCAAGCACTCATTAATATAAGAAGGGGTAATACTCGTTGTTAGTGAAGTTTTTTTTATATTTTTTGTTCTATATTAATCCTAGGAACAAAAATTCAAACTTTGTCTGAACTGAAAATTTGTGATATTTAAAAAATATTAAAATGAATGATTTTATTTAATTAAGTATTTTATTTAGATATACATATTTTGATGAATAATCATTATTATCAATGTTTTAATATAATACAATATTTCTAACTGATTAATATTTTAAAAAATTTAAAAAATTATTAAAACATTGATAATGATGATTATTCATCGAAACATGTATGTGTAAATAAAATACATAATTAAATAAAATCATTCATTTGAATAATATGAATAAAATAAAAAGATTTTATAATATAAATAAAGAAAATCAGAAGAAAAATTATAATTAGAAAATATAAAATATTTCCAAAATACGCAATGAAAACAATAAATATGCTTTACGATTCAACATTGAATTTTTAATTTAATGTGCAAAATACAGTACAATTGTTTACAATTTGCTAACATAAAGTTAAAAAAAAATTCCAGTCATAATTTTAAAATTACCTCTATTTTTTGCTCGCCAGTGTAGCTAAAAAACGAAAGCTGCAAAATATCTGGCAAACTACAAGAGAACCAGCAGACAAAATAAAACTCAACAAAGCAAACTTCAACGTAAAAAACTATTGCTGTTGATTAAAAACCAATCGGCTGAGACTTATCTTGATAACCTATTGCCTTTGTCAGCCAACAACTACTTCCACTAGCAGTCAACAAGAAAATTAAATAGACCGCTATTACCTACCCAGTCCATAATAGACAAAAAAGCCAATGCATTTGCCCAACATCAAACTATTTGATATTGAAGACCAGGGTAATATAAAAAAAATTACAAAGTTTCTCTAAACCTCATTCTAGATGGAAAAACTAATAAAACCTTTCAAATACAGTAAAATTAAGCAAACAATCATAAAAAACATTAACCCAACTAAAGCTCCTAGATATAACTTTACTAACAGGTTGAATACTGCAAAAAATAACAAAAAAAGCAATAAAGCCAATTTTGCAAATACTCAAACTTTTTGTTACGACTCAGTTACTTCCCATGCCAATGCCAATAAAAAATAGCTGAAATAACCATCAAGCTCAGTAAAAACTAAATTAAAATAAATTTATATAGACCAGCTAGTCTATTGCAAGTACTATCAAAATGCATTAAAAAGATACTACTAGCCAGACTGGACTCTATTCTATTAAAGTCAAGACTAATACCAAACCATCAATTTGGATTTAAAAAGAAGCATGACACAGTAGAACAAGTGCACAGAGTAGTAAAAGAGTTCAGCAATGACAATGATAAGGTCTGGCATACAAGCTTGCTATATAAATTAAAGAGAAATTTACTACATCATTTCTACAAACTACTGAAGTAGTATAGATTTTTTCTAGTAAAAGTACGGTCAGAATACACGGACCTCTCAGCTTTGAGGGCATATCTGCTTACCACAAACCTAATTAAAACTACAATCTCATCTAAACAAAATAAAATCGTTGTTGAAAAGATGGAAAATTAAAGCAAACAAAACCAAATATAAGAAAAGCCAAAGTAAATGCAACACAGCAAATGTGCACAAAAGTAGAAGTCCTTCAGGTCAAATATGACAATCTTAACGTACACAAAAAAGTGAAGCAGATTACTATATCATACAAATCAAAACAAACAAGCAAACTCATAGACAGCTTGGGTAATATACTAATAAATAAAACCAAAATAAAGAACACAAGGAAAACATACATCAAAGAATTATTTCAAGATCAAAGAGCAGAACTACCGCAAATGAAAGCAAGAACAGACCCAAGTATTTTAACAGCTAAAGTAAAAAACGTTATAAACCAGATAAAAGAAGGTAAAGCTCCAGGACCAGATAGATTCTCAGCCAAATTCCTAAAACTAATGAACAAAGAAAGAATCAAATGGCTTACCAATATATTCAATCAAATCTACAATACTGAGTCAAAATTCATTACCATACCAAAAAAAACAACAACAAACAGATGCAACAAATTCAGAACAATAAGCTTCATGAGTCATGTGCTGAAAGTGTTTTTAAAGATCATACACAAACGGATATACAAGATAGTGAAAAAACAGTAGCAGTAAGGACAAGGAAAGCCTTATTCAGCGTGCAGGTATTAATTCAAAGACATGAACTACGACGTATATACCTATTTTGTCGACTACAAGAATGCCTTCGACAAAGTACAACATCATAAAATGATCAAAATTTTGGAAAAGATTGGCTTAGATGATACAAATCTAAGAATGATCTCTATTGGAAACAGACGCCAAGCGTCAGAATCGGCAAAAACCATACAATTACAGTAAAGATTTTACGCGGAGTGAGGTTAAGATGTATACTATCCCCTTTAATATTCAACATCTATTCTAAATATATATTTAGGAAAGCCCTAGAAAACAAACAAAAAGGAATTCTTCTGAACGAAAAACGCATAAATAACATGCGGATGACACGATGATCTTTGCTGACAATGCTTTAGACCTGGAACACTTCATAAATAGATTAACAAACAACAGCCACAAATACAGACTAAAAATCAACACAAACAAAATTAAATTTATGATGATAAGCAAGGATAACACACCAAAAAAGCAGCAACAACTTTGGCTTATACATGGTATCATCAAAAGAGTTAATTAATATATACCTCAGCACCATTATTAACGATAGATAAGATCCAGCGCAAGAAATAAAATGCAGAATTGAGAAGAGTAGAAACATATTTATTAAAATTACAGACGTTTTAAATAGTCAAGATATATGTATGTATAAACACAAAAATGAGAGTGAGACGGTGCTACGTGTTCTCAGTAAGGCAACCACAAAAAAGCTAGAAACCTTATTACTAACGCCGTTATCCTAACTAGAATAAAAGCTTCAATATCTTGGTCACATTATGAGTAATTTAAGAAGATATGGGCTGCTACAGTGCATCTTGCAAGAAATATTGAAGGGAAGAAGAAGCGCCGGGAAAAGAAAGATATCATAGTTAAAAAAATTAAGAACCTGGTTTTCCACATCAACAACAGAACTCTTTCGGGAAACTGTGGATAAAATAAAAATTGCCAATATGATTGCCAACATTCGGAGCGGATAGGCATGTAAAAAAAAAAGAAAAGATCAAATTTATACATATAACTTTTACAACAAAAAGACTGTAATGTTCTACCGTTACTCTAAACAGCTGTCAATTTGGACAAACTTCTTATATGGCAAACCTATGTACTTAACAAAAGTAAAGAATTGGAACATAGATGGCAACAACTATAACTAAAACAAATTTCTCGTTTACAAAACAATTATAAAGCTCATCTGGACCTGTAGGGTTCAGCTCTAAAGATTTGCCTCCTACTCCAACTCAAATATTATCTAGAGATCCTAAAGCAAAACTCTAAGAAATATGGTTGACGCTTCATAAACGTACTCAATCATATAATAGAAAAGGACTTCAGAACAATTCTTTCGATTATTAGTAAAGTTAAGAGATATAGCGCCAAACACAAACACAGACTTTCGTCACACACAAATAGATTTGCAAAAAACTTATTCAATCCTGACGGTCATGTGCGCCAACTAAAATGCTATAAACCAACAGACCAACAACAAGGTTTAACTAAAATTCCATTATAAAAAAGAAATAACTCAATGGAATTATCTCTATCTATGCTAACGTCTAGAAAAAACCACCTTCTTCAAACGTTGTCAACAAAAACTAAAGCAAAACAAAGCAGTCTTCAACAACATCAACGACGCAGCACTCAAAATCTAAACCCAAGCAAAACGCTTGTAAAGCCCCAATGCAAACCGAAGGCAAACTATAGTAAGTAAACACAATTTTTACTATTTTCAAATATTTACCGGAAAAGTGTGTGGTATGAAGGCGCAAGACCCGTGATACTCTTAATAGTAAAGTAAGTCGCAAAAAATGGGAAAGGAAAATTGTTGCAGTCACAGGTTTTGCAAGAGGCGTAGCTTTAAAGTCAACAAAACAGTGCTATAATGCCGTTAATGGGTAGAGCCTCACTTCACCAGTAGCATCACCCTTTTTTTCCCTAACTTTTATAAATAACAAATGTTTACGATCGCACCTTTAGTCAAATCCAAGCTAATCTGAAGATGCACAGCAGATTTCAGCAACCATATTTAATGACAACAAACAAACTGGTCATCTTGGTGATCAAGACATCACGGTTCCCAACTAAGTTACAACCTGTTTTGATTTAACCGATTCAACAAACTCAACGTAATCAAGGGACACGTCCAGGCACATACTTTAGACAAATGTACGGGAAAGCCCAATAAAATCATTTGCGACTCAAAATCAACAACAAACATCTAAATACTTGCGACACGCAGTCGTTATTTTTGTAAACTAGAAGAAAACAGCGGTTTTTACTACTAATAATTTGTAGGAATTCGTTGCACCAACAATGCACATCCAAATAGACGCCAAAATCCCCCATCAATACCTGTTACTTTACCGGACATAAACCAGATGAAAGACGCCTTACAGCCGACATTAAACCCATCTTGTTTCTATGCACCCCGGAAGTATTGGAAGATACTCATACCAGAAGTATGCATTTTTTCTTTATATCCGACTTTCTAGAAAAAAACCAAACAAGTCACACCTGAACAACTTATAGTTTAGCCCATCGAAGTCTTCAACGTATGCATATCACTGACACCGCCATTACTGTCTACCACGACAAAGAAACAACCTCAGCACACAAGACATTCTGAAACCGACGTACCGGATCCGCAAAAGAGAACGTGACATCTTGCACCTGGTAAACAAACACATAAAAAAACACAACCTACATTGATCACCACTCTAGATCGATCTTGTAAAGCACAAAACTACTGCACAGTGACATAAATCATAGTGCGCGAGATATTAAACTAACTCTGTATGTGCCTTCACAGTTTAAGATACCGCAAAAACTACCTCCAAAGCCACATATATATATATATATATATATATATATATATATATATATATATATATATAGTATCACCAAGTGACTATAGTCAAACCACTGCAGTTTACGCACAACTACTACCCTGGTGTTGTTGAGGCTACAAAAACTCCATACTCTGCGTTTGCACCTTCCACCAGAATACAAACAAAACACACAAAAACCGATATAAGGAAACAACCCCATACCGAATCGCAAAATTTCCTGCATCGGGCAACTTTGTCTTTGGAAGATACCAACCTTATCCCTTACGGGAGGCCCAGCCATTAACAGTTAAAACTTCACAGCCCGCTTTAAAACTACAAGTTTCAACTCTGCGCCTCTAGCCAACCAATGAAAAAATCTACCTGCTGCGATAGGCTGAGATTACTCATTCCAAGGCGCCTAACCTTGAATGTTATTTCCGACAACCTCCGCCAAGACCTAGTGCTACTCTACAAGACAACCACTGGACCCATCTGCACCCCCACAACGGTAACTACATTCTGTAGCTATTTGAAATTTGCAGAGGGGCGCTACTATTGGTACCCCCCCCCTGATTGTACATAACCTAATTCAACACGCAAAAATGATAAGCCACAAAATTAAAACAAACATGTTCCTTCGAAATGAAGCATAAAAATAAAAAATGCACTTCTTAAAATGGCACCCGATAGAAACCAAAGCAACATTTCTGTTAGCAATAAAGCTGCTCCGCTATCCTGAACGCACCTTGCAGCTTCGCAACCTAACATAAAAATGATGCATTTAATTTGTTGCTTTGCAAATGCCGGTTGTATTACGGTAGCTCAAATTGGTGGTATTTTATCTGTCACTTATTGACAGTTATTGCCATGACAACGCACATACATAGCTCATTTTTTAAAACTTTTGACAGGTAAGTCATGTACATAACCTAAAAATAGTCTTAAGACCAAAACCATGGCCGGCGTCGGTTTCTTAGGGATAAAAAAAATGAATGATTTGACCACCAAATGGTTAACAAGCATTGAGTAATAAGCTAGGATAATAAAAAACAATATTTATGTAATAAGTATAACAGTATATTTGGTATATTATAAATTTAATAACATTCCTGTATTATTTGTTGGTAATTAGTTAATTGGCAGAAGTTTTGGAAGAAATTTTAGAAAAACCTTCAATACATTAATCTGCAAAAAAAAATTAATAAACCTTCCTATATTAATAGGTAATAATACGATTAATAAAAATTACGTACAATATTAATAGCTCCATATATATGATTGTCACTACATAAAAATTGTATCCTCATAACCAGTAAAAGATTGTTTTATTAGTTACATAAATATTTAAATCACGTTTCACAGAATTTTAAATTGTATTAATGTAAAATATTAATTCCAAGTATTGTCTCAACGAACCCTGCATTAAGAAATATTAATCTCTAATTCCTCGGCCTCCGTAATACATTAATCAAATTTAAAATATCTTTTCGTTTCGATTGCACATTCTCACGTTGCAATATGGGACATGAACCAATCGATCTATTCCTGACAGCATAATTCGCCAACATTTCACACTGAGCCAATACATGTATACCACAATCGTAACCATTATTTTGTTGCAAAGTTTTCGGCTCTATAACTGCATCTTTTGCTGGTAACCCAAAATAGGATAAAATTTTAGTCCCCAATTCGTTAGCTTGATATTGATTGGAACCTTGTGATGAATCAAAATGATACATTTTATGTTCAGGATAAGAAAATACTAATAAACTCCAATGTGTTCCACCGGATACTTCAGTTTGTTCGTTATCGTTTAAGGCAAAGAAAATAAAATCACGTGTGGCTGAATCTAATGGGTTGAGGAATATTGATATTTCTTCAGGGGATGTTACTTTAATGCATTGTGTTACTTGTGGTGGTACGAATAAAAGCATTGGGTTATTTTTGAAACGTTGTACTTCAAGGTATTCGAAATAAAATGAGATGACGGTGTCATTTAGCCAGTTTGGACCAGTTAAGAGTTCGATGTCTGATAAGCGGAGTAAGCTCTCATGGAAATTCAATATTACTGGATTCTCCGCCATCATATAAGAATCAAAATTTCTGAAACAAATTGAATACTTTTAATTGCTGATTGAATTCACAGATGGTTTTAACTTTAACTTACTCGATTGTCACCATTGATGAAGATTTATTAGACTAGTTTCTTCCTGACCATTATTTAGTAGAGATTAAATGTAAAGGTTTAATCTCTCGAATGTTGATGATTCAAATTTGATGTATTAAATTTTGAACAGAATTTTGACAATTGAGTTTGTTTATTTTTAGCGTGGGTGTAGATTTCTGTAAATGGCTACCAGAACAGACAGTAGACGACATCTAGTGGCCGTTACTAATATTATATTAGCTGTTGCATGAAATAACCGATCGATGTGCGCTGTTGGCAAATACTCTATGAAATACTTCAACTCTATGCTCCAACTCTTATGTCCTTATGACACTAATAACAATAATTCTTAATTGAGTTATATATATATATATATATATATATATATATATATATATATATATATATATATATATATATATATATATATATATATATATATATATATATATATATATATATATATATATATATATATATATAATTATGGATGAAACTTCTGTAAAATGCACAAATGATCATCAATTTTATTGTAGATATTTTCAGTTCTTTGTGTTCAATCTTGTTGTTTATATTTTCCAGAGTTTTATTTGTTAGTTAGTTAGTTTAGATTTTTGCATATCAGTCTAAAAAGGTTATTAATGCTGAAGAGTTTTATTTGTCGTTGTTGTACATCACTTTCTTTAATTCAATTTATAACATTTTGCTATACTAGATGTTTTATACTAGGTGTCCCAAAATGGAAACCTGCGGAACTTCACAAAACATTAATAAACATTCTTACTCTTTTAAAAAAAGTTTCTTATCCGGTAGGTAGTTAGATAAAATTATCATCGTCCTTTTACTAACCCTTATTTTTGTCAACTTCTCTATAATGCTTTTCCGCGGGACAGTGCCAAAACATTTGCTTGTAGCTTTGTGCACGGTTTTCTTAATTTTGCTCACCGCGCCTATTGTCGACTTTTACTTTATAAAACCAAATTAGTTTGCAGAGATCACACTTTCTACCAATTTTCTGAAAATTCATTGTTCAAATAGTTTGCTAACGCCAGCTGTTAGGCACAGAGGTTTGTAGCTAATTGGCTTTTTATTTTTTATTGGATTTTAAAGGTTAGTTTTAGATTTTTGTTTCTTTTAAAGACTCAAGTTTAGCATTCTACCATTCTACTTTATACTTCTGGATACTTTCTTTGTTAATTCTTTAACCTCCAAACCAACACATATTTTATATAAAAGACGTCTCAGTATCGTATCTTTGCTTATTGCTCAAAGCTTTGACTCTAAAACATTGAAGTTTTGTTCTTAGCTTATTACTTTCACTCATTGCTCCGATCCTTGTATTTATATAATTCTAAGATCAAAGCTCCAGTGTTCCAAAGGCTCTAAGCAAGAGTAGAATTTTATGATCAAAGCAAAAATCCTTGGATACACCGCAGCCTAATAAGTGTGAAGGGGTCGGACATTAATTAAAAAAAAAGACAAATAGAAAGCCAACATCAGTGTTACTGAGAGAAAGAATTCAAAAGCATACAGAAATTAGTACCTCAATGCAAAGTGTTACCGGCCCGGGAGTTTGTGGATGAAGATCTCGGACCGTCACAAGTCCAGGAGGTCGGTGTCTTACCTTTTGGACGGTTGACCTTGGTGTTTTAGGTTGGTCGCTACTGTTTGGTAGATTCTGTTTTGGTTTTGGTTGTGGGGGTAGTTTGGTGGCGTGCCCAGGTATAGGGAGCACCAAGTGTCACGTGGAGATCACGTGCAGTCGTATGTTATTGGACGTCGGTGGCTGACCTTGAGTTGGTTGGGTTACAGCTGTGTGGGTGGACGTATGACGTAACGGGGGTCCGTTGATAACGTAGGGGTCCGTGATGGACGCGCTAGGAGCGGTGATGCAGGTGTCAGGATTTAGGGCGGAATTCCAGCCACCAACTAGTAATGTTTCCTGGTCTGTTGCTGCTGCGGGACTGACCACAGAACACTGACTGTCAAAATCCAGAAACGCATTTCTTTTATAGTACGCGGTTGCGCGTGATTGGCCGAGCGCTTCGCGGGGTAGACGTGTGTTACGATGATCAGCGCCGCCTGGTGGCCGTAACAAAACATTATGGTATCAAGATTTAAGAACTGTAGGCGGTACTTTCTATTGGTGTAACCCGCCCAAGTGTTAGTGATCTGTAAATTGGGTTACAAACACTTGAGCGGGTAGAAGAGGCAGAGTTTATAAATGAATGGGATTATGTAATCATTTTAAATATGCCGCCCTTTTAAATTGTCCACTATACTACATATGTTTTCATATGTTTGCTTGAAAGCTGTCAAAGTTGATCTGTCAAAACAAATAGTTTAGTGAACAATTTAAAAAAAGCGGCACATTTAAAGTGATTAATTAATCCCATTCACTTATAAACTCCCTGTACAAACCAATTTGCCCAAACGTTAGTGATTTGTCAATTGGTTGTTTCTTTTTCTCTATTAATTCAGTGACTACTAACGTTTGCAGAAAAGAAATATAAAATCTTTTCATTACAAACACTTGAGCGGGTAAACAAAAAACTGGTTCATACTATTTGTCAGTAATCATATCAACAGAATTGCTTCAACTTCCTAAGTGGCTGTTAGACTCCACGGCAGCTACTCATAGAACTGGGAGTGGGCTTACCTATCCTTTTTTTGATACTAAAAATCATTAGCCGCTTAAAGACAAAGGCACTATCGTCAGAAATAATGTAAAGTAGTAGTACCCCTCAAGGAGCCAACGGCGATCAAATGTTGCTGAGAAAACTTGGCTAATATAAGTATTGTGCAGCAAAAAGTGTTTATCATGAGCACTTACTACGCGATACTGTTGTATCTCCTTGAACTAGGTGCAGATTCTGCTTGACTCCAAAATTTTGGGCAAAGAAAGAACTGTTTAGAATACGTTCGTTGAGTACCGATGCAGAGCTCCAAGAACTCAAACGGCGTTAGTCTCTTAGTGGCAGTGTCGTTCGTTAATAGTTAGAACGAGTCTTGTTGTTCACGTGCATATAGATATATCCTTCAGTTGGGGAAGAAGGGATACGCTCTGCATGCATGATTCCGTTCTACAACCCTTCTAGCTACAAGCTGGCGTGTGTAAAACTACAATTAAAACCCGATAGAAGTTAACCCTAATTGACGGAGGAAGAGTTTTAGTCAAAATAGAAGCTCAAAGGCCATAGGTGAGCTTTCTACTTTTAAAATGTTCGAAATACTGGTCGAAAATACGTCTAGTCTAGTAGATAAGCATGTGGGTAAAGCTACTGCCACTCTAAGAAAAAATGCTTCATAAATTGAGGAACCCCTCCATCTCGCCCAAACGTTAGTAATCTATAAATTGAATTACAAACACTTTTAAGTTAGGAGTGCACTTTTTGCTTTTAGTTGATTAGCAAGTGTTAGTAATCTACTGCTTTAGTGATCTATAGATTAGACTACAAATACTTTTGCAAATGAGCGGGGCACTACATATTAAACTATTTGTCAGTAATTATGAATTGGAGTTTTTCGCCCACTTGCCCAAGTGTTAGCAATCTGTAGATTAAATGACACACTTTTTTCTTTCATATTAGTGATTATCAGCGTTTGCAAGGAGAAAAAACATAAAATTCTCTAATTTTATACACTTGAGTGGGTAAGCGGGCATTACAGTTTAAAGAATTTGTCTAGTAATTATAAACTGAAGTAGCCCGCCCGAGTGTTAGTAATGTGTAGATTGAGTTACAAATACTTGGGCGGGTAGGTGGGCATTTCAGTCTACACTATTTGTTAATAATCGTGAATTAGGGTAAACCCATTCACCTACCCAAGCATTAGTAATTACATTAGATTACAAACATTTAGGCGAATGGGCGAGGCACTATAGTTTAAACTATTTGTCAGTAATCATAAATTGGAGTACCCGTTTTCTCGCCCAAATGTTACTCGTCTGTCCATTGAATGACACTTTCAATTTAGTGATTATTAGTGTTTGTAAGAAAAAAAAAACATCTAATCTATTAATCACAAACACTTAGGTAAGTACTATACTTAAAAGTATTTGTTAATAATTATAAACAGGAGTTTGGCTGTAGGATGAGTGTGTGGGGTAAACTATTTGTTATCAGTCAAAAATATTTTGAATAATTATCGAGGCCTATGTCTTAAGAAAACAACCTTACCTTGGTGGCTAAAACAATCTAAAATTCCAATTTCTTGTGTACTCCTCACATTTTTATGAAATGCATAATAAAACACATTTACCAAAATAGAAAAACATAACTTGGAGGTTGACAAAGAACTGCAAAGATTTGCCAGAAACAAGTTTTCAAAACAAAGCAGCATCAAACATGAAAATGACAGACCACAACGTAAAAATGTAAAAAACGATACAATTAAAAATGATATTGAGGTTGTTGCAATCCAAAAATCAAACAAGATATACATTAAAGTATATAAAAACATGCTTGAAAGAGAAAATCCCAACCCAAAAGAACAGCATTGACGCCAAAAAATAAGGAATCAAAATCAATTTTGTCTAGAATACTAAAATTAGAGAAGTAAGATTGGAAATAACGTATCAATTTTCATCAAAAACAAAGATTATTACCCGCTTAGCCGAACACTCAAAGATACGCAAATGGGATATAATATAAAAAACCCGGACGCAAACAGAAGCGGGCATACCTTAAACCACCTACTATACATGGATGACCTCAAGTTATTCGCAAAATCTACCACACAACTTCACGAACTACTAAACATCACCAAAGAATTCAGCGATGCCATAAAAATGGAATTCGGTATAGACAAGTCTAAAACTATCCAACTCGAACGAGGTACGCTAACTAGAACTGAAGGTTTTCCACTAGATGATAAACAAGTGATCGAAAATCTAGGCAAAGAAGATAACTATAAATATCTAGGTATCATGCAGCTACGAGGTATTAACCATACCAAAATTAAACAAGATCTTATAATAAAATTTGAGAAACGTGTAGAACTGATCCTTAACACCCTATTAAGTTCAGTTAATAAAATCAAAGCAATTAACACATACGCTATTCCTATATTAACCTACTCATTTGGACTCATAAATTGGTCAAACACCGACCTGGAAAAAGTATCAAGAATAATACGGGTAAGTATGACTAGATACCGTATGAACCACCCGAAATCAGCAATCGAACGCATCACCTTACCAGCGGAAATGGGTGGAATGGGTGGAATCGGTATACTAGACATAATGCAGCAACACCTATCTCAAATCACTTCACTTAGAAAGTATTTTATGAGCAAAGCTACCCACAACATCATGTTTGAAGCAATATGCAAAGCAGATATTAACAATTCGCCACTACACCTGAGCCAGCATGAGCATGAGCATGAACATGAACCGTATGAAATTGAAAGCAAACTGCAAAGATGGAAACAGAAGGAAATCCACGGTACTCACCCGCATCAACTATTATCTGATACAAACGATATTAGCGCCTCTAACATATGGCTAAAACAAGGAGATTTGTACGCTGAGACAACGGGATTCATGCGAGCCATCCAAGATAGGGTTATATTAACCAAAAACTATCAAAAATACATTATTAAAGAAACATCAATAATTGATAAATGCCGAAGATGCGGAAAACCAAATGAAACCATTGAACACACCACTGGCGGATGCTCGATATTAGCGAATATGGACTACACGCAGAGACACAACAAGATTATCCATCAACAGCTAGCCAGAGATCTTATGCTTCTCCCATCTGATACCCCGTACTATAAATATGAACCAACAGATGTACTTGAAAATGATAGGTATAAATTATACTGGGACCGCGAAATAAGAACAGACGTTAAAATAAAAGCAAACAGACCTGACATAGTGGTATATAACAAAGAACAGCAGGAAGTGTCAATCATAGACATTGCAGTACCACTAAACCACAACTTACAATCAACGTATGCCACAAAAATAAATAAATATTTAGAACTGTCTGCAGAAATAAAACAAATGTGGCAATTGAAAGGAGTACGTATATTCCCACTAGTTATCTCAACTACAGGAGTCGTTCCGAAAACCTTACTCACTGAACTCGATGCTTTAAAATTACAACACCTGCTTCCAGCAATTAGCAATACAATCGTACTAGATACATGCCATATTGTCAGACGTTTTCTAAATAACAATTAGGTATGGCTTGATAACAATCCGCCTTGCCTAAATCCCAGCCATTCAAAGAATGAAATTTTTTTTAGATGAAATAATAATAATAATAATATGCTTTTTATTCAACTTAATGTATATACATGGTCGAACAATGTTATAATACAAAACATATATAAAAATATATACAAGATACATTTTTTCTTCTAATTAATATCGTTTTGCAATGTCATAATTCTTATTAAAGCTATATGGTTCAATGTTTACCAATAATGAAAAGATTTCTTTATTAAATAACTTAAAAATGTGAATTTTCTTTGTTTTGTGCTTGGAAGTCCTCATAACACAAGCAACCCTGGGAAGAATATTGTCCCACAATTGATTTTTACTTACAAAATATAGGTAGGATTAGCTTGTGAATAGTAGTAGATATTATAGGTAATTTTAAGCGCAGACGCCTTTGCTAAGTTTTTAAATTCTTGGCTTTAGTATTGCACAGAGTGTGTGTAGAGCATTATAATCTCAAAATAATTTAATAAAATATTAAACTGCAAAAAAAAAATTTGATACAGTCTAAAATATTCTTAAACTACCCAAATTATCATTCAATAAACTGCCTAAAATTTTCTCAAACTCCTCAAAAATGTTCTAATATCATAAAAAATAGTCTCACTCAAACGTTGTTGCCAAACTGCTTAAAATTTTTAATCTGTTCAAAAATATTTTAAGAGCATACAAAATATTCTACAAACTAACAAACATGTTTTCAAACTGCTCAAAAATGTTTTCAAATAAGCTAAAAATGTTCCAAATAGTACAGTCAGTTTAAGAGTATGTCTCTTAAAACAACCATATATTTTTTTAAACTATTTATGATTCTCAACCTGTCAAAAAATCCAAAAATGTCCAAAATGTTCTTAAAATACCCAAAGTGACCAAATGTTCTTAAACTGCAATTAAGTGTCTTTAACTACCAAAAAGCCACTCAAAAATGTTTTTAAGTATGCCAAAACTTTTCCAAACAACCCAACATACTCTCAAACTAACTAAATATGTTCTTTTAAAACTGCTATTCTCAAATTGCACAAATATCTTCCTAAACTACCAAAAATGTTCTGAAGCTAGTAAAAAATGTTTTTAAATAATCCAAAACTTGCACTCAATTTGTCCAAATATGTTCTAAAATTGCTTTAAAAGGTTTTCAAACTGCACAAAATAATTTCAAAAAAATTAAAATATACTTATACTGTTTAAATATGTTGCCAAAATGCCAAAATTGTTTTAAAACTATTAAATTTTTTGCAAACCTATATATGTTATTAAACTGCAAAAAAATCCTAATTAGCCAACAATATTTTTGAACTAACCAAATATGTCTTCAAACTACTTAAAAGTTCTTAAATTCCTTAAAAATACTCTCAAATACAAAACTTTTTCAAACAGATTGCTACACTCTCAAAACTTTTTCTCAAACTGCTTAAAAAGATTTTAAAACTGCAAAAAAAATTAAAACATTCAAAAATATTTTTAAATTGCCCAAACATGTTAAATTATATTTCATACATATTCTTAAACTGCTCTAAAAATGTTCCAAAATCGTACAAAATGCTCTCAATCGGCTTAAATATTTATATATTTTCCAACAGAAAATACATTCCAATAACATAAAAACATCCAATTTAGTAATACCAGTACTATACTGCTCAAATAAGTTGACAAACTGCTAAAAAAGTTCTAATGCTAATCAAAAATGTCCCAAAACTGTACAGAATGCTCTTAAAATACCGTAATATGTCACTAAGCTGCAAAATGTTTCCAAAAAATTTAACTACAAAAAAGTTCTCAAACTGCTTCAAAATGATCATAAACTGCTCGGAATGTTTCCAAACAGTCAAAAATATTTCAATAATGTCTTTAAACTGCCAACAATCAAATTGTCAAATTACTCAAACAATTTTGACACTGTCCATAAATTGCCAAAACTGTTTTCAAATTCTTAAAAATGTGCTTAAAAAAGTTCTAAAAATTGTTAAAACAGTTCAAAACAGTTTAAAATATTCTTAAGCTATCTAAACAAGTACCTAAACTGCCAAAAATGTTCTTAAACTGTTTAAAAAGATTCTCAAACTGCTCAAAAACTAATCAAAAATATCCAAAAATACTCTCAAACTTCCAAAGTATGTTCTCAAATTGCAAAAATACGTCCTTAAACTGCCAAAAAGTTACCCAAATGCTCATAAATGTTTTCAAATACCCTAAAACGTTTTCAATAACAGTTTCAACATTTTGTCAAACTTTTCAAAAAAAAAAACTATTCAGAAAAACAAAAACCGTACAAAACCTTCTCAAACTACTCAAATATGTTCCCAACATGCTAAATAAATACTTAAATTGCTTTTTTTTAAATTGCTTAAAATTTTTCCAAACAATACATAAACTGTTTAATAGTTACAGTGATTTTATGTAAATTGTTTGACTAGTGAGATGCTAGCCACACTGATGATGGGTGCATACCTTAAAACACAAGTGTATGTGTCTCTTACTGGATGAAAAAGCAAAACACATCATTTATTAGTTTTAATCAAAATAAGTTCTTGAATTCCCAAAAATGTTTTCAAACTGCCAAAGATTGTCTTCAAATTACTCAAAAATGTTCCAGAAAAAGCTCAAATATTTCCAAAGAGACTTAAGCTATGTATGTTCTCAAACCGCCAATTATGCTCTCAAAGTACAAAGTCTTTGTCAGTTTTGTTGGTACCGCAATAGCCATTTTTTTTTTAAATTAACTCAATACAAATGTAGAAAAGTTGTTGGTTATGTCCAGTATGAAGAATCTTCGGTGAGTCATTTGCAAGAACGAATCTATTAGGTTGGTTGATACTATCTGCTAAGGCCGTACCGGCGTTTGACATAAAACTATGCGGCCATTGGTTGCTATTCTTATGCTGTATACAAATCCAACAACACAAATTGTATTGACTAACTTTGGTTTTTATCAGCGACCACTAGAGTTTTTCTGTCAACCTTGAGTAGGTCTTATACAAACCTTTATGTCCAGAAGACCTCTAACAATCACTAATTTCTAGTCTAAAAAAAACGCACCAAAATATATTTAAACCGTTTTCCACTTTCCTTACACTACGCCGCGTACTTCAAAGGATTTGACAATTTTGTAACCAACTTGACATACCACTCAAATGTAACGTCTACTTTAAAATCCAGCATAGTCTAATACAGGTACAGACCGGAACAAAATATTTGATACTATATGTTCCTTACCTTTCCGGTAGGTTACCACAAAGTTGTACTGTTGCAATTTGACAGTTCAGCAGGCCAAACATCTAATGAAACAAATTGCTGACTCTGGAGGTGTTCTAAAGTAACCGCAGAACCAACGCGGCAACGGGAAAAACTTTAAGCAAATTACTACTGGGGCAGAATCTAGCCGACCTCGGCAGTTGAGACGCACCCCAGAGAGAACCAAAAGACCGAGAACACCGCTACAACTAGCCCAACAGAAACAAGCGGCCTACAAAGAACAACAATACCTGAGATGGGCAAACGTCAGAGTAGAAGAGCAAGTAATAGTGCGCGGCAGAGCAAAAAGGCTAAACAACAAATGCTTAAGCCCAAAGCGGGTTATCACGACGGCGGAAACCCACTGCTACTAGGTGGAAGGACAGTTTGTACAGTTCAGCCGTAAAACTGCACATTGACGACTTGCGACCTATTCCGCCACCAGACGCGCCAGCTCCAGACCAATGGGAGCAGAGGCAGGGATATAAAAATATTTTTTTTTTTTGCTGCAGTTTTAGTGTTCTACAAGCATCTAAAGCCTCAAGATTGACGTTGTCACACCAATGTCAACATGTGACCCCAAGACATCTACCTTACTGAGATACCTCTACGCTGACATTTGCTATTCACCCGGACTTCTACCAACAAACACTATTTGCACCATTGACAAACTTGGAGTCTTGCACCTTTACCCTAAGTCCACAGCTGGCTCACGGCATTGCAGACCCTGCCATGAATCACGTCCTGAACTCTGGGGACATCTCTTGTACATACGCCTACAAGACCAATACGTCGCTTCCACAGCGATCACACGAGCGTCACTCAGGCAACTACTGAGGCGTGCATTATCTGGGTTGCGGGTTTGTCCCAACGAACAGAGACGACTGCTAACAGCCGACGAGTCCACACCGAGAGCGACCAAATTAAATCAGCACCCGACTGACGCAAACCTGACGCTCGGACCAAATGCAATTATAATTGCAACAATCAACAAAGCAACTACGGGTGTTTTAATTAAAACCAGAAATTAACATTCATTTTCAAAAAACGGAAAAGGCCGTGAATACCAAGCAGCAAACTTTAGGAGCCTGGAAAAAATTGTCATAAAATGATTGAGGGAGACTCCGAAAAGATCGACATCTTTCATGACAAACTCAAGCAGAGCCTGTACAGTTTCATCGATACTCTCGCCACTCTGCGCAAAGATATCTCCAAACAGATAGCTTTCAGAATCGCCGCTGCCAACGCGACCATTATATTGCTGGTCGCTAAACACATCAGCAAGCTTGACCTATGGAAACCGACGGTAGAAATCTCACTCATCGAGGTCCCAAAGATAAAAACATCTTTCTCAGCTGTTGCGTCTAAGTCGCCCCTCCCCGTCTTTGGCTACTGCGGCTCAAATCTTCTTCAAGAGGCCAACCAAAAAACCGGAGACAGCGATGTGAAGACTTTGCAAGAGTCACAACCCCGCAAGCAAAGAAGGAATTCACTCTGATAGACTACTAAAAAAAAAAACAAAAAAAAAACAGAAAAAGTATGAACCCAACTCTGTTAGTACTAAGACACCAGTTGGCTTCAAAAATCAGGCGGCCTCAGCGCCATCAAGGTTTTCAATTACCAAGACCAAAGAGTCCAAAAACCGGCCTGCCACTAAGGTCAAGGCTCTACTTCTGGCACAGTTTCTAGTTTTGTTGATCTTCCAACAAGCCTTCCAATTCCATCAGCTCTCCCAGAAGAATTCGTGAAAAAGACAAATTTTCTGGGTTGTTGGCAAATTTCAAGACATTAAAGATCTCTATCAATCGGTCGGTTAATGTCAAAGATGGCATTCGCATCCAACCAACATCAAATGCAGACTTTTGTGCTACCATAGACTATGTCAAATGCAATGACAGTTACCAGTTAACGTCCAAAAAGACGTTAAAATACGTCGTTAGGGACATCCCCAACTGCATCACAGCTGATTTGGCGCAGGTAAAATTATCAGCTCTGAGGTGTAAACCACTTTCTATAAAACGCATGGAAAGGAATGGGAAAACATTTCCCATGCTTTACGTTCAGTTTCCGCAGAACGCAAAAAACAAAAAGATACTGTTTCCAATCAAGCTATGTAATCTCAATGTGAGTGTTGAGATCAAACGTAAATCAGGGGACATCGTGCCAGCGTTATAGCCATAGGGTTTTGCAATGCAACTCCCTTTACGTATGCGTTAAGTGCACCTCTACGTGCAAATATATCAAGAAGTCAGGGCATGTAGCAATATGCGCATCGTGCAAGGAGCCGCACACAGCAAGTTACAAAGGCTGCTCGAACTATATTAAGTTGAACGCAAGTCTATCCTCGTAGCCATTTCCAAGGCACCTGCTTCTCAAAAGCGGACTCCTGCTCTTTCCGGCGGCACTCACAATACCGGCACAGAGCAATCTTACTCTCAGGCAACGGAAAGTCGGATGGAAAACGCCAAGTTATCAGAGAAAAATCAGTTTCTCTTTCGCTTGGCTCAAGCAAACGACGCTGGTTTTAAGAAGTTTCTAAAAGCTTATTATATATTAATTCTAGATTCGAACTATTTGCGTGTGAGTCTGATTGCAGACATAGTTGCGGTACAAGTTCTTCACTAACACTATGCAAAGCTTATATAGCTGGCACAATGTGCATTTTTTGAGTTTTTCACGTTAAAACAATTTTCACTAGGGTAAGAAAGTCCTTGCACAAAAATGTGCAAACTTCTAGAAATCATTAAGAGGGAGTTTAGGTAGGTGCTCGTGAGAGTAAATACGACACTTTGCAAGGTCTTTTTTTAAGATTCTCCTCCCAATCTGCAAAAAAAAGAAGGGTCCCTAACTCAGATGCACTAACCCCTGCAAGTTATGAACTCACCCCATATGCTTCTCCACCAAGATACTCTTGAGCACCAGGTGGCCGCCGAGTGGAAGCATCGAACCTAACCATCTGGTTGGCACTATACCGTCGTGCGCGACCACAGAGAAGCCAAACCTCTACACCAACTGAATAACTATAGTTATTCCTCCTCCGCCGATGTGGAAACAATGAAAGGTTACCAGATCGACGCTTTTACCATCACCTCTCGTTATCATGGGAGAATGCATCCGGTGACAACATTAATTCGAAACGGAAGGTACATCAGCCGGTTAGGGGTTTAGTCGGTAGGCGCCCCCACACGTCCTGTGAGCGTGAAGTCTTTAGAAGATTCCCCACCAACGCTAACAATGTAAATTTTTTTTTTTAAGATTAATTCATTGAGATTCAAATATAATCAAAAAATACCCTTAATGTTTTCAAAAACGTTTCTATACTGAGTTATATACTACATTATTAACTAATTTTAATTAGGTTGATTCAATTTCACTACCGTAGTGGCGTTGAATGCAATAAAATTATTTCTACTTTAATTCAGTAAGATTCAGAAATACTTGAAAAATAGTAACTTTAATTTTTCAGTTTTAATTGTATATTAAATTTGTTTTAATATAATTAATTAACACAAATTCTTTATAACTACAATCTTTAGAATTATAACATAATTTTGTACAATCTCATCGCTAATAAATAATAATGATTATTTATAACCATTATAAAATGTCAGTAAGAAAAATAATCAACAATGCAATAAAATGAAGAGAGAAATAAAATAAACGATTTCGTTTCGCTAATCGTCTTAATTCCAGCCGAAGAACCGAATATACCGTTACCTAGTTAGTGTGTTGTATATTAATAACGCGCGGCTACTTTTCATCCTTGTCAGATCTATTATGATCGCCAATCGTCTTTCTTCTTCCGCAATAGTAGGTGTGAAATGTATCCGAACAAAACGTGGGAACATTATCTTGTTCGGATGACTTTCACCTCTCTTACCCAAACCATTCACGATGATGAAGAAATTGGAATCGAATAAATATGAATCATTCCAATTTAAAATATATTTATAAGGCAATGAAATAAATATTGTCGATTTATTGTGATTTGAATTAATTTTGTCTATTTTATGTTACTGTGGGAATCGATTTTATTGCCAAAAATAGATAACTGGAACTATTTTCACTGTACTACTTTTCCTGTTAAGTTAGGTTAGTTTGGAATGCGAAACGCAATGTGATTGGATCAACACATGAATACTAAATGACTGATACAACGTGAAATTTTATTCAAATTTTAAACGATTGGTTTGCGAAATCTAACAAGATGCATTACTGGGATTGATAATCAAATATCCCTACGGCTCTTAGTCATAAAGTAAGTAAAGAAAAAGTTTTTTATTGGGATATCTAGAATAAAAAAGTTAGTTCAGAATGCTATTAAAAAACATAACTTGAGCCAGAGAGAATTCAATAAACGTTCACCGACTCAACAGAAAGTTCGATAGGTTTTTGTGCTTTTAAGAGATTTATTTGTGGTTATTGCTTTGTAAGACCTAATCTAACTGCTTACAAAATGTTGGCATTATCTGATGATCAAAATTTGTCAACGAGCAATGCTGCGTGTGTCTTACTTACTACGCCAGAATTTATGAAAGCTAGTTAACGATTTGTTAAATCCGGTAACTGCAAAATTATTTATAATAATAAATTTATAGAAATACACTGGCGAGCAAAAAAAATAGAGGTAACTTTAAAATTATTACTTAAATTAAAAATTCAATGTTGAACTGTATAATATGCTTATTTATTGTTTTTATTGCGTATTTTAGAAATATCAAATTTACAGTTCAGACGAAGTTCGAATTTTTGTTTCTAGGACCAATATGGAACAAAAACTATGAAAAAAAAGTTTTTACTAATAACGAGTATTATCTCCTTTTGCATTAATGACTGCTTGAAGTTGACGAGGAACACTTTGAATTAAATTAAAGATTACATTTTGATCGATATTATTCTATTCCTGAAACAGCAACTGTCTTAGCTCTTGAACAGTTCTTAGAACAGGTGTATGCTTTTGGATACGTCGACTCAACTCATCCCAGACACGTTCTATGGGATTCATGTCCGGGTTGAGAGCTGGCCAATCAAACCGCAAGATTCCCACTTCATCCAGATAATCTCTGACAACTCTGGCTACGTGAGGTCTAGCATTATGTATCTGTGAGCTGTTAGGCAGCCATTCTCTATAGACCAACTCTGTGCGTGCTTCGGTAGAAATGTTTGCCTTAACCATAACCGACCAACCGCCAAATAAAAGTCGCTCATTAATACAAACTGAAGCGTATTTTTCTTTGCATCTTCTCTACATTTTCCAACGTCAGACTAATTCAAGCAAAAGCGCGACTTATCTGAAAAGAATACTCTGCTCCAGTCTTCATTATTCCATAACCGGATATTTTGGGCAAAAGCCAATTTTGCAACACAATGTAGGCGTTGTAAAGTTGAACCTGTACCCATCTTTATACAAGACAATCCAACAGCCTAAAACCTTTTTCTAACAATCCATTCACTAACATTTACATCTTTTACTTTTGGGAGTTGATTTTGTAGATAAACTGCAAAAGCTGTTCTGTTCCGCAAACTTGTGACACCAACAAACAATCATTTCTGTTCGTAGTGACTTTTTTAGCTCGGATCCTGATTTGCTAGTTATTTCTGGCCAGTATCCAAGTAACGCTGATACACCTTTTGTACAGCATAAAGGCTTTTACCAACAATCCTTGCAGTTTCACGTTTTCCTTGCCCATCTTCAATTGACGAAATAATGATTGCCACAACAATAGGGTCTAAAGGCATTATGACCTGTTAAGTACAGTTCATAGTGTGAATGACAAGTTTTGCAAAAAAAACCAACACTAAGTAAAAAAACTACAACGAAATGTAGGTTTTCAATTATAGCAAAATGGATACTGTTTGATAAAAGTTTGTAAACGGTGATAATAACTGACAGATAAATAAAGCAGAATTTGTCAGAAAATAAATTATTAAACACCTTCGGTTTACAATTTGCAAACATAAAGTTAAAACAAAAAACTCAAAAATAAGTCATAATTTTATAGTAGTTTGACAGTTTATTAAATATTGCAGTTATAATGTTATATTTAAAAGACATTTAAATTAATCAGTTTTTATAAATTCCTACATATGAGTTAAATTATTAGTCGCCAATCAGTAAAACTTGCAACTTTAATTGCGACTGGTGTATTGCCGTTATTGGTTTGACAGTGTTTAGTAGCTATTGGCTATCAAAATAAAACTTATTTTTTTATTTTTTTTTTAATTCAAGGATCTTTAGTTGAAAAGGCTATTTACTTTAGTTTAATCAAGGTCATTTGTTATTAAAGCTTTGCAAACATTGGCTTGCGCAATATTTTCTGGTAAAAACGTGGTTAGCTATTTGAGTTTTTTGTAGTTGTTTTTAGCATGACTAAGTGTTGTTTCTTCTTCAAGTTTTGCTTTATTAGTCTTTTTTTTCAAAAGTCTCTTAATGATTTGATAAACATAGGCGGTCAAGTAACTAGCTGCGGTCTTTTTGGAACAACTTCTTAAGTGATGCACATTTTGGCTGCCTAGTAGTTAAATACAATTTTGAGCTTTTGAAGTTGCAGGCGTTAAAATAAAAAAATTCTAAAAAATAATGAGTTTGTTAGTCAGCACAATCTACTCTAGTTTTGAGTAGAATTTTTAGTTGAACAGTTACCTGCAGTGGCAACTTGTTAAGTGACTTTTTTGCTGACCATCAGTTGTGGGTTTTTAATGTTGCAGTTGTTGAGACGGCAATCCAGAAAGCAGATTTGTCGGTGATGTTGTGTGTAAGATATTCATTATTTGAGTGTTTTAAATACCTGATTCTGTCATTTCATAGTTGTTGGCTTATTTTACCTGAGCTTGTATGTTGTGACGTATTAAGATGCTCTAAACAAGGCAAACTTTGCTAGTACAAAAGTATTGTTGTTATTGTTACTGTAGTATCAAAACTTATAGTTTGCTTGTAAAGTCAATTATTCTTCAATTTCTGAGACGGTTTTTGGCATAACTCTTTTTAGAACTTAAAAAAAAAGGTTGAGTGTAGCCTCCTTTCTCAACGTCTAAATATAGTTGAGATAGACACTTTTTTTTATGTGTAATGTCAAAGAAATACGCTTTGTTTTAAGTGTCCGTGCACGTTGTAAAAAGCTTTAGCCGTTTATGGTAAAAATAAAAAACAAAATGTAGACTCAAAGATGTTAGGTTAGGTTAGTTTTACCGCAAAAAATATATAGAAGCGTAACCCGGAATTGTAATTATAATATTAAAACTAATATTTATTTGTGGCCAATAACTTACTCCAGTTTTCTGGATGGTTTCCAGTCGTTAGTGTAATTTTCTTTAGAACTCTAAAAGGACTAAATGTCATTCAACATTTAATTGTAGTTTAGATAGGCAATCTTGTTCTGTTATAGTGTCAGTGGATCACTTTTTATTAGATTGCTGGTTGTTTCACTTTTAAAATAATTCTAAAAAGCTTTCTGTTTTTTTTAATTCTGTATCCGCGGTTTGTGGGTTTTTAAGATTTCTAGCCGTCACAAGTCCAAGAAGTCAATAAAGTTGGTTTGGAGTGTTGCAGCAGGTGGATTTATAGACTTGTCTTGACTTTTCTGTGGCGTGATCTTGGTCAATATAATTCTAATCTAAGTTACGTTTAAGTCGGGATTGTTGCTGCTGGAGCCTGTAAAACATTTAGATGATTTTGTTGCGAGCAACATTTATTACTAATTTAGCAAGTAGATGTTGTCGTGATTGTTTGTGACTGCTTGTAGACTAGCTGCAAAACTTTCAAATAAACTTCTTTTATTTGCTATGTTTGTTTGTGGTTAGTCAAGCGCTTTGCAGAGCAGGAGGATTATCAACGTCTCTAGCGGCCGTAACAATTCCCCCTTACTCAGGTAAAAGAACTATAGAGCAAAGTAAAAATGTTTTTGGTTCCGTCACTCATGTGATAGCCATTATGTATTATGTTCATGTTTTTTTGAGCGTGTACTGATTGCTAGTTATTGTAGCTTTAGTAACACCTTGCACTTAACCCGTGTTAACGTGTTAAGTTTAACCCAACTAAAGTACGTGTATTTGTGTAATAATGAGCACTAAGTGTCGTGTTGCTCTGCATTTTTCTCTTCTCATACTTGCCAAAATATACACCATTAACCTCTGGCAATTAGAGTTTGACTGTTGACGGCATATATCTAGTCGTGGTTTTACTCGTTGCGTCTTGAATGCGGGTCGAGTATTTTAACAACTTTCTACTATCACGTTTGAGTTATCAGCAGCTTCCGTATTTAATGATGCAAACTGCATGTATTGTTGATGTCACTTGTAGATACAATGCTTCTGCTACTTTGTACTTTACTACTTCTACGTCAGTTAATTCACAAGTGTAGACTTTGTTGTTGTATATAAAGGGTGGGCCATTTTTAAGTTGAAATTTTAATCATAAGGGATAAAGAACAAACGGTTTATTTTTTAATTATTTTTATTTTATTTTAGAGAGTGTATATTCCGATTAAGTATGGAATATGATTTCATTTAGATGGCCACCACGGCAGGCATTTTCAAGGACAAATTATCAAGTGTTTGCGTCACTGTTTCTAGTAGTAATTTGAAAATAACTTTGCAAACGTTCTGCTTCAAGTCGTCAATTGTCTGTGAATTGTCAGCATACATTTTTTTCTTTAATGCGCCACACATAAAAAATCCTGCGGTGACAAATCGCAACTGACAACAACCAAGTTGAGTTCCCGTATATTCAGTGATCATGTCTCTGCAACGATCTCCGGCAACAGGAACGTTGGCTCCATCAATGTTTGCAAAGAAAAATAACGGTACATTGGTTTTTTGACTATGGCATGTGGACTTTCTGTTTTCCAAATACGGCAGTTTTGTTTGTTCACGTAGACGCCAAAATAAAAATTTGCCTCGTCAAAGAAGATGATTTTTTGGGTAATATTTAGGTTAACAATCAATTGGTTTAAAGCCAACTGAGCAAAACAAAAACGGACAACAAGGCCTTCTTTTTCTTTTTAAGGTTCCATATCTATTACTGAAGGTTAGAAACAATCATGCTGAGCCTTATCCGATCCTTTGCCGCTCTAAACAAGGCATCTAGGCCAGACCAATCTCGGATGTTCTTTAACCAGGAGTATTTCTTACGGCCAATGCATCGTCGCTTCTCTATCTTGCCCTCCATTATCAATTTTAAAATTTCATATTTATGATTGCGGAATATGTGTTGCAACACTTTTTTATTAGTGGTATAATCTACCCACGACACTCTTAAAAGTCTACGGAACGCCTACATTTTAAAAGCCTCTGATTGATTCATGGTGTTCATCTTTAATGTCCACGTTTCACAGCTATACAACAATACCAAATACACCTAGCACTTCACAAATCTTAACTAAAGGGTTAAGCTTAGACTTGTATTTGTTAATAGTGGTTTCATGCTATTAAAGGTGGCACGGGCTTGTTCTATCCTAGCACGAACCTCACACTCCGGGTCTAGATCTTCTGTAGTCCAACTTCCCAGATATTTGAATTTTGGTACTACTTTAATGGTTTCTTTGTAAATTTGTATATGGTAAGGTGGTGTTCTTCTGTTTACTACCATAACCTTTGTTTATTCCGTGTTAATCCTTAGGTCAAAGTTGTCAACAGCATCTGTAATTTTATTTAGCAACCGTTGTACATAGTGCTTCCGGTCTGTCAGCAATTATAGCGGTATCATCAACGTACCGTATATTGTTCAATACTCTACCATTGATCTTAATTCCATTCGTTTTGACTTGTAGTGCTTGGTTAAAGGCACATTTCAAATACAAGTTAAATAATAAGGGCAAAAGTACGCAACCTTGACGCACTCCATTTTCGATTGCAGCGGGTTCAGTAGTAGTATCTTCAACTCTGACACAAATTCTTGATTATTTCAATATTATTCCAGTCTAGTCTTTTCAATTTCAGTATTTTTAGAAGGTCTGTGTGTTTTACTGGATCAAAGGCTTTTTCGTAGTCAATAAAACATATAAATGCGTCTTGTTGCTGATTTCTGCATTTTTAAAGAAGTAGAATTAGACCATATAAAGTTTTCCTAGTTTCCAGACCCACGTGGAATCCAAATTGTAAGTCGCTAATATTTCTCTCGCATTTTTTGTAGATTTTTGTGTGGATGATTTTTAGGAAGATCTTGAGGACGTGGCTCATCAGACTTATTAGTCGGAACTAATCAAATTTTTTGGAGCTCGGTTTTTTAGGGATTGGCAGTAGTATCGAGTTGAGCCAGTCCTTTGGTATTTCTCCAGTTTTGTAACCATGGTCGGCCATTTTAATTTCTTAAACCAGTTGCATTTTGTAAGCAAACACACCAAGGTTTTTGTGAAGAATCCGCCTTAGAGTGGTTTGCCAAATATTGAGTTGCAGAAGTCTGCGCCGAGATGATGTTGTTGAGTTCTTGCATACACTTTAAGCTACAGAAGCAACAATTTTGGGCAGAACGCCTCGGATGAGTATGCTTGATGCGCGCATTGTCCAAAAGCATTCAAACAAATGAGACCCATTTTCAAAATAAATGTTTAGTATTTTAAAACGTTGTTTCAAAGTAAAACAATGTATCTTTTGTCTGCGGAAGTATCTAACCACACTTTTATCATGTAGTTGTGACGCAAAAATTGACAACGTTGATAGAAACATGTGATTTAAAATTTAACTAAAGATGGCTCACCCTTTATTAACAACGCAACCCGCCAAGTAAGCAGTCTGCTTGATGGTGTTTGCTTGTATTGTTTTGCCTCTGGTTTTGTTTAATTTTTTAAGCGAGTTACAAATTGATCCGGGACTTTAATGATCTTTTAGTTTACAACTTTCACTTTTTATGTGGTTTTCTTCAGGGCGGTGAACGCTTGTTTAATGTCACCGTGTTTGAAAGAAAGGTTTGTGATTTTGAGTGACCAGATCAAACTCATATCTTTTTGTGTAAGCTCCGCAAACATGTTTATTTTGCCCGACGTTCACTTCTAATATCCGTTTGTAAAACCAGTTTATAGTAAATGTCTAGTTATGTTGCATCTAAGTCGTGCCAAAAGGTTGACTTGGATTGCAGCCATTTGTTTTTTTTAAGCCATAGTAAAGTTTTTGTTCTTAAGGTATTGTTTGTGAGGTTGAAGCACAATTGCTCCGTTACAAGTTTATAAAGTTGATGAAGACACTCTTGGGTACTGATATTGGAAATGATTAATGAATGAATGATTAAAGTTTGACTAATTATTCAAGTCAATGTAATGTTGTACCGAGAGTTAAATAAACATGTGTACAGTTGTAGACTTATCTATTGTCTTGGCAGTTATAATTCTAATTTAGGTTGAATTTAAATTGACGTTGCTGAACGTGAAGTCTGTTAGAAATTTGAACATCCTTGTTTGGAGCAGTAACGACTAGATACATTGTTTCACGTCTTTAAATGCGGATTTTGCAGTTTTGCTGTACTTATAGGGTTGTTTGGCAGCAGCGTCAAAAAATTTACGAAGCCACGTGCATAGTTCAAAGATTGGATAGTTGCGCACTAAGCAAGAATAGTGTTTTAAGGGTTTGTTACTTTGGGACGTTACTTTGTGTTTTAAGTATACATAGCTTAGTGACTACATGTAAGCTTGTTGATTTATCAAACTGTATGATTTAGGTTTATCTATTTATTGGCAGAGGCGTGGAGTCCTTGATTTTTAGTTTTGAAGCATCAATAAATAATGATCTAAATAAGTTTGGTTGTCTTTGACTGAGCATTTTCAAACATTTGATTTTTCTACATGCTAAATGTAACTAAGGTTTGGAGTTAAAGTTTAATATTTGTTTATGATTTGATAGACCACCCTAAAAATGCTAAAGTTGGTTGGAAGCGCTGTTGAAAAAACGATACAAACTTTGCTGAACAAATGTATGCAAAGCAAAGATCATTAATTATATAAAAAAAAAACACATTAAACATCAAGCTACCGCCCAATTAATTTTTTATTATACTTTTACAAACTATTCACAAAAATTGACTACAACCGCAGGGGCTGCAGCACCACAGACTACTTACAAACACTACGCACACAGATTTTTATAAAGAATTTGATTCAGTAAAAACATTTAATTCTAAAGATCATGGAAAATGCTAGAATAAATTCAGATATAATTAGAAATATCTATAAGAACGCAACACTGCACTAAAAAATTGAGGAAAAACTACCAACAAAGTAGAAATAGGTAGAAAAACGCAACAAAAAAACCCAATTTTATCAAAGCTATTTATTCTTAATCTAAAAAAAGTTTTTAAAAAGTTTTTAAAAAGTTGCAATGGAAACGGAGAATGATATATACTGATGGTGTATACCACAATTATCTCCGTTTTGCTGATGTACTAATTGTAAAAGACGTTATAGAGCTGAAACAAATGCTGCAACAACGTAATATAGCACGACCACACAATCTAGGTAGGAAAGGCAAACCAAACTGCAGAAGTAACTGAAATAGAGCTTGGTAAGACATATTACAAAATGGTAACAGGTGGACAACTAGAGTAACCTAATGGAAGCCGAGAAAAACAACAAGAGGCAGAGGTAGGCCACAAAAAAGGTGTCTAGATGACATAAAAACAACCATTGGTAAAAACTGATTCCAAAAAGCACAAAATTGCCAGTTGGTTAACATACAGAGTGGCTTATGTCCAAGAGTAGACGTTGGAAGGCCAATAAAGAAGAAAAAAAATACATCTTAAACAAGTTTTATTAAAAACTAAAGAGATATCTGTAACTAGCCAGCCCAGTTGCTACCGCAAGGTTTGACAAAAAACTACAGCTTGGTAAATGTCAAAGATCTTTGTTATTTTTTTTAGTTTATCCTTTTCTTATAGCTTTGTGTTTTAAAAATATACCAACGTCGTTGTTGTTTTTAGTAGTATTTAAAAACTCAAGAATTTTTTTAAAACTTTTTAATTACATTTATTTTTAAATATTGTTTTTATTGGTCAAAAGTTAGTGCTCTAGATGCTATTGGGGTCCTCTAGAAGGTTGTAAGCTATCTTTGGTGTGTTAAAAAGTCTACTTTCAAAGTGTTTCTGAGTTTAGATTTTATTTGGTGGATTCGTGACTGTTGAGAGCACTTTGCTCAGAATCCATATTCATGTTCAATCTATAATCTTAAAATCTGAGTATCTTGAACAATGATCATTTGTTAAGATACAGAAATAAATGTTTAGATATAGGCAATTTAATAAACATTCTTAGTTTACATAAACTAGTCTTATACAGGGAGTTTATAAATGAATGGGATTATGTAATCACTTTAAATGTGCCGCTTTTTTTAAATTGTCCACTTTATTACTTGTTTTGACAGATCAACTTTGACAGCTGTCAAGCAAACATATGAACATATAAAGTATAGTAAACAATTTTAAAAAGGCGGCATATTTAAAGTGATTACATAATCCCATTCATTTATAAACTCCCTGTACTAAATTGTCAAACAAAATAGAAAAAAAAAACTGTAAAAAAGTTTCATTTTTGTTTCAATTTTTGTGTTTGAATATTTTAGAAGAGCAAAACATTTTCTGGAATGAAATTGATGTCTAGAGATTCGCAATTTAATAAAGATTTGCGTGTTTATAATGAGTTACGTAGGCTCAATATCAAATATTTAAGTAAAATGAAAAAAACTGTAAGAAAGCCGTCATTTTGCAAAAACTTTTTTGTATGTCTCAGAAAAAGAAAAAAAAAATTATTTAGAATCAAATCGATGATTGGAGATACACAATTTAATGAAGATTTACTTGATAATAATGGTTTAGATTGGCTCAATCTTATTTTTTTAAAAGAACTAAAAAAATCTGTTGTAAATGTCTCAAAAAAGTGGAAAAGTTGAGTTTTTAGATGCGCGATTTAATGAAGATTTACGTGGTTATAAAAGTTTGCATACTAAATTTTTGAGTAAAATTAAAAAAAAAAAACAAAAAGTCACGTGATATGGAATAAAACACTGTTTTTCTGGAATAAAAATGATGATTAGAACAATGTTAGGGTTGTTCCACCAACTTTTCTATAGATACGGCTCTGTTTATAATAAATAATTTACCAAAAAATTTCTTGTTATTATAAGAAATTTAATATAATCATGTTGTCTACAACATAATTAAATTTTTGACATAATTTCATTAAATACAATTTAAACAACTTCTAAGAAATCATTAAACCAATTCATTTAATTATAATATAAATGTGGGTGGCCCAGATTTTCTCCTCGAGCAAATCACGCCGCCATCCACAAAAATGACCATCAATTAATCATACATTTATTCACAAGAATTAACATTATAAAAAAAAAAATAATACACAATGAAAGGGCCGCGTAATAATAATAAAAGGGGGGCGCGCTCCGACTAACTGTTTAATCAAACTGGCCGAGCTGTTCTGTCCATCTTTGTGTGTAGCCTACATAAGCGTACACTTTTTCTTACGGTTATGAGCAGCCGACAGTAGAAACCTCATTTCTGGGTCTCATCATTCAGTCAGTCAGTGGGTCTATCTTGTGCATCGCGCGTCTTGCAGGCCCCCCCAAAAAAGAGTGCGCGAGTATTAAACCATGTGTCCGGAAGATATGAAGTTGATGACAATTTGTGCATTTTGAAAATATTTAGCGACTTAAGTGCGCGCAGTGTGTTGTTGTGTGTGCTACTTTTTTTGTACGTGTTTGTTGTTTTTTTTTTTCTGTTTTATGGATTATGAAGTTGATTGACGCGTAACGACATGTACGCAATATTTCTTTTACTGGTAAGCAGGGCGCAATATTTATTTTTTTAGCTTGTAACAAAGCAGAGTTAATCCAAAATATACTAATTAAACCTATACAAAATATTAAAGAATAATTTATTGACCTATTTTGGACCTTTATTTAAGTAAATAATTTGCAATTTTTAATATTTATATTGCAATAATTTTTGGTTGTATTTTTTTGTAAAATGAAAGAGAAATTTGTTTGGTGATAACCATTGAGTAAATAATGGTACCCTCATGTAAATTCCTTTTCTATCGGAAGGAAAATTATGTTGATAATAAACATCTAATCACTTAGTGTCTAGACAAAACAAGTAAATTGTTTAGATTGTGGTAATCAATTACTATACTAAACTATTTGGAGTTTCAGGATTAAAAAATAATTAAAATTTTAATTTTGTTAAAACATTAGAGTTTAAATTCTGTATTTATCTCAAGCTGTGTTATCTCTGTTAAAATATTTTTATAATAAATAAAATAATATTTAATATTAAAATTAAAAATAATAAATCCGGTACTCAAAATTATCGGATCAATCAATATGCACTTTTATTTGATTTGTGACCGCCTAATTCTCATACTCGAAAGGACTTTAGACTTGCGTTTTTTTTTTCTTCCGGTATTGATCTTAAACATGTTTAATCAGGATTGGCTCGGATGTAATTTTTTCGGACTCCTGACTGGAGACAGCACTTTCTAGTTGAAGTACGCATCCGACCCAAGTTGAGCAAGATTATTAAAGTTCAAATTTTTTTTTTAACTATTCAATTCATCTTAAAAAGTATTAAAATTCAAATTAACATTGATATTCTGAAAATTTATTCAAAAAAATAATATATTATTTATATCTAAAATATAAACTAAACTTAAAGTCACTTCTAGTAGCTCTATGCTTGAAACCGCATTCTAAAATTTTCTAGTCTTTTTTGATCTACAAAGCTATTACCTCTAAATGTTATTGAAAATTAAGTTCTATGATTTCTGTAAATGTTTGATCAAATTTGCTCAATTAATAGTAGGTAGTTTTGCAAAAAATCCAATTTTTTGTCTGATTTATATGTCAAAAAGCAACAAGAGACAAAGCATAGTTAAATCAAGTTATAACCAATTGCAAAACGACACAGTAGATATTAATTGGTTTACTATTTAAAGCACCAAATTAATTTACAATTAATTGTGAAACAAGCTTGTGATTAAAAGTTTATTTAAATTAATTTCCAACAAACTGCAAAAGAATAAAGCAAGTTAGAATCAATTGCATAGTACAGGATTGTGAAGCAACCTTTTCTCGGACACTGACTATAGGAGAAACGTTTGAAATCAACAACAAAACAGAAAAGAAAATGTTAAAGACAAAGAAGAGCTTTTATACAACAACAGATCAGTTGAACAAAAATAGAGAAGAATATGAACAGACAATCAAACGTAAACTAACCTTTACAGAAAACCTAAGAGATCTCTAAGTCCAGAACAACAAATCTGATAGAACTTTTGACGATGATAAACATGTCGAGATACGCAAGAATATAAACAACTGAACAGAACCATCAACAAGCAGCTTCAAAAAGATTTGAAGAACTCACAAAACAAAACTTATCCAAAACAAAATAAAAAACAATTTATGTTGTTGAAGGTACTCTAATCAAATATGTTAAAAAGTTAAAGAAACATATACAAAGCACAGATTGTTAACGCTATAAATAAAAAGGTTCTATAGTCTACGAACTCAAATAAAACTTACAACTGGCCTATAGTTCTATAGTCTACGCGCTCAAATAAAACCTAAAACTGGCCAGGTCATATTACCAACATTGGCTTAAAAGAAATGCTCAAAGTCAGCAGAGACAAATTAGTAACGACATTAAAGCACACAAAAATCAGAAAAGCACTTGGAGAAGATCAAACTACAAATATAATGCTAAAAATGGGTTTGAAAAAGTAGCAAACTCTTCGTAAAATTTAGAAGTTATATTGCTTTTCAAGAAAGAAGACAATTAAAATTTAGAAAATTACAGACCAACCAATTTACTATATAACATATACACTTAGTAGTTAACTAAGATTGTAAACAACTGTTTATTGAAAAAGCTACCAACCGGTGGAGCAGACGGAATTTTGTAAAGGGTTTAGTACAATTGACCACCTACGCAATCTTATCAAAAAGAGTACCAAATACATTCAATCTTTCTAAAATCAACAAAACAGAGCAGTTTTTCAGGGTTACACAATATCTTCTAAGCTTCTTTACCTTTGTACTTAAAAATATGTTCAAAATACTACCATGGGTCTGAACATTGACGAATCTTAAATCACCTCCGATTTGCAGACAATATAATACTATTCAGCAAAAACATTGAAGAATTGGAAACTATGCTAGCACTATTACAAGAAGCATCTAAACGTTATTATTTTAAACATGAATGTGAGCAAAACTAAAATTAAAGTCGGGATTAGAATTGACAATTGTCATTTTAAGGCAGTAAATGACTACATATATCTAAACCACAAAATTAAATTGAGGAACCGAGATTATAAGTCAATTAGGATTAAGATAAAAAGAAATGGATTTTTTTAAAATCTTATAGTCTTCTAGTATTTTTGAACAGTAAAAGTATTTTAAAACCCACTACTGTTTTTTCAGTAAAATCTGGTGGTTTTAAAATTCTTCAATAGTTTTCTTTAACTTTTATAACATTTATTACAATTTTTTGTTGTTGCTTTCTTAATAAATTTTAGTTTTTTCAGTTTTTAAGAGCTACTCTAAAAATCTTGTAATTGCCAATGTTTGCCTAATTATTATAACTTTTTTATAGTTTTCTAGAGTTTTTTAGTTAGTCTTCTAAAAATTGTTTCTGCTGTTTTAAAAAAGTCTGATGGTTTTTAAATTTTTTATAGTTTTTTAAGTAATTACCAACAAAAATTTACAAAAATTTATAAATTCTGTAATATTTATTTTGGCTTTTCATAGTTTTTTAAAATCTATAATTATAATAAATATAATAAATTCTTTATAGTCTCTTTAGTTTTTAAAGCCGCAAAGAATCTTTTAATTGCTAATAGAAGTTCTTAAAGTTTGTTTTTATCTCTGTATAAATAGATGTTCTATTTCAACTTCTCATACCTTCTAGAGTTTTTGTAACAGAAGATTTTTTTAATCTGTTACTGTTGCCTTAGTAAGTTTGTAGTTTTTAAATTCTTTTATTGTCTATTTAGTTTATCAAAAAACCGTTTAAAATTTTATAATTGCTAATAGAAGTTCTTAAAGTTTTTTTTTACTGTTTTGGTTCTAAAATGCCAAACAGTTATTTGCGGTAATTGATGATTGGCTGTAAATCACGATTTTACATTACGTCATATTTTAAAATCTGACAGTAGTAGATTATAGTAAATTTTTAAAAAGCAAAAAAAAAATTGAGTAAAACTTGTGTCAAAATGCTTTAGCAGCACTTCTCATTTAGCACTTCTTAATCGTTTTGCTTCTTTGTGTTGCTAAAAGCGGCGGTATTTGATACACTATATACTATTTAAATTTTTGTTATATGCATTACAATTTATTATAGTCTTATAGAGTTTTTAAGTCAATCAAAATCTTTTAATTTTTTTAGTACTTTCAGTTAAGGTTCATATTTTTACATTCTTATATAATTTTTTCACTTTCTTTAAATCTTAGTTATATCTAAAGGCTGGTATCTTTTTAATCATTTGTTATTTTGACAGTGACATGTCTCTCATTCTCAACAACTCAACATTTCACGCACCAGCCTGATGCGAATTTTGCACAAAAATCTTGCATTATTTGCTTATAAGGTCCTATTGACTCAGGAATTGAAGGCACACGATTATTCGGTTTGTTATCGCTTCTCAGTTTGGGCCTTAGAGCAGCTCGAAATGGCCAACGATTTTGCTAGAAAAATCATTTTTCTGAATAAGGGCATTTTCATCTCGGCGGTTATGTTAACAAGCAAAACTGTCGCATCTGGGGATCGGAAAACCCGCACGTGATTGTCGAGAAGCCAATGCATCCTCAGAGAGTGACAGTTTGTTGCGGATTTTGGAGCGGTGGCATCATTGACCCACTTTTCTTTAAAAATTTTGCTGGAAACGCCATTTTGGTCAACGTTGAGCGCTACAGAGGCATAAAAAATGTTTTTTTGTGGCCAGAAATTGAAGACATGAACTTGGAAGATCTTTGGTTTTAGCAACTCAACCATCTGGTTCCACGTTGTTCGAATGACTTCTGAAGCTCCTTACTACTTAGTAGACGTCCCTCAGATGTTTGAACTTCTTTTTGTAAAACTTGGTTTGCCATTTGATGTAAGCTGAAAATTAAGTCTACATGACTTTTTGAGACATAAAAAAAACTAAAAACCTATATCTATTGATCAGGTAGAAATTAACTAAATAGTTTTAGCAATGACGTACTTGACATTCAAAGACTCTAATCACGATTTAAGGGAAGAAGTTGGTTAAAACTTTGATCTAGAGAAAAAAAACCATGGAAAATTATCTTAAATGGAAACTTTGTGAGCCCAGTGAATTCAAACAACGTTCAGAGGAAGACAAAAGGCTTAAGACGTTTTGTGAACTTTCAAAAATAATAGCAGAGCCGCTAAAGTGGAGACGATTGTTGCAAGCACGTGTCTGCAAGGGGCGTGGCCTTAGAAACCAAACCAAAGTCTCACTGAATTAGAAATTGCCAGCTAGTTTTTTTACAAGCTTTGCTCTGTTACTACCAATTGAACATGATCACCCAGGATTAAGAATAGCTGAGATGCATCTACTGGCTGAGGTGAGCCAAATCATTTGAACCAGGATAAGCTATTCTTTAGAGGGTGACTCCTACGATCTTCGATCAAGACTTGTTAGTAAACTTATAGTATAGTCTCAGCAGTAACCGGGAGGACATTTTTGTCAACTTTTACTGAAAATTTGTAATACTCTTGCAGGGTAACCTACACGTAATTTCTCGGACGGGCAGACGTCATAGCATGACATTTTCAAGGAGAACATTAATCTTACTTAAATTACTAACAGCTATCTTAGGCATAACATAAAAAAAACTCTACTTTGGCGGCAACTTGGCACTGCAAATCATACTGGTTAAAGATTACGCTACAGACAAGTTGAGACAACTTTTGTTTAATTTTTATATAACTTTTTTAAGGGGGTGGAATCTTCAAAAGACACGTAATTAGTGTGATTTTTTGTTGTTGCTCTAAAAATAAATCTGTTTTCCTTTATCCGGTTAGTATTTTGCTGTGTTACATAGTTTTTGTCAGCTATTAAGGTTTTCGTTGTTTTAGTTATGACTATAATTCTTAGATTGTTTGCATATCCTACAGTAGTGAGTTTTGATATTATTTTCAGTTGCAGAACCCAGTGATAGTGTAAGTTTTATAAAACTGACTTCTGCAACTCAATGTCAACTTTCACTTTATCTAACATGACACTTAATGTTTCCAGAAGTAACATACTTGATTACCACCTCATAGCACCCGATCTTCATCGCCAAGGTTAACCTCTAAATTTAAATTAAATTAGCATTAATAATAATACCACTATAGTACAAAAAAATACAATTTGATTTTTTTAATTCAAGTCTAAGAAGTTTGATTTAGTTGCGCCAAGTCAAAAAAATTGAGGGTAGGCATAATTGGGAGTATGGATTTCTGTAAAATTTATGCATTTAGTACTAATCGTATTGGGGTATATTAGTACCAAATTTTATGAAAATTCAATAAAGCGTTTAAAAGTAATGATTTTTTAATTCAAGTCTAAGAAGATTGATTGAGTTACGCCAAGTCAAAAAAATTGAGGTTATGCAAAATTGGGCGTATAGATTTTTTTTTAATTTATACAGTTTGTACTAATAGTATTAGGGTATATTTAGTACCAAATTTTATCATAACTCAATAAAGGGTTTTGAAGTTATAATGTTTTTAATTAAAATCTAAGAAGTTTGATTGATTTGGGTCAAGTCAAAAAAATTGAGGTTTAGCAAAATAAGGCGTATGGATTTCTGTTAAATTTATAAATTTTGTACTAATAGTATTGGGGTATATTAGTATCAAATTTTATCATAATTCAGTAAAGCGTTTAGAAGTTATAATTTTTTTATATGAAGTCTTAGAAGTTTGATTGAGTTTGGCCAAATCAAAAAAATTGGGCGTATAGATTGCTGTTAAATTTATAAATTTTGTACTAAGAGTATTAGGGTATATTAGTACCGAATTGTATCATAATTCAATAAAGCGTTTAGAAGTTATAATTTTTTTAATTCAAGTCTAAAAAGTTTGATTGATTTGGGCCAAGTCAAAAATATTGAAGTTAGGCAAAATTGAGCGTACAGGTTTTTGTTAAATTTATACGTTTTGTACTACAAGTATTGAAGTATTCTAGTACCAAATTTTATCATAATTCAAAAAAGCGTTTAGAAGTTATATTTTTTTTTATTTCAATGCTAAGAAGTTTGATTGCGTTTGGTCAAGTCAAACAAATTAAGGTTAGGCAAAACTGAGCGTACGGATTTCTGTTAAATTTATACGTTTTGTACTAATAGTATTGAAGTATACTAGTAGCAAATTTTATTATAATTCAGTAAAGCGTTTAGAAATTATAATTTTTTTAATTCAAGTCTAAGAAGTTTGATTGAGTTTGGACAAATAAAAAAAATTGATGTTAAGCAAAATTGGGCATATTGATATCTGTTAAATTTATACAATTTGTACTATTAGTATTGGGGTATTTTAGTACCAAATTTTATCAAAATACAATAAAGCGTTTAGATGTTATGATTTTTTTAAATTTAAGTCTAAGAAGTTTGATTGAGTAGCGCCAAGTCCAAAAAATTGAGATTAGGCAAAATTAGGCGTATGGATTTCTTTTAAATTTATACGTTTAGTACTTATAGTATTGGGATATATGAGTACCAAATTTTATCAAAATTTAATAAAACGTTTAAAAGTTATGGATGGCGCGCTATGCCACACAGCCTATGCCACAATCGATTTTTGCGCGCCAAGTTTAGTAATCATGTTACCAGCTGTTTCGGCAATGTCAATTGGCCACATCGGAGCTGCAATTTGACGCCGTTAGATTTTTTTTTGTGGTGTTTTGTGTTAAACAGGATGCGTTACGCAAAGCCGGTGTTCCATAAATAATGGGAATGTTTGCTCTTTCGAATAAACCAATACCTAACAAATTGATTTTTGTTCATTTTTTTAAAAAAATTTAAAAAAAGACCACTAAATGGACTACTTTTTTATAATTTTTCTTAGTTTTTTAGACTGTGGCGTAGATAGGATTTTTGAGCTAATGTATAATTTTTTACTTCATTTTGTTACACCTTTTTTTCTAAAGTTTTTAAATAAACGCTGGGGAGCTGTGGTAGGTTATTCCTTATTTACAGGTAACTGCCACTGTTCCAAATTGCATTTGATGTACGTATTTTTGGTAAATATTGTTGTTTTAATGTGATGTGAATATCTCTTAAAAGTTACCAGTTGCACTTGAAATGTTTCAAATTGTTTTCTAAGCTGTTCAAGTTTACTGAAGTTGTTAATGTTCCAATAAGATATGAGTTGCATTTAAGGGTTTCAAAGTGCATCTGAACTGTTTTCAACTGTGCTTGTGGTGTTGAGAGTTGCACGTAAACTGTAGCAAGCTGTTCTGATTAACATTGATTTGTTTTAAATATAATTAGTTTCTAAGTGTATCTAAGATATTTCTAAGCATAATAAACTATTTTAAAACTTTTTTAATTAAAAATTGTTCTAAACTGTTCTAAAATGTACTGGAGTTCTTTCCAACTGCACCCAGTGTTTTAAACTGTTTCTGGGTGTACTGAGCTTTGAAATTTGAGTTTTTCTGTGAATAGTTTACGTTTATAATTAATTTTAAAGTATTCCAAAATAATAATAAATAAATATATTTAGTAATTTTCAGTTGCACCTGAACTTCTATCAAGTATATCTAAGCTGTTTCCAAGTTTAGTGAACTGTTTTGAATTGATTTTAAAGTGTTAAAAATTGCTCTAAATGTACTGAAACTGTACCCAACTGCACCTAAAGTGTTCTAACCTGTATTTCAAGTTAAAATTAAATTGTTTTTATGTTTTTCTTCAGTGTTTTCAGTTGTACCTAAAATACTTTCAAGTATGTTTTAAAGTGCAATAAGCAATTTTTAATTAATTTTAAACTCATCCAATAAATTACAAATTATGTATGTGCTTTAACTGTTCCAAAATGTACAGAAATACAGAAACTATTTTCATTTGCACTTTTTCTGTGTATATGTTTTTAAATTACTACTATTTAGATGTATTAGGAGTTGTTGTAAAGTATTTCAAGATGTACAGGAACTGTTTTTAACTGCACTTGATACACTATATACTAGTATCAAAGGCCCGCCAAAACAAATAGTTTTGGTAGAGGCAGGCAAACAAAGTTTTTAAGCTCTTCCTGAGTGTTCTGAGTATATTTTAAGAATCTGTTTTAATGTTGCCAAGTTCAGTGAATTATTTTCAATTAATTTTAAACTATTCCGATGTATTTGAAATTGTTCTAATGTGTTCTAAGGTGTACCAAAACTGTTCTCAACTACACCTAATGTGTTCCAAGCTGTTACTGGGTGTACTAAAAATTGGTTATTTAGTTCTTAAGGATTATCAATGGTCTAAAACTTGAAAAAACTGCAAAAATAGGCTCATTTTTCAGCATAAACTTTTACAAATACACATTTAGCAGCGTCCTGAAAAACTATTTTTTTTTTTCTAGATGGAGAATTTTTTTACGGCTGATAAGCACTACACTCATTTTTCATGTAGAATTGTCCCAAGAATTTAAATTTTTAATAATATTTGGTGTGTTATTTTTGCAGATTTTTTGAGTTTTAGGCTCTTAACACCAAAATACACAAAACAAATTTATATTTTTTAACTAATTTACATCAAAAATGCTCCTTTTTGTCTAGCCCACTGAGAACAAAAAAATGTTTTTATGGCTTTTGCGGCTTATAGACAAAATAATGAATAAAATGGCACCAGATTTGGATTCTTTTAGCAAATTTTTTAAACAGAAAATGTGATTTTTTAAAGTCAAAGTAAAAAAACGACAAAAAACTAAATAAAATTCTAAATTGTTTTAAAAGGTTTTATACCTATATCATAAACCGATTAAAAGACTATTAATATGTTATAAAAACAAACAAAAAATACTAAAACAAGTTTCTGAACACCCCTCCCTGCTCTAGTTCGTTTGAAATAGAATTGCCTTTATAGTCTTTTCCATTTTTTTAAGAACTGCCAAGATTTTTCTTATTGCTAATAAAAATAAAGTTTTTTAACTTTTTATAATATTTTATAGTTTTTTTGGATAGTGGATGGTTTTAAAAGCCGTTACTGCTGTTTTAGTAAAGTCTGGTAGCTCGTAATTTCTTCTATAGTTTTTTTCATTTATGTTAAGAGCCATTGAGACTCTTCTAATTGCTAAAACAGGATGCTTTTAATCATTTTAGCGCTAAATCCTTTAGGGTTTTCAATCTATAAAAGGAGTTTTAATACATTTATTAACGTCCAGGTGGTGTAATGGTTAGCGTACTGGACTACATCAAAGTATAGGGTTGAGTTTTCTATTTGAAAGATCAATTTGTTTAGCATTTGTAATACCATAACACTTTTTTTAGATAAGAAAAAAAAACTTTAGTAAGTCCTGTATACTGTCTAATTTTTTTAACGTAAGTATCATTAACACTAACATAATTAATCCAACGTTTTTTTAGTAACGCTGTCCTTTAAAACATACTCGTTTGGAAATTCTGCAAAATAGAACTTTACAGCGTTTTCCAAGTAGTTAATCAATAAAAATCGAGTTTTGGAAAGAGGCAATATTCACAGAGGTCGAGGTCGGGACTGTAAGATAGATGTTGTAACTCTTTAAAACAGCATTTATACCCGTACTAATAGTTGGAGATTAAATCTCGGATTGATCCTGGATTCTTGAATCCGAGATTCATCATAAATAGATGCCCCATTTGAACTGCTTGCACAAATATTTGACTTGAAAGTGGGACGTGCTATTTCTTCATACACTGCCATCATTTTCTCATAGATAATCTTTAGGATGCTGCTTATGTTTGATAAAAATTTCATGGCATTTCTGTGTTCAAGTTGCAAATCATTTTTGCCTGATATAAAAATTACAAATGTTAAGCAAGTTTAGCTCCAACTTGGAAATGATACTATAAAATATCACAAAAATTTGATTCATAGCTAATTAGATAACATTAAAAACTCTCTTTGTAATTCGGTTTTAACAACAATGTTCTCTATGCATTTAAAAATTAAAATAAGATATGATTGAATTAAATTTAATAAAATAGTTCAATATGTACTAATAATAACCCAAAAACATGACTATTAATTAATAATAATTGTCCCAAATTTTTCTAAAAACCTTTAATAATTACATGTGCGTTAAATTAAAACCAAATAGAATGGTTTAATTATCCCGTTAAAGAAGCGAATTGGAGCAGATAATCTATGGATTTGTTGCAATTGTTGAAAACTTCAACTGTACATAGTCAAGATTGTTGAATTTTATATAAAAAATAATTTGTTGGCCATAGGCTAGAAAGTTATTTATTAATTTTAATTATGCGTTTTAATTATTATTGAAATGTTGGTGCATGATGATGTGCTCCATAAATGGTACCACATAAATCTTATCGTGTGGCTATTAAAATAAATTACATTGCTTTAGGATGAGTTCATGTCGTTGATTATGGGCTATTTATTTGGTGACTTCATTAGACAGCATTAGAGGGCAAGGCAATTGCTTAACCCAGATTATTTTATTTGTGTTGAAGAAGATTAAAACTTTAAATATTTTAATACAACAAAATTTATATTCAACAATGCAATACCTTATAAATAAAACCCTACGAGAAAAAGTATAAATTTATATTATAAGATATTTTTTATTTGGCAAATTGCTGTTCTAATCTATTTTTCATGCGGCAAATGAGTTTTTGTGCAGTTTTTGGCCAAAGTTTTCTCTTAAATGAAAATTTTGCACACATTTTGATCAAGATTATGCAACAATTGAGTGTTTACATAATTTAATTTTTAAAATCATAATTATGGGATTTTGCTATTATTTAATACAAAAAACAGGGTTTTTGATGAACATTTAGAAGTAGATAGGTTTATATAATTTAAGTAAATTAATTTCTTTGTTGAAATATGAGATTTTGGTACAATATTTGAAATTTTTTAATAATAAAAACAAACAATTTTTTTAGCAAATTTCATCAATTATTTGTAATAAATTTATTGCTTGAATTTTAATAATTTTAAACAATAAATGTGGATTTTGACAAATGTCATGCAATAAATTGATTCTCTAAACAATTTTGAAGAAAACTGTTTTGCAGAAAATATTTTTTTGTAAACTTTAAGATACTATATTGAGATAAAATGAATTTTACGCAGTCTTTGACTTAATTTTTTACAGTAATTTGTTTTCTAAGCAATTTTTGTTGAGCTTCAAAGAACAAATAGTATTTTTGTGTAAATTTTACAATATCAAATATTGCACAATATTATTGAGCATATAGGGAGGCTTTTATTATTATTGATTGGTATACTAGACAAGGACAAAAAAGCGGTTTGGATGTTTCACTTACTACTGTTATATTCTATTATATTCTTAGGAAGTGTTTTTAAAGTTTTTTAAAGAACATCTCAAACAACAATTACTAAAACTTGTTTTAATTGTACTTTATTACAACCTACATTTTTAAGTGTTGAACATTTGTTTGTAATTGTTAAGTTTAAGTTTGTATCATATATTATCAGTGCAGTCTACTTACCACCTAACTCGGCATGTGATAAATATTTAGATCACTGTTATTCCGTTGAATCTATCGCTGACAAATATCCAGACAGTAAACTAATTTTACTAGGCGATTATAATCTACCCGCAGCGGTATGGGTTAATGATGAGTTAGGCATAAGTGTTATTTGTAATGATACTTATTCTGCTCATTTTGTTTCCAACTGTTATGGATTTCTAAACTGCGCTCAATGTATTTCTATACCTAATGATGGTGGTGTGTTCTTAGATTTATGTTTTTCTAACATCTGTGATATTTCTGTGATTAAAGCTGTGGATGTTTTGTTAAAACTTAGCCAACATCATATTGCTTATGTGATTGATGTAAAATGTGATACTAGCCGTGATATTTTAATGTGTAATTATGTTTTTAATGATTTTAAATATGCCGACTTTAACGCAATCAATAATTTTTTGTTGAATGTTGATTGGTCCGCCCTTTTTTATAATTGTGATGTTGATAATTGCGTTAATTTATTTTACTCTGTGTTGCATTTTGCTATTGACTGTTTTGTTCCCAAAAAACAATGGCGAGAAAACAATTTTCCGGTTTGGTTTAATAAAGAATTGATTTCACTTACTAGACTCAAAAAAACTGTTCATAAACGTTATAAATCTTCAAGACTATTGTCTGATTATAACGAGTTTCAATCAATTCGTACTTCGTGTAAAAATCTCAGTACATGTCTATACAAGCAATATATTACTCGAACAGAAAACAACATTCAAAGTAACCCTAAACATTTTTAGAAATTTGTTAGCGACTCTAGAAAAACTAATGATTTTCCAGCCACAATGTATTATAAACAAAAAACTTGCAGTAATGGAGATGACTATGTTAATAGTTTTGCTGAATTCTTTTCCTCTGTTTACGATACACAAACTCATCCAACTCCTTTGTTTGACTTTAAGAAAAACGTATTACATCGATCATTTTCAATTAGTTTGTTGGATGTATTTAAAGGGATTGAGAACCTTAAATGTAACTTTAGCACTGGACCGGACGGTGTTCCATCTATGCTGTTAAAACAATGTATTTATTCAATTTCTATGCCATTGCACTTACTTTTTGAGGCTTCTCTTAATGAAGCCAAGTTTCCTTCAGTTTGGAAACAAAGCTACATTATGCCTTTACATAAATCTGGAGCTTAGGAGGATATTACTAATTATAGAGGTATATGCATCCAGTCTGCTATTCCTAAGTTGTTTGATCAAATTGTAACTGGTCAAATACAATGGATGTGCAAAAGCATTTTAGTGGAACAGCAACATGGGTTTCGCGAGGGTCGTTCTACTCTTACAAATCTTCTTTGTTACGAAAATGATCTTTTGAATGCCTTTCAATCAAGAGTTCAAGTAGATTCTATTTACACAGATTTTTCTAAGGCTTTTGATCGCGTTAATCATAGTATTTTGATTGCTAAGCTTCGGGCTTTGGGTTTTCATGAATCTGTTGTTGCGTGGTTGTCGAGCTTTTTGGAAAATCGTACACAGTGTGTGAAAATTAATAACTTTTTATCACAACCAATTGTTGTTCCTTCTGGGGTTCCTCAAGGATCTCATTGTGGACCAATTCTGTTTTTACTCTTTATTAATGATCTTGTTTATTCTATTAATTCTTCGTCTTATCTTTTATTTGCTGACGATCTTAAAATTTATAAAAGAATATCATCTATCGAGGACTGCATTAGTTTGCAAAATGATTTAGATTCTGTTTATTCATGGTGTCTTATTAATAACTTGTTGTTTAACGCAAATAAATGTTTTTCGATAAGCTTCAACAGAACTTTAAGTAAAGTATCGTTTGACTATACTATCGATAATAATGTTTTGGAGCATGTTACACAAATAAAAGATTTGGGCGTAATTTTTGATTCAAAACTAACTTTTGTTGAGCATATAAACTATATGTGCAACCGTGCTATGAAAATGTTAGGATTTGTTTACAGAATGTCTACTGACCTATCTCCTAGCACACTAAAATTACTTTATTGCGCTTTAGTACGTTCTCATTTAGAGTACGCTCCGTCAGTTTGGTGTCCATACTACAGCGTTCATATATGCAATATAGAACGTATTCAAAACAAATTTTTTCGTTTATTATCGTACAAATTAGGCATTTCATCCGAAAATTACGATTTTAACCTCATTGCATTGCAATATAATCTTCCGCCGCTGAAAATTCGGCGCAAAAGAGCCGATTTATCATTTTTACGTGGACTAATGATGTCTGAGATTGATTGCCAAGAGCTACTTGTAACTCTTCCATTTCAAGTCCCCAACAATAATCGCCGAACCAGACAGTCTCCATTATTTAGAGAATCTATACATTCTACCAATTATGGATTTAATAATCCAATTGGTAGGATGTGTAGAATTGCTAATAGTTTCTCTAATAATATTGATTTATTTTGTGTTTCAAAATGTAGTTTTAAGTGTCATTTAAAATGTGTTGATGAATAATTTTATATTTTGTTTTTATTTATGTATACTTTTTTCCATGCTTTTATTTTTCAATATTCTTTTATATATTTTTGTGTAATTGTAATATTGTTTGTAATTCATCGTTATTTATGTATATAATGATGTAGATGTAAATGGTTTTTTGTATATACCGTGAATAAAGTATTATTATTATTAACAACTGTGATAACAGTGAGATGAAATAAACAAAGGCAAAACAATTTTTTTAAATGTTTTTATTATTTACTCACAAACCATGCTCTAATACCAAAAAAAAATTACGTACAACTTCTATAGAACTATGAAGATTGTAATAACTAAGTTTTGAAAAACTTTAGTGAACATAATATTATTATTCCCAACTTTTATAATATAAAACTTTGTTAAGCTTCTAAAACACGTCAACAATATTTTTTTTAATTTTTGCGCATTACCTACAGAATAAGGACAAAAAAAATCAATTTTTATCATCAACCAACCATCACACCAAGCATAAATATGGGATACTGATTAGTTTTAGATATATTTTCACTTTATTAAATCTTTTTAGAAAAAATTACTTATTTTAATTTGCACAAAATTCAATTGTTTAACTTTTTCAAGAATTTGTTTTGTTTTTTTTTCTGATTTATTTTTTATAATTAATGCAACGGATGTTCAATCACTCAACTACCACACCAAGCATATACGTCGGATATTAATTTTTTTTAACAGTTTTCAACTATTATTTTATTTGACCGAATAGTATTTGATTGCGTAAGAGGAACTATTTTGTCCCTTCTTTTCAATTTAACCCATTTGTGTTAATCCGGTAAGTCTTGTTTTATTGTATCAGCGCATTACGTGCAGCCCGTACTGTCCAGTAGTGCCAGGTTTTTACTGATTAAAAAACTCCACTTTTTTTCCAGTCCACTGTCCAGTACCTTTAGCCAATGAGTTGTTTTTATTGGTTAGGTTATGTTTGCCAAAAATGACTGTGCGTTTTTTCCTATTCCCATTCTATGCAAGTATTTGTTGAATCCACAGTGTCAGGTTATCAGTTTTGTGAGCATTCGCAGTGCGGTTCATTTGTGTTTGATATTATGTGATGGTCCTGTTGGTTATATTCTTGAATGTGTCAATCCTTTACAGCCCTTCTACAGATTGCTGCGGATTATTTTTTGTCCCGAAAGCGGGTTTCGGTTCAGTGAATGTCTTCTTTGTTCCTTGTTGCTATGAAAATTCTTTTTGTCTCTTGGTCTTTTGGTATCTATACCAGGCATACTTTGCAGGTTATTTATGACTGTTTGACATATGTCAGGTTTTAGTCCCTTGTCATTCACTTTTGCTTAAAACGTCAACATTTTTTTATAAGTTTAACAATCTTTTACAGTTGTTATGCAACCTCAAAGTCTCAAATGCCAGTACACTGTACGTTTTTTACAGTTGTTACGTACTTTGCCTCAATACGGTGTTAAAACACAATTCTAAGACCTCAAATGCTGGTGCATAAATAACAATATTTTAAAACCAAGTACAACCTACTCAATGCAAATGATTTGGATAAACTGAAATTTGGGAATATGTAAAATTACGTTGTTAAATTTATGAAACAACAGTCAGATATAGTTTTCATAAAACCCAATCAGTCGGCAGCCAATTGAAGTCGTGATTAGGTGCACGTGAAGAAAGAAAAAATGCATTTATTTATTGGTAGAACTAAGCATCATATAGTCACCCATGCGTCATAGTTGCAACAAATACGTCACGGCATCAGTTTGATAGAAATACTCGTATTGTTCCTACGTGCCACGTGGAGAAAATATTATCATCAAATCATTGAGTTAGTTCTTATAACATGTACATAACGTGACGCCGTGCGTTTGATTATTAAGTTGTCTGACTGCTTGATTAGGGTTTTGTAATGCATCGACTATCTGCCGATAAATTTTCAGCTTTTCCAAAACAATTTTTGGGTACTAATTAAAATTACACCTTTCTTAGCGTGCCAGCGATAGGTGTTCCGACACCTGGCGTGTTGACTCTACAGAGTCTTTCAAAAACCCTTGCACTTTTTTGTTACCAGCTCCTGGACTACAAGTACCTCGATAATTTTTGATGTACTTTGTTTTATCCTGTGTATGAATAATTTTAGTCTGCTGCAAAGTACCTCAATGACCTAAATCTCAATGTCTATCTATTTTGTTACATCATAAAACTCACTTTGTCTATGTGTAAACAACTTCAACACATCTTCTGTCCGTGGCTGCAAATTTGACAAAACTTTCCAAACCTCACTTTATCTTCACAACGGATAAAAGGAAAGAATGTAACGCGACTGCTTTTCAATGAAACATTACAATATTATTCATATTTAAATTAAACTATAGATTTCAATCTGCTATAATGGCATCTTCCGGTATGTCTGTCGTCTTTATGTTTAAGTAGGAGCATTTTTCAAGTCGTATAATATGTTTTCAAATAATAGTCATTCATGTTCACTATATTTGGTGAAAGTTTTGGTCTTGTCAAGCGTTTATAGTTGCATGGTGATGATGTAATAATTTTTGAAACTAAAACTTAAAACTTGTGTGCTTTGCCATGTGTTTCCATACACCAAAAGACAACTTACTCAACAACATTTTGAAAATACCGCTGTGCCAGAAGTAGTCAAAAATTGGCGCTCAAAGAGCTCTGCGGACAATTTCAAAATTAATTTTTTGGACCTTGCTAAAAAATCCAAACATCTAAAAGACAACTGTGAAATAAAAAAAAATCAGAGAAGATTTTTTACTTACTCAACAATAACTTTCAAACAACTCTTTGTTGCCAAGTTACTGGAAGTTGCCAACTGACATTTGAAGCAACCAGTCAGGGTCCAACAATACCCAACCGACAAGAAGTCTACCAATGATAGTACCTCAAACGGAAATTGCTTGAACAGCGCAGCTATAAAAAAAGGAAGTCAGTTAGAGTCTTAGAATCAATCAGTAGCAAAGAAGAAATTAGAAACAGAAAACATAATGCTGATGATTCTGAAACAAATACTATGTTTAGCCGCCACCTAAAAGTTACTGTAGAAGACCATATCTACTGCATTATACACAAAACGTCATCAATGTCAAGAGGGGCCACACCACCTCCTTTGCCGCTAGACATTGAACTTTTGTTTGGAGACCAACGCCGGTCCACGCGGTTAGGCAACTGTCTCTTGGATTGTTGCCATAACTACGGCCTTGCACTTCAGTCGTAGAAAACCGGGTTCTACACAAAACACATACAAACCGAAGTTTCATTCCAGCCCCGTCGGTAGAGTCATCAATTCCTGACAACGCCGTTTCCACTCTTTCGCGGGGCAACCCTGGCGTTACTCTATGTTAGAAGTAGTGATTGACACTCAACATAGAACAGTTTTTGAGGCTCAAAATTAAAACTTTTGAAACTTTGCAGTAAAAAAATAATGAATATTTTTAACTTACTTAACAACAACTTCTAAAAAACTTAGAGTCAAGAGTAGTGGTAACAATTGGCACGAAGTGAGGGAAAACTTTTGAGACTGTTTGACAACAATTTTCAAACAATCTTTGGTAGCTGTAACAATTGGCTTCTAACTTGGGCAAGTTTTAAACCTCAAAATTAACAAATTCTATCCAAACAACTAAGAGACTACTTTTGAATAATAAAACTTTATAGAATATTTTTTACATACTTAACAACGAGTTTCAATCAACCCCTGTGCCAAGAATTGCTGTAACAGTTGATGCCCAACGTGGGGCAAATTGATATTACATTTTTCGGATCTTGTCAGAAATTTTAAATCAAATTTGGAATTAAAAGAAATTAAGAATATTTTTACTCATAAACGATTTCCAAACAACTCCTGTACCAGGAGTGACTGTAACAATTGGAATCTACCGTGGTGCAACTTTTAAAACTCAAAATTTGAATTTCCAAACTTTGCCAAGAATTTTAAAGACAACTTTGGAGTAAAACAAATTTAAAGAATATGTTTCACTTTTTAATTTAACAACAACTTGAAAAACAACTTTTGTATTAACGGTTAGGGAGTAATAATTGGAGCTCAATGTAGGGTAACTTTTGAAATTTAAGTTTATGAATCTTGACAAAAGTTTCACAACATCTTCATAATTACATTTTTTTAAAGAAAGTTTCAAATCAAGAAAAAGAAAGTTTTATTCTATTTATCATAAATTTTCGACTAAAAACTAAATCATTGTGTACCTAGTCAGATTTGAAGAAAGCAAATACAAAACCACGATTGTATTTTTTTCTAAACGAAACATTGGAAACAAGCCCATTTTAGTTATCAAACACCCCATGGACAATACATTGTTTTAAATCATAAAAAATAATTGAAATTTTTTCATCACAAATAGGGAGGATTGATTTACTAACACTCTCTAAATCAGGTAAATTAAAATAACATCGACCAGTTGAAACTGTGGACCTGCGTCAACACAAAACTAAAGCAGTGCAACACTACAAACTTGACAACTATTTCAAGACGGGCGCCACCGCCAAATACAAAAATGTAGCTAATTTTAAGGCGGATTTTTTGTCTGTAGGCACTTTTGGTCCCAGATCAAAAACTACTGAGTTTATCAAGAAGTTGGTTTATGTTGATTAGAACATGAATAGGCATGATGTTCTTCATTTAAGCTACTACACTAATATTAGAATATAATATATAAATAATCACTTTTAAAATTTATACTCTAAATCTAAAATAACTACAATTTAACAGAGTCCAAATCCACCATTCAGTTTTTAGTAGAAAATCAAATACCAGATAGGTTGACTGCCAAAAATTAGAAAAAAAGTGTTTAGTGTCTGACTTAAATGATAGACCAGCCCACATCAGATTTTAAATATTAGAAATTTTTTGAGATCTATAGAGCAGAACATCAACTTGAGCTAGGCCCAAAAACAGCCAGATACTAGATCTATATATGCCGGAAATGATGGTCTTGAAAATAATGTAATGTAAAGTAGATTATGTGCTAAAGCTTGACTCTAATAAACAAGTAATTATATATATATATATATATATATATATATATGCCAAAAAATCAAACACCAAATAGGTTGACTGCTAAAGACTTCAAAAAAGCTGCAAAGTGTCTGACTACAACTCAGATAACAGACCAGTAATCTTACTACTGGTTCAAACCCTAGAGGATTTACACAACTGAGATGCAATAAATATTTTAAAGTTGTACAGAGCACTACTAGCGCAACAACCATCCAAAAGCAAAACACTTTGAGACTAGAACTCAAGGTCTAGACATAATATAGTTAAAAAAAAATGCAAGTAGATTATGTGTTAAAACCTGACCTTGAGCAATAAATTATTATGACCGTAGTCCTATTGCCCATAGAAGCAAACTTGAAATTGCTGGAAAAAAATAAAACACCAAATGGGTTAAAAGCCAAAGACATAAAAAATGCACTTTGTGTCTCACTAGGACTCAGACCAGTAATTCTATAACATGATTCAATCCTTGAGGGTCCACAAAAGTGGAAAAAAAAAGTTTTTGAGGTATTTAGAGCAACACCAGCGCAATAATTGCTCAGAGTTTGTGCCAAATTGAACGGATGTGTGCTAAGAATGCAACTAGATTAAATGCTATAGCTTGACCTTAAACAACAACCCTTCTTACGGCCCTAGATGCAAAATTGGTCTCAGATTGAGACCAACTTATCTTAAGTTTTTTTAATGTTGACCACGGTTTGTATAACTAGCTTCAAAATTAAATCCTACTGTTGACTATTCAGAAAGCAAATTTACGAAACGTTCTGCAAACCCATAAAGCAGCTCTAAATTGACCATGAGCAGCCCAAAAGCAAAGACAGTTTTATACATACCTTGGCCAAACATGTTTATAAGACACAACTATAATGGTCATTATTACGCAATAATTAAAACCTATTTTTATTACTGGATACCTAACAATTAGGTGGGTGGCCAATCCATTTCTATTTTAGATTACGGACAGTTTAAAATTAGAGTGTCAGTTGTTATCCAATCACTGGATAACTAATAATTGGGTGGATGGGTGGGTTACTCTAATTTATGATTACAAGCATTTGCTGGTTTGTTTGTCATTTAATTATTGGATCACTAACACTTGGATGGGTAGGTGGGTCACTCCAGTTTATGATTACGAGAAAGTAGTTTGAATTAAAATGATTGCTTGTTTGTTGTCATCTAATGATTAAATTACTAACACTTGGGTCGGTGAATGGGTAACATACAGTTTGTTTGTTTTTCATCTAATCATTGAATTACTAACACTTGTGTGAGTAGTAGGATTACTCCAGTTTAGGATTACAAACAAGCAGTTTGAATTGCAGTTCCCGGCCAGCCGTCTTTTTGTTTGTTATTGAATTACTGGCTAACTAACAATTAGCTAGGGTTACTTTAATTTATACTTACGAGCAAGCAGTTTGTTTGTCATTCAATTATTGTATCACTATCACTTGGGTGGGTAGGAAGCAGATTGAATTCGAGTTTCCAATTAGCCGCCCGCTATTACTAAATAATTAAGAATTAGTATGATTACAGAAAAATAGTTTGGGCAGAAGTTGGATCACTAACAATTAAATAGAATGTTTCGCTTTCAGCTTGTTTGTTTATTATCCAGTCTTTTGATACCTAAAAATTGTGCAAGTGGGCAGGTCATTTTAGTTCATTATTATTTATTGCAAGTTTGAGTCTCTGCTCTCTATATCTAATCTAATATATGACCAGTGTCCATGTAACTATAATTACATTTATTACGAAAGTATGGGTGGGCCAGATAGTTGTTTTCTTCAGTAGTATATGTTCTGTAGTTTATTTACAGGTACATACTCAAAAGCAGCTGTGAAGAGGTAACATTAACGTAAAACTTAAAGTATTAGCCCTTGAAACCGAAAAAAACTATAGTGGGTAATTTTATAACATTTTTCATCAATCGGACCCTTTTGAAAATAATTTGATGTGTACATACATTTATAATTTTTGACCTTGCAGAATCAATGAAACTCCACGATACCGAATCTTACTCACTAACGCTATGCAAGAAATTACTACTCAACAGCTGTGTTTGTTTTACAATTGATGTGTGTAGCTTTACTCAGATAATGCTCAACTGTGTACTTCAGATTGTGGTTATAGGCTAACTCCGCGGACCTAAAGTATATAGCAAAATTATTTATTTGAGTAGAACTACTCACATAACTTGTAAAACATAAAAATAGAACCAATTTCTTTAAATTGTAAATCAAATACAGCTAATGATGACTTTCAAGGAAGACCGGATCTCTTACCATTGCAATACGCCGGATCTCTATCGGTTTACAGGATTCAGCAACTACAAATATAAAAATCTTTCTTAAATCTGAATAAAACTATCAAAATTTTGCATAAAACTAAATAATCTGGTTGAAAAATCTATAAATCTTACTGAAATACCTAAAATTTAGCCATAATATATACTATTTCTCTTTAAACTAACAAAAATTGGCTTGAGAGTACAAAAATCTTACTTAATTGACTCAAATCTGTACAATAGTATCAAAAATTTGCACAAAATCTAAATAATCTATAATTCTTACTAAAATAGCCAAAATGTAATTATAATATAATGGATAGTTGTGACTTTACACATACATTATTAGATTTAGTTTAATACATCTCTGTAAGTATAAACTTGTGATAAAAACATAGTAAAGTATTTTATTGTTTCATATATCTAATCATAATATTTGTTATTTGTCTATAAACTAACAAAAACTGGCTTGAGAATACAAAAATTTTACTTAAATGACTCAAACCCTAATAAAACTATCAAAATTTGGCTTAAACTTAAATAAGCCGAGCCGAGTTATCAACAAAGCGTTGTAGCTATGTCATACCGACCCTATATACATTTATTAAAAGTTTTAGCCCAAAATTATTGTTACCAACATTTACTATATTCCAGTTTCCTTTTTTTAAACATTTACCAAGTCAATTAATATTCTCAATCCATAATTTAAGAACATCTACCAACAGCACAGAATATATTCGGTGTGGATAAATGTGATAAATATAATTCTTTACTTACAGAACTACTTTATTTAACATATTTGATAGACGTTAGATAGCCAGCCCATTGCATTTCCGGTATTTGTGAGAAAATTTCCATAAAACTAGTTTCTTAAACAATAAAGACTTAATTTACACTCAACAAGATAACCTATTTTCTTAAACAAATGACATAACAAGTTTATAATATCCTTGCACATTACCTTAAATCTTTCACACAAGTACATTATAAAAAAATAATAAAACACACAAATGCATTAAAGAAGTCATCAACTCCATCGATTTAAGTGGGTGGGAAATTTTAATATTTTTTAGTGAAAGCAACCTTCATTTTACTGAATGAATTTCATCAAGCGAGTGTCGTGCTCGGTATGGAATTATATACGTTTCCTTTCCGCACCAAACCAAAAGGTGCATCACGTGCGCTCAGGTTCAAGAACGTACATATTCTATAGATATAATGTACATATATAAAAAAGTTCATTCAACTAAAAGCATTTCTATTTTTATGATTGTAATTACTTGGACGATTAATTGTCGCGATTATCATAATTTTGACTTTGAAATTAATTAGTAGGTCAAACGATTTTATTACTGAAATTAATTAAGAAATATTTTATATTGAGCATTTTACAATAATGTTTTTATGTTAATTAAATTTAAAAATTGGATTTCTTTAGCATTGCAGTGGGTTCAAATTAAGGTCAAAACATTAATAAGTGAGTGCGGCACACAAAGTAAAATAAAAACAGAAATCTTGTTAATTGAAAACTGTTTGCTCTGAGTAATCGGCATTAGTCGCATATTTTATTATTATTATTAGTCCTTCCGCATATAGAAAATGTAAATATATGAGATGGATGTAGGTCAGTGTGACAGACGTTTGTTGCAGTCACTATTGCTTTCACATGGTCCGATGTTTAACGACACCTGTCTCGAATGGCGATTGTAAATATCTATCTATAGTTTTGATGCTATAATTTTAAGAAAATTTGCATTTCAGTTATAGGTGAAAACGTTTATGATTCATAACGATTTCTGTTATATTATGTTGTAATATTTCAACATTAATTAAATAATGTAAATTTTCTTTAAATTAAAGTTTCACTTATTTTGAAATTTATGTCCGGATTTAAAATATTTCAAAATTAGCGTTTTTTAAAGTTTTGAAAATATTTTAGAAACTCATTTTTAATTACTCTATTCTTATTATAATTTTAGAAATATATTAAGTAACAAATATTCAATATTTGGGAGTAATTTTAACTAAATATTTTGAAAATTGTTTCTGTATTGACAATTTTTTAGAAATATTTTATTGGTAAATTTTTAAATTTTTTACCCAAAATATTTTGAGCAACTAATACTTAATATCTGGAAGTAATTTCAAGAAGGACAAATGAAAATATTGGCCAAATTTACAATATTTCAAAAATAGAATTTTTGGTAAATTTTAATAATACTTTACTTACTTTTTTTGGGGACCATATTTTTTTTAGACGTTGGTAGTTACCATAGCTAATCTAATTCTACTGCTTTATCTAATTCAATTATTTCTAATATAATTCAGTTTGTACTATCTGACGTTATTGAATGCCTTCGAATAATCGATAAAACATGCGTCTACACCGCTGCACACGTCTATTACTGTTTGTATGCTAAGTAAGACCTCTTTTGTACCGAGCTTGCTTCTGAAGCCAAACGTCTAGATATGCCTATATATTATTAGAAAAAGGCTTTTAGGATTTTTAATTAATTTTAACGCTTTTTACTCAAATTTTAGGAGCTTGGTGCAATTTTTAGAGCATACAAAATTTGAACCATTTATGAAAGCTTTAAAAAATGTTTGGGATGTTTTGGAAATGTTCGAAAAATTTTTTTGAGGCTTTATAAACTACCCAGAGCTTAAGAATAATTTTTAGAATTTTATTGTTTTTTTTTAATATACAGAGCTTTAGAGCGTTTGGTAGTTTGGTACTTTAAGGGAGAATGAAGAAATCTTCAAAGATTTTTTTTTTAGTGATCAATAAATGTTTAAAGCTTTAGAAACTACCCAGATCTTTATTTTTTAACCGTAATGCTTGTTTTGAACATTTTAAAAATTTAATGGAGCTTCAAACTGCTTTAGAAAGTACCCAGAGCGTTGGAATTATTTTTGGAACAGCACTACAAGTTTTTTAGAATTTTAGGAAATTTAATATGTTTTTTGAGAGCTATATTGTTAAAACAATATTGCAAGCCTTAAAGCTTCTGATATGTTTTATGGAAGCTTTAAAATGTTGCAAAAATTTTTTAAAAATTGTAAATAGTTATTTGAAATGTTCCGAAATTGTTTGAATAGCTTTAGAAAGTACTCAGAGTGTTGGAATTATTTTTGGAACAGTATTATAAGCTTTTTAAAATTTTTGTAAATTTAATATGTTTTTTGAGAGCTTTAAAAATGTTTAACAAATTTTGTTCCAAAAACGTTTAAAAACCTTTAGAAGCTACTCGGAGCTTCGTGTGTATTGTTAGAAAAATATTGCAAGCTTTAAAGCTTCTGATATCTTTTATGAAAGCTTTTAAGTTTTGCAAGAAATTTCTAAAAGCTGTAGATAGTTACTTCTGAAGTTTCAAAAATGTTTAAAAAGCTTTAGAAACTACCCAGAGCGTTGGAATTATTTTTGGAACTGTATTGCAAACTTTTTAGAATTTTAGGAAATTTAATATGTTTTTTGAAAGTTTTAAAATGTTGCAATCTCTAACTAATTTTGTTCCGAAAATGTTTAAAAACCTTTAGAAACTACTCGGAGCTTTGTATGTATTTTTAGAACAATATTGTTAGCTATAAAGCTTTTGATATGTTTTATAGGAGTTTTAAATTGTTGCAAGAAATTTCTAAAAGTTGTATATAATTATTTGTGATGATCCGGAAATGTTTGAAAAGCTTTAGAAACTACCCAGAGCGTTGAAAATATTCTTGAAACAGTATTGCAAGTTTTAGAATTTTGGGTAATATAATATATTTTTTGAGACCTTTAAAATGTCGCAATCTCTAACAAATTGTTTTCCGGAAATGTTTAAAAAGCTTCTGATATCTTTTATAGAACATTTAAAGTATTGTAAAAAAATTCTAAAAGCTGTAAATAGTTATTTGTGATGTTCCGGAAATGTTTGAAAAGATTTAGAAACTACCCAAAGCTTTTGAATTATTTTTAGAACAGTTTTGAAAGCTTATGAGATTTTGCTAGTAGAAATTTAATGTTTTAGAAATGTTGCCAAAAAATTTCAAAAAGCATTTTTTTTCCTCCAGAAGATGAGTACAGACGGATATTTAAACTGTGGTTCCCGCCCACCCGCCCAAGTGTTAGTTATCAAGAAATTGGAAATTTCTCTTTTCTCTAAACGTTAAATGTCTCTATTTTAAAAGAGCTGATATCTAATCTTTTGATGACAAACACGTGTGTGGCCACAAAGGCGATCCGACCATCAAACAGCACTCCAACCATTGAACAGCGCTCCGACCATCGAACAGCGTTTCGAGCATAGAACACTAAAATGTGTTTTAAGCTAGGACCTTTGCACACCGTTTGAGTTTGAGTATTTATATTGAACTGAAACTTTTTTAGCGGCGTGAGAGTAAAATTATTACATTATATTTTTTAATTACTAAATAATTTTACTCTCACGCCGATATAAAAGTTTCAGTTCAATATAAATACGAGGCTCGAGCGGTGTGCGAGGGTCCAAGCTTAGAACACATTTTAGTGTTCTATGCTCGGTGCGCTGTTTGATGGTCGGAACGCTGTTTGATGGTCGGAACGCTGTTTGATGGTCGCATCGCCGTTGTGGCCACACACTTAGACGTGCGGGTGGGTAGGTCACTCCAGAAGATGAGTACGGACGGATGGTTTAAACTTTGGTTCCCGACCACCAGCCCTAGTGTTTCTGTTTCTCTTCTCTCAAAACGTTAAAAGTCTCTATTTCAAAAGAGCTGATAGTGATATCTAGTAACTTGATGGGCGGATGTGTTCCTCTCGAGTAATATATGGTGGTTTATTTTTGACATTGTTCATTATTAAATTCATCGTTGTTCAACCGTTTTTGTTTTTTGTTTTGTTGGTTTGGGATTTTAGATTACTGCTTATTGTTGTTGTTGTTATACTTTTTATGTTTTCCTATTTGCTGTTGTTTTAGTTGGACATACTTGAAGTGCAGCTAAGTTGTTATTTACTTCATGTTTTACTTTTTGGGCAATTGTTGTTTCTTTTAGTAAATTCATGTTTGGATGTTTAGGTATCTGCTGTTTAATAGTTATTGTCTTGAGTCTCAGTTTAAGCCTTAAGTTATTGAATTCTAGACTCTTTTGACCATTATGAAGTCAATTTAGTTCCTGATATTCCTTTTGCATGGAGCATGTGTACAGCAGTATGTATTTATGACCGCCAATCTATTTTTTTTTATAAAATTATTCTGTTTTCCTTTTTATTTTAGCAGACTGAATTTACCAATCACATTGCCGTCCGCTTCTTGTTCTATTTTTGCGTTGAAATTGTCCATTAGAATAGAGATTTCTTTATTTTTAGTATTATGGAGTGCGTTCTTGAGATGTTCATAAAACGTATTAGTTTTTCCTTCTGTACTTATTATTATTGGTGTGTATGCAGCAAATATGTTCAAGTTGTATATTACTGATATGATCTTCAATATTGCCACTCTGTCTGAGATAAGTAAATGTCGTTACGCTGTGCTTTCTATTTGCTTATGTGTTTTTATTGCCGTGCCGTTTTGATGGTATGCACTAGCTTTGCCTGCATAATATATATATATATATATAATATCCTACAACATTGCCCCGTCTCTAGGGAACTGGTCTCAATACATGTTAAAATGTCTGTATGTATGCATTTTTATTTTTTGTTTTTTTTTTTCTGTTTGGTATATACTCTGCACTTTTCTATTCTTAGTTGTGTTTTGTATAAGTTGCTTCTGTCTGTATTGATATTTTTCAAAACCGTCTTCTTCAGAGATTTGATTGTAGGGCTTAGTACTCTGGAACATTACATCTTGAGATTAGCCATTTTATGGTAGATTTAAATGGGATATTTACAGTAGCGGTTTCCCGTTGCCAACTCCAGCCTTTTGCTGTTGCAAATTTTTTGTTCTACTGCTTATAAGGGCAATTTCTCTAATACTTAATATCTGAAAGTAATTTTAAACATTTTTTTTTTAATTTTGTGCAAATTTACAATTTTTTTTTTATATTTTGAAAATACTTAAGATTTTTTTTAAATAACCTAACTTTAGAAATGTAATAAGGACCTAATATTTAATATGTGAGAGTAATTTTAAACAATAAATTGTGTTCGGATTTACAATATTTCAAAAATGTAATTTTTGAAAAAAAATTGTAAATATTTAAGATTTTTTTTGTCCTTGACTTTTTGAGCCATTCATTTAACGAATTGTTAATAAATATCTTTATTTGCACCCTTATAAGATGGTTGTCGTCCAAGAATTGAAACCATGTGTTTTTGAAGCCAGACTGCTCGCTTGTAAAAACATGCTTGCTTTGTTGCCTCGAGACGATATTGTTTTCTTTAACAAGGCACATTTTTACCTCATAAGATATGTCAATAAACAGAATATGCGCTATTGGAGTGATACAAATTTCAGAGAGCTCCAACAGAGACTAAAATCTACAAAATTCATTCAAAGGATGTACAAAAACTTCAAAAAAGGTACTTAGTGTTTTAAGTGTAAGGAGCGCCATTTGGGAGACACTTTGTTCAAAACCGTGTACTTAACTTAAATTTCCCATGTTATTGAATCAGGAAAAAAAAAATTGCTTACTTGGGACATAATAAAGCTATCTGAAGTGCAGCGCCAAGTTGAGAATATCACAACACAAACATATGGACATATCCTATATCAAAATAACTCCGAAACAAACTTTCGGAATAGAAAAGCTTTTCTGGCGAATAGAAACATCAAACATTTAGTAACTAATTCAATATTTGACAATTATATATATATAGTGTATCAGATTTTATAAAAAAAAAACTTTGGATGAAGCTGAGAAACTATATGATGACATAACTACTGCTAAATAACAAGGAAAAACACTGTAAATAATAATAACAAAAAAATTTTATGTAAAAATTAGACAGAATTAGAAGGTCACAGGAGATACCATATTGGAACATTTGTTCTTGGAGTGAAGAATGATAGAAGTGAAATGTTACTGAACTTCCTACAAAGCAAGAATATGTATTTTTGGAATACATTTTCTGTAAAAACATTAATCCGAAAATAAATTTAATAAAACTTATGATCAGGAGTAAAAAATGTAATAGCAAATAATAAACAAATATACAAAAATATTAATGTACTAAGCCAATTTAACAAAAGTAGCAACCATATCAATCTCAAAAAGAACTAGAATTAAAAGAAATAAGCTTGTACAAATTTACAAATTTCTTACTGGCATGGAAGTAAAATTAAAAAAAGAAGAATACCAGAATTAATAAAGAAAATATTACAACCCACATATGATTTAAAAAACCTAAACGCCAGTCAGAAAATTTAAACAAACATGGCGGTGTGTCACAAAGAAAATATGCATGAATACCAAAACCCATAAGCAAAAGAAAATCACACTAAAACCCTTTCTGACAGAATATAAGCTTTAAATAATTTAATAAAAAAACAATTTTGTATAAATATAAAGGCATATAACACAGAACTAGTAAAAACAACTATAGAGGATAATTCGAATATAAAATTTTTGAGATCTAACATGTTTGCTTGCAGAATAAAAATAAATTGGATGAAGAACTCACTAAGCATAGTCGTTTCCGATAAAAACTGCACAATAGAAATAATAGAAGACTTTTATAGAAAGCCTTATGCATCAAATAACGTTGAATCCGGTATAGTCAATAACTGCAATGTTGGCTCAGAAAAAATCCCAGACATTACAACTGCAGAACTAACAGCAGCTTTAAAATAAATGAAAAATAGAAAAAACTCAGGAGAAGGTAGAATAACATGAGAAATGCTTAAAATGAGTGGTGAGTTTGTAGAGGAAGCATACTGCTACATAAATGCATGATTGAAGGAAAAATACAATACCGGAACAGAAGTACAATGCAAAAGTAATTATACACTATGAAAAAGGCAATTTTTTAAACATAGGAAACTATTGGCTCATCAGCCTACTCTCCAACTGAAGAAAAACTTTTTAGTAGAGTAATAACTAACCTCGTAACTAACAAATTAGACGCATACCAACTAGTAGAACAGGTTGGTTGTTTCCAAAAAAGGTATAATACGACAGATCGTTTAGTAATAAGAAACGACTGAATATAATGTTTTTTTTATTTTGCATCTATCGATTACCACAAAGCATTCAAATCTATAAAAACATTGTCAATTTTAAGAGCAATGGATCAAGCTAGAATTGATTTTAAATATTCAAATAAATTAGAACATATATACGGTAACGCAACATTTCACGTGAGAATAAACAAAAACTTAACAACAAATTAGATCCAAATTGAACAAGGAGTCAGATATTTACGATACATTAAAAGAAGTTTTCAAACAACTAGCTTTAAAATAGATGGTACTTACTTGAGTCATCTAAGGTTTGCCGATGACATTGTTCTTATTTTTAGCAATGTCAAGGTGCTGAGAGAAATGCTAGAACAGCTAAATAATGTATTCCAGGTTGTGACTGTCGTGAATTAAAAAAATACTAAAATAATAACCGACAGGGTCACTGAGGTGATAGATAGATAGACCATAGAGCATGTAGACAAATATTTTTTAAGACGTATTGAGGTGTTGGTCTCAACAAGTGGTCCTTGAGAATGACTAGCGCATGGCAATACCTTTTGGTTTTTTTCTATGCGTTGGTCCTTAATTTGTCCTTGTCATTGTCACTAATGTGGTACTAGTTTGAGGTGGGCTGGTTTTGGTTTTGCGAAATTTACACAGTTTGCTTCAGCAACACAAGCTGTTCTCTTATTTTTCCCATTCTTGCGTTAATCAGCCTAGATATTTGTTTTATCCTTAGGTTTCTTTTTAATTTTTCTATAACTTTATTAATTTCTTTCTCGTCGTACCCCCTTTTTTTCATAAATGTTTTGTGTAGTTCTGTTAAGTGAATTCCTTTTGGTAGTACTAGATTTGCCAGTTTTACTTCTAGTGAGATTCTAAAATCTCCATTTACAGATAGTTTTTTGTGTCCCCTGATTGCCAGATATACTTTGACCATTTTAAATTGTTTGTCAACTTCGAGATAGCGTATTTGCCGTATATAAATTGCTTAGTAAATTCATTTAGTTTACTTTCCTGGAGCAGTTCTTTTCTTCTTCTCTTTATCTTTGCAATTTCGATTGGTACTAATGTTTCAGTAAATTTCTTGTCTATTCATTTACCGTGCATTCTTTGGTAGGCATAGTTAGTGTTTTTTTTGCTTTTATTTAGCATCTCGTTCGTTCTTTCTTTGTCTTCTGTGACTTTTGATCTGTGCGTTTCCTTTAATTTTGGTTTATCTAAATTTTAAAGCTTCAAACTCTTCTATCTTATTCTTTAGTACTGTAATTGCATAGTTTCTTAGTTCAGGCATATATTAATGATTGTAGATTTGTTGATTTTTTTTTTCCAATCTATTCTATCTTTTTCCCACGCTTTGCACACTACTAGTATATGTTCTGCGTCGTCATCATGTCTTCTTGGCATAATATACATCTTTCTTTTTTCTTACTTATACTTACCAAAGGTTCCATGTCCAGTGAGTAGTTGTGTTGTATAGTAACACGTTGCTGGTTTATTCTCTACCTATTTTTTTATTTCTATTATTAGTTCCCTTGTCTATTCTCTTTTTTTTCCTTCTTTCCACTGACTCTGCCATCTTTCCATTGTATTTTCTCTTGACAGTCTCTTTACTTCTTGTTTACTAGTTTCTTTATTTACCATTTTTCTAATTTTTCTTCTACCATCAAATGTGCGGGTAGTGTTGCCTTCTTTTAGTGCTTTCTGCCACACCGTTCTGTAGGCCCTGCTGATCTTTAACGACCTTGTTCTCGTGGCTTCTCTTACTTTTTTGTTTGTTTTTTGTCTTCAAGGCGTACATAGTTTATTTTTAGCCGCCGTTTTAGGCCTACTAAGCATTCTTTTCATTTTTTTTGTTCCTCTTACCGCTTCCTTAACCTGTTTGTTCTATCCTTTTGCTTTAAATGTAACTCCGAGGTATTTAATTTTCTTCCTCTGTGTTTGTTGATAGCCTCAGTTTATTGCAGTGCTAGATCTAACTCTTTATTTCTCATCCATTTTTTTATCATATCTATTGCCAACTCTAACTTTTCCTTTAATACTTCCATGTCTATATTTCTACTTACCAGAGCCACGCCATTTGCAAATGCCGTTATTGTCACTCCTTTTGGCAGCGGCATCCTGAGTAGCTCATTATAGACTAGATTCCACATTTTATGTCCAAGTGCAGAATCCTGTGGTACTACTCTGGCCAGCTTAAGTTTTTCATTCTTAGTCAGTAGATTTCTTCTTTGAAGGAAACTAATATTATCTTGATTTTTTTTTTTGCTACTTCTATAATTGCTTTCCATAGTATAATATTAAAAGCATTTAGTATATCTAGCTCTATTATAACACAGTGTTGTCTTTTTTTGTGTGGTCCACTAATTGGTTTTTTTGCTATGTCCTTTACCTTTTCAATGGCTCTTAGAGCCGATCTTCCTTTTGAAAACCTATATTGTTCTTGTTTCCATTCTTCCTTTTCTTGTTCTATTTCTTGTTCAACTCTATTCACTAATAACTTTTTCCATAATTTTTGCTAATGTGTTGATTATGCATATCGGTCTATGCGCTTTTGATTTGCCTGCTTTCTTCTTCTTCTTATTAATTAACACTAGGTTTGCTTCTTTCCAGCAGGCTGGAAATGTTCTTTTCTTCATCTGTTTATTATTTGTGTTATCTCTATCTCATTTCCTTCTAATGCTGCTTTCACTATCTCCGTTGTTATCTCGTCCTATCCTGGTTATTAGGTAGTTCTCTTATATTCTGTTTTATCTTTTTCACTATTGCAAGGATTGCTTCTGTCTTGTCGACTATTTATTGCTTCTTTTACAATTTTTTCAGTGAAAAATAATTTTTCAATTATTACTTCTTCACTTTTTCGTCCTTTAAGCAAACTGCTTTCATTCCTCCTAATTTATTTCTAACTAATATGTATGGCTTTCCCAAGGATCTTTTTCTCTGTCTTTTGACCTTCCTTGCTGTTTGTACGGATGTCTTCTTGCTTTCCTTAATCTCCACCAGTACGGTCCTTTTTTTCCTCCTTCTCTGTACTTGGAGATTGATTCTTCTGCTGCCTTCCCCAACTTTTCTGTGTACCCTTTGCATCTTTCTCTATGTTTTTGTTTTATGTTTATCATTTCTCTATCGTGCTTATGTTTCATCTTCCTTCTCTTTTAACTTCCTTATTCCCTTTTCCGTTTGTACTGTATTCAGTGACTAAAACAGCTGAGATAAACAGAAGAATAAGTCTTCAAGGACTGCTTTCGGCAATCTAAGACCTATTGTAAAAAACCAGAATATTCTTATTAATCGATAAAAAAGGTTTATGATGCATCTATATTTCTGGTTACTACTTACGGTCTAGAAACGATAACCTTTACAAAAAAAAGCGCAAATAAACTTAGAACTGTTTTCAGGGAGCAATGGAAAGAGCAATGCTAAGAGTCATTGAACGTTAAAAGATACGAAACTGAATAATAAGAAAAAGAACTAAAGTGACTAATATCATCGAGCTTTCTAGGCAACACAAATAAAAATAGCTAATAAATCTAATATTTTGGCTAAAAAAAAACAAACTAAAAACGAGCTAGGAAAACCACAAAAGAGATGGCTAGACGATGTAAAGCGACGAAAGACAAAAGAAGATCACTGAAATATATCATGCTAACTAACACTTGATATGTCTCGGTTAGTTTTAGTTTAGATTTTTGGCGTAGATGATATGTCTCGGGATTTACAATATTTTAAAAATAAAGTTTTTGAAATATTTTTAAAATAATTTAATTTTTTTAAACTACTTTAATTCAGCAAATATATTAAGCAGTTAATATTTATTCTTCTTCTTTGAGTGCTTCTCCTATCGGAGGTTCGCTATCATCATAGCTATTCGGACCTTATCGACCTCTGCTCGGAATCGTTTAGTGTTGCTACAATCAAACCAGTCCCTTAGGTTTTTGAGCCACGATGCTCTACGTCTGCCAATATTTCTCTTTCCAATATTTATTATTTGGAAATAATTTCAATTAAAAGTTTTGAAAATTGTGTCCGGATTTACAATGTTTCAAAAAAAGATTTTTGTAAAATTAAAAAAAAATATTAGACATTTTATCAAATCTTTAATCTCTAAAAAAAAATTTAAGAATATGGTAAAAAAAAATTTCACTCTAAATATATTAATTTATATAACAAAATCAATGCAAAGTCCCGAGAACTGAAATCCATAAAAAAGACATAAAACTTAATTAAAAAAAATCAAGAATCAACATTAGCTACTAAAAGCAAAAATTTTGATATTTGATTTACAGTATTTTGAAAATAGGGTTTTTAGAAAAAAAAATGAACACTGAATTTTGGAATAATATTTTAACTGACATTCAATATCTGAAAGTAATTTCAAGAAAAAATTTTGAAAGCCAAAATCATAATATATTTAAAATAATAGTTTTGTCAAATTATTTTTTTTAGTATTAAAAATATATTTGGCAACTAATAATAAGTCAAAACTTCAAATTTTTTGAGAAATTTTTATAATACAACACATTTTTAGAAATATACTAATCAAAAGCAATATTTATAAAACTGAAACCTGAATTACATTGCTTTATTAATGTCAGAATTGGGCCTAAAAAGATTAGGTTTACATTTTGAGACAATACAAAAAAATAATAATTGTGGAACACTTCTGTATCCCTTTAATTTTTTAAGTAATAACAATATTGAGATGAATACATTTTTTTTCTTCAAATAATTGAATAAATTTACAGTCAAGTAATCATATATTTTTAAGAAATGATTCACAATTGAAAAACACTGCAAAAAAACAAAGTAAAGTAGATGTATTTTTTATGAATAATGTTGCAGTACTAAGTTTGTGTGAAGTTCAATACTGGGTGTGTCTTCCACTAGCACACATAATTTTATGACATCTTCTTAGGTTGCTTTGAATAATTTTTCAAAGATCTTCCTGGGAAAGTATAGCGTATTTTACATTTTTTAATTAATTTGTTTAGCTGCTGGAGAGTTTGGGCTGCAATGGTACGCTTCCAAATACGTTTATCTAACAAATTACAAAAAATGTTTTATAAGGTTTATGTTAGGACTAAGTGCATGCCGATCTATAGTATACATACTTGGTTCTTATAGGAAGTTTATATTGATGGTTGCTTGCAGTATGTGGTTTTTGCATTATCTTGTATTAACATGAAATTTTGATCAACATCATAAGCTGTAAGTACAACATGTTCTTTTAGTAATTTGAGCTTTATGACTGTCTTGAATTACTACAAAGTTAGTTTTTGCTTTGAGACCTATTCCACTCCAAATCATCATCAAGCCGCTACCAAAACTTTACACTTCTTGTACTGTAGAAGCAAAATACGTCTGTAAAAATGTAATTGTCTATCACTACGTGTAATGCGGAATTTTGATACATCGGTGAAGTACTTGTGTTTATTTTCAAAGTTGCCAAATACAATACTTTTACAAGAAACATTTATATAAAATATGTTATATTTCATGATTTTGCACCGGTTCTTTAAATTTAAAGTTAGCTTTCTTCAATTGATTTTTAACTGTTTGGTTGGAAACAGTTTGTAGATCATTTGCTGTTAGAATTACTTAAAAGTGGACAATCTTGTTTTTGAGTAGTTTTCCCCTTTCAACCTTGCTCAATATCTTTTGAACTGACCTGTCTTTAGGTAACGATTTTACAAACGATGAATAACAGAAGCGCTGCAATGAAGCATTTTTGCAATTTGCTTAACACAGAATTCAAAAAAACAGTACGAGCTTCTACTTCTTCACCAAGATATCGCATTTTATTTTTGTTGACTTTTAATTGACTTTTATAACAATTTGTTACTGTTATCAAGTCTACTTCAAAGACACGCGATATTGAACCTCACACAAATTCAGTATTGCGACATTATTCATAAAAAATGCATCTACGTTTATTTTGGTTTTTGTTGTGTTTTTCAACTGTTAATCATGTTATAAGAATAAATGATTACTTGCTTGTAAATTTATTCATTTATTAGGACAAAATATGTACTTTTAAGAATTCGAATATTTCATCTAAATATCGTTTTAGCTTAAACAATTAAAGACATATTTTTTTAAGCAGCGTATATAAATAATTTTAGTAATATAAATATATAATTGCTCCAAAAATAATACAATTTTTAATTCAAAACTAAAAAAGAAATTCAAACAAATATTTTGCAAGAAAGTTAATAAAACAAATATTCTTTATGCTTGAAACAAATACAAATCTCCTACACATATATAATAAAATAGCTTCTTAAACGAAAAAGGATGTTTAACTAGCGGCGGTATGTATGTAATTATTACTTGCATGCAACAACGCGTATCTCTTTCTCCTCAAGCGCGCGATTTTCATTTCGCCGTCGAATGAACAGGTCTCAGCCTATATTGCAGGTTAACTTTCTTGACCTACTGCCGATTTTTACACGAATCTAAATAGGACTTCCACATGTTTTTAGTGTTTAAGGAATTCAGTAATTAAAACAGATATATTTATATAACTTTCTTTGATACAATAATTAAATTAATTACATTTTTTATTATTTGTTCCAGATATACGCTTGTAGATCGCAAGGATATGGATATGATGCCGGTACAGATCAAGGAGCTTGTGGAAAGCCTTATAGATCATCAAGAATGCACCAACCACCATGCGATTTAGGATCACAAACATATTGCACCACTGCAGGTACAATGTATCCATGGCATGCAGTACGTCGGTTCATACGCGAAAATCAAGGATTAATGCGACGTATGTATGGAGACGAACGACACATTGCAGTTCTCAAAGCTGAATTGCATACGAACGATATCGACGAAGAATTCACTCCTAGTCAAAACGATGATTTAATTAGAAACGGCGATTTTAAAACAAGATATGCAAAACAAGATCATGATTTTGATAACGAGTTATATGAAGAAACAGCAAGATATCTACAGGATCGCAAAGATGATATTATACTTAATACTAAATTCGTTTACAGTCAGGATCCTTCAATGCAGATTAAATTAAAAGATTTGCAACCACCAAGGTTTCGACCTACTACTCAAAAAGTTGAAGAAACTGAATCTACTACTACTACTACTACTAAAGCACCGCTTAATGTTAGTAGTACTAATAAAACTGTTGAAATAGTTTATGAAAATACAACAGAAATCTTTTATGAAGCTGAGGATGGCAATGCTACTGAAATTATGGGTACTACAACGGATGGGGATGATTCTGATGAAATTACAACTGATACTGTGCAGGAAACTACTACTCCTAGTCAGACTTTGAAGAAAGAACCTGCAGGAGAAGTGTTGTTTCAGGATTTGGAAAATAATAAAGCGCATACTACAAATCCACATATGAATTATAAACTTAGAGGAGTGTAAGTATTGATTTAATTATTTAATAAACTTCAAAATAGTCCAAAAATTATCATAAGCCTGTATAATTTGAGAATTGATTGATTGACGTATTGATTTAACAATTGCAATTGATTAATTTTTGTAATTTGTGAATTGAAGAGATTTAAGATGCTTTGTTTAATTACTAAAAAGACTAAAGGGTTGCAATATGGAAAAACATTATTCAGTAATGTTCGTCTTTTACGTTGTTTAATTTAGCTCCCCACATTGTTGCTTTTAAATTTGGGTCATCCGCTATGATGGTGTGCTTCTTCTTGAGTTGTTCACAGTATTACCTAGCCTCTGCAGGAAGCTTTCAAACTATTCTATTGGTTTGTTTGAAAACTTCTTAAACTCAATCCATACAAAAGCCTCTTCTTTTTGGTAATTTGTTATGATTTTTTTGTTTTTTCATGTTTTGTTCTTATTTGCTATACATGTTAGAAGTTCCTTACTCAGAAGAGGAAGAGGTGATATTCAATCTCTTAATAACCAATACTGGTGGATAAAATACTCCAGATCTTGATTATTATCAAAAAGTATAAACTAGTGTGCTCAGCCACCTGCCGTGAGTTTGTTACCAAGAGATTAGAAGTTTCTACTATTTTCATACGTTAGAAGTCTAGTCAGAAGAAAAGATGATGAATCTAATCTCTTGAAAGCCAGCGTTATGGTGGGTGGGTGGGTTTGTCACTCCAGATCATGATTACCATTGGGTAGTTTGAACTGGAATGCCCACTCATTTGCTCAAGAGTTTGTTATAAAAAACTAGAAATGTTTTTTTACCATAGAGTAGAGTGCCCACCCACTTTCTCATGTGTTTGTTATCAAGAAATTGAATTGAAATTTTTTTACTTTGCATGCGTTAAAAGAAGGGATAATAAATGTAATCTCTTAAAGACCAACACTATGGTGCGTCACTACAGATTATGATTACCATCAAGTAATTTAAACTGGAGTGCCCACTCACCCATACGGATGTGAATCTTGGATAGGAAACATTTGAAACGTGGTTGTAGAAGAAATTTTCAAGCGGTCAGACAAGATCTTGAATAAAGAAATGTTGAGAAAAACATTGTAGGAAAAAGCTCCAAAAAGAAGAAGAAAAATTTGCAAAATGACTGATGTTCTAAGGAAAGCCAAAAGGACAGTAAAAAAAAACAAAGAACCGAGAAAATTAGAGGAGAGGTACGTAGAACCTGCAAAAAGCTGAACATTAATGATGAAAATGATGAATAGAGGAATTGATACCAAACAAGTGGCACAATGCATGCTTATAAGATCACTATTGCACTTACTCCTCATTAAAACAATAATATTTAGACATAAGACAAAAACACTGGAGTGAGGAAGAAATTAAAATTGATGGAGTGTACGCAAAGGGAAAGCGAAATGTAGGGAGACGCAAAACTTTATGGCTTCGAAATTTGCGCGAATGGTACAGCTGCAGTACCACAGAACTGTTTAGGACAGCAGTGAATAGAATGAAGATAGCATTGATGATTTCCAATCTCCGATAGGAGCGGAACAAGAAGAAGAAGAAGAAGCAACACCATAGAGAAACTAATGATCATAAAAGCTAAAAGAACTTTATCAGGCATTCTTAAAAATTAGACTATTGAACAAAACAAAATTAATGACCTCCGAAAATGTGCAGATAACTATTGGGAACGAGTTACTTGGAAACTTAAACAAGTTTGTGCCATCAAATATTGACGGGTAAAGAAAACTTCCAGAAGGCTGGGCGGTATTTGAAAAACTGGATTTATATTCAAATAAAATTGCCATAAATCTGAAACAAAAGTTATATGAATCATGCATACTATCCTACCTATCAAATGGCTTAAAGACTAACATGCAAAATAATAAACAGACTCCAAACTACACAACGGGCAACGGAGAGGGTTATGTTTGAAGTTCAGTATCAAAATATAAAACAAAGAAATCCGGAGAAGAAGGTAACGGATGTTTTCAATATAGTACAACTAAAATAGCAATGGATTGGTCTTGCTAAGTAGACAAAATTAGGCCATGTCTAGCAGCAACAAATTGTTGTGCTGGCGTCCAAGAAGGAGTAAAAGAAACATGAAAAAAGTCTACATCCAGGAGTAAGTACAGGCGGAAAAGAATACAAATACTTAAGGTTTAAATTCAATGTAGTATTTTTAAAAAATTGTAAAAATTAATTTTCATCTTCTTTATTGCGCGTTTTAACATCGCCTCAGACGTCTTACGACTTGTTTGAAGGAAGTTGATGGGACCAACGGCTTATTAGGTGACTTCCAACATGTTTTGATTGTTTTTGTTTCAAATGTTCTGGTATTTTTTTAAAATCATTTAATGAACATAAATTTACAATGTCATTAGAATTTTTTAAAGTACTCCCGATTTGATGCATATTTTTCAACGTCTCTTATAGACGGATCGTCTAAGCTTTTTTTTACCCTCTCTAGCGTCTTATGTGGCTTGGTGCATTGTCTTGATGCAGGATCCAGTCACAAATGTCCTTTTGAACGCGTCGTATCCTGTCTTTCAACCATTTGAGCACTTTACAGTAAAACTGGCTATTTACTGTTTGTCCTTGAAGTACGATCTTACTAAAATCACACATTTTTTGTCAAAAAACACGATAAGCATTGTTTTGATACGTGATTTGCTTATTTTTGCTGTTTTTTTTTTGTCGAGATGACTTCTTCGAGTGCTACATACTGCTCCGACGTATAGATTTGGAATGATACTCAAAAATCCATGTTTTGTTTCCTGTCACTACTTCTTTAAGCTCGGTTTTGTAGCGTTTAAGCAATTTTTAACAGACGCTGTCCTGCATGACGTTGGTATGAACTGTTAGCACCACCTTGGAGACTCAAAATCTTTGCTTATAATGCAATAAATAACTGATTTGAGTACGCCACTTTCTTTGGCCAACATTTGTTGTTGTTTGGGTAACTTTCTGTTGTCGGGTTTCTTGTAGCCTTTTATCTTGGGCTTTGGCGTCGTTCTAGCTTTGGGTGTAGCGATGTTTGGCTCCAGTAGAGGGCCATGGGTAATAGTTTATCCTAAGGTGTTCTGGAGTGAGCGTTCATTAGGCACCGTAGCAACTTTTTCAACTCAACGTCGCTGTTCCTCGGACTTAGCCTGCAGGTGATACGTGGTCGTGGTGTGGTTTACAAAAATCTAGGGTTCACAAATTGTGGATAGCCAAATCAGCTGTAGACTTGCTGCAAAATACACTAGTGGTGTGATGGGTGATAAAAGCCTCTCATTACAATCAAAATAAACAAATTTTCCGTGGGGGTAGTATCCAACGGGCTCACGTAATCAATATGTTTCTTATAGGAATGTCACTGTACTGTAAGGCTGCGTCAATCTTTATCCGTGCGCAGATGATGCACCCTAGACGTATAATTTGACTTTCTGACGTCTGATCAGAGATTTCTCCTTAATTTGTTACGGTAAGTCTTATCTTGACCTTAGTAACTGGTGGACTTGTTGATGTAATGCTGGTTGATTCTAACCCCTAGAGTACGATACAGTTTCCCGTCTTGCCTAGCCGGTAATTTACGTCTCCTGCTTTGGCCAGCCTTTGGTGTAACTTGTTAATAATGTTAAGCACCTGCGGACTTAGCTTTGCTTTACAGCCGAAACCCCAAGTGTTGTAGTGCAAGGACTCTTCGGTGGCTTTGGTTCCGCCGCAACAACCGATAGTATAGGCCCGTGAGACTAAGTCTAAGTTGTGGCCCATCCGCCCGCCCAAATGTTTGTGATTCTAATTACTAAGACATGGGTGGGTAGGCGGGAATTAAATTCAAATTTTATAGACGAGTGGTTTAGGTTTATATTCTCTGCCCAAGTGTTGTGATCTAATTTCTTGATAACAAACACTTGGGTGGGTGGGCGGGAACTAAGTTAAACTTTGAGGATGTGTGGTTTGGATTTGTGTTGCCTAACCACCCGCCCAAGTGTTTGTGATTCTAATTACAAAGACATGGGTGGATAGGCGTGAACTAAGTTTAAATTTTGTAGACAAGTTGTTTAAATTTGTATTCTTTGCTCAAATGTTGTAATCCAATTTTTTGATTATAAACACTTAGGTGCCCATCCACCTAAGTAACTTTGTTCAAATTTTGTTGGCGTGTGGTTTAGATTTGTGTTCCCCGCCCAAGTTTTGTGACCCAATTTCTTAATAACATATAGGCGGTAACTAAGTTTAAATTTAGTGGACGTGTGGTTTGCATTTGTGTTCAAACCCACCCGTACAAGTATTTGTAATTCAATTTTCTAATTAAAAACACTTAGGTTGGTGGATGCAAACTAAGTTTAATTCTGTGAATGTGTGGTTTGTATTTGTGTTGCTTACCCACCCGCCCAAGTGCTTGTGATCCAATATTCTAACTACAAAACACTTGGGTGAGTAGGCAAAAACTGAGTTCAAAAAATGAAGGCGTGTGGTTTAGATTTGTGTTCTAAGCCCAAATGTTGCAATCTAATTTTTTGATAACAAACACTTGGGTAGTAGGCGGGATTTAAATTTAATTTTTGAGAATGAATGGTTTAGATTTATGCTGTACACCCACCCGCCCAAGTGTTTGTAGTTCAATTTTTTGATAACAAACATTAGGTGAGTTTGTGCTGCACACCCACCCACCCAAATGTTTGTGATTCAATTTTGGGCGGGAACTAAGTTCAAATGTTGTAGGTTTAGATTTGTGTTCCACGCACAAGTTTTGCGATCCAATTTATTGATAACAAACGCTTGGGTGGGTAGGCGGTAATTAAGTTTAAATTTAGTGGAAGTGTGGTTTGGATTTGTGTTGACAACTCACCCGCCCAAGTGCTTGTGGTCCAATATTCTGATTACAAACACTTAGGTGAGTGAGCGAGAACTGAACTCAAACTTTGTGGACGTGTGGTTTGGATTTGTGTTTCCAACTCAAATGTTGCGATCCAATTTTTTGATAACAAACACTTGGGTGGATGGGCTGGAACTAAGTTTAAATTTTGAGCATATGTGGTTTGGATTTGTGGTGCACACCCACCCGCCCAAGTGTTTGTGATTTAATTTTCTAATTACAAACACTTGGGTGAGTGGACGGGTAGTAAGTTCAAACTTTGAGAATGTGTGGTTTGGATTTGTATTGCCCACCCACCCGCCCAAGTGTTGTGGTTCAATGTACTAATTACAAACACTTGGGTGGGTGGGCGGGTACTAAGTTCAAATTTTGTGGACGTGTAGTTTAATTTGTTTGGCTTTTTCGTTGTTGTGCTTTCGTGATAGAGCGTCAGGTAAATAGTTCTTAGCTCCGGACGTGTCTTTGATGTCAAAGGTAAATTTGGCTAACACTAGCTGTATAAATTAGTTTTTTGTATCCTGCGTGTAGGTTAGCTACACCAACGTACTGTTATCCGTCTTTATAAAGAACCGATTGTTCTTCTTAATTGCCCACGCTATTGCATAGCACGCCTGTTTGTTGCTGTGGTATCTTTGCTTGGTGGCTGTAAACCGCAAACTGGCGTAACTAATGATGAACTTTTGGTCTGTTTTTTCCTGGTACAGAACAGCTCCATATCCACCATGCAGGCTGCGGTTTGTAAAGTTGAGGATGTTGTTTTAAAGGCCGGATTCCTTGAGCAGTGACTTTGTATTATACTCCTGCAACCTTTGCATCGCCCGCCGTAGGTGTCTCATGTGGTCGTGATAGTAGGCCGACTACACGACAAAGTAATCGAAGTACACCAACACGAATTGCCGATTCACCCCGCCAGCACTATGGCCATCGGGTTCTTGAACGTCGACGAGTAATTTTTAAGACCAAAAAGAATGACTTTAAAATGATATGTGGTCTCGTCAGGTGTGGCATAGACGGTGAAGTGTTGGTCTCGACTCTAAAATCCATTAGGGTTTCTTAGATATGCGCAGTAGTCACAAATAGATGGTTTGATTACGCCCTTAGCAAGCATTTTGCCTACTTCCTTGTTGACGAGCGTCTTCTTATTTACATTAAACGAGTACGGCCGGATTTATATAAGAGATAGTGTTTTGCAACTTGATGCGGTGAGTCATTGTGTTGGTGGTCCGTAGACCTAAACCATCCAAAAAGAAACTCGCAAATTTCTGCATTAACCGGTGGAATCCGGGACTATTACTTCAGAAAACTGGTAAAATGAAGTACACTAGCAACACTTTACTCTCAGACAAGTATTAAACATGGTAAATCCGTCCTTGATAACATACTTTTTTGTCATGCTTTTAGTGACTGCAATACCACAACATCTCTTTTCAGAACTAGTAAATCAAAATCTCGAAAAGGAACCGATGGTTTTGACGTCTATAAGCAAACAATTTTTCTTTATATGGTGGTGGAATTCTATCGATGGCTTACTATTCAAGCACTTTGCAAAATCAGTCACAAAAAATAGATTCAATCTCTCACTACTTTCACCAACAAAAAGAACGCATATTTACGTGTCACCATGTACAATCTTGGCTCGGATTTCGGTGGAATAGGGCTAGCAACAAACAGATGGTGGACTGAAAACAATGCAAAGCTGCTTGTGGATACAGAAATTGTGTGTTTCTATATTTGCCTACATTGTAGTAAACAAACAAATCAAACTATGAGAATGATTCTACTATTCAAGAAAATGTGATTAAAGAATCTTCGAATTTTGAGGTATATTTTCAGCTTAAAAAGATTAATCAGAATCATCGAAATAAAATATAAATACAAAAAAATAGATTGTGGATTAAGGCTTGGTTACACAGTGCGAGCTAGTATCCGAGCTGCCCTAGTCAGTTACTGCAGTGCAGCTACTTGCACCGCATCATACGAGTTACTGTCATGAGTGACAGGTCAGTACCTAGCATCTGAGTTACTATAACGTTTTATGTTTTTACTCGCGTCTTGCAGTTGCTGAAAAAGTTATACAATCTAAACTGTAAAGGGTAAGCAACAAAAAATTACACGATTGCAAGTTTTGTATCGCGTCGGAGAGCCAAATTATTGTAAATTTATTATAAATTTATTTGCTTTTTTAAAAAGCAAATACACTACTTACCTCCCAAAAACAAATTAAATTTATGAGCTTTGTTTTTTTATCTCTTGCATTAGATTTAATAAAACAGTTAATAATACTTTGCTAAACAAACTTTTAATTTTATTTATTATTTTTTTTTTAGGAATGCATGTCCAGTGAAAGAAGAAGTAGTAGCCCCATTCTGGGCCAACAATACACGCGGAGAAGTGTTAGCCCTATTAAATCTCTATCCCTTCGAGCAATATGTACATTGGGAAAAATGCACATTCGAACACAGACAAATGTATTGCCGCGAGGGATGTAGATGCGAACAACAATATCGCCTCCATAGACTACTGGCCTACGACCCCAACAATGAATGCCGCGGCATTTTCTCCGACTGGTTCAGATTTCCCTCCTGCTGCGTCTGCAAATGTTACGACATGCCAGCAGAATTTAGAGTGACCTCTCGCAGCCCACGCAGCAAAGAAGAGAAACCTTTACCTAGTTGGTTTAAAAAGAAGAATAAACAGAAGACTGTCAATAAGGATAATGACTGAGAAATTTAATTTAAATATTAAACACAAAATTGTTTAAGTGTCTTAATTTATTTCTCAATGAATTTAATGTAAATAGTTTTTTATTAATTAATTAATCTATATGCACAAAAGGCTCGTGTTAAATATGACAATAGGTATTTAAATAAAATGTACTATAATATATTCTAATCCAAAATAATCGCTTTAATTTTATGCGATGCTCACTTAAGATTTTAGTTTATTATTATTTTTTTTTTGTAATTTGACTCACCTCTGTTCTGTTCACAGTGTATTTCTATAGTTTAATATTTGTTGATACTAATAAATGTTTATTAAGTTTATTTTTATTATACGAAAAACAACAATGCTGCCAGTTTAATAGCATGAGATTATCTCAATTATTTGTTTTGAGAGCACAGTGGCGTCAGCTGAAAATAAAGGGAGAAGGGGGAAAGAAGTAGTTTGGAAAATATTATATAATTTTATTTTATTTCACCCCATTGCATAAATTGGCTTTACTACATTCTTACCTGGATATTTAAACAGTATCTCAAGTTTATTATATGAGCAAACATACAACTGCAATGCAATTTTTTCTTTCTCTTTTTTGTCAGGTACAAGAGTCAAATTTTTTTTATCTCCTTCCTCCCTTGCACCAATTGGCTTTGCTGCTATCCTTCCTGGATATTTAAACAGTACCTCAAGTTTATTATATATTTTCAGGTACAAGAGCCAATATTTTAGAGCTTATACTAGTGATACTACCTCACAAACTGCTTTTGAATATATACCTGTAAATTAATTATTTAATACAGGGAGTTTATAAATGAATGGGATTATGTAATCACTTTAAATGTGCCGCTTTTGTTAAATTGTTCACTAAACTATTTGTTTTGACAGATCAACTTTGACAGCTGTCAAGCAAACATATGAAAACATATGTAGTATAGTGGACGATTTTAAAAAGGCGGCATATTTAATGTGATTACATAATCCTATTCATTTATAAACTCCCTGTATATACTACCGAACCCGTTAATTGAGATAATGGAGGCGCTGTCGATACTGACGAGGCCTAGTATCTGGTTCACCCACACTCAAATGGCCACTAATTGTGTATTAGACTAATGACCTGAATTAATGAATGCCACATTTTCTTAAAATGCTCTGCCGGAGTTGGGGCTCGAACCTGCGACAATTTATGCTTCAAGATTCAAGTTAGGCGCTTCACCAACCTGAGCCAATCTTCGTGATTATTGAAATTTTTTATAATTAAAAAAGTTCTTTAAGTTCTTTGCTTTGTCCCTTTTTGATACAGTCTTCTCTAAACTCATTGGTTCTTAAACCTTTTAGTAGTATAAATGTATAAATGCAATATTTGGAAACTTAAAGCAGACGATTAGCAAATGAAAGATGCGTATTTGCCTAACCTGAAATGATCGTGATTGAAACAATTTGGTTTTGAACAAATGGCAAATTAAAGTGTAGTAAAAACTATAATGAACGTTCTTGGCCGCGATAAATACGCGCTTGGCGCACAGGTTGGTGTATTTGAAGAAACCGACAAAGTAAAACTCTCGAAACGCAAATCGATATTTAAATCCTGAAACAATGTTAACTTCAAGCTGTTGGAATTGCTTATTGCTCATTTGGTGACAACGGATTTCACAGAGAGTTGCAAACTGTAGCAATGACTTTTTTGACTACGCCGGTAGCTAGCACTTTCTTGCACTTGCAAGAGGCAACTGTCGCAAAGTGCTTTACCTGTCATCAATTTAGTTGCTACGTGCCATCTTTTGCGTACCATACTCGGTTGTATTGTTTACAGAAAGGTGTTCTTAGTGTTTATGTCCATATTTTGGTTTCATTCAGTTGCTCAAATTGACAATGTTATAGTCCAGACTTTTGTCAATAATTGTTGCAGTGGCATAGCTAAGATTTTTGTGCCGCACCGCAAAACATTGAGAATGGCATTCTTAAAAACGGTTTTAAAATAAAGCGTTCAATTTTGGATTTTGCTTAAGTTTTTGAACAAAGTAGCCATCAAGCGGGCTTTGTGTTTGTGCTTTTCCGTATTGCAAAGCATTGCTTACGGGTAACTACACCACTGTTTATGGCTTCTGCGCAAATAAAATGAAACAAATTTAAGTTTTGCTTTTGATTACAATGTTGTAGTATTACAATGAATTTGATTTCTCTGTTTAACTTTCAAGGGTAAATGATATTTTGTGTAATCTAAAGATTAATTAGATGCTTTGACATACAAAACCACAGCAAGAATAAGTTTGCTACAGCTGGATTAATACCAAAACTTAAACTAGTAACATATTAACAAAAATACGGCCATGACAACTAAACCTTGTTACCACGACTCCCAAAAACGTCATTAGAATTTACCTTAGTAACTGTTGGGTATAGACTACGCCAGTAAGTTGGTGCAATATGGTAAATAAATAGAAACATGCAAAAGTCCAAAAAAATAATCAAAGACATCTACCACTTTATTAAAAAATTGAAAAAAACTAATTAACTAAAAAAGTCATTAAACAGTGTATTGGAACGACAATCTCCAGTCAAGAATCTGTCTTGGCAACAACTAGCTGTGTTGGAACAACGTCAGTTTATCGGTACACTCATAAGTCGCCCACCGGCAATTTAAAAAAAAAGTTAAAGTCGTTCGTGTCTAAACGCAAGAATCTATCTTTATAGCAGTGTGTAGATGGTAACCTTTCTAAGGAGAACCTAGAAAAGAGAAGCAGAAGAATATTAAGTGAAGTGAAGAATTAAAAAGTATAGAATTATATTAAAATATATACTTAAAGAAGACATAAAGGTCAAAATAAACAGACAAAGATACTCAAAAAACTGGAGAAAAAACGTGGTAACTAGAAGAAAGCATTATAAATTCTGTTACCATAAAACAAAAAGGGGAAACTCCTATGCGGAAACACTTAAAGTACTGAAATCTAAAATTGATGTGGATAAGCTGTTCATAAATGAGCGTCATAAGCAAGGAAAATGGCAGAAAGTTTGTAAATAAATGCTGCAAGGCAATGAAAGAAAATCGTGTTTACTGTTAGACCTACATGAAACAACAAAAGAAAATAAAGTAATAGAGGCATTACGAAAAGAGCTGGGAAGAGGGTTACAAATGGAAGACAACACAATTAAATTAAACAAGAATAGACTGAAATATGCAGTGATGAATCTACCAGCAGCTTAAAAGTAGGATGGGTGAAAGGGAGAATCAAGGAATTCAGCTCACCTATAAGATCTTACAATTTTAAACATGAATCAAGATACTACAAAAAAATAAGCAGGAGCAAACTATGCTATAAATGTGGTAAAGAAGGCCACCACTATAAAGGACTGTAAAAACGATTCCTACTGCTACAGTTGCATACAAAAAGGCCATAAAGCTGATGACAGGACATGCCAGGCATACATGAGAGCCTGAGAGGATATGAAAAAAACAAAGATGCCATATCAAATCAACAACGAAGATACTGCAAACTTATGTTGGCAGAGGAAAAGCGACCATGAACACATTTTTTATAAATATATAAATAAAAATAACTTAAATATTGAGATAGTTTTGGAACCGAATAAAAAGATGACAAAGCACAGGATGCTGCCATTAGGTTATATAACAAAAACATAAGTAAACAGTACAAAGATGCTGGATATGTGGGGGTAGAAATAGAAGATGGAAATGCTGTATGGAACCCAAATCTGGGAAAAGGCATTAAAATTTGCAAAATGCAGAAATATGCTGATGGCATAACAAAGAAAAGTTGTCATAAATGTTATAGGATTATTTCAACAGAGGTTGTACTGGTTATTGCATCAGTTATGCCCATAGATCTCATGGTAGAGCAAAGAAGACGCTCATATAAATAAAACTCCAAACGTAAGAACAAAATACGTAAAGATACAATTGCTAAGTGGCAGCACTTATTAGCAAAAAAACACCTGCAAACCAGTATGGACTAAGACTCTAATCCGAAATGTAAGGAAGTGAGTAAATAAACAGCATGGATTAATTGATTACAACTTTTTGCAACTTTTCAGTGGACATGGGTGTTTCAACTCATATTTAATGAAATTCAAGAAAAATAGTAGTATGTGCACACACTGTAATATGGAAGATACAGCTAAAAACATCTTCTTTCAATTCTAAGATGGACTAAGAAATGAATGAAACATATACATCAAAAACAGCATCACTAAAAACAACATCGTAGGCTTCGCTTATTTCAGAATTGACCACAAAACGTCAAGTAGAGATGAGGGTTTAGTAGGTAATAGTCCCACACACAAGCTGGAAGAGCTTTTTGAAAATAACACCAAAGACAATATAAAAAGCAAGTTTTTAAAAACACAAACTCTCAAAGATTTTCAAACAGTTAACAGTAGCCCAAAGTCTGCAGACAATTGTTCGTCAGCCTTGTTGTCTGCTGTTCCGGTCAACAAACTAATTATCCCGGTTTGCAAATCAAAGTGTACTAGAAATTAATTTTTGTATTTTCAATATAGTAATGTAATATAGTAAAGATCGCTGCACCTTTGTGTTAAAATTAAATATGACCTTGATTGACAAATAAAATTTGGATGCAAATTGAAGTGACTTAAAGGTAAAAAAAGATATTCTTTAGTTAGACAATATCTATGTCTAAAACAATCTCTTGTGTGAGCAAGCATCGTTCAGCCACAACATTCTTTCTTTAATTGCTGTTGAGTCCAACTTCTATCTCTACTATCAGATGTTATAAGATCCGTATATTATTGTATCTGTTATTCATCTTCTTAGTCAGCTATTTATATGCCACTACTAGCGTTTTAGCGTCTTCTATGCCCGTAATGCCGACAACTTACATTACAAAAAACCTACAGCTTTAATTAGATTCTGAACCACTGGAGAAATTGTTCATCACACTATCAGAGAAGTTTCTAGCCGTAAAACACCACGCTGGCAAGGCGGGCTGTGGTATGGGAGAGCGTATAAACATGTAAAAAGTATATCGCAGTGTATGAGAATCAAACCCACAATCTTCGGTGCCTAAACCTCTGATAGCAGAGATCAATTTCCACACCGCAATCTTTTATACAAAAGTAAACTGTACCCTTAGATTAACATCAAACAAACTGCTTATTCGCAAACAAAAATAACAAAAACCAAAGTAAGGTGGATGATCAGAACGTACAAAATATGACTAAGTAGTTATGTGGAGTACAACTCTGAACTTTTCTCCATTTTCTCTTTAGGATTTTTAAGTATATTTATGTAACAATCTCATAAGAAAAATAAACATTATTATTATTATAGAAACTTTTATTTTTGCTTTCTACACCATTAGAACACCGCACTGCATCCTCGAGACAATGTACATAGCATGCGTAGATGTATTACTTAACCGAGTAAAACCACCTTCTTGTTTTTTGTTCGGTTTTGGTCTAATCTTGACTCAATTTTCGGATATTATTGTATATTGTTGGTAATCAAAACTTCCATTACAGTCTCTATAGTGGATCCTTATCACTTTAAACCAAAAGGCATGCCGACAGTCTTAAAATAGTAAAATATGGATAGTTTGGAAATAATTAATTCACAGAAGAGTCTCGATAGCTCGGAGAATCCCCCCACTAGCAACAATGGCTTACTTCAAGAATTCTAGGAGTAAGAATCTAAACATAACAAGAATTGAAGACAACCACGGCAATGAACAAACAACAAATAAGACAAAAAAAGTTAATAATTTGGAAACAACGTTTAATCAACACCGGATTAGAATAAATGGCTTGCAAGAAAGAGTCGATAACTAAATAAAGTTGTAGACAGCGTGAAGCAACTATCCACTGAACAGCCTTCAGTAACGACCCTTGATAATAACTAGGTCGATAAGAAAGACCCAAAAAGAAATCAACTGGGTAGCCTGGATGCAAGCATAAAAGAGCACAAGAGCTAATAGACTTCCATAAAAAATAGCAAAGGAGTAGGAGTGCAAAGAGAATTCGATTAGGAGAATAACGGACAAGATCACAAAACTGAAAGAAGCCAAGTGTGTAAACATCAAAAAAGATAAAAGAATCCATTAGCAGCTAACAAAATATACAAAAAAGTCAAAAAACGGGCAAAAGCTTGTAAAAAGAAAGGTAATGCAACCCAGATAACCACAACAGTAAAACAGAAGGGGACAATGCCACCCTAATAGTCAGGATAGATAGTCTATCAAAAAATCTCGGAAAAAAAATGATCAATAAACCCTAACCGTCTTGGCAAACAATCAGATAGTGAGCATTACAAAGTGGCAGAAGAACCGTTTCCGTGCTACAAAGAAATCGAGATTCCCAGATGCACAGCAGAAAAAATTAAATAAGCCTTAGGCAAGCTGAAAGCAGACAAAGCGGCAGGTCCGGACGGTATCCCACCAAAAATCGTCAATGCTCTGGCAGAACGTAATACGGAGTTACTGAAGCCATATTTTTAGACAAATAGAAGGTAACCAGGCTGACACTTTTAGAGAAAACAATCCCCCGGCATACAGAAGCAAGTAGCAGAAGGGTAATTGTATGTTTTACGATACACCAATCTGGTATGATTACATAAAACAAAAACAAGAAAAATATAAGAAACTTCTAACAGTGCCTACAGAAAAGCAGCTTTAAAAGTAGTTTTTGAGTATAGAACGAAAGCGACACGTGCAACTAAAGTGGTAGCAAGAATAATGCCAATACACCTGCTAGCAAAGAAAAAGTCGTATACCCCGAGTGCCATCTTGAGGTACAAAAGATAAGAGGCTAACAGGAAAAAAACCTACAGAGACCTGAGAAGATGCTAAAGAGCGACACAAAATAGAAGATTGTAGAAAAAATTATCAGGGATATTTTAAGAAAAAAGAACTGGAAAAACGCGCAAAATAAAAAAGAAAAAATGAATAAATTAGTTGGCGGAGTAGTTATTCCACCGTCGACTAGTATAAAGAATGAGACGTTTTAGCCGGTAAAAGTTTGGTCGCTGGAAACAGCGTCAGTCTGTTTCTAACAGTGAAAGCGTCATCATCGATCAGATATGCAGTGTTGAAACCCACTATCTTCTACGCAGAAGTTTCTTTCTAGTATTTAAGTTACAACAAACTCACCCATGACAAGCTCAATTTTCGACATATTTACCCAGCGCGTTTAAGATCATACTGCGGTTTGCACCAATGTGTGCGTTGAGGTCAATGTATGATTAAAATCTCGGTGACGAGTCGCCAAAACTTGCTATAGCTAGCTTATGTGTGAACAAGGCAGACATATTGACGACTATGCAAAAATATTGTAGTGTTGAGCTTTATCATAATAAAGGGTTTTCCAATAAGAAGTTTAATTTTGAATAGCTGGCTATTTGGGCAGCTGTCAATTTTGAAGCTATTATCTTTTGACATTTGACAAGAAAAAACTACGCCATAATTAAAAATGAAACGATACTCGCTTAAACAACGCATTGAAATTATTAAAATTCACTACAAAAATGGAGTAATTTTTTCAAATTTTTCAGCCACATTTTGCTAAACTAAAGCACTTTTTGGTAGTCGTAAAGCACCTTCTCGGCCGGCAATAATAAACCTGGTGAAAAAATTTGAGTTGTTGTTACAAGTTTGTGATGTGAAGAATCTAAACAGTGTGCATCGCTCAAGAACACATGAGAATATTGCTGATGTAGCCCGTAGTGTTGAAGAAAACACAGGTTTGTCAATTCCTCGTCGATCTTTGGAATTAGACATTCCACAAACGACATTACACCGTATTTTGCATAAAGACTTAAGTCTTAAGGCTTTTAAAGTTCAGTTAACACAAGAACTCAAGCCGGTCGATCACCAGAAACGTCGTATCTTTGCTGATTGGGTCCTTCAAATGCATCAAAATGATCCGGAATTTCATCGAAAAATCGTCTTCAGTGATGAGGCCCATTTTCACCTCGGAAGCTACGTTCAAAAGCAGAATTGTCGCATTTGGAACTCAGAAAACCCAAGAATGATTGTTGAAAGTCATTGCATCCACAGTCTCACTGTTTGGTTCGGTTTTTAGGCTGGCGGTGTGATTGGACCCTACTTTTCCGAAAATGAAGCTGGTGCAACTGTTATGGCAAGAATTAGAAGATATTGATGTGGACGACGTTTATTTTCAGCAAGACGGCGCTACGTGCCACACAAGCAACAAAACAATCGCAATTTTGAAAGAAAAGTTTCCCGACCGTGTTATTTCTCGAAGAGATAATCACAATTGGCCACTGAGATCTTGTGATTTAACACCTTTAAACTTTTTTCTTTGGGGCCACGTGAAAGATACGGTCTATGCCAATGCTCCACAATCGATTCAAGACCTTAAAGATGGAATTCGTGAAGTTATCGAGGACCTACAGCCGCAAATGTGCAAATTGGTCATGGAAAATTTCATGAAAAGAATGTGGTACTGCAACCGTAACCGTGGCGGCCATTTGACTGTTAATGGCATACCTTTCTCTTTACAAGGAAATAAACATTTATTGATTTTTCTTAAAAAATACCCGTTTTTTTTTAATATCAAAATGAAACCTCTTATTGGAAAAACCCTCGGAAAAACCTATATTACTTTATTCAACGATTACATAGTGTAAGGCATAATAGAAAAAAATAACTGTCAAACCTCACAGTTGGTGCTTTGATAGTGACTTTGCCTACTTAACCACACAGTTCATATCTCTTGTATGCAAAATACTCACTATACTCTATTTTTAGTTTCCATAAACATCTGTAGCAATCTAAGGACATATATAAATTAAATATAGCTAAATTAGTCTATCATTAACACTGTTTATTGTAATACGATTAAAAAATACATCTTCACTATTTGTTTTGTTGCAATTTCTATTTACATTTTTATATAAAACATTTATAAAGACTCCATCAATATATTAAGCAAAACATTAAATATCTTACTAATCTAAGTGTTCCATTATTGAAATAGTTTTAACCTTATTGGCACAATTTGGTCTGGCCCCGAAATAAAAATCAACTTCTTCATAATCAGGCAGTGAACTTTTTGAGATTTATTGCAGCTGAAAATATGATAACCTCAAAATAATTGGTCCGTAATTTTAAAAATATTTTTTTATAAAAAATAAAATTATTTTATCAAATTATATTTATTAAGACTAGATTTGGTAATTAGAAAAATATTTTTTTGATCTTTTTGTACTAGGCTTCAATTTCTGGTGGTACCCAACCGCCAAATGCCTTTTCAAATTCCCTAGCCACGGCCAAACACAACCTATCATTTTTATCATTGGCTATAACCTGTACGCCAATTGGTAAACCTTCACTATTCAACCCCATTGGTATATGAGTGGCTGGAAATGCAAGAACATTAATTATTCCAGTATAGGTAAAATTAAATGGCTTCAATAATGGTTCATTATGATAAGGTGCTGCAGTTGGATGAGTTGGATACAATAGAACTCCATCATCACCCAATAAATCCATAATTTCTCTCCTGAATATATCTCTTTCTTCAACAACTTGATTGTAGGTTTCGCTTCCATGTCCAGGTCCTAATTTTTCAGCAAGAGCTGTACAAATTGCTATAAAGGTATGATTGGAAAACCCAAAACACCATTTAAATAATTCCCATGGTATATTTATTGAACTTTTCAGATTAGTTAATTGTTCTTGGAATCTAGGACCGGCATTTTTCATATTAAACAGCCACATTTCCCGACTTCGCTTGAATTTTTTTATTTCTATTCTTTCAACTTTTATTTTATGAGCTTTATCTAAATGTAAGCTAATTTTTCGGAATAATTCCTTAATTTCAATACTGACAGGTGATATTAACATAGCCCCAGTATCAGAATCTTGATAATAAAATCGTATTTTACTGATATCAACTGGTTGGTCCAATTTTAATAAGGCTGCGTTCTTGTGAGAAACTATTTTTAGAAGAGGTAAAAGGTCTTCAGCACGCCTGCACATTGGTCCGATTCCCAGGAAACTATCCTGTTCCTTAGTAACTGGAATTGGGTATTGGCCTTTATTGGAGACCACAAATTTGGAAGGTTTGTGGCCGAAAATTCCATTGAAAAATGCCGGCATTCGTATCGAACCACCGATGTCGGATCCAATACCAAATGCCGAACCAGCCGCTGCTTGGATGCATCCTTCACCACCAGATGAACCTCCCACTATATGATTTGTGTCGTAAGGATTGTTAGTCCTTCCATGTACTGGATTGTTGCTCTCCCACCTGAAATATTAATAAAAAATAATGAGTAGTGCTTCAATGACACGCGATTTTGGTTGCTTATAATAAATGGAATCAATATTACCACCGTTTATGGAATTACATACCTACATAAATGTCTACACAAACAACTAATTTACATAATGACCATTAAAAATGCATTGAGGATAGTTGAAATGTCCCAACAGGAAACAGTAGAAAACTAATAATAAAAATGTAATGACCCAATTGAGTCGTAAGTACAGCGTTTATGTGATTGATTTTATAGATAAAAATGTAGAATAAATTGTATTATTAAAAGTGTATTAATAAGGCTGTTATTTAAACCGATTAACATCAAATTAATTGTTTGTGTTATGACTACTTAGGAGGCGGTTTTTTGAGTAACAAAACATCGTTTTTTTGCATCGTGTAGAGAATGAAATTTCCAGTCATGAAATGTACGAGAATTCAAAACCTTCAATTATTTATTAAATTTTGATTTTTTTTGTCAAAATATTTGTTTAAACTTTAAGAATATTACTTCATTACACACCTTTAGTAGACTTTTTATTATGATATAAGTTATTTTTCTAAAATATCAATTGTTAAGGCTAGTACATACTAGTAGACCATGTTGCGCGATTTGTCTATAGACCGTCTATAGACACGGTTTATAGACCGTCTAGAGACACCGTTCTTTGTCTCGCCTAGCGTCCACACTACGACGTGAATCTCTTAGTCTCATCTTTACAGTCCACCATGAAAGACATTGTTTTGTGTGGAATGAGTTTCTGCTTAATGCTAAATACAAGTAAAAGAACGCAAAAACGTAAACGTTGGTAAACGCGCTCAGTGCTCGCAGAAAGACCTGGGTTTGGTAATGTATTATTAAATAAACTAAGACTGGAAAACGCCGACAATAAGACGCATCTTCAATTAGTTTTAAAACTTTTTTGTTAGACCACTTGTTTTCAAAAAAACTGAAAAACTTTAGAAAATAACTGTAAACTGCCAAACCACACCACTCGGTAGGTGAAAACAGACTGGGACATGTCTCGCCTCTAAACTCCGAATGACGTCAACACTGTCAAAATGTTGCGCAACATGCTAACTTTGCATGCGGTCTCCCATTTCGATCGGGAGACTTTAGACCTGCAAGTTTTGATCTTGCAACAGGCCCGTAGACGGGGTTTCGTCTATAGACATGTCTACGTAGACAACCCGAGACAGAGACCAAAATCGCCATAATGTCTACTAGTGAGTACTAGACTTTATAGTTCTGCTCAAACTTGTGAATGTATGATAAAATGTAAAACTTAAAATTCCGACGTGTATTAATTTTGGTAACAGTTTGGTACTGCTGCTCATCGGAAGCTGATATAGAAAGATTTCTAAAAGATTTCCACCCTCGCACTAGTGACACTATAATGCTCACGTGATCAACGGACTTGGTGTGTTGATTGTCTCGGCTTGTTCTGGTAGAACCCCGCTAGATGCTTATCCAAGCTATCTTCTTGCGGTTAGGTCCTCTTCATAATGTTATCTTATCAGCTTTAACTGCATTTCCATAATTTATATTGCAAATTACGTTACTTCCCAGTATTATTTACGATACTTCCTACATTTTTTCGGCACTCGCACTGTCATTCGCTTTCTTACAAATTAGCTTTTCAGTTCTGTTAACAATTCAAAACTTCATGTATGTGTTCGTTTATGCTAAGATCCGCCGAAGTGCAATGACATTATACTAAAAAGACTTAGTAAAGTGACTGTCAGTATTACCGAGAAACTATGGAATAATAAAGTTCTCTTAAGAGTCGTTGGAGAATCAACATATGCAAGTGAAGATCCACAACCTAGTTGCTTGCAATTTTGTAGTATTGCTCAACCTCTTCTGCTTCTTTTTTCTTCGCCCAGAAGACCTAACACTGACCGCCGTTCAATTTTTGCCAATAAACCTCAGATCTTGGAACATCGTTTGTTACTCTTCAGAAGCTAACATTTACGCTTTGTACAAAATTGCCGCCCTCGCGCTCGCAACACTATAAAACCAAAATATAAATAGGGGCAAACTAAATCGTTGTATAGGCCAGCAGCGCCAAAATAAAAAAAACCTGCAGCAGCATTCGAAATAAAGACCTTCTGCTAGCCCATTTTTTTTTACTGCAAACCCAACACACCACAACATTACTTGTAAATCGGCTGTTGCTCACTGATCCCTTGTTCAAAAACTAACAGTGTGCTTCAGGTTATATCTCAAACTATACGTGACTTAAGCTAGAAAAAACGTGCTTTTATACAAACCGGTGGTCAAAACTAAACCATATCCCATTTGTCACTTCTGATCCCACTAACTCCATGATGGAGACATCATCCACCTGCAGATACTCGTGAAGGTACTCTCCTACTTCTTCCAATAATCTTCCTCTTTTCTACACAGATGGATTATCGTAGTACTGCACTGATTAAAACTCCTGTAGACCTTCTTTAGTCAAGTTTCTGCTGCATACTAGGATCTCTTGTTCTGGCTGTTGCTATCTCTCTCATTCTGTTTTTTTTTTCTGTATTATATAGACACAAAACCAATTTTGATGTTTTTGATGTCGTTTCTCTGGGAGTAAGAGTGCAAGTGCAATAAACTTCCGGTGGAAAACAAAGCGTGGTGCAAGTTCTGAAGTTGTGTGCCATAAAATAAAAGTATTGGTTGTCTCAGTTTGTTGAACCGAGATGATCTAGTGAGACACCGTTGGATGCTAGATGCGGTTTCAGAGTTATGTTGTAAACCTCAACTTGTTGTGCAAGGTCATGTACGTAATTGTCTCGGTTTGTTAAACCAAAAGGTTCTGGTAGGATTTCTAAATGCAGTTCCAAGTTTAAGATATATTCTTAAATGCCACTTGATGCTCTCCATGGTGTTGTTGAGGTCATCGTTGTTTTGTCAGCCTTCAGCACATTCGCCATAATCTGCATTGCAAATTACGGTACTTCCCAGTACATCTTACGGTACTTGCACTGACCGTCTTTGTTGTCCATCCAACCAAGAACTTTCTTACTAATCAGTAGTTCAAGAAAGCGTTTGTTTATATTAGGTATAAAGTAAATGTCAGTATTGCCAAAGCGGTATGTAAGGTTGGACTCATAGAATAGTTAAAAACTTATCACAAAAACAATGCTTCAAAGAGTTCTATAAGTAGAGATTCCAAGCTGCCGTTTAAACAATATATAAGCAGCGTACATTTCTCGGTACCTCCGTCTTTGTCGCACCATGACGTTTCTCTATCACATACAACGTAATGCCGTACGTGTGAAGGGGCGGGTTTAAAAAGCCGCTCGATCATTAGTAGAGAGAGGGAGAGGGTACAGTGTTGTGCGACAAGAACAGTGATACCAAGATTGTACGGCAAAACGCTGGCTTAGAATCTCTAGTTATAGAACTCTTTGCAATGCTTCTGCTGAGGTCCGCAATCTAGTGGAGCTTGCATTTTAAGGATGGTTGTGTTGTTCAACCTGTGGATCTTTTTTTTTCCTTTTTTGCCCAGAAGAAGACCAAACAGTGACAAGAATGAGTTTCTTTGCTTATCTATCGTTTATATTAAAAATCCTTAAAAAGCGATGACAGTATAGCAAAGTAGCTGTCGGTACTGTTGAGGTGCTACAGCAATATAAGTTGTTACTCTTAGATTTGTTCAAGGCGGTACAGGCAAAGATACTTCTGAAATCCACAATCTAGTCAAGCTTGCAATTTTAAGACTAGCAACCTCGTAATATTTTCTATTCTCTTCTGTTTTTATCTTCTTCGCCCAAAAGAAGACCCAACACTGACAAACGTGTGTCTCTAAAAAACACTTTGTTGTTCTAAAGTTTTCTATAGTTGTAACTAAATACCCAACCTCTATTTATTTGAATACACGGACCACTTTAAAAACTCCGTTTAGTTTTTACCAAACCTCACATCGAGAAATCTTCGTGCCTCCTTCTTTACTGCACTTTTTACAGCTATTTTACATCGCCCCAAAAATCTTACAACTTGTTTGTTGTTGTTGATAGGACCAACTGCTTATTAGGTGACTTCCGAATCACCTTATACTTTAGAAGCTGATTTCTCCGCTGTATAAAAAATTGCCGCCCCGCGCTCGTAACGCTGATACAAAAATATAAATAGACAAAGAAATCGCAGCAGAACCCAAGAATGCAGCAGCATTCGAGATAAAAAACCCGTGCTTCCTGCAAAAGACTAACAACCCAAAAAACCCTCACAAAATCTATAAAAGATAGTAAATAAAAAAAGACAAGACAACTTTTTCCTTAGAGTTAAATTTCAGTTTAAAATGTACAATCAAAGTCAAATGAAAAAAAATCAATTATAATTTTTTTGATGCACATCTCAAGACAACCCCAAGGTTTTCAAGACTGCCACGTTTTACCTGCAGACTTCTATGCTCATATAAGCTTTCCGTAAAAAATCCAATTCAATATTGTTTACAGAAAAAACGCAGAAAACGCCCTTTTAATAAAACCCAAACCGACACAGATAAAAACAAATTCTTAAAAAAACTCGTCATCAGCAAGATGGCAAAAAGGCAAAATCAACTTGAACCACTGTCTTAACAATGTATGGTATATCTCTCTTAGAAATTAAAGCCTTACTGTACTATATTACAACTAAAAATCAAAATGCTTTTTCTTGGCCACCTTGTATATTAGTATTTTATGTGATTCAACCATGTACTTACCACATGCATAATTCCGAGATGTTAGTTAGAGCAATAGGTATGGCACCAGCTTCCCTTAATAGTTTAACTACATCTGCATCTTCTTCGGCTATTACATCCTTTCTGTAAAACAGTCCAGATGTGTTTATCATATCTGAAACAAAATAATATTTATTACTAAAAATATTACAAATATTTTGAGAAAAATTGCTGTTTATTACGTTACCAATAACGTTAGATGTCCCTATAGAAATGTTAGTCATTGTATACTTCACGTAGTTACTTTACGCTTCTTCCAGGTCAAAGTCTTAAAGAATGGCCTAGAATTACAAACGTAACAATTTGAGCCCAACATAAGACCTCTTCGAAAGTAATGCAACCCAAACTTATAGCAAGATAAAAAAGACATAAGAGTATTTCATTCAAAGTGATAGATATTTAATTTAAATAAAACATTAACTGTTTGACATACAATTTAATTTTTGCATTATTTTGAAGCTTCAACATATCAGTTATCTTCAAAACAAAACAAAATTCAAATGCTTACTACGACTTTGTCTACATTGATGGATCCAATTGCTCAAATTATTGATCACCTTTTCCAACATTTAGTCTGGTGTCACACTATGCGTTAAAAACGCACCGGTGAAACCGGTGCGTTTTCACCGGATGATTTCAACGAGTCGTCTGGTGTCACACTATGCGTTAAAAACGCACCGGTGTATCCGGTGCGTTTTCACCGGATGATTTCAACGAGTCACACTATCCCGTCAAAACGCAACCGCAAGTATAATTAAATTAATAAAAATTAGTCAAATTAGAGTAAAAAAATTAATATTTTAAAATTGTATAAATTATAAAATTTTATACTTAAATATTTTTGACATTAATAATTAATATCAAATATATTTTTTATATGTTATTATACACTTATACTGATGATGCCTTAAAATACAAAACTAGTTTATAAAATAAAAATAAAATAAAGCATATTTAAGTAATTTTTTTTTTTAATTAATACAATTTTATAATATACAACTCTTATATGCAAAAGTAATTTACAACTAAAAAGTTAATAAATTATTTAATAAAAAATTATTCATTTTTATTAAATAATTTATTAATTGACGTTTTATATCCCGTTACAAATTTTTAGATTATTTATTTCAAGCAGTTGAATAGCAATTTGGTTTGTTTTGATTTGATTTGACAATTTTAGCAATATACATGCTTCAAGCGGCAATAGCAAAACAAGACATTTTCTGCTCGCGGCTTCCTCCGACAAACAATTATAAAAAAATATTACACAACAGGTTTTTTATTTATTTTGTTTTAAACTGTTTTAAACAAAATAAAACATTAAAATTTTTTTATTTAAAATTAATAAAACGTTTTTTTTTTAAACCTTGTTTTTGCTATACATGCGGTTGTCCGGTTATCCGGCGCTGCCGCAGCAAACATGCGGTGGCGTCCGGTGGCGTCCGGTGGATGCGTTTTAAATTTACAATTATTTATTTGTTAATATTATTATTTTATAATAAGACAAATATATATATAATAAGACAAGTATATATTTATAAACATAATTTACATTTAGCATTATAATTTTTATTTATAAAGTTATTTTAAAAGTGTAAATATTTTTATTAATTATTAAATTATTATAAAAGTGTTGAATATTTCATCAGTGATACAAAATAAGAAAATTTAATTATTTCACATTCATGTTTTTTTATATTTTGTGTATTTGCTGTTTTGTCCGAGCTGCGCCAGCTACATGCGGTGGCGTCCGGTGGATGCGTTGAAAACGCACATATGTGTCGCCAATCATTTAAAACAATGCTCGGTCGGCATCCTTCCCACCGGATGCGTTTTCACCGCAGCGTTTTTAACGCATAGTGTGACACCACACTTACGGTTGCATGTCGGCAATAACTTGACAAATGTTGGCTTCCAAATTGTCCAAAATTTGTAAATTAACGGATTATACTTGTTTCTAGGCGTAGCCGCAAAAAAAATAATCCAATGTCAAGTTAGATGACCGCGGCGTCCAATTCACAAATCCTCGTCGTGAGATAATCCAAACACCAAACTTCTCCCTTAGTAAATCTAGCATGGCATTAGCTATATAGCATGTGGCGCCATCTTGTTAGAATTTTTTAATATCTAAGTTCTCAAGTTGTGGCCACATAAATTCTCATAACATAGCAGTCGCCATTGACAGTTACGGCTCTTCCCTCCTCATTTTGAAAGAAATAAAATCAGCCATGCCATAAACCGCACTAAACAGTAAATTTTTCAGAATGCAAAAGCATTTCATAGAATACTTGTGAGATGTTTTTGCACCAATGATGACAATTTTGTTTATTAACAAAGCCATTCAGCTAAAAACGCGCTTTGTCTGAGAAGATGATTTATTTGCCAAAATCTGCATAATTTTCCAGCTGCTCTATGACCTAATACGCAAACTCCCAACGCATTTCGTGGCCGGTTGACTTCAACTCTGAGTCAATACAACTTTGTAAGGATGTAGGCTCAAATCCTTTTGCCCCAATTGTTAAGAAAGGCGTAAAACTAACAAATTGAGCTCACCGGCAATACTGCCCGCTACAGCTGCAATATTCTTCTCTCCGCGCTCTTCGTTGTCTTGTTAGTGGTATAAGCCATACACTTAAATACATTTTCACAATACGGCGTATAACCTTTTCAAAGTAACGGTGACGGCAACCTAATTCTCTGGTGAGCAAACGGTAAACACCCACAATTGAGCTCAAACTTTGCTGAAGCTAACATTCCAAATTATGTATACTAAATATTTTGATTGACAGATAGATGTCAACAAATATTTAGCATTAAGGACAGAATTATCAGGAATGGTTCCGTGATAAACCACCGGGAGCGCTTCACTCGCACTGCAGTAAAATACCGCTCATGACGACGATTACCTAACAAAATCAAACTACCAATTTTGTAATAAAAACAGTACCGAACGTAATGGGCGGAGCCATCGGTGAGCTTATTGTTTACACCCAAAAGTATCCTCATCTTCGGTGCTACTTTTAAAGCAAACAAATAATCATTTTGTGATCATTTTTGCGGTATAATTTTTTAATTTAAATATCATTAATATGAACTAAGTTTGAAATAAATTGAACAAATTTTACCACTAAACTTTTTTATTTATTAATATATTTTTACCAAAATAGCTTATTCAAATGTTGTTATTATACTCATAATAATGCCAAAAACAAAAATGAATTATCTTAATTAACTTCCGAGAAAAGCTGCACAATTTTCCCACCTTAATCTAAAAATATCACCTCAATTGAATGACCACTAAAAAACTATCACCTTTAAAAAAATTAAAATACCAAAAACAATTCTTAAAAAAATGGTTACAAATTCCAAAAAAAAAGATAGATAGCTCAGTGATAGAGCGTTAGATTAGCAAGTTAGCAACCGTGGTTTGATCCCCAAAATTTACTAAATAAAAACTTGCTCTTTGTCCACGAGGTTAATTCGAAAGTCACATAATCACCATCATTACCTTTCAAACAAGTCGTAAGACTTCTAAGGCAATGTAAAATAGCCGCAAAATATCCAATAAAACTCATCTCATGTTAGGTTAGAGATACGTCCAATCAATAACATTATGGAAACCATGCCTCGGCCTCAAGAAAAAGTCGATCAAAACTCAATCAATACTATCCAAAACACACAAGTCTAAAATTCATCCAAAGCAATATCAACAGTGCAGTAGAAGAAGTTCAGAACCATGTCAACGCAGATTAGGAAAATGTACCCGTCAATGTTTGGCAAAAACAATGATAACTAATCCAAGTCATAGACCATGAACCTGCGTCAACCTTTCCAAAGTTGTGTCAAATACCATGTTTAAACACAATAAACCCCAACACACAACAATTTAAGTTTTTTCATCAGCACTGCCCAGTGTTTCAAAGACATTTAAAAATGTGCCAACTAAGCATTACCTGTTTACAAACCTCTCTCTACCGGCAATTAAAAAAAAACAAAAACCTCTTTAAAAAAGTCAACCAATACTTTCCAAAGTTTGCACATGTCTAAAATTTATCCTCAACTCAACAAAAATTCAGAACTATATCAACGCAGATTGGGAGGATGTACCCCACTTCTACGTGGCAAAGTTCATGATATCCGATCCAAGTCATAGGCCATAGACCTGCTTCAACCTTTCCGAAGTAGCGTCATATACCATCTGTAAACACCAGCCCCAAGACATCAACTCAAAGTTTCTTATCAGCACTGTAACAGTGTTTCAAAAACTTTTAAAAACGTGTCACAGCTGGTGCTTTGCAGCTGTTTACAAACCCATACCGGCATTCTGTATAACCCCAATATAAACCTGTTAGCGTTAAACCAAAACCGAGCTGAAACACCAACTCGACACATTTACGGATATAATTCTTTAACTCGGTGCACAGCATCAAAAATAAAACCCAATTTGGTGTGCATCGTTTCTAAGCCGGACCAACATGTACCGGAACTGGCCCAAAAAAAATCTGGCATAGTTATAGTCTATGCCTTGAAAACGACATATAAAGACCAAAGATGTGTTTCTTCTTAAAAATAAAATCTAACAGCAGAAAAAAACGCATGCAGGTCTGCCCTCAAACTGCAGAACTGTGGCTTCAAAACCCATGGCCAACTTTCGACAACATCGTAGAAAACCAAAACATAATTGTCCAAGCAAACGTCAAAAAAATGCAAAAAAATTTGAAAACTTGATATCTTGATATTGGGTTTCATTTCAATCATAAAAAGCCTGCCTGGAGTGAGCAGGTTTGTTTTTTGACCCCCGGCCCGATAACTTTTTTCTTTCGTACTACAGTTTAAAAAAATTAACCTTTACTTTGTAACTCAACAATAGAAAACTATTCGTAGTTCAACTACTATCCGCCAAAATCTACAGTTCTGCAACTTAACGATAAACAGTAAGATTTGAGTCTTAAAACAAAATTTTTAACGGGTTTGAAACTTGGATAAATAGTTCACCCTCCACCCGCTAGACTACACTGTTTCGATAGATAGCGCTGCACTCCCAGTGTCAAACATAATCAACTTCATGATCATGACCTGAAGCAAAAACTTTACCCGTTTTTAAACGTCGCACTAAACATAGCCGCGGCTGACATTCAATCATGGCAGCAAATTCGAAAAAAATCATTTCCAAACAACGCTTCAACCTAGTATTTGTACTACTATTGACAACAGATGTAAACCGCAGTTTTCTGCCTCCGAGCTGTAGAACTCCTGCATTGAAGCTCAGTGTCAAACATAATCAACTTCAAAGTCATAAGCTAAAGTCAAAACTTAACCCAATTTCTGAGATCACAAAAAACAAATATTACCGCCGCCATTTAATCATGGTACCAGAGATACTGCAAAATCGACTCAAGTAGTTTACTGCAAAACTAATGTAAACAACTCGTACGACAGACCTAAGAACCAATAACAAGATCCAACAAACGCAACAACAAAAAATGAATTGACCCTATTAAAGCAACACCAAAATAATCACTCTTCAAAATGTGGTTGCCTTAAACCAGACCTTACAAGTGTATCCAAGATACACTGCACGCAAACTGCATCACTCTAACATCAAAACCCAAGGTGCCGGACATGATAGGTTTTGATAAAATCAAATAAATAAGTCAATAGGACATAACAACCAAGAAACAGTCCCAGGTTGACCGCAGTAAGTTCAAAAGTCTATGCAATGCTTGGTTACTTATGTTTCTATAAGTCAGCAACAACCGTTCACCGTTAAAAAATGTAAAACAGTCCAAAACCAAAAGACTGCAAAACCAAGCTCTGTGTTAAACTAATGTCTACTTTTGTAAGACCTACCACTGATTGAACCCTTCAAACTCAATTATGTACTTCAAAGATTCAAAAAGAAAGAAAAGAGTAAAAATTATTATTGCATCAAAAACTACAACTTCTAATCGTCAGGTTCAACTCGACAATCTTCCTCACTACCATAAAACAAACCACAAAACGCTTCCGAAAAACTCGTAAAATAAAAGCAACTGACAAATAACAAAATAAGTCTTAGAACTCAACAACAAAGACCCGTCAACAAAGTAGAAAAACTATCTCAAAACTGGACCTCCATTTAAAATTGATCAACCTGAAAGAACCCAAAATTAAAAAAAAAACTGAACAGTCGCTTCTCATTTACCTTTAACCTCATAAAGCTTAACCAAATGCCATCATCAGCTGCACAAAAACCTCAAAACAATGCCATAGAAATAGAAACCTCAAGCAACTTAACCTGGCTCAACAGTCAACAAACGCAATTCTTTTTTGAAAATATTCTATCGATTGCATACTGGGCAGAAAGTAAGTTAGCAAAAAACAAGCTAACCTCACTGAATGTGCGCGACTCCAAAACTTAAACGCTTGTTCCAAATATAGTAAATTGTTTTATTATTTCATAGTCATGAATTATCATGTGGTAGACGCCATAATCATAAAATATATTATTCACTCATTAAAATTCAAAGATAATATGTTTCTAAATATAACAATTTAAAATAATATTTTTAACAATTATCAGATGCATTGTTTTCGTTAAACTAGACATTGATTAAAGAACAATGCAATCAGCAGTTTCGATATGAATGATTAAAAAATAAAACATAATCACCGGATTTAATTATGAGATGCGAATAAATATTTAATTAGTTTGAACACACATAACATCCCACATATATTTAATATAGAAATTATCAATTCATAAATGAAAAATTACCTTTAACGGCGATACAATCTTTGGTGGTGAAAGGTACCCCCAAGAAGGGCTTATTCCTTTCCATCTCCTCCACAGACATCTCACCGTTGCTGATGAGCTCGTCGACAGCCCTCGCCTCATTTCTAGCATCCTCGAATCTGTTCGCTACCATGCAATTTAGTACGGGATTTACCTCTTCTATCCTTTCTATGAAGGAATTAGTGATTTCTAAACTTGTCAACTGAAAGAATGAAAAAGCAATTAGAAATTTAATCGAAATTTATAAAGGTTTTAGGGAATAATATAATATGAATCTCTAATAACGTATAAAAATCAAACATATTTATTTATAAGTTGATTATTTAAAAAACTGCTCTAAACTCTTGCATTACAAACAATATTTTATGCAGTTTTTATATTTAGTGCTAATATGATTGATTAAAATGTATGACTTGAATAATTATAAACCGCATAGATTCAAATCACAATAAAAACTCATATCCTGTCTGCACACATACAAAAAACTGACCACATATTATTTCCCATTATATCTTCATGCATCGTTGTTGTTGTTGTATTATTTATTTCAATGTAGACATGCAATGGGCTGGTTTATTAACGCGTCGAATCATGCCGTTGGGATTTTGTGATAATAATAAAATCAATAAAACGTCACGGAATAAACACGACGAAAACTGTGATTATCAACTATCTCGTTCACACGGCCTCCAAAAAATTAATAAATTAAACGTACTCAGAAGCGGTAACGAGGTCGTCGTTAATGTTAATGTGACGTGTCGAAGGAGAACTGGAGACAAGAAAATGCGTGGAATGGTATTTTCGTGTTACGAAATTAAACATGTCAGTACTGGATAATTAAAGTCTGTCTTATATTATTAAAAAAAATAATAATTTAGTAGAATGAGTTGTGAAAACAAAATTATCATAATAACTTTCAACGTGTCTCATATCAAATAATTCAAAGCCTTTTTTGTTGTTTTAGTATACTGTAATAAAACAGTATTACCATATACTCTCATAGACACGCCTTGTGATGAAACCAACATAACAAGATTCTATGCCCACGACTGACGTCACACATTTGCTAACTTTAAAATAATTAAAGAAAACGGTTAATAAGTTTAACAGTTCAATGATCAAAATATAGAAAAACAAATTATGTAGAGAATATAATTTCTGGTAACTTTTGAAATTAGCTCCAAAACTGAGTTTTCAGCATTTTGACAGCTTTAACTTCAAAGTATTAAAAAGCATTTTTAATAATTTTTGTAGTAATAATTCCTTACAACATTTATGCTCAATTTTTTCTGTAACATAGATCTTTCATTAAATTTTTTTTGTAGTAAATATAACTTTTTCACTAATTTTAATAAAAGCTTTCTGCTCGTTTAACAGTCAAAAAAGCCTTTGTAACAAAATTAATTTCTTAGAACTTTTATGCTACAACTTTTTCTTAAACTGTTATAACTTTCAAGATATTTGATCAAATTAGATCTAAAAAAAAGTTTACTGCATTCATTATGTCAGCTTAATTGTAAAAATATTAAAACAACTTAATCAAAATAGTTGAAAAAATTCGTTCTAAAACCAAATTTTCTGCATTTTGTCAGCATAATTATCAACAAATTTTTACATTTCAAATTTTATTGTAACTGTCAAGAGACTGTCAAAATATCAAAACACTTTATTTGTTAACACAGTAAACATTCTTACCCACAACACACGTCACAAGCAGCGACTAAGTTTATACGGTCTAAGACACCCACAGTAGCTATGGAAGTACTACTATCGTTATCGCCACTTCACTTAATAGTAATGTCAAAAGCAAGACAAGCAGCATACATACTGCAGATAAATAAACCATACTGTGCTGGAATTTGCAAAGACAAAGACCAAGAAAAGCAAACTTTGCTACTCCTAGAAAATATGCCTCGGTTTTCAAGGCGGAAGTGGCTGCCATTGAGTGGCGAGCTGAGGACTATGCATTAACATACCAATAACCATCATGTCCATCAGTCAAGCAGCATTGAGGCATAAAATTCAAACTGAATTCGCCTAGTCTGGATACAACAAAAGCAAGAAAAAAAGAGATTCCGCTGCACTGCGTAAATTCAAAGCTTATAAGCTGTGAGTTGCTCCTTTGGCAAAACCAAAGTAAATCTGAAAATAATTTCTTGGCAAAAGATTCTAAACCTCATTGAAGAGACAGAGCTGCAAAAAAAGTAAGACATCAGAGGTTTACAACAAATCCAGCAAGACAAATCCAGAAAAACCGCAGTGCAAGAGTCGCCAAGCAAACCACCTTGTAGAAAGAAAGAAAAAAAGTGGAGTCACTACGGGCTGCCCAGTATGTTTGTAAGCTGTCAAATTGGTTAACCTAGTTAGATAACTGCATCCTCAGCAGTATTTGTAAGTGATTTGATTAAGATTGAGCAACTTTATAAATTTGTGAAAAACATTTTCTGTAATCTAAGGGTAATATAGCTTTTTCTCTTTGTTACCCATTGTACTGAAGATGTTTGCTACAAATTTGATTAATTAAGTTGTATATATGTGTCATCAGCAGCATTTTAAAGTGATTTTGATAAAATTGATAAAGATTCAGCAACTTTTTAAATTGTTAAAAATAATTTAATATAGATTTTACTTTTGGTAATGCTAAAAGTAGCAGCAAAATACAAAATAACATCTACAAATAAATCCACCTTCAAAATATTTACATAGAATTTGAGATCAATGGCACAAACAAGAAAGGATACAGATTAGTCCCAATAAATATAATTCAAGTATATGACCCAACTTCTAAGTGCAGTGAAGGAAATATAAAGAAAATTTTACTTACAAATGAAAAAAAGAAGATCTGGTAAACATATTGGCCCACATGGTCTAAACCAAAGGTCAGCAAACTATTTTTTTTAAAGAGCCAGATCGTAAAAACTTTAAATATGAAAATTACTTTTGCACTTGCATCTTCTTCTTCTTGGCGTGCTTCATCCCCTCCGGATATTAGCGATCATCACAATCTTCTCCTTGTCCACTGCACTTACAAAAAGTTGTGTCAAAAGTCATGAAACGTCTTCCCGAGCCTCTTCTTCCCATCACCTTTCCTTCCAGAATCAGTTGGAGTATTCTGTATCTGTCACTATGCCTCATTACGTGCCCTAGATATTCCAATTTCCTAACCTTCACAGCTTTCAATACTTCCTGTTCCTTGCCCATTATCTGCAGAACCTCCTCATTACTAATGTGCTCTTTCCATGAGATATTCAGGATACGACGATATAACCATAGTTCGAAGGCCTCCAGTTTTTTCTCTGTATACTTTGATAGGGTCCAGGATTCAACGTCGTACATTAGTGTTGAGAAAACATAGCAGCGCAACATTTTGATCTTAATTTGAATGCTCAAGTCTGGGCTGTTGAAAATTTTTCTTATCTGGATAAATGTCGTTTTCGGTTTTTCTATCCTGCATTTGATTTCTACTAAATGATCCCAGAGTTTATTCACGCATGTGCCTAGATATGCGTTTTTATCCACTTAATCTATGGTTTTGTTGTTGAGAAGTATCGTCCGCTGTGATGGATAATCTTTACTGACAAGCATATATTTTGCATCATCAGCTGAAGTCCTTGAGCTGTACTCGCCAATATAACAGAGTCGTCCGCATACCTTAAGTTGTTAATTATCTCGCCGTTGATCAATATTTTTCCTCCACTCCATCCAGCGCCTTCTTAAATATTTCACTTGCTTTAAGATCCGAAAAACGTTGTTGTACCTGTAGTTTAAAATCAGAAAATATATCCGTCTCAAATTTTTTCGAAAATAAAGACTTCGGGAGTCGTTTTAAAAACAGATAACGGGTCAGATTTGCCGACCCCTGTTCTAGACAAAAAAAAAAAAAAAAAACTAAGTATTTTTGCACAAGAAAACAAGTTTACTACACTAAATACCGTCTTTAAACTCTCATTAAGAAGGCTCTATACATCACATCAAATAAAAACATACAGAAACAGCTTTACCGCAGTAAAAACTTATCCAAGCGCAGATATACATCCAAACCATAACCCAGTAGTAAAAGAGGTAAAGTTAAAATGAAAAAATACAAAAAAATAAAAACATAATATAAAATCTAAAAAACTTAAAAAAAGACTACAAATACAGCAAGAAAACACTGCAAAAACAAATAAAAAATGAAATGTCTAGACGTTTTGTAGCAACAAACCACAACATATGTGCAAAAAAAAAATACAAAAATTGAATATGGCAAAGAAAAAGATTAAAAAAAAGCTATTAAAATCAGATACAGTAGTCAAAAGAAAATCCTGGGTAGCTAATAAAATTCTAAAACTGATGAAAAGACCCGTACGGAAAAAACCACCTCTCTCCAAAAAGAGAAGAATAAGAAAGACAGGATCCAGCCCAGGAAAGCTTAGACCAGAAGCTCAACGCCACCATCAAAGGTCTGATCGAGACCATTGCCATGATGGCCTCCAACTTCAACAAAGCCAAAATAGAAAAAAACCGTTGACTACAACAATAAAATCTTCTTCTTCTTAGCCTTTTAATTCGTCCATTATTAGATATAGACCTCTTCCAATTGCTTCCATAATTTCCTGTCGTTCGCCAGTCTCATCATTTGGGGTCTTCCGGTGCTTTTTTTAGTTTCCCTTGGTCTCCAGAACGTGCGCAGGCCAAACTGAGTAAGAGTAGCCAGATATGGCAAAATGCAACGTCTGTACCCACAATGGGCGGCTGCAGACGGCGTCTGCAAACAAAGGATCGGCCAAACAATAAAACTCGTCAATGCAAGCGCGACGTTTTAACTGCCAAAACCTTCCAAACAATAAAATACCAACCACAAACTTCCCCTAAAAAGATGAGGGCAAATCCGGCACCCATCTCCAGGTGTCTAAAGTAAATCGCCGCCGACGACTACTTGAACCTATCCATTCTAAAAATGACTGGTCTCTCCACCAATACTACTGCAGAAAAACTTAAAAATTCGGATAAATTCACTATCGCCCAAAAGAAAAAAAAATCCGGGGTGAGTTTCAGTGACTGCTACCAGACAACCGCCAGAGGTTAATGTTGCCAGCCCATCAGACTAAAAAGCACAAAAGTCTTCCGTCCGTAAAAAACGGTGCCGCCCCCACTAATAAAAAAAATCATCAAAGTCAGATTTAAACCCGCGGCTATAGACCTAGACCCCGACAGTGAACAACCCTACCCTTCATTCTTTCGCCACCAGCACCAAAAAGTTCAACGATTTTCAACGGAAAACCTTGTCCAACATCCTCGAACTCAATGAACGATGGATATTACACCTGATGTATTGCTAAAAATCTGATTCTAGAATGCAAATAGCATTCCAGACAAAATAGGCAAAGTGGAAAAGTTCTTCTTCGACCAGAACATTGACGACATGATAGTGTGTGAGTCGAACCACATACCCAGATATGCGCTAAGAATCACAAATACGTTTACATATTTGGGTACGTCAGAAGTACCCAAGGCGTAAAACAAGCAAGCAAGAAGCACCTTCAAGCTCGCATCTGAGTACATCAACATAACTAACCTTATCAAAACAGCAAATTTCAAAACGGTTTTCTTGACCCCCCTTTTCTCATCATAATTGCCCAGGACTTCAATTCCAAGCACCCAATTTAGAACAATGTCACAACCTTCATAGGTCAAAGATTGCAAGACTACGTTAAGTTAAAGGCCATAAAGTTTAAGTCCAGTAAAACTTACTCATTATAGCTTTGCTGGGCATAGACGTCCTTTACGTAGCAATACTCAAGAACGTCAACTCGCAAGTCAAGATTAAGACAACCAATGACCTAAGCTCCAACCACAACCCAGTATTACTAGAATTCTAGGAAAAAGAATCAAGGAAAGATTGCTTATCGATACGTATTGAACTCTCTTCTCAAGATACCTGAAAGAAAACATAGACAAATTAGACCTATTAAGAACGGTTGCGGACATCAAAAGAATCGTCGATCTTTCAAGAAACTCGGATTGACAAAGCCACGGAAAAGACTTCTAAAACCCATCAAGTTCGCACTGATAACAAGCATTGAATCGTAAAAAAAAATTCCGCCATCAATGGCAAAGGCATCGCTACTCCAAAATAAAGAGATTCTTAAAGGTCTTCAAAAAGATGTCAGAACAGCCATAAGGTTGCACAAAAACCAGTGCTGACAAAAAACACAACCACAAAAGATAAAAATCAAATGTACAACTTTAATACTCCATTAAGGAAATGGCCAAAGCATTTACCTCAAACTCCAATACTATGACAGAAAACACTGATCTGGAGCACGTCAAAAAAGTCCACAAAAAAGTCAATGTCTTATTGAAGAACACTGACGACAATACACCCTGAACAGCGTTCAACCTTCTCAAATTAAAAAAATTATATCAAACCTCAAAACACAATCTTTGCCAGACCATGACGGAATCCCTAGCAAAACTCTCAAATCCTTTTCGCACAAAACAATAATATTTATAATACAATCTTAAAAGCTGGAAAAGATTCGTAAGTAATCAATATCACAAAACCTAGGAAAGACCAAAAGTACTACCGGCCAATCAGTTTTCTATGCATCTTTAGTAAGGTCATAAAAGAAATAATTAACACGCAAAAGTTCTTTTCTACAAGTCCACCAGCATGGGTTCCGAAGAGAATACTAAGCTTAAACCGCTTGACAGACCACATTGTCAAAGGTTTTAGATTGAAAATAACCACAAGGTGGTCTTTTTCGACGTTGACAAAACCTTTGTTAAGGTCTGGCACTAAAAACAAACTCAAATTTCCTCTGCGCCTTATAAGGCTGATAGCTTCACATCTAAAACGCAGAACTCTGGCAGTACTCCAAACCATGTTTCTACCATACGTCAAACATCTAGCAAGCACGTACATAATACCAAAAATGTTAATAAATAAATTAATGAGTATAAAAATGTATCAAAATATATCTATTTTGTGACGTTTTTCTTATTTATGTACACAAATTAAATTTTATTGTTTGTGTGAATAAAGTTTATTATGATTATTATTATCGGTACCTCAAGGCTCTATTCTTTTGATGATGCTATTCAACACATACGTCGCCGACGTGCTTTCGGGCTGCATTTTGCCCACACAGCACTATTATACAGCGTCACTAAAGATGGTCACTATAAGGCTACAAAATCTACCTGTAATCTACAATACTGATTAAATGACTGGCAAGTCAAAATAAACCCAGTAAAGCAGATCTCTTCTAACGGCACGTGGTGCAATTCTGCCAAGTATCTGAGAATCACCTTAGATAAAAGACTTACGTAAAAATTGCATACAGTTTATATGTGCAATTTGTACGTAATATTAGATAAAGCTAAATTGGCAAAAAACCTGCTAGTTCCAATGCTCCGGCGGAATAGCGGAATGTCGCTCCAAACCAAAATCTAGATGTACACTAACATCATCAGACCCCTAAAAACACTCGCCTCAGTCGTCTTGAGGCTTTTCAAAGAATAACATAGCATTGGAGTGTCGGAGCCCCATAGTACGTTAGAAACAAAGAAATTCCCCCCAATGCGCCAGAATATTAAAGCTTTGCCCAAAAAATACTTCTCAAATCTCGCGGTTCACTTGAACTCTGATCTAGCCAGACTTGCTAAGCCGGACAAGAAAAAATATTCCTATAAGAGACCGGTAAACCAACTAGTAACCTAAACCCCACAACCCAATCCCACAGCCTATAAAGCGTCCTATCTTTATGAGCTTTACAATCTCGAACATCCAGGTAATTCAATACTAGGGAAAGTTTAGTCGGTGGGCATTTTTCTTTTAAAAGTCAATCCGACATTTTGAGTCTTTGGAAGAATCCCCTCCCAAGCCACAAACAAAGAAAGAAAGAAACAGAAATTTTCCAAAGCAAATAGGACAGTTTTAACGTTTACCAAAGTTAGAAAAAGTTATATAATAATCAACAAGAACAAAACACCTAAAAAGGTATTTCAAAAAACTATTCCAAAAATTACCCCATACAGAAACAAAAACTGGTACAAGTATTGTAATTGCAAAAGTAAGAACTGTCATAAAACAAATAAAAAACAGCAACGCCCCAGGACCAGACAAGCTCCAAGCCAATTTTTTAAAACTTTATCAAGTTCATAAACATCCTTAAAACGGCGGCAGCTAAATATAAATAAAGATTGAACAACTTTATAACTTTGAAAAAAAAATTAATGTCCATTGTAGTTATATAAATGTTTCCCCGAGATATTACAATAGTGGTTTTGATCAAATTCATAAAGATTGAGCAAATTAATAAAATTGTAACAAATATTTTCTGTAATCAGATGACAACATAACTATCTCTTTGCTGTCCATTGTATTGAGAGTCGTTACTGCAAATTTGGTTAACCTAGTTATATAAACAAAATTTATAAAGATTGACCCACTCAAATTTGTAAAAAAAATATTTTAAATTGTGCAAAAATATTTATCAAACAAAGCAATCATAATTTATTAAAGCCAGCATAAACTCCATGCATCTAAATTGAGTTTTACTAGCTAGATGTAAGATAACAACTACCGCATATTAAATGAATCATCACTTCCACGTTCCGCAGCATTGCCAGTTATGCAATAAAATTTCTCGAGGAAAATTTGTTACGCATAGCACAATAACATTATTTTTTATTTTACGATTAAATTATGCGTGTGATATTTTTACTAATACAAGGTCGGTCGCGCGCTCAGGAGATTGCAAAATACAAATATTGAATCAATATATATTTGCGGATTATGTCTACAAGATCAATCAAATTCGGAATTAGATTTTTATCGTTGGCAATCTTATCTGAGTTTTCCGTTGCAAAATATTTCAAGCGTATAGTGCTACTAAAATAATACAATTCTGCATTGTGAATTAGTTACAATAATTATATTTATTTACAAATGCGCTTGCGAGTGACTCACTTTATGATAACTAGCATGTTTCCTTTATTTAGACCAGAACTCAACATTCAACAAAGTGACACGAGGTTTTCATGTAATTTATTTATATAAAATTTATTTCCATTGCAGACAATAAATTATTTATAATGAGATCATTATATTAATAATTTCATACAGTCATAATGTTATGCATTTTACAATAATAGAATTCTGCAATTTTTATAAATCACTTCCTATGAACGATTTTAATTAAAACTAGCAATGTTTTGTGATTTTCAGCTGGAAGTAACTGTAATAAATATAAGAATAGCTTTCTCACAGGAAGTCAATCGTTGAAACGCACAATGGGGAACAATTTTTCGAGCGACTTGTTATACTTTTTGTGTGTTAATTAAAGGAAATATTCGCTGCACTATGTGGCGGCAATCATATGGCCCACACGCACGTGTTTGGTGGGTTCAAAGCGGGTCAAGTTTATCAGTGAAACGAAATGTACAATAATTGTATAATTGCCTATAGATTTTCATCTGAGGTCAACACAATTATACAATAAACGTAGATTATTCATTCACGTTTCATGGCGGTAACATTGTTGTCGGGACCTGTTGATGAAATATGAATGAAGCGGTCGATTAATTTATATTTTCCGAAATAATCTAAAAATAGTTCATTTGATATATTATTATAAACATCATAAAAACAAGGAAACACTAAAATATTACAAATTTACAGAAACGTCTCAAAACTATCTTCTAAATGTACTGTAGTCAAGAATCGACCAAACTTAGATTTTAAGATATCCTCAAACTGCTACAACTGAGAAAAATTGTCAAAACCTATCAATCAAAGCCCGTGTCTTTCAAAAAGATCTCCAAATAACAAAAAATTAAAAAAACTGGCAGAATAATCCAAAGCCTAACTATTTTTACTGCCTTCAATGTCTTAACTTATAAAAAAAAAATTTCAAAATGTCAAAAATTGTTTCTCAAAAAATTCCACAAACTGCCCAAATATATTCTCAGTACCTAAAATGTTCTCAAATTACTAAAAAATGCTCTCAAACTGCCAAAAATGTTAGCAAATTTATCAAATAAATTCTGAAAAATTTAAACAGCTCAAAATATTTTCAAAACTGCACAAATATGTTCTGTCCAAAATATTCTACTAAGTTTTAAAACTACTGCTCAAAATGTTTTTAAACAGTCCAATACATTATTAAACTAACCAAACTGCAAAACATAATCGCAAAATGTATTAGACCAAACTGCATCTAATCTGCCCAAATATGGTCAAAAAAGCTTCCCAAAATGTTACCTAACATTCCAAAATATTCTTAAGCTGTCAAAATATTTTCTCAAACTACAAAAAGTGTTCTCAAACATGTTCCAAAAAAATAGAAAATACTCTAAAGTGATGATAATATACTGATGATAATATTCTAAAATATTGAAAAATGTTCTCAAACTATTAAAAAGTCAAAATATCTTTGAGTTTTCCAAATATTCCGCAAACTGTAAAAAAAAACCTTATACTGCTCAAAAAAGTAAACAAACAAACAAAACTGTTCCCAAACTGTCCAAAATACACTTAAACTGCTCAAGTATGTTCTGAAACAGGCAAAAATGTTCTCAAATAATCAAAAATACTTTCAAATTGCCTATGTTCTCAAACTGCTTAAAATATTTTCAAATAAGCCGACATTTTATCAAATAAGTTACCATAACTGCAAAAAATCTCAAACCGTCCAAGGATGCTAACTTTCTCAAATTGTTCCCAAACAGTCCAAAATAGTCTTATATTGCTGAAATACGTTGCCAAATTGCCAAAAACATTCTAATGTTGATAAAAAATGTTCCAAAACTATATAAAATACTTCTCAAAGATGTTCTCAAACAAACCAAAACTTATACATATAATTTAGCATACTATTAGGCACAATTAGGGCGGATGTATGCGTATACAAGATTCAAAATCTCCCATTCAGAATCTGCGTGTAAAAGGAACCTTAAACTATCTAAATAAGTTCTCAAGATACTTAGAAAATCCGAAGCAATCCAAACTATTCTTAAACTGCCCAAGCTATCAAAATTTTTCCCAAACTGCTCATAAAGATTCTCGAATTTCAAAAACAGTTTAAAATAGTCTCAAAAATATTTTAAAATAAACCAAAGCTCTTCAAAACAGTTGTGTATACTCTGAAACTATATAAATATGTTTTTAACTATTTAAAAAAAATCGCAAATTGCCAAAAAAATCTAAAACAGTCCAAAAAATCTTATACTGCGCAAATATAATCCTGAACTGCTAAAAATGTCTTCGTATTGTTTAAAAAAGTTCTTAAACTGCCCAAAATGTTCGCAAACAGTTAAAAATACTTTTATACTATCCAAACTTGTTACCAAACTGTCATAAATGTTCTAAAGCTAATCAAAATGTTCAAAAAAACCTTAAACTACCCAAAATGTTTCCAAACAATCCAAAATAATAATTGCCCAAATATGTTTGCATACTGCTCAAAAAAGTAAACAAACAAATAAAACTGATCCCAAACAGTCCAAAATATTTTTAAACTACTCAAGTATATTCTAAAGCAGGCAAAAATGTTCCCAAATAATCAAAAATACTTTCAAATTGCCTATGTTCTTAAACTGCTCAAAAATAATCTCAAATTGTCCCAGGTTGCCAATTTTATCAAATTGTTCGCATATAGTCCAAATATTATATATTATACTGCTCAAATACGTTGCCAAATTGCCAAAAATGTTCCAAAGCTAATCAAAAATGTTCCAAAACAACACAAAACACTCTCAAACTGTCCAAAAAAACTTCTCAAACTGCTCAAAAATGTTCTAACGCAGATTCAAAATGTCGGATTCAGATAAAACATACATTTAAATGAAACGTTTCATACCTATTTGGACAATGCATTCCAAATCCCCATTCTCCAGCAACTCCAAATTTAGAATTCACGTTATACCTTACGTTATAAGAAGCCTTTCAGACTCGGATACTTTTCATAAACGCAATTTTTTTATATATTCTTTAAAGCCCCAATTCTACGGCACTCTACCCGCAAAAAAAATCGGGCGGCTGTATACGTATAAAAGATTCAAAATCTCTCATTCAGAACCTGCGTGTGAAAGAGGTCTTAAACTGTCTAAATATGTTCTCAAGCTACTTAAAACTTCCGAAGCAATCCAAACTATTTTTAAACTGTCTAAATATGTTCCCAGGCTATCAAAAATTTCTCAAACTGCTCATAAAGATTCTCAAATTTCCAAATATATTCCTAAGCTGCCAAAAATGTTCTCGAATTGCTTAAAAAAGTTCTCAGACTGCCCAAAATGTTCCCAAATAGTCAAAAATATTAGTATACTATCCAAACATGTTGCCAAACTGCCAAAAATGTTTTAAAGCTAATCAAAAATATTTCAAATTCATTCAAAATACTTTCAAACTGCCCAAATATGATCTCAATTTGCAAAAAAATTCCAAATAATAAATAAATAATCCAAAAATATTTTTAATATTTAAACGCCCCAAATCTTCAAACTGCCAAAAAAAAAAAGATGCTGCTTAAAAACGTTATTAAACAAGCCTCAAACTGCGCAAATATGTGTTTAAACTACACAAATTAGTCTACAAACTCCCAAAATGATCGACATACTTACAAACTTTTTCCCAAATTTCTTAAAAAAATTCAAAAATTGACCAAAACTTTCACAAACACTCCAACATACTCTCAAACTGTCACTTACAATTTCAAAGCTTTTAAAAAACTTTAAACCAGCAAAAATTCCAAAACGTTCAAAAATATTAACAAACTGCCCAAATGTGTTCTTAAACTGCCAAAAAACGTTCTCAAACTGATCAAAATAATCTAAAGCTGCCAAAATATGTTCTCAAACTGCAAAAATGACTTAGCTCTTTTAAACTATGTATAAAGTTTAAATAAATTTCTATAAATCCTCAAAAATAATTTTAAACTGTTGCCGGAGATCAAATATGTGGATAAACGCAGTTTCTTGTAACAAATTTACCAAATTTACCACAAAATGTTTTCAAAATAATCAAAAATGTTAACAAACATCCTAAAATGTTCTTAAGCTATCCAAAAAGTTCTAAAACAATTAAAAATATTATTAAACTACCAAAAATGTTAACAAACTGCTCAATTTTTATATTAATTATGCTAAAAAGTTCCTACACAGTCTAAAATACCCTACGTGCCTAAATATATTTTCAATCTGTAAAGAATGTTCCCAAACATTACAAAATATTCGTAAACTGCAACAACAAATATAATATCAAATTGTAATATTTCTTTAACAAGTTCTCAAACTGCAAAACAGGTTCTTCAATTGCTCACATTTGCCCAACTTTTCCAAATAGTCTCACATACTCTTAAACTAATTAAAAAACAAGACAGGTTCTCAAATTGCTCAAATTTGCCCAATTTTCCCAAATAGTCCTACATACTCTTAAACAAATTTAAAAAAATTTCAAACTACAAAAAATCTGATACAGACTAAAATATTCTTAAACTGCTCAAATATGTTTTGCGGCTGCCAGGAATGTTCTCAAATTCAAAATATTTTCGAACTTCTCAAAAATGGTCTGATATCATAAAAAATAGTCTTAAACTGCTCAAATGTTGTTAATGATTCTCAACCTGCCAAAAAACCCAAATCAGTCCAAAAAATTCTTAAACTACCCAAAATGCCCAAACGTTTTCAAACTGCAATTAAGTGTCTTTAAACTACCAAAAATATTTTTAAGTATGCCAAAACTTTTCCAAACAACCCAAAATACTCTTAAAACTAACCAAATATGTTCTACTAAAACTGCTTAAAATATGCAAACAGTCTAAAATATTCTCAAACTGCCCAAATATGTTCCTAAACTACCAAAAAAAGTCTGGTAAAAAATGTTTTCAAATAAGTCAAAACTCACACTCCAACTGTCCAAATATGTTCTAAAATTGCTTTAAAAAGTTTTCAAATTGCCCAAAATTCTCAAAAAATCAATAATATTCTTATACTGTTCAAATATGTTGCCAAAATGCCAAAAATGTTTTAAAACTATTAAAAATGTTAGAAAACCATACAAAATACTTTGTAAACTGCCAATTAGTCAACAATATTCTTAAACTGCCCAAATATGTTTTCAGACTGCCTAAAGTTCTTAAACTCCTTAAAAATATTCTCAAATACAAAACTTTTCCAAACTGATCGTCACACTTTTTAAGTCCACTATGAATGCTCATTTTCTATAAAAAAATAGATTTATTAATCGTACTGGTACAAACGCTTAAAATTCTTCAAAATACTCTCCCCAATACACTTTCGGAGACCTGTCTGCTTCGTCTGGAAGGCACCCTGAAACTCCTTGACAGGAATGTCTTTTAATAACACTGTAACATGCTTTTGGATGTTTTCCACGGACTTCCAATGCTTTTCTTTCAGCTTTCTCTTTTCAGTCGGAGAACCAAAAAAAGTCACATAGAACCAAGTCGGGACTGTAAGAGAGCTGGGGGACCACGGCATTTTGACTGGGAGTATTATCATGGTAGAGCTTGATTTTGATGTCAGTCCTGAGTCGCGCAATCCTGCGTTTCAATCTTTTGAGCACCTTGCGATAAAAACTCAAAATGGACAATTCCTCGGATGTCAAAGAAGATATTGAGCAACGTTTTGATGCAAAACTTGCTCATTTCCGCTTTCTTGAGGCGGGAGGGATGATTTTGTGTTTCGGTTTTGAGTTGTACTCAAACATCCAAGATTCGTCTTTGGTTACGACAGAGTTAAGAAAGTCGGGCTCATTATAAATCAAATCCAAAAGTTTTTGACAAGGCAAAATTGCGCCGTGTTACAAAGTCAAAAAACACACTTCACGCGGAGACACGTCTTTCCACTCAGAACAGTCGGAGGAAGTTAGTAACCGGCACCGCTAAAAAGGCAAATTTTCCACCACATGGCTGGGATGGATAGTCGCGTCACAATAAAATCATGCGCATTACTTTCATAATGAACCCTGTATTTTCAAATTATAAACAAAAATTATATTGCAAGTTCTTAAACTGCTCCAAAACCGTACAAAATGCTCTCAATTTGCCTAAATATTTATTTAGTTCCCAACAGAAAATACATTCCAATAACATGGAAACATCCAATTTAGTAATAATCTTAATACAAGTACTATACTGCCCAAATAATTTACCAAACTTCTATAATCGTTCTAACACTAATAAAAAATGTCCCAAAACCGTAGATAATACTCTCAAACTACCTACATATTTTACCAAGCTGCAAAATGTTTTTCAAATTACTAATAACAATTTTCAAACTCTCTAATATGTTTTCCAAATATTTTTAAATTGTCCAAAAATGTTCCAAACAGCCCAATATACTCTCAAACTATCTAACAAAAATCCTGCTCAAAATAAAAACGCAAAACAGTCCAAAATATTTTTAAACTAACCAAATATGTCCTAAAACTGCTAAAACGGTTCAAAAATGTTTTTAAGCTGCCCTGAATGTTTTTAAACAGTTAAAAATATTCCAAATACTATCAAACAATTTTAAAACTATCCATAATCTGCTTCTCAAACCTGCCGAAAAAATTCTAAATAGTCTAAAATATTCTTAAACTGTCCAAACAAGTTCCTAGGCTGCCAGAAATGTTCTTAAACTGCTTAGAAAACTGCCCAAAATTTTCTAAAACTAATAAAAAATATCCAAAAGCCGTACAAAATACTCTTAATTGTCCAAAAAAGTGCCTTAAATATAACTTCAAACTGCATAAACTTACAAGCTGCTTGAAAATATTTTCAAATAAAACCAAACTTTTCCAAACAGTTTATTATACTTTCAAGCTGTCCAAATATGTATCAAACTGCTTTATTTATCAAAATTCCAAAAAAAAAACAAAAAAGTCTAAAACATTCTTAAAAGAGCAAATATGTTCCTAGGTTGTAAAAGATTTTCTCAAACTGCTTTGAAAAGTTCTCAAACTGCAATTAGTGCAAAATATTCTTATACTGCCCAAATTTGTAGTCAAACTGTTCAAAAACTAACAAAAAAACGTTCGAATACCAAAAAAAAAAATACTTTCAAACTGCTAAAAAACTCCCAAATAATCATACATATTCTTAAATTGCAAAAATAAGTCCTCAAACTGTCAAAAAGTTACCAAGCTGCTCAAATACGCTAAAACTTTTCCAATAACTGTTCAACCTTTTTTCAAACCATCCTAAAATCTGTTCAGAAAAGCAAAAACCGCACTAAACCCAAATATGTCCCCAACCTGCCAAATAAATACTCAAATTGCTCAAAATTGTTCTCAAATTGTTAAATAATAATCTTCAAACTACTCAAAAATGTTCAAAAAAAAAACTAAAATGTGTGTTGTGTGTGTTGTGTGTGTTATGTAATTATGAATGTTCTCAAACTGTCAATTATGCTCTTAAAATACTCACAAAAGTTTTTAAGCTGCACCAAATGACACCAAATTGCCATTATTATATGAAAACTATGTTTACTGCAAGAAATAAGCGTAAATAAATATGGTTAATTACATGTATTCGATATGTTTTATTATAGTTATGATTGTAGTTTTTATAACATAAAAAACATAATTAATAATTACATTTAATTACTGTTTGTACGAGTACATTGTAATGCAAGCACGTAAGTATCAATGTGCACTTGTTCAGCATTAATAATTCATCTAAGTGTATTGATATGCAGAATAATTAATCGTTACTTATCGACCTCGCTGTGTGTGTGGCCTGGAAAAATGTGTATTATCAAAAGAGACCATCATTAATCTTTCCTTGTTTATATACTAACCAAAACATACAACAACAAAGTCAACTATGGATTAATATTTTATTATTATAAAGCCAACTACATACTGCCTGCAAATATAATTAATGTTGATTATTTAAGAATTAAGAAATTTGCTTATTTTATTCTTAACACAAGATAATTAATTATAATTTAGTCCCTTTTTTTCTGAACAAACAATTTACTTTAAATTATCCCCGACTAAACGAGTTTTAATTGGTCAATTAGACAATTTTCTCGACGCTTTATGGGTCGGTAAATGTCACCTTTTAAAATACATTTTATTAAATTCCAGTCGACCGGTCGTTGCAGTTTTAATTGAAATTAAATCGTTAATTAAAGGAAATGAAGTGTTGGAATGCAATGAGTTGGAAATTAAAATAATGTTAATTATTTTTTTATATGCAAGTAGGTTAAGAATGGATTTGGTTTGAAGCCATCTCCATTCTGCTAGCGTGATAGGGTGTTAAATTTTTGCAATGTCAGAGCTCCTGTTATTAGTAACTTTAAGAGTTGTACTTGACATAAATCTATTGTCCGCAAAACAGTAATAAAATATTTAAAATTATATCCCCAGCATCAATACAATCAGAGCTTTGAATATAATTTGAAAATTGTGTCTTCAAAGCTGTGTGTTTACAATAATTAGGACAATATTTTGTATTTCATGACTCATTGTTGATAATTAAGTGATTGAATGTACATTATGATAATTGTTTAAAAAAATGTCAATTACATCATTAAATATGCTGGTGTTGTAATTACCGGCATTATTGGACCATCGCTGAATAATAAAATTGAAAGCCGGAGGCCTGAAATGAGTCATGAGTAAATGTAGAATAACATCTCCTGCAATTTTAATGAAGCAATAGCACTAATAAATTGGTGTTAATCACGTTTCAGTAGACTGCAATAACAATTAAATATAATCTAATCTGATTGTAATAAAATGTTCGTATTGTTCCAATCGATAAGTGGATGCGACAATGACAGTGAAACTATCTATATGATAATATATGCATCATGAATATCTTGTGAAATGTTTCCAATAGGTAAAAAGAAATGCAATATTCTAATCGCAAGAAGACTGAAGTATTTACAATTGATTTCTGCAGAATCGTATCTAGAGCAAACTTTGTGGAGAAGGGTTTGATATTTTGTAAAATAATTTTTGAAAAAAAAAAATTATAATGCTTAATCAACATGTATTCTGGTTTGTTTGCCGAGAAGCATCACACCTTTCTAGACATTTTACTAAAGAAGAGTAAAATGTTTGATACAATACCACAAATTTTTACTTTAAAACAATGAAAAATTGAGCACCATTCAAATAAAATACAAATAAATAATTCACAGACAATCTATTGATTATATCTATCCTATCTTTTTATCTCCTTATCGGTAACAACTTATTCCGGTTGAAGTATACTATGTGATCATTCATTTCTATAAATCCAATTATGTTTTATTATCAACAGCACGACTAATGGACTTTGGTAAATCCTGTTTTTGATTTGTCATTTACATTTTTAACAAATACTGGATATGAACGTTGTACGCGTATAATAATAGTAGTTACGCATTTAAATAACAAATATTTGGTCGGTTGGAAATTGTTGTTTATTCTGCTCGGCATTGAGCGTTTCCACGGTTAACATTTTATTGCGCAATCAAAATGATTTGATTGTGAAATAAAAACAAGCATTATTTTATAATATTTAGTTATGGCTTTATTAACAGCAAGTTTAACTGTTTCAAATGATAACATAATTCAACACCTAATAAATCTCAATTTCTATTCATTGAGTTAGTTTGGTTTAAACTTAAAAATATATTTATAGCCATGCACAATGCTCATGGCCACTCTTGAGTTTTTGTATTTGTATTGTTGTCGTAAGATAAACAACTTAAAAAGTGCATAATGGAATTATTCCAGAAAATAAATGCCGCACAACTTAATGTCGGGACCGCTCAAACGCTAGTAGAATACTTTACTATTCAAAGAAGATCTTTATTTAAATAACTTAGATAGGCAAGAGCTTCTTGAAAATAAAACTAACCAATGATATGCTTTGCTCTCAATCAACAAGATTTTTTTTTGTAGAATGGCACTCCCTTATCTCTCAAGAGATGTTGTTGCCGTAAGACCAGTTGCTTAAAAACGGCCAAGATACAATTATCTAAAATCCAAATATAGACATGCGCAACTACCATCCTAGACACAACGCAGCAAGATATCAAATTAATTTTAAATTTTGGCATTTCTGCCTAATTCCAATTCTTTGCAAGAGATCAAATAACTCTTCAACACACAAAGCCACATCAACTATTCCGCAAACTTCCAAATTGTATCTTAGTAGCCCACTCAACACACCAAAGATGAGGTGAAGAGACGACGTCATCAAACATGCGGGTACAATCGACACAGCCAAAGATGGAATAATCATAAAAACAATAGCATCCATTAGGAAGCCCGGGTTGACACTCAACTCAGTCAACAGCAACCGCAATCGACAGTCACAGCTTTGTCTCCATCTACACCACAAAAACCCTTCCAGACGTCAAGCAACGTCTTGATCTTTAAGCTACCTCTACACTTAACAGTAAATTTAAGTAAACTCTTAGCTTGCATTATAAACATCTCTCCTGTCAATCCAAGACTTGGCCCAACAATTTTCTTCTAAAATTATCATTGATTGACCCTCTACAATTATATTGACTAAATATACAAAGCTCTTGAGCTTCTGGGTACCCACAATAATAAATCTAGACAAAATCACTTCTCAGATAAAAAAAACTGCAAGAGAAGCTATTAATAGTAACTCAACTAATCTCAAGTAGAGCAACATCTATACCTTTTCAAGTTGCTCCCAAGTCAGTTCTTCTATCAAAAAACCTTACAAAAGCTACAAATGCGCCTAAATTAAAATAAAATTGTAAAATTAGCTTTCGATAGTAACTCCACTAATCTTAAGTTAGTTTAGGTTAATTCAATTATTTAACGTCGATCTATTTCTGCTGCCAGGGCTAATCACCGCCAGAGATTAAGACTACCATCTGAGAATATTGCCGCAAACTCCAACCTAAATGATTGGGTTCTTTAACGAGCACGCAACATCGAAGCAGTACACGGGACCTACTAAAGTTTTTTGTCTTATCTCGATAGTACTGTTTTGTGTAAGATAATTTAGTATCAGCATTTTGTTTTAATTTTAGGCGACACCCGTTAAAAAAGAAAAATTAGTGACCCTGATAATATAACTGCTTTAATTGTATTGCGAGCGCAATAATCTTTAACAAAGTAAAAATATCATCTTTAAACCACTTATAAATCACGTTTCGACAATAGTCCATGTACTTTGAACATTAAACTGAGCCAAAAATCGCCGCCAGTCTAAAATAAAAATCCACGCTAGATAATTATTAGATTGTAAATAAAGTGTACAGTGGACTTTGAAACTTAAAACTATTCTATCTAAAATTAGATTAACAGTTAATGCAAAAATTTCTCCACAGCATCGCTCCGATTCTCAAATAAGGGTACCAAGCTAAGATCAAAAAGATACAATACTATAGTCGGAGAAAGAATGCCCGTAAAAATAAAAAAAACAAAAACGGTTTTTCACTATAGTCAATCTCAAAAGTAAACCCCAACCCCTCAACCTTTCCAGCATCTGAAAACCAAATCATACTAATCACAAGCGTATCCAAACAAAGCAGCATAGAATATAAAAAAATGACAAAAAATAAACGCTAACCCAAACAGCATTAATGCAACTCATAGCACCTAATACCACAATCCCTTTTATACCAACTGATGTTCAAAACACAAGAAACTATTAAGCATATGAGATTCTACACTACACTACACAGAACTAATAGAGACAACCTCACAAATCTAAAGAACACTTAGATGACGTGAAAACCAATCAGACTTGATTTAAACTGAAAACACCACAAATTTCAGAGTGCTTTCCAAATTCATTCTATCTTTAAGAAACCATTTCGTATGAATTATCCTTAATTAAAAAAAAAAAACAGTGTAAAACAAAATCCTCCCTAGCTGCAACTACAGAGTGGAGCATAATAAAACCCCACATTTCAAATAATCAATAAAGGTGCCATTGACTAGCTGAAGAGGCGTAATTGTTCCGGTTATGTAGACTAAACAACTAAATTTAAGTAATCAATATGCAGTGGTCAACCGTTCCTAATCAAAAAGCAATTTAAAAATTATTCAAAAACTAAAGTGCAACAAGATCTGCAAATCCTAATAAACCAACTGAGCGTACCAAATCTGTTAGGACAACTAAAAACATCATTGCAGTCAGAACGTCAATAAAGCAGTCTCAAACACTTTCTGCTCGGAAACAAAAACTGCACTTTGAATATCATACAAATGTGATTGCTCTAAAATGGAGTGCAGCAGACACTAGGCAAGTGTGCGTACACAGCACCTTAACCATTTCCTAAACCCCAATCTCCAAACGGATAGTCTATAAGCCTGTACGGCCTCAAACTTTCAGAGGGGTTCGTCGTTTATTGTTTGTTACTTTAAAGAAGGTACTTAAAGACAACTCGAGTTTGTTGCAATTCTCTAGTCTTTTTTGTCGCCATATTTTCCGTGAGTGAGTATTATCATTTCGTAAGCATTTTTACTTTTTAATGCACCTTTATTGACTCTCATACTGAGAAATTAGAGTTGAAATATCCAGCCACAATGACTTTTTTTGCTTTTTTTGTTATTTTGATCTGTACTCGACCAGAAAAACCTCATTTTTTTAATTATTTTTTGCTATATGGCCTACTCTTAAGCACTTCATGCACTCCGCTTTGATATGTCCGTAAAAAAAGTTTTTAGAGATTTGATCTTAAGCTTCTAAAATATTTTTGCTAAAATTGACACGCTGACTACTACAAAAGTGACTTATACTACGCTCATTTGAGTTGGCTCGTACATTTATAACCCTTTCAAGACTGTTTCATCTATGAACGGTCAAGAAGATGCTTTAATCTGTCATTTGCGACTGCAGCTATGCAAATGAAATTAGCGCAAAAGCAACAAGTGAGAAAATAGAATTAAAAAAAATTCTATCTGTCAAAAAGATTCTGATAACTGTCAAAACATTTCAACATTTACCATACATTTTCAAATCATTTTTCTTAGTTTTTGAGAGGGATGGGTGCGTTTTTGGAATTGGAAACAACACTAAACCTTCAATCCTTGCTCATTGCTCCCTCCTCATATTTATATATTTCTAGAATCAAAGCTGTAGTGTTGTCGAAGCGCGGAGCAAGAGTATAATAAAATGATCAAAACAAGGATCTCCGTTGTGCCAACCGCCTAAGACGTAAAGATGTTGTATTGCAATCCAGACAAATGTACTTCCCAATGGTATTGTGTGAACTAGCCATAAAGCGCAATTCCATTTTTCCAAGACAGTTTACAAGCATAATTTTTGATACTAAGCTGCTAATAAGCAACCCCCAGAGCATCACTAACAACCTGCTCACAACTCAAATGTCACCGTTTAGTGCGTTTTGCCCTCTGTAGGACATCGTCTACCTCAAAGCAGAGGTTTTTAAACATCGTCCTTAAACCGTTCAAGAACTCGAGAAAACTAATAATAAAAAATCGCCAGATTTCTCCAAATATGCTGTTCTAATAAAAAAAAAAAATTAAATGTACTTTGAATAAATAAAAAAAAAAAAACCCCATATCTTTTTTAAAATTCACTTTTGAATGGCGGCCGCGACTAAAGTTAATTTAAACCAATAAGATATTTGTTAAAATAACCTAAATGTTAGATAAATTATATTAGAAATAAAAACGCAATAATAATAATAATTATTATTATTATTAGATCGCAAACATGATCGTCACTCAAACAGAACAAATATATACACATTTTAAAGTACAAAACATATTTTGTATGTGCGTGTTTAACATTTAAATACTGACCACACATGTAATACTTTACTTTTAATTGCACATGGTTACTTTAGGTGTTTAAAACGTTGACCGTTGGCGGCCAGACACATAACGAAACGACAAGCGGTCGAGGCAGTGACGTCGGCCAATGTTTTAATGAACATGTCGCTATAATCTCCTGGCAAAAGTCTTCCAGCATGCGGAAGTTACGTCGATATACTTAATCTTTTACAGTTCTCCACAAAAAAAAAAACCCAAAAGGGATACATTTGTAGAAAACTCTATAAAACCTCTTCATTCAATCCAATGTACCTGCTGATAGTTATTCACAAATGTTTGTACGGCTAGATGGTAGAAGACCTCATTATCAGCTCCATAAAGCGCACGTACATCTAGTAAAATTAATGTGCGCAGCATTTCCAGGTACACATCTCCAGTGACAGTAGCATCAAAGAAAGAAAGTCCTACTAAGCCCCTAGACAATACTCCAATCCCCACAAAAGCCCCTAGTAGATTGTTCCATTAAGTTTAAACTGTTTCAAACTCCCGCCTCCACTAACTTCAATTGCATTATCAAACCTAAAAGGTGATCCATCCCTAGGTACTTTTTTTAAGTAATAAAAAAAATTATCAGGTAAACTTTTGGTCTGTTCCAACATACGATTTGGACAGTTTGCAAACCGTCCAAACTGTGCACACAAACAAATACTTGTCATCCTTATGCAATCTTTTATACACAGTAATTTGTTTGTGTGCATAGTTTGAACGGTTTGCAAACTGTCCAAATCGTATGTTGGAACAGACCTTTTATGATCATACAAAAGAACCAATTTATACGGCTAACATGGTCCATTCAGAAGTTTCAATTTTCGATGACGCGTTGAAGCATTTTGAGTTGTATTTGGCAAATGACAAAAGTAATGTTAGTCTCTAATTCCTCAATCATCCATGTAGACTTTGAACTATACGTAATCCCAAAAGAAAAAGCTTAGAAGTTAGATATTACATGATCTACGCTGCCGAGACGTCAAATTAACTGTTCACCAAATCGTTTTCGCAATAAAGCCATGGTTTCATAAGCTATGTGACAAACAGCGCCGTTTTGTTAGAACCAAATGTTGTCTAGATTACCGGTTTCAATTTTAGGCAGCAAATCGTGTGTTATCATTGTGCAAAATCGGGCGCTATTTACAGTTACGTTCCGGCTAGTTTTTTATTAAAAAAATATTGCACCAGCCCATAAACCACACCAAACCGTTGTTTTGTTGAATGTAATGACAGCTCTTAAATCCCTTCTGGTTGCTCTTCAGCTCAAATAAGGCAATTTTGCCTAATGACGTAGCCATTAAGCCATAAATGGGTCTCACCGCTGAACAAAATTTTGGTCAAAAACAGTAGATCTTCTTGAAGCTTTTCAAGAGCCGAAAGCCTGAAACGGTGACAATTCGAAAGGTCGGTCGGCTTCAATTCTTGCAAGAGCTGAATATTGTATGCCTTTAAACCAAGATTCTTACGTAAAATACGCCAAGTTGTTTCATACAAGCCAAACTGTTAAGAATGGCGCCAAATCGGATTTATCACGGTCATCGCGTACACTCTTAGCTATATTTTCTTCACAACGTGCTGAATGTGGCCTATTTGGTTGCGTATCTAATAATAAATAAAAAGTTTAAAATTTTTCAATGGTACAGCAAATTGTGCGTTCGGTAAGTTGATTATGTAAACCATAAGTTGCTCTAAGCGTACAAAACACTTGCCTCATAAAGCGCTAATTTTCGTAACACAGCTGAATAATTTGTAAACGCTGTGCCGCGCTAATTCTTTCCATGGTGAAATGTCAATCATTACTGAACAAAAATACCATAAAAGTTTGAAACTTAAAACCCCCATTTTCGTTCTACAAACGTCAAACATGCTCCAGTTTTCTTACTATCATGCCAACAGTACAGACATTTGATGAGCAAAAGACTACAAAATTTACTTGTAATTCAAATCAATATTCCAAACTCACCAATGTTTAACCGCACATTTTTTGCCTGTTTCCGTAAGTAAAGATTAGAAAAAACAATTTTTTTGCCTGCCCACTCTGAAGAACAGTTTTTAGAACAAGTCTACCACAGTAACAACAAACAAAATGTCTTATGCTATATTAATGTGCGTCTTGCACTATCAGCTAAAATTTAGTTTACAACAAAAAGCGATAAGAATAATAGCTGGATAATTTAGAGATTGTTGCCGCAGAATTTTCATAAAATATAAAATATTAACTATGCTTTGTGTATACTTTTTTAAATTATTCACTACAATTAAAAACCATTTTGGAATATATTGTAACATAGGCTTCAAACTTTTCAAAATGCAAATCATTTTAATGCAAATTGATTCTATAACGTCCTATTAATAGAAATAAGATCAATTAAAAGAAAAAGTTAAAAAATAATAAAATAATTTACTTTTTAATATTGCAGATTTGTTTATAATATTTATTGATTATTTATACAATGTTAAAATGTTAAAGTTAGTACATTTGTTTCTGTTTTAATATGTATGTGTAATGTTATTACTACTTTTATCTTTATGTGTTGAAGCGTGTAAACAATTTATGCCATAGTGTTAGCACTAAATAAAATTATTATTAATAGCAGTAATAAAAACCTAAAACAAGCTCAATCTGATAATAGAACCAAAAAGCTTTTAGAAAATATCTTAAACCTCCCAAAATGTAGATTCGTTGCAAAAAGCAAGTAAATAAGAAACTATATCGACAATACTGCGAAGTAGAATTAAGAATCTCCACTTTACTAGACTTGATAAGAATCTCAGACACCAGCAGCACTACCAAAAAAGAAAAATGACTTGCCAATAATTATAAAAACCAATTTAAGAATTTTGCTTATAATTCCAGAAAACCTAATATATTAAAATCGGGTCATTAAATACACTTTAGACCACAATACCATTTTCGTTCAATAGAAAAACAATTTATTATAAAAAGAATCGTATTTGATTAATAATAAAAATAATAATTCAATATTGAGTTAGTTGCTTAGGTGCTCAGGTCTCATACTAAAAGTACCAAATGTTAAGCGCTTTCATTCCCATTCTGCTAGAACCAGGTTGATAAGGTAGATTAAAAAAAGATGATTTACAATCGTTTCTGTATTGTAAACCGGCTAGTATTCTTATGGGGGTCTAGGACACTTCGGCGCCGGCCGTTTGGGCGCTGGCCGATTCGGCGCCGGCCGTTTCGGCGCCAAAACTTTTCAAATAAAACATAGTTTATACAAATATATTATAATCATAAAAATTTATTTGGTATTTTTTACTATTTTATATTTTTAATTCTTTTAGTTATTTATTTTAATAGACTACTATCCTTTATATTTTTCAGGTTATTACGTATCATTAAAAAGTGATAATTAATTACCTTTAAATTATTTGCGGGCCAAAGTTATGTTTATTTATTATAATATATATTGTATATTTGACAATTTAAATATGTACGTACATATATTATGATTTTTATGTATAATTTTTGTTTGATATGTTATGTAATTTATATGTATTTTATATTTTATTTATCATACATTATTTGTTATGTTTCACAAAACAAATCAATTTTTATTATAATGTGTATATATACTTTTATTTTATTTGAAAAGTTCTGGCGCCGAAACGGCCGGCGCCAAAACGGCCGGCGCCGAAATGGCCAGCGCCGAGGTGTCCTCGCGCCGAATCGGCGGCGCCGAAGTGTCCCATTCCGTTCTTATGGCTCTTCTTTGTAACGAGACCCTGTCTTTGATAGCCGAGTGCCCCCATGCAATTAAGCCGTAAGTTATATGACTTTGGCATAATGCAAAATAAGCAATTCGAACGACCACATTGCTGGCATTGTTTTTTAAATTTCTTATTAGAAATATATTTAATGATAGTTTACTCGCTAAAGAATCGCCATGTTCTTTCCAGGTTAGTTCTGAATCCATGTGCAATCCTAGAAACTTAGTACACTTATCATATTCCGTATTTACTGTTCTTAAAACAAAACATAACTGATACGGATTTAGATTCATTAATACAGAGACGATTGCTTTCAAACCATTGTGTCGCTAGTTGTATTGCCCATATGCTTTGCGACTGAACAAAATTGATTTCACTTCCTTGAGTTGTAATAGTTGTGTCATCTGCAAACAGAATAACGTTAGCGTTATCTATGTTATGAGGAAGGTCGTTAATATAGATAAGAGAAATCTCAACCATATCTGAGACCTTACCATTAACATTGACTTGTTGCTTACGACTTTTCAAATAAGATAAAATCGTTTTGCAGCAGGTTGGGTGTAGATTATACACATACAGTTTACGTAAAAGAATTTCGTGAGATACACAATCAAATGCCTTCGTAAGATCTATGAATGATGATAAGGAAAATAAACTTTCTTCAAAACCATTAATAGTTTCTTGAATAAGGCTTAAAATAGCATCAGTAGTAGAACTTTTTTTCTGAAACCAAACTGTTCATTACAGAACATATTTTGGCTTTCTAGATGCTCTATCAGTTGGTCTTTTAAAAGTTTTTCAAATATTTTTGAAATAATAGGCCTGTAATTTGTTGCTTGGTTCATATCACTTTTCTTGTGTATTGGTAATACAGACGGAATTCTTTATACACATATTCAATAACCTGGTTAATGGTACTATGATAACATTTTTTAATAATTTGATAATGTCTATATTTAGTTTATAAATATCTTTACTTTTACTTGGTTTCATGTTATCTATAGTAGAACGAACAGCATTGATTGAGATCTCTTGAAATGTAAAAGGGACGTTTGCACATTTTTTACAGAACTACATGTTAAAAAAATTGGATCAATCTCCGAATTAGGCAGAGACTCTAACAAAACATTAGGCAAGTTTAAAAAAAAAAAATCAAAATTGTTAGGAGATAACTCCAATTTACTGTGTGTTTGTTTTGTGCGGGTGGAAGATTTGATGACTTTCCACATGGAACATTCTTGTGTTTTTTAATAAATTTATTGTTTGCCGTGATTTTTGCGTCTCTAATAGCATTTTTATACTCAAATTTGTATTTGTTTCTTAGACTTAACAGTTCTGGATCATTAGATCGGACACATGCTTCCTTTATAAAACAAAGCGTTTGTCTCATTTCTTTCAGATTATTATTAAACCACTGAATCTGAGGTTTGTTAGAAGCCGTTTTTATTACTTTCTTTGTAAATAGTATATTTAAACTGCTAACAATAATATTAATAAACATTTCAGTTTTTTCGTTTATTAGCAAGTCATATTCAAGAAATGACCAATCAGCTTTGTCTACAAGATTGAAAAAGATTATTTTTCCAGCTTCTGTTATAGGACGATACATTGAAGTTACTTCATTTCTACACTCTGCAGGTAGATTACATTTAATAGATAAAGCTAGATGATAGGATAAGCACGTATTAAAAGTGCTAATAATAATGTTTTCTGGATAGACTTTACTAAACGCATTATCTATACAGTTTTCAAACCTAGTAGGGGAATTAAAACTACTTTCAAGTCCATAACTACAAAGAAAGTTTTTCAAAGTTGCCTTGTTGGGGTCTATGCCATTAAATTTTACATTAAAGTCACCGGTTAAAATTACATGTTGATGAAAAATATTAATTTTACTAAAAACTTCTGACAGTACAGTTAAAAACAATTTAAAATCACTATCAGGTGTACGATACACATTGAGTATTATGCAGTTCCTATCTAATTGCCTGAAATTTCGCAATGTTGTTCTATAGATAAATTTGAAATATTTAAAGGTAGATATCTTAAATTATTCCTAATCATAATAATCACACCGCCGTCGCGTTTAATTTTATCTCTAGAAAAGTAGGAAACTGCTGACAGGTCATTTATTTTAAAGTGCATTTCTTGGTGGAGATGGAATAAAAAACGTTCTACCAGTACTCTCTTCGGCCATATATTTGAGTTTTCAATGTCATGGAGGCGTTCCAATGGTATTGAAACTCTAAATGATGAGTAATCATTAAGTCTTAGATTTTAACTTTTCTATAAATATGTTGTTAAAACCATGATCTTCTAGGTGTTTTTTCAGCATTTGTTCGTCGGTTCCTGGATGTAATCGGTAAACATGAAGATGGGGTTTGCTCTCAAAACCTTTAAGAGATAAACCATTTTCCAGCTGTCCTTCAGTTACTTTCTTCGGTTTATGTTTGTTCTGTTTTTTCTTAGTGACCATAATAAATTCTTATTTTGTGATTCAGTTTTTTTCTCGCAATTATTATCGTCTTTGTTTTTTCATAGTTTATTTTCTTTGGTTCCTCCTCTGTTAGTTCCATGTTGTGTTGGAGCAAATAGCAGATCGGCTATTTTTGTTATTTCCATCTTCCAATATCCTATTTTTAACATTTTCATCTTTTCTTTGGTTGTTTCGACGCCTTATCTAGAACAATAAAAAAAAAAACAATGCGCTTAGCACGCATCCTTGCTTCACCCTTTTCTTCGTTTGGAATTCTTTCAATTCCTCGATGTTCATTCTTAGTGTGTTTCTGTTTGTGTACATGTTTTTAATTACGTTTATTATTTTCTTCACAATTCTAGTTCTATCCATATATGTTCTCTCTTCATCCTGTCAAATGCTTTTTTGAGATCAACAAATTGCATTACTCTATTCTTTTTCTTATTATAAACATTAGGTTGCTATCTCTTCTAAATCCACGTTGGCTGTCCTCTTATTGTCGTTTCTAATTTGTCTCTCATCCTTTTTTCTATAATTCTTGTAAATATCTTGCTTGGTATGCTCGTTAGTGTAATTCCTCTGCAGTTTTCACATTTCCTTTTATCTCCTTTTCTATGTATGGGTAAGATTATTCATTTATTCCATTCCCTTGGCGTTTTACTATATCTGATTATGTCATTTATTAGTTCCGTTAATTGTGCAATTCTCTTTTTTCCCATAAATTTCATAGTTTCCGGCGTTATTTCATTTGTTCCCGGTGCCCTTCCGTTCTTTAATTTTTTCCGTTCTTTTGTCCTGTAGCACTTCTTCATCTTCTCTCGTTTTGTTTTCTTCTACTTCTTGTTCTAGTAGTTCTCGAAAGTATTGCCTCCATCTTTCCGTTATCTTGTCTTCTTCCGTTATTATTTTTCCATTTTTATCTTTTATGTTCATCATATTGTGTTCTATCTTTTGTTTTAGATGTTTTAACGTTCCGTAGAATAGTTTTTGGTTCTGGTTGAAGTTCTTATTCATTTCTTTTCCAAATTTTGTTCATGATTTTATCTTTGCTCCTTTTATTATTCTCTTTTCTATGTATTTTTCGTATCTTCTCTTTTTTAGTTTGTAGGTATCTTTAAATTTTTTCTTTTTTGTCCCTTATCTCCTTCTTGACTTCCTCTGTTCACTATCTAGATTTTTTTATAACTATATTTAATATTTTTGTTGTTCCACAGCTCTCTTTTGAAGGTTCCAGAATAATTTGTTTGAAAGTTTCCCATTTTCCTTCTATGCACGTTCTTTTTTCTTTTCCTTTGGTTTTGTTTGTAGTATCTCTTGCTATGCCGCTTGTATTTGTTCTTTTTCTAGTTTGTATGTTTTACATGGAAATAAATAAACCTAAAACATTTGTGTTTTACAATTCGACCAAAAGAGAGTTTGATTCCATGAACCAGAGATGTGCCAATTATTCTTGTCGGTGGCAAATTGTTACATTTTATATGTATGCTTCAAAGATGCCTGTAAAGCGTATTTTTGAATTTTTAATGTATGTCTGAGAAACACATACTTCCAAGAATAGACTAAAGGAGCATACATTGAGTTAACGGTTAATATAAATATCAAGCAAATCGGACCATTATAAAAAAATTGCAAATAAATACAAAAAATCCGGCTGTTTAATATAAAAATTTGGTGTTTTAACATAAACATCCGGCCAGTTAATATAAGTAATATAAGTCTGCCTGTTAAGTATAACAATCCGGCCAGTTTATATAAAAATCCAGCTGTTTATATAAAAATCAAGTCAGATAATAAAAATTCGGTCGTTTAATATAAAAATCCGGCCAATTGATTTATAATCACGCTGTTCCGGTTTTTTGATATAAAATCCGTTATAAAATTTATCCATTGATAGTTTGTAGCAAAACTTTTATTTTGATATGCGCATTGGCAACAATAATATAACACTTTCTAATATAAGTAAACGCTAAACAAAGTTTTATTCAAAGTAGGATTAATTGATTTTAGTTACGATGTTTTTGTGAAAGTGATATGCTTACTTCTTTAACAATTTTCTCTAATGTTCAGTATTGTTGACAATTTTACAATTAAAATGTTGTTAAATGTTACCGACTCTGCCACAGCATTCAAAAAGAGCGATTACAGTATTACGCAGCTTGGATTCTTGGTGTTTCAAGATAGAGTGTGCAGAAAACTATAAAACGGTTTTGTAAAACTGAAGACTACATCAAAGCAGACAAAATAGGGAGACACACAATTGGCCAGAAAACTTTGCTTTGTTCGCAAACACCAAAACTGAAAAATTAAGGAATAGAGCAAAGTCTTGTTTACTGATAAGTCAAGATATTTCCTCGAGTCTCCAGATAGCTGTCATGTAATAGAAAAAGACCTAGACAAAGGTTTGCAGAGTGCAATATCATGCCAAGCCTCAGTTTTGGTGATTACTAGGTAATAGTGTAAAGTAAGATAATCCCGAAAGAACACTGACTGCAAACAAGTATATTAGAAAAATCCTAGATCCAAATGTATTGCCTAGGCTAATGTATTATATCGCCCGTCCTCACATTGCCAGAATCGTCAATAAGTACTTAATCAAAATTCAAATTCACAACATAAATTGACCTACAAGGAGTCCCGATCTAAACATGTTTGGAATATCATGAAAAGACAAGTTTAAGCCCAAATAGAAGCTGTTTTTGAGCTTGGGGAAGCAACATACGCGATTTTTTTCATTTCGGTAATTTGTTGTTAATGTTTACTTCAATATTCTATTTATTATTAAGTATTTTGCATTATTTTTCCGGCTGTTTAATCCAGTATTTAATATAAAAATCCGGCCGTTTAAAACAAAAATCTGAAAAAAAATGATTCAGCTCTTATGAGATCCTGCTGAAATATTATAAATAAACGTCTTCAACATTTTACAAAAGATTTAAATTTACAAGCCTCATAATATAAATATACAGTCAACTAATAATAGTCATGTTATTGAGTTTAAATCCGGCCACTAATTTCCAAATTGCCAAAAAGCTGCTGCTAAAATTGAGCCATAAATTTTTAAAACCCAATATAAAGTTCCAAAAGAAACACAACAAATTAAATACAATTTAAAACACAATACAATTTATTGTGCTTTTATAATATCAAAACGTTTTTAAAATATCAAAACCCAACCTTTGGATAATACAATTTTCAAAAAAACCCAAAACTTATGTAAAATAATATCAAGTATTGAATATGAAAATCCGGCCAACAAAACTCAAAATTAACGATTAATATGAAAAATCCGCTTATTAAATAAAATAATCCAGATAAAACTAATAAAATATATGTATCATAATAACCATTAGTTATTTAAATTGCAAAATTTTGAAAATCCTGCCCGATTACAGAAATCACCATATTTAAAGCGTCCAAATAAGAAAACATTTATTTTTATTTAAAATTATTCTAATTTATTATTTCAAAATTTGTATTATTATTATTTATAATATTTTTTTAAATGACCTCAAATTGCTTCCTAATTATCTTTATTATACAATGATTAATGACTTAATAAAATGACTCACGCAGAACGAATCTGTTTACTTCTTTTCTGAAGCAGCCACAGGTGGCACTTGTAGGAACCGGTCGGGTCGTAACCGATAAAATTCCACCGGGCTTAATTTTAGATCTACGTTTCGTTTTCATCATAGCGTGGGCGTGTATGAGTCAACAACAAAAAAAGAGTATTAAATTGCACTCACTTTGCGCGTCCTGATCTTTAAAGCCAGTGATGTCGCAGACTCCAACAGCACTAAATTCTTAATCGATGGCATCTTCTTACCGGTGGTGCCATAAATTAATTTAAACACATACCTAGCCATCACTTCAAATACTCCATACACTATACGGAGCAAAGCCGCGAAATATCTCATTGAGATTTCCATGATTTTTTTATTTAATTATTTGTAATATTATTTTTTAGTCTTATCGGAGAAGCATTGTCCGGTGATTAACTGGTTTTTGGGGACCCGGTGTCTGTCACGACGATTCCGATGACAGCATGACAGTAAGTGCGGAGTTATATACGGATGAGCGACGACTGATGTTGATTGCCTTCGGATTGAATGGCGTTTGTTGTTGGGTTAGCATGCCGCACGTTGTCGGTGGAGGGGTACTCATCGGAGCCGAGGAGGCCGCGCGACGGAGGCGAACACAGCGCACTGGAAATAGTAAGAGATGGAGAAAAGCAACGTCGACGCGTTGTAATTTCGTTCAAATACTGACAGTCTAGAGTGCGTTTCTGTAAAATTGTCACCTATTAAATCAAATTTAGTAACAATTTTAATTATATGCATTAATTTATTATATTTTGTGAATATTTTTTATAATTATTATCGATCAGCATGTTCAACTGACAAGGCTGTAGAGTCCTTGAGTACAGCGCATGTCCCTTATCAATCAATTTAGCGATCCGTTCATAGATAAAAGAACTTGAAGTATTATCGTAACCACTTGAAATAGACCGAAACTAAAATTTTAAATTAGGAATTGGCATTGCATATTTTTGTTCAGAAACCACCTCAAACATTAAAAAAAAAATCTTACTCTTTGGCAATGTTTCTTTAGCATCTCTAATGTTTTTGAAAACAGTTATTTAATCACAAAGCTATTGATTCACCTTTAATAGTGTATTTATACTTTATCAATCTTGCCAAACCTGATTTAACCAAGCAGAAGTTGCTTCCAATTATAAAGGGTAAAAAAAAAACAATGAATTTTTGTAAATGAATGAAACAAAGGGTTGTCACCAGTGCTCTTCTAGAAGATACACTGACCCAGTATATAGGAGTAGGTAAATTTGATAAATACTGGTTGAAACTTGATGACTCATTACTTTGCATAAAGAGGCAGTTATATTTGTTTCCTTTTGATGTTTCTTATGTAATGAGACTTTCAAAAAGTAGTCCTATTAGGCCAAAAAATTAAAAATAACACAGCAAGTTAAAAGAAGTGTCTTTTAGCTAAAGTTTAATGACGCCCAAAACCAAAAAGATACACCTGCATCTATTGTTCAATCAAACATTTATCTTGTAGTAAACTTTACATTGTACAAAGTAAATAAGCTGCAATAGTAACAAACACAAAGAACACCTACTTCTAGTCAGCATAATGAGTCTGACAACTTGCTCACATATACCATTACGATATTTATTTTCAATACGCAATACTAATTTTGCAAGTTGTGGTTCTGATATTGCCGTTATCTATTGATTAATTAATAAATTTATCATCTTGTACTAAACCTTGCACAAAGATAAATAAACTGCAAATTGTGATAAAAGTGAAATTGTGTTTACTTATATTATCACAAAAAATAAAGATTTAGATAAAGCTTTAACATTTATTATTAAAATACAAAATTGGTTTTATAAGTTGTAATTTTCTGATGTGGTTTAAGACGTGGTTTAAAGTATACTGAAAGCAGCTTTGAATCAAGGTAATAGTAGACAAAATGTAACAATTAACTTAAGAGCAACTTAATCAATTTTTGATTTTTTGTTTAGAAGCTGATGCTAAGCTTGGTTTTAATACTTTAGCGGAGTGGTATTTTGGAAGCAAGTTATGGTAATGCCATGTATCTACATCATTTAAATATTTTCAACGTACTCAAAGTTTTTTTTCTATAAAAGATTGTGTTCTATCTATCTACGTATCCTGTACGGAACTCAATGCATCAAAGTATGCCTTTGTTGGTATCCATAACACGTTTTTGCAAAAATCAATGATTTCTTTAGTACATCAACTTATTGTAGAATTATTTGGCTTAAATATTGAACAACGTAGCAAGCAACAACAACAGCAACAGGTTAAAAACGCGTATTGCTGTTGCATGTTTTTTTTTTTTTTGAAGGTTGGTGAAATAACTAAAAAATATGGGTGGCTTATCACATGCAGGTCTTTACTTGTAATAAACAAAAAAATCTGCTTAATCTTAGTCGAGTCGAGTTTGCCCACTATATGCTTTGTTTAGTTGTAGTTGATGCAGACAAGCGGTACAACCAAGTAGTACTTACACACTGGTTACCTAAATTATTCTGCTTATTTTTTCTTTTTTCAGTTATTTCTGTTCGTGCTGACGACGTTTTTTAAGGTTTTTTTTATGGAAGCTTTAACAGTGTGTAGGTTGCTACCAGTCATTTGCTTTCACACACGGTAATTGCACAAACCTACTGTTTATGTTTTTGTTGTGTTTGTGTTGCTGACAGCTCTTGAGATTTTAAATATAATTTCCTAAGCTCCTTTTATCTACGTATTGATGTTTCTGCAACTGCAAATAAACTTACAGGTATGTTTATTAAATTACCAATGCTATTAGCTAAGTAATTAAACATCTATAAACTTTCTCTTACCTGCTAATAGGTAACATAGAACTATTGTTTATGCAATGTCGGTAGAATAAATAAATAATTTAACCCAAGTAAACAAAATACTAAAAGTGCAGAATCCTACTTTTTCACAAACCGTGCTGGTGCATGCAAACTAACGACTAAACACAAAAACTGTTATAAAACTGGAAATAAAAAAGATGCCTTTGCGAGAAAGAACCTATTCAGATTACTAAGCGTTGAAGATGCACACAACTCTAAAAACCCGATTACTGGCTTATTAGGAAAAAAGCAGAAACTAATACATCTCCGCAAACTGAAAAATAGTAAAAATTCAAATCAAGCTTGAGACAAAAAATGCCGAAGAAACAAAAGACTTTTTGAATAAGAAAGAAATAGTACCACAAAAGTTAAACCGATTACCAGAAACTATTTTAACTGGCTTTGCAAACAACGTAACAATAATCACGACAAACTTAAAATTAACACCGCAAAAAACTGAGGCAGTATTTTTGATGTAAAAAAAAACTCCAATTTACTTTAATATCTTTGGTTTGATGTCAGGAAAGTAATATCTGCCTGAAGTAGTCTGATGTCTAACGTTATAGAACCTAAAGCATCTAAAAAAAATATTCTTGCAAGTGTTGTTCAGTTGTTGCTGTATTGGGCACAGTAATCTACAATAAAAAACTGTCTCAAAAACTGACAAAGATACAAAAACCAATTCCCATCAAAGTGTGCATTGAAACTGTAAAGTTATTGCTGAAATCTATTAAATTTTTAATTAATGAAATACCTGAAGTGTATAGTAAAACACCAAATACTTCCAAAGATACTTAAATAGCTAAATGTCAAACAACAGGACATAAGAACGGTGGACGATGAACGATGGACGTGTAAATTAATACTTATATATTATTTTAGTATCCTAGCGCTTTCCAAACATGAATGATTCAGAAAATATTTACACAACTTTAGTAAAGCAGAAACAATCAAACTCACTTCCTGCCAAGAAGCTGATGATACAAATCAGCAACGTACATGCACATTGTCCGGAAAAACTTTAACAAACTACAAACATAATAAAAAACTTAGTAAAATCAGAAAACACGGTACGTAAAATTATAAAAATAAAAGAGAGAGAGTCAACGTTAAAACTGACAACTTTTACACTAAATAAACGCAATAACAAATGCCGGTGTAAAAAGTGAAGAGAAAAAGGTGATTGCTTTAATGCGGTCAGTATGCTTACATGCATTCAACACTGTTGCTCAAATGCCGTCACGACATGAGTGGTACCGGCGAAATCAAATAGCCGGGGCAAACCAACAAGCACACACCAAAGCTCAGGTAGCGTCTGACACAGAACGTGCAACTATCTGGTCAGCGCCTAATCTCAGAATGGGCGGCTAAACCTCAACTCTCCCAACCCGCCCGACCAACGTAAAAAAAAATGTTCATACAACCCCCTTTGACACCATGACAAATTTAAAAACAAAAAGAAATCCCCAGACGGGACAAACCCGCACCCTGAAAAGGGTCTGCCTCAAGGGTTATGGGAAAAGCAAAAACTCAAATCAAACAAAACTGCATATTGCAACCTACAATGTTCAAACACTGTAAACTCCAGAAAAACTCCTCACACTAAAAAAAGAGTTCTTTAAAATAAAATGGGACATACTCGGGCTATGCAAAACAAGGCTAGCAGGAGAGAAATGCACAACATTGAATTCAAATCACTTAATGTATCAGAACAATGAGATCCATATCAGGCAGAGTCATCTACATAGTTTTAAAAATCTCCCAAAGATATTACTTCTAAATGCATATGCACCAACTAGCAATGCGCCACACAAAGAAATAAAAGAATTCTACAAAGATATAACAACAGGTATAAAATAAAAAAGCACTTACTTCAAAATTATCACCGGCAATTTTAATGCCAAGTTAGGAGATACAAAGAACACACAAAGTCCAACAACTGCAACGATAGAAGCAAATCTCTAATAAACTCCATGCAAAAAGAAAATCTATTCTGCATGATTTTTTTTTTCCAAAAACCTAAAAATAAAAGATAGACATGACTAAGCCCGGGTGGAACCTATAAAAATAAAATCGATTTCATATAATCTAACAAAAAGACATAATAAACAACGTTATAGTTTTAAACCAGATAGAAATAGGTAGTGACTATCGGCTAGTTAGGGCTACAATCCAAATAAACACTAAAACAGAAAGACATTTATTAAGAACCCAAGTTTTCCGACTATCGACAAACTTAAGCAGAATGAAGAAAAATTTGGCTAAAAACTAAACATGAAAAACCACACCAAGAAATACAAAACTGAAACCAGAGACTTGACAGATGATGAAAGAGAGGAAAAAACTACAAAAGGCTACCAGAATACGCCGAATTAAACCGACAAATAACAAAAAAAAACAAGACCAGATGTAAGAAGCTACAACGACAAAAAAATAAAGCAAGTAATTGAAAACAACAAAAACATAAAAATCCTAAAGACACCACAAAGAAATAAAAAACTGTGATGATCGACAAAGATGAAAACACGCATCAGAACCAATCCAAAATATCGTCAATACTTCAAAAATACTACAAAGAACTCTACTCCGTACCTGAACTAATTCTTGCTCAGGAACAAACCACAAATATAAGAAACGTAGGATCAAAAAATATACCCAAAATATCTATCTCAGATATTGAATTTCCTCTAAAACAGCTTAAATCCGGCAAAACCGCAAGGCAAGACAGAGTTACCACGGAAATGATAAAACTCAGGAGTAATTCAACTTTGAAAACTTTTGCTACTCTGTTAAATAAATGCCTGCAGTCTAACAGGATCCCAGACCAATAGCACAATGCGAAAGTCATCATCCTCCACAAAAAAAGAGACAAAAAGCAAATAGACAATTACCGACCCATAAGCCTACTGCCACATCGCTATAAACTCCTCACAAAAATAGTAACAAACAGGCTCACAGCAAAGATAGATGCATATCAACCGGAAACGCAAGCTGGTTTTAGAAAAGCTTACAGCACAATCAATCATTTTTAAACAGTACGCACACTAATAAAAAAATGTACTAAATACAACCTTCCACTACTCATAGCATTTGGCGACTACAGCAAAACATTCAATTTGCTAAATCTGGCAGCAATGTTTAAAGCAATGGATCACGCCCCAGTTGACTCACGTTACACAACTTTTCTTAAATATGTATATGCAAACGCTACTTTTCAGGTAAAAATAGAGGAAGACATGACCACAGACAAAATACCTGTAAAAAAAAGCGTCCGGCAAGGCGACACCATTTTTCCAAAACTTTTTACCTTGACCATTGAAGATATGTTCAAAACCTTACCTTGGAAAAAAAAGAAATCAACATAGATTTCAAATAATTAAGCTACTTAAGGTTTGCGGACGACATAGTCATATTTAGCAGTAACCTGGACAAATTAAAGCAAATGAAGAAGAACTAAAAACAGCGTCATCGGAAGTTTATGAGGCTGGATGAGACAAACACAGTATGTGTATTTAGGCCACTTAATTAAACTTGGTAAAGCAACATAAAGCACCAAAGTTACAAAAAGAGTACGCATAACATAAGTGGCATTTGGAAAGCTAAACTTTATTCTGAAAGATTCCGAGGTTTCTATAAATCTAAAAAGGTAAGTTCATGACATGTGTATCTTTTCCGTGATGTCATATGGTCTAGAATTAAAACTGCCAATAAATTGCGAGTCACATAACAAGGGATAGAACGCGCAATGTTAGGAATAAGTCTAATAGAAAATATACAAAACGAGGAAATAAGGCAAAAAACAAAAGTACGCAACGTGATCCAAAACGTAGTTGCATCGAAATGGAGATAGGCAGGTTACGTCACTAGGGAACAGACTACCAGATGGGCAAAACTATTAATGCAATAAAAGCCAAGAACGCATAAGAAAACGGTCGCAGAAGATATGGTTACATGACATCTACCATCAAGCAGAAAGACACTGGGTCCAGCTGGCACAAGATAGAAAGTTGTAGAAACTTAAAGAAAACGCCTACGTCTAGGAATAAACAGAGAAAGGCTGCTAAAGAAACGTAAAAGAAGACGTTAATAAAGCATCACAGTTTACTGACAATATTTGACATTTGTTTTGAAGTTTTTAGAAATGTAGTTTATGGCGGTTACCTTGTATATATAAGTTTTGGTGCTATTTTGGTCTTTGATATCATTTGTATACCACATAGTTTATTTGGCTATGCTGCGGTATTGTTAAATCAAATTTTTTTTGATGCAGTAACTTTCTAAAAAGTTTGACTTTATTAGTACAGTCTTTTCTTCATGCAACACATTTTTTGTTCTTGGTTTTTGGTAAATCTCAAAATTTTAAGTGTGTACATTTATTTTTGCTCTGTACTCCGTTTGTTTTGCCTTAACTATTACAACTAAGTGTAGTGATCGTAGTAAATGTAATATTTCTATAGTTGCTGTGAGCGTTGTTTCTATTACCCTGTAATCAGCTGACTTGCCAACATTACTTTGCCTAGGTTAGCAGTAGTACTTTTATAGATAATGTTTTACCTCATTACCATTACCATATGCTACGTTTGTAATGATGACTCTGTCTGATGTCTACGGTATATAGCTATCTTGTCATACCAGGTGTCAATCCACATGTGCGTCCGACTATTTGGTTGCAAAAAACACTCAAATAATTTTTGTAGTTTTATGCTGTTAAACGTTAATCTAGTATCAAGCATGAATCCCATGTATTTTACTTTTTTATCTTTAAAAAATAACTATATACGTCTTAAAGATTTTTAGTGTTTTGTCGTTTTGTTAAAAAACAATCGCCGTTTTTCTTGGGTTACTGATAACCTTTTATTTTTGCACCAATTTCCTACAATGTTTAGTGCACTTTGTATCATGTTTGGTACAATTCCCACAAATTTTGTTTAGAATACTAAGAGCAACACTTAAGGCAAAAACGCCTTTGTCATTAAAAACACACTGCCCTGTAAACACCCGTTTGCAACTTTAGTTTTTACATTCTCTCTATATAGTGTTATGATTACAGTCCAATTCTTAAGCATATAAAAGGTAGGCCAATTAACTTTTTGAATTTGAATCGGCTATAAATAAAAAACTAATGAATATTTTTTCAAAATCATGAGTTTATTAAAAAAATTAGACATTTTTATTTAAGAATAAAACACTGCCACGGCTGGTTTGACAGTAACCTATTCAATTAACCCAATTTTTAATACATTTTTGATTTTTTGGGCTCCAATCGCATGAACGGCAACTTCGATTTTGTGTTTCAAAGCATCAATCGTCTCTGGATGGTTAGCGTAAGATTTATTTTTAAAGTCTCCCACAAAAAAATCCCACGAGGTCAAGTCACAGTTCCTAGGCGGCCAATTGACATCAGCATTTCAGCTGATTTGATTTAGAAAAACACTGCGCAAAAGATCGGTATATGGCAAGTGGCCGTATCCTGTTAAAACAAAATGTCATTCATTTCATACTCTTCAATTTTGCAACGGCGGCTTCTTGCTTATTTTTGAAGAAAAATGATCCAATAATGCCGCCAAACCATAAACTATAAAACGGATACTTGTTGTGGATGCATAAGCTGTTCAATAGTCATGTATAGATTTTCTGATCTTCAAATGCGACGATTTTGCTTATTGACATAGTCTCCAAGATAAAAATAAGCTTTATAGAAAAACACATTTTTTTTATAAAAATATTATTTTTTGACCAAAAGATCTTAGTCTTCAAACCAAAGTCTTTATTCAAATTTTTTTTCAAAGAAGTGCGATAAATGTTTAGTTTCTGAGAACAATGAATGATTTCCGAGACGTTGATGTTGATGCATGTCCACGCATACTGAGGAACAGCATTAATTTTTTTGGCTGAGCGCACTGGACGAGAACGTGAACGAGTTGTTTTATCCACTAACAATTCAGTTTTAAAAACTTGCTTTACAAATTGGTCCACAAACTGCGTTGACACAAAAATTTGTTTCGTAAATTTCTTACGGTTTGAGTAAAAGACTTTGGAAGTAAATTTTCATTATTTCCCAACTTTGTTCAAGTGTAAAGCGTCCCATTTTGTAAATATCAAACATAAAACTAAATTTTTATCAACTTATAAATGTTATTATGCCTATGAAAAACAAAATAAATGGTAGTTCAAATTCCAAACGTTATATTGCTCATCTTTTAGTTGACCTAATGTTTTATTTTTATTTTTCTATTGCTATTGAGATAGATTTAAAGGTAGTATTATCAAATGCTCTCTCAATGTCCAAAAAAACAGCTAAAAGAATCTATTTGCAATAGATGGTATTTCTGAACCTGCGCACAAGCCGGTATATAACCAGTTAGCAAGATTTTTCCAATTAGTAAGCATACTGGTGCTAATGCAGTAGCCGAAGCTTTAGTGCTTTGTCCCGTATGTCCTTGTCAACTATTTTTTTAATAGATTTTGTGAAGGAACGTCAAGCTGATTGGTCTGTGAGATTTAGCTAGAGCAAACGTAAGTTGTTCAAGTTCTGAGAAAAATACTACTTTAACTGCTTTCCAGCTGCTCAATATGTGTAAGTGTTAGTGGTTAGTTATGGTGTTTGCTTTATCCCCGTTTCTTCTATGTGCTTTTTGGTTTGACAATTTAAGGTCCTCAAGATCAAGAGTCAAGTTGCAAAGTATCTTTGACTGATTTTGTATATTTTCCACCTTGTGTTGGCAGAGATATTATGTTCACATTGCAATCTGTGCTTAACGCGTTTTGGAGGCAAAGTCATGTAGATTTGTTCTAAACGCTCTCACAATATCTTAATATCTTCTACAAAAGTTTTGCTGGGCTTTCTTTGAAACGTTGTTGTATGCCATGAAATTTAGTGGGTTTTATACGTATCTTAATCACTATTACTCTTAATTATGATAAACAGCTTTTTAGAGCTAGATATAGCTTTGTCAAACTTTTTGTTTTACCAAGTGACTTTCTTAAAAACATGTTTGACAATGATTAAGAAGCTTTATTTAAAGTTAACAGTTAAATTTGTCACCGGCTTATGTGACATTTTTACTAGCTTTGAACAGATCCCAATTTGATCAACTAAAATTTTATTTTTAAGTTTTGTTTTTTTAAAAAAGCGTTTTCTTTTTTTAATTTTGATACTCAACCGCATCTATCAGTGGTCAAACTACAAAAGTTTTTTTGACACAAACAACTATCCTACTCAACGCATTTTAGAACGTGAAAGTTGTTGCCTATATTCATTATGTTAAAGTTAAATATAACTATAAATTCTAAAAGTTTTTCATTTTTTATGTTTATGTTCTTGCTTTCGCAGGCTCTGTGGTGGGCAACTGCATTGCATCTAAAGACTAGCAGTACGTTAGACTTGTTTCAGGTAAGCTGTTCGGCAAGTAGTAGAAGTTTCTGTTAATTGTAGAAAAAGTACCTGGATTCAAAAACTAATTCACAATTTTAGCTGTCATTAGATCTCTAAAACATAGGTTTTATAGTAGCATTGAATTCAATAAGTTTTTTATTATGACACCTCTGCGGGAGCTAGATGATAATTTAACTGCAAGCAGTTTTTTGCCAAGAATCTTTTTATCTGTCCGTTTTGAATCTAAAGTTAATGAACACGGGCAACATCAATGTTGTGTTTTATAATATATGCTCTAAAAGCTTGCAAATGCACTGTACAATGTACATTAGACTTACTATCAAACTTTTTTGGCAATTTACAACCATAGCCTTCTCAACGAGACATGCTTTTTTTTTGGTTTGTTGTCGTCTTATTTTTGAAAGAATTGGTCCATAAGTGATACATGTTAAGTTTTTTTTTTGGATTTGTTTTGGAGATGACAACTTGCCATGTTTTGGTGCAAACGTTGTTTTGCACTACTAACCTATTTAATAAGTGCATGGTTCTACTATGGCTACGGTAGCAATTATTTGCTTTTTTAGGTCTGACAATTTCTTCAGTGCAATGATCATAAGTTTGCTTTGTTTCAAAAGGTTATTTGGCTGATGTGCTAAAGAATCATACTTCAGTTCCTTTTTTATAAATGCGTTTTGATCAATCCTACTAAAAATGTTTGTTGATAGTTTTTGCATTTTAATTTAGAGTTAAGGAATCAATTGGGGTACTTCTTTAGATTTATTGTCAATGCAATATCTTTAAAAGTGTTTTTTTAAGTCCTTTCACTTCCATTGCTTTTTTTTGCATTTTCTACTCTAATGCACTAGCAATAGTTTCTTGTGTAGGTGGAGTCAGGTATTACTGTTGTATCCCTGACATAATCATTTTTGTTTGCTTATGCGTCCATACCAGTAAAGTTGGCTTATTTACTTGAACTCTCCTTTTTTGTTTACGTAGCTTGCGTCTGGTCCGCTGAAAAAAGTATTAGCTTTGTGGTTGAGTTCTTGACACTGCTAGACAGTTTAAAGTTTTGCACTAAATTTTTAATTTTTGGTTTTATCTATTTGTTGTCAGAAAGAATGAAGACATAAAAAAACCTAGATGCATTTTCAGTCAAAACAGTGTTAAACTCTACGGCAACTACCTTTAAAACCAAGAAAATAGACACATTTTCTGCTTTAAAACCTAGAATTATTAACCGCTTAAAAGCAAAGACGCCATCCACTGAAACAATGTAGAGAGGTAAGGGTCTACGACAGAGACTAACGATGCCAAAAAAATCTTGGCTAACATGAGTACTATGTTGAAAGGAGTGTTTGACACAATCACTCATCAAGATGTGGTTGTACTTCAAGGCCCTACCTCCAGGTGCAAATTCTGCACAATCCCAAAATTTTGGGTAAAAGATAAACCCTTTAGATTACAAAATGTGAGGCACAGGTGGCGCAAGCTATTTGGATTGTTACTTATTACACGTAACTTTTGTCAACAAGAGTACTGAAGAAGAATAGCAGCAGGAAGGTGGCTGCACATTTAAGGCGTTGGTCTATCAGTAGCAGTACCGTTCCTTAGTAGTTAGTGTGGGTTGAAGTATGAAGTTTCGCCCTTAAGTTGTAGAAGAATACAGTTTGCTAGTATGACCCCGTCCTATAGTCTCTCCAGTTTTAAGCACGCTTAATTAAGGTTTGTTGTAGAAGACAATTCTTGCTGACGGAAAAACATCTTTAATCAAAATTGATGGGTATACGCCTATAAGTTAGCTCTCTACGATTGAAACGTTTAAAATACCGGTCAAAAAAAAATAGATAACTCTTAAGGCAGTAATAGATATGTGCACTTGGTAAACCAAAACATGCTCAGTATCAACTGCCATCAAGAAAAAAAACAAGCCAACTTTTAGAACACACAATATATTATTACCACCACAAAGAAGAGATCGCAGGACACCCCTGACAAGACCAAAAACCAGAAAAAATATGTTAAAAAATATCTTATCTGACACAACATGACCGAGTTATATTTTCAGCAATGACCCGTATAATATTACCCAAAAAAGCAACCATTTTGCATTTAAAGTTACAGACACTTGCATTTGGTGGACAAAAACATTTTTAGTATCAACTGCCACTAGAGAAGAGACATGCCATTTTTTCAAACAAATAATATCTCACCGCTACGTGTACTTGCAGATTGTCCGACAACAACCGGCCAGATTTTCTAAAAAGCTGCATGAGATAAAAATAATTTTAACACACCATAACCACCTACCATCTTTAAGCCAACTTGGTAAAACGTCGATATAGAAAACTAAAGATAAATCTACCTACATTTAATATACACCAAGAAAGCCACTTAAGTCAAAGCAAAATTTTACTAAAAAAAAAGCGATAAGCGAAAAACAACCAAAAAATCCAAAACCGACACTTACCGTAATAAAAAGATTTCTTGCCAAAAAACGCCGCCATGACAAAAAACCAAAAAAAAATTTTTTTGTCTAAACAGAACAAAATTGCTACTAGATCAAAAGCAACCTCTGACCTCAGGCCATCTTTTACTAAAAACCGTCTTCTGCTATTACACAAAATTTACAAAACCCAACAAAAAAAACCACTCCAAGGCTATGCCGTAGATGTAAAGAAATTGTTGCTGTTGTAGAGCCAGTTGCTCAAAAGACTGCTAACATATAACCTCCTAAAGTCTAAGTGAAAACTATATAAAACCTCAACGCGGATTACTGACCGGTTTTTTGCATGCTGAAACTGAATTATCTTATTTATTTCAACCTAAAAATTAAGAACTAATAAAACTTAACAATATATTTAATACAACATTTATTATCAACACTACTTATTTTTTGTTGCAGGTGGAACCCAACCACCAAAAGCCTTCTCAAACTCTCTAGCAACAGCCAAACACAATCTATCACATTTATCATTAGCAACAACTTGTACACCTATAGGCAAACCATCTTTATTCAAACCCATAGGTATATGAGTAGCTGGAAATCCAAGCACATTAAATATTCCAGTATAACTAAAATTAAACATTTTCAAAATTGGTTCATTATGATACAAAGCTGGTGTTGGATGTGTTGGATAAATCAAAACTCCATCATCCCCTAACAAATTAGATAATTCATGTTTAAATTCATTTCGTAAAGCTACAAATTTTTTATGAGTATCTCCTCCATATTCAGGTCTCATTTCAGCACCAAGTACTGTTAACAATGCAATAAAAGTATATTTAGAGTTACCAAATAATGATTTGATAATTTCCCACTTGACATTTATGGAACCTTTTAAACCAGCCAACATTTGTTCAAATGTAGGACCTCTGTTTAATATATTGTACATCCAAATTTCCCGACTAAATTTAAACTTATCTAAGGTTATAGCTTTATGATTGAATTGATTTTTTTCTAAATATTCAGCTATAGTATGAAATAGCAATTTAATATCTGTGGATACCTTAGATACATATTTAGAACCAGTATCTGAATCCTGATAATAAAATCGTAACTTTTTCACATTAACTTCTTCATTTAATTTTAATTTTGGATTGTTATTAGTTATTATTTTTAGTAGTGGTAGCAAATCTTCCGATTTTTTACACATAGGTCCGATGCATTGAAAACGTTCTTCATGTTCTGTTAAAGTTAAAGAGTATTGGCCATTTAAAGGAACTATTAATTTTGATGGTTTGTGGCCAAATATTCCGTTGAATAGTGCAGGCATTCGTATGGAACCACCAATGTCAGATGCAATTCCAAATGCGGATCCAGCTACTGCTTGTAAGCAGCCTTCACCTCCTGATGAGCCACCTACTGTTCTGCGGATATCATATGGATTGTTGGTTCTTCCATAGATTTGATTATTGGTTTCCCACCTAAAATTAAAAAGATTGTATTAGATGGTATGATGTCTTTATATTATGAAAAAGTAAATATAAAATCAAGTAAATCTTAATAGTAAAAAATAACTAATGACATTGCTCAATACATTTGCTGCTACCGACGCATACAGTGCGTCAGCGCACTGTGTTGTTATACACTGCCGAAAATTAGTTAGCAGCAAAAATGTTAAAAAACTTTTAGAAATGCTGAGTCATTCAATATTTATTGCTTTCAAAACACCAAATTTACTCTAAAATAAAACTACAACTTTAAAAAGTTTTAGCTTTTGGTTTTGATGTAGTAATCTGCATATTTTATGAAAATGTTTCTCTATTTCACTTCTTAATAAATCATTAATTTTTTTAGTTCTTTTAATAAAAACTTGACTAATTTTCTTTTAAGTAAAAAGTAACCAATGACATTGCCTAGAAAAACTTTTTGTCAATCTGAAAACCTGAGTTATTAAATATCTTTTACTCTTAAGATGCATTTGTCCAAGTTTATTTTAATAGCAAAAACTTTAAGAAAGTTAATTTTTGGTTTTATAATTTAAATTTTTAGCATCTTTAAAAGTTCTTAAAACGTTTGTCTACTACACAATTTAGTAAGTCAAAGATTTTTATTATCTCAATAAAAATTTTACTGGCCTCTAAACCGGTTTTTTAAGATTTAAAAATAATCAATCTTACTGCCAAGAAAAACTTTCTGTAAGAAAAACTGTGTCATTAGATATCTTGTCTAAATTTGCTCTTAAATAAAGCAACAATATTAGAGAGTATCATTTGAGAGTAAAACATTTTTAGAATTTTAACCTACTTGTTGTAAATTGACAAACAGTTTTTATTGGCAATTTCTTTTTCTCAAGATGCATTTGTTTAAATTTATTTAAGATTTTAATAACTTACCACATACAGAGTTCAGACACATTTGTGATTGCAATAGGTATAGCTCCTGCTTCACATAATGCTATTATTACATCAGCGTCTCCATTAGCTCTTACATCTTTTCGAGAATAACATCCAGCTGAGTATATCATTCCTGAAATTGTAAGAAGTGAGATTATTGCTTCAAATTAGTTTAAATTACCTTCAACTGCTATAGAATCTCTGGTTGTAAATGGTACTCCAAATAACGGTTTTTCTTTCTCCAGAAATTGTTCAGAATAGCTTTTGGTTTTGATGAGGTCATCTGCAATTTTGGCATCTTTAAGGGCTTTATCAAAACGTTCGTCTACTACACAATTTAATAAGTCGTTGATTTCTTTTATTCTTTCAATAAAAGCTTCAGTGACTTCCAAGCTGCTTATCTATAATTTTAAAGAAATTGTAATTTTAGTAAAAAAGCTTAGTAAGCTAAGTTAAATATACGGGTTTTTTGATTTTTTTTGAATAGAAATTAAAAGAAATCTGATTTTAAACCAGTTGATTTGAAATTTATTTAACGCAAATTACAAAAAAAACAAATTTGACGTTTTATGAAGTTATATACATAGCTTTGAAACAGTTAAAGAAAATAATTTGTCTATCTTTACAGTGTAACGTATAGGATTTGAAAGATACAGATCAAAAACTTTTGTATGAAGCAGATAATGCAACACTATTATTGTAAGATAGTTTATACAGCCAGTTAACAAGACGACTGCAAGTAAATGATAACAATTAAACTGCTAAAATAATACTTATTTTATCAATTCAGATACTCAGAGTTATTTTGACAAACTTGAAAGAAAAACGTTAAAGCTGTATGCTACGCCGTTTGTTGTTTTAAGAACTAATCTAATTTGTTCAATAAAAAGAGGGGGTAGAAAAAACAAAAATATTCCTGCAAACAGGACAAATATAAAGCATTATACCATAGCGACAGACTTTGTAAAATAACACCATGCCAAACTTAAAAAGAGTCTCAGAGCCTTGAAAGAATCAAACTCATACCGTCAATAAAATAAACTGTTACCATTTGTTTTTTTTGCGTCTATAAATGTGCAACAAGGCAAACTCTGGCTAACTACTACTTAGCATTTACATCAATTGGGCAAACTAAAGTGCACTAAAAAGAAGTTGCATAAGATTAATAGATATGGTATGCCAAACACAAACAATTTGTGGATAAAAGAAATCAATACTTCAGAAAAATCAAAACTCAAACATATCATTCAGAAAACACTACAACGTTAGTCCGAGAAGAAACATAGCCAACAAATAGTTGGAATTTAAACAATCAATTACAATCAAATCCTTAATAATGTCCACGTCAAAGGCTTTTGATTTGTTTTTACTAACGTTAAAGCGTTTGTATAGGTAAATGTACAAAACACTCAAAGATTTTTGTGTTGTAGAAATGTTAATCTAGTTTTTTAGTTAGACTTAAAAACGAGTATTGGCAGATAGTTTCCGTGCCACCACTCCATGGCTATTGTTACGCCAAACAAGATTACGTACACATTTTAGATAATGGCGTGTAAGCTTAAAAAACACTTCCGCCACCTTTTCAAATCTAGTAGTAAAGATGTTGGCTGGGTATCTTAACAAATTTATAATAAAGTATCTTAATGACATTGTAGTATACTCGCAAAATTACAAAAAAACACTTGTAACACCGCTCCAGTGTAAGAACAGTTTTAAAAAATTTGAATTTTCTGCAGCTCTAAACTGTGTAATTTCCATCACTTGCAACACCTCCGTCTAGTGATTAAATGGCACCTCTGCGCTTCTAAAAAGTGCAACTTTGGATCAATTGGCTCAAAAACCTGGACTCCGCAGCAGCGTTAAAAAAGTATCTCGGGTACAAAGTTACGCGAACAAAATCTAACTACTCACGCATCATACGCTTTTTAAGACTATTCAACTGGTTCCGGGAGTATACAAGTTGTATAAATTAAGAATAGTAACGCAGTATTAGATCTGGCGGCATGTCAAGAAGTTATACGGATTTCGTACAATTTTGAACTTGCTAGTCATTTGGTAGTCTATAGCAAATTTTATTGCAAAAGTTTTTCTAATGCGTTCAAAAAACAAACAAAAAATCAAGAAATAGTACTGCAAGAGCACCCATTAACTAACTGTAAGATTTTAGTAAATTACATATCACCTCCAGTAAAAACTGGATCATTCTAAAAAAATTCAATGCTTATGCCATAAAAGTGATTACTAGTTAGTAATTAGCACTTCCTGGCAAACAAGTTGATAGAGACGGCACGCAAAGCTAAAACAGATACTGCAATGTCTTAGAAACCTGCCCACAAATACCTTGGAACAAACCGCATTTAAACTTCAACGCCAATCCAACGCCTCCACCAAGTTGACACTAAGCAAAGTTTTACTAAACATACTCTGGGAATGAGTTTAAGTATCACTAAGCGGCATATTATCAACGTTGCTACCACATATGGTAAATCAAATCAAATTTTATTGCAAAACAAAAAGACAAGCAATGCAACAAAATGAATAAACTCCAAACGGCTAATTACATCAACATATACATCAACTGTAAATTGAGATCTATGTGGAGGTACAAACTTTTTTTACAAAAAAAAAATTAATTGTGACAAAAAAACAAGTTTGCTTAGTCTCAAAATCCTCCCGTTTACCGTAAAAAGTTGCTCGTTACGTGCGTGCAGACATGTACTATTATTGTGCAACTGAATCATAGTAATTAAGGACAAACGCTTTAAATGCAAAGATCTAAAAAACCTCAAACGACAAGTATTTAGTAGGTTTGGAAACTCAAAATACTACTGTCTAATAATGTTTTTAGTTTAACGGACAAAGGTTTCAATATAATATATATATAATCGCTATTCTCTGCCAAACTCGTTAGTAGTTACAGCAAGCGTAGCTAAAAAAGTGCAGTAATATCTCAAAGACCAATATCTGCAGACATCCTTCAAGCAATGCGTTAGTAGACATTGTTACAGCTGCTTTGAAAGCGTAGAAAACTTCAACGTGGAATGCCAAGAACACCGCAAAAGAGACTAAATACAGACTCTAAGAAATCAAGCAGCGCTATGCCGCACAAAGCCAACGTTGCTATCCTAAGTGGCAAAATGCCCAAAACGTTTAACTACATTAACTTACATCAACAGGTAATCAAGGTCTGCATACACAACATCCGGTCAATTCTTCAACTAAAATTTTTACTTAAGCCTGTCACGCGAGCGCAAAAGTTGCCACAAAAACAGTAATTTAGTTTCAATAGGAACGCGTATCGGATGTGACCGTCATTATAAAAGTGTTAATGATTACTTTATTACTCTTATTGCGCAGACAAACGAGCACTGGTTGCAACGCGGCATTGCTGCAATGCCGCAGGGTAAATATGCACATATTAATTCATCTGAAACTAGAAAATATAAGTAGCAAACTATTGCATTGCTGCCAAAGCGCGTGTTCAAAGACCAAACGATTAAACACAACTTAAATTCTGCCGCAGCACAGCCGCGTTGCAGCCGCTGCGCGTTCGTCTGTCTGTATCATTATGTGCAATAACTTGTTCCGCAACGAGAGAATATTGTTGCAGGCACACTTTTCCAAAGAAGCATGGCTTAGCAAATAAATCAAATTTACACAATTTTATAGTTTGTTGCAATCACGGCTACGTCAAATGTGCAACTGAAGTTAAACTTTGTTTAAGGTTAAACGCAAAACAAGTTTTGACTTATTTTAACAAACTTTACTACAATCATACACTAGAACTTCTACTCTAAATCAATCGCGACGCACTACAAATTCTATACTTATTAGTAAATTTGATTGGTAACAAATTTTGTTTAATGTTGGGCAAAAATAGCATTGTACTCCAAATATTGACATGTACTCCACTGGAAGCTATAGTTTTATGTCACGCCGCTATCTAAAAATCCTTTTGGCCAATGTTTGGTGAGATAACAAATTACTATACTCCCTAATCAAAAATTAGACAATCAAGCTATACGCACAACTGCAAGTTGAAAACTCTGTCAGCAACAAGTTGACAATTGACAAGTTTGATTAAAAAAACTTAAAACTGCAGGTATAAGTCTGCAAGTTTGACTAAGTAGAGCTATTCGAATATTAAATAGCAACAATATTTATCCCAGACTTTGATGACAGCATCAACATAAAAAACAAGCTGGTTTACCGCTAAAAACTGCATAGACATAAATAAATAAAATAGCATTGTCAGTGTCCCCAACTACAATGTACTAACAATAATACAGACACAAACAGCGCCGTCTACTGTGCCTATAGAAAAGCAACACGGACAACATCGTCCTTGGCTTTAAAAATCATCAACAACACAGCCAATGGAATTGGCCCCGGACATAAACTAAAAATTAACACACACAAAATATGTCGTCTCTGTCATGCCGGAACACAAATATACACCCAAGCCAGAAATATAAAAAAACATGAATAACAAACATGTGCAAAAGAAAAGTGAGTATCCGATTAAAAAGAACACTGAACCGTCTACTCAAATAACTAACGTCCCTACAATATCATCAATAACGCTTTTATACCAAGTGAATAACGTTAGATAATTTGCATAGCAATGGCATTATACAACCATAAACAAAAAAACAAATAATAAAACTCCTGTGGACACTCTTGGTATAGTATGAACATTTTTCTTCAGAGAACAATAATGAACAAAAGAACCCAAACTATTAACGCATCAGAGTGCCATCTTGACTCTTTCTTATACATAAAAGAAAAAAAAAAAAGACAAACAACTCTCACACTAAGTAAGTTTATCACAACCATTCAATTGTCAACAACCGTTGCCTGAAGCAAGAACTTTAACTCACAAAGTGCAACTTAATTTTTAGTTAGACAATACCAACAAACAATCCATCGTTACCATCTCTTAGAATGAACGCTTGTTAACAAACTTTGCGCAGTGTTCCACCCTCTGCCAACGGCTTATGCAACAACAACCAATATTTGTCACAGTCAAAACTACGTCAGATATGCGACCAAAAACCAAAAAAAAAATCGACCTGTCATTAGAAGCTTGGACTCATGCAAAACCCGCACACAAACACAAAAACCCACTAAAAACCTATTGGCATTTTAATGTTTACTTTACCTGTAACAAAATTGGCATTCAATTTAGTCAACAACCGTTGCTGCTTAAAGCAAAACATTGTGATTACAAATTAATTCTCGGTTTAACCAACGGTTTGTGCTAGAAGCAAACGCATGTAATGCTAAAATGAACGCTGTTTTATACTAAAAAGGCAAATCACAGCAAAAGATTGTAAGCTTTACAAATACCAAACAAGCTGTTAAAAACTAATAACAACGTTATAGTATGACTGCTTACTACTGGAGGAGTTTTAGTTTACAGTAAAACACACTAAAAAAAAAACAAGAAATTGCCAGATGAGTTGTTTTGCTTAAGTAAATGCGAAAGTAAAAGAAATGAAACAGTTAATATTCTCAAAAATTATTGGCTGCCAAGTTAGTTTAAACAAACAAAACAAAGCAAAAATTTAAAATACCAAAAATAGTGACAAAGCTAAACAAGTGAAAAAAATGTCAAACATGATTTCAGTAAATTACGTATCAAAGCACAAAATTGCGGATCACCCTAGAAAATTAAGACCAAAGAGTCAACATCAAAACCAATATTTAGCACTCACAACCAAACCCTGTAAAAAGACAGCAACCAAGATAAAGAAAACGCTGCAATATTTTAAAAACTAACATTCGTAGACTTTCTGAGACAAACTGTATTAAAGCTCCAATTTCAAGCTAACTCCGCTACTAAGTTAGGACTAGGTAAAACCTAACCAAAAAATATGCTTCTAGCCGCCCCGGGTACGTAAAAAGTTACAAATATAATAGTTAGAGCCAAAAACACCGCAGAATAAAAAAAACCGCTGACTCCAAAATGTGAAGCTGCATATTCCCAATGTCGTTACCATAGATTTTAAAACGCTATTGTCTAAAACTAAAAGAATCAAACAAAAAAAACAAAAAATAGTTGAGTCTCAATTGGCTTATTACATTAACAGGTAAACCACGTGCATCAACCGCCATGTAAGAATCATGTGAACAACATCCAGCTTGTTGTACAACTAAAATCCTCACCAAAGCCTCCGACTTATGCAAAAAACCGCATAAAACAGTAGTTTGATCAAAAATAATATTATTAGACTTATCAAACTTGGCATTATCGGACAAAAGTTTTGAAAAAAGCATTAAGCCTTAACCTCGCGCAATTCCTCAACTTAAAGCAAGCATTAATAAAAATCAAATGTGACTTACAAAACGTGCTTTATGGGAAACGATTATAACCGTGTACAACTTATCTAAAAAGAGAACTCTTATTTCAAGTAAGATGCCGTAGTCATGGTTGTGTTCCGCATTTCTTTTTAGAAAATCCTGGATTTGATATTGCCCGTAAAATGAAATTGTAAATTAACAAAAAATAAAATTTTAACAAATTTTAATTTTGTTACAGTCTGGACTATGTCAATTGTATGACTATCAGACAGGACTAACAACGCTCACACTAAAGCACCACAACCATGGGTAACAACAGTCTTTATTTTATTGATAATCTTGACTAGTAACAATATTTGCAATCAAGCAGATTTAAGTCAATCTACAACCGTTGCCTAAACCAAGACCGTAAAAGCACATAGTGCAACTCAACCTTCATACAATACCAACAAACAATCCATTATTACAATTCTTTAGAATAAACGCTTGTTAACAACGCCACACCAACCAATAACTTCTCACAGTCACGACTCTAAGATTAAACGACAAAAAAAATCTTAACTTTTCTTGACAAGCTTACGCACGTGAACCTACATGCAAAAACAATAAAACTTTTATTAGTATCAGTTAGTAGAATGAGATAAAATAATAACAACTCCTACACTAAAGCAATCGCCAATGCTCTACAATGCTCCACAACCATCAGCAACGTTTATTGGCAACTAATTGTTTAGTTTATTGATGAACTTGACCAGTAACAATTTTTGCATTCAAGTACATTTAAGTTAGTCAACTTATCTTCTAGTCAGACATTACCAACAAACAGCTCATTGTTATGATTGTTTAGAATAAACAACGTTTGTTAACAAACTTTGCATTGTACACTCCCCAAGGGCTTACGACACGCTTACAAATAGTTTGACACAGTCAAATGTACAACCGATAGACATAAACGCTTTTCAAGGTATAGCAAGTTTTAGTATGTTCTGACAAGCTTAGACACGTGCATAACGCAAAAAGCAATATCTTTTATTACCATAATGAGCAAAAGAAGAAAGAAGACTAACAATTTAACTTAGATACGTAAATAACTTACATGTAAGAACGACAAATCTTACCATCAAACAAATGCTAACAACTCCCACACTAAATCAGTGAATAACGCACGACACCATCCTTTACGGAAAATTAGTTTTTGCTCTGTTGATAAACTTGACCAGTAACACGTTTTTGCATTTGTGACAATATCCGTCGCCTAAAAGGGGAATGTCAAACCGCAAACTACAGTTCGTTTTCCAATCAGACAATACTAACAAACTATATAACTTTGTGCCAGTATTTTCTAATAACTCGCAGCTGCATAAGAAGAAAGAACCAATCAAAAAAATAAGTCATTGCTACTAAAATCTTATAGTTGACGCTTCTAAAAAAAATATTGTCATTCTAGAGAGTAACAATCAACCAAAGCAAAATTACAGCCGGAAATTTACCGCTCCTAGTTAAATTGCCAAATTTACCAACTACACCACACTATTCAAACTAAAACAACAGAAAGGAAAGTATATTAATTCCGCTAGAAAAAAAAAAAAAAAACTCCAAATAAATTGTATAAATCCAAAGTCTATTTATTTTGGTAACAAAATCACACCGCTCCCAAGTAAGTAATCAAATCTTAACCAAGCGAGGTGAACAATGCATCTTCAATTTGTATTACAAAAAATCCCCATCAAAGACAACCAAAAAATTTTAATAAGGTACAGAAGAGATTTCTCTAAAAACTCCAAAAATATCCCACCAATAAAAAAAATCTTGTTTAAAGTAGACTTCGCAGACAGGACCATCAGCTTTTGTTGGCACTTGTTGACGTTATCTCAAGCACATTAAGCGCTTTTCTTTCACTGTTTTGAGCGGTTTTGGCTATTCTGTGCATGACGCCCCGTGTTACTATTACAAAGAGCGCATCAGTGTCGGTGCTTCAAACTCTTTTACAATTTCGACATCAAATAATAAAATGTAGAGTGCGGCTACTGTAGCTTGGCCGCCATAATAAACAATTGAATGTACACAAAATACCTTTTGTTTTGCTCATCTTAGCATCTCACAATATTTCTAAGAGCCGTCTTACACGAGACTGATTTTAATACAAGTGTCAGTACAATAATTTTGCGCGCCAATTTTTTAAAAAATTAATTTTATAATCCAGAGTTCTCGGCAACATATGTATACATTGACGGATTTATGCGTCAATTATTTAGTAAGATTTCATCCAAAAAATTAAAACTTGTTTTAATTTCTTCCTTAAAAGCTTGCTAAATATTTGAAAAAAAAGCGCGCAAAATTATTGTACTGACACTTGTATTAAAATCAGTCTCGTGTCAGACGGCTCTTACATTCTATAAACTAAGCTAAACTGGCTGTATTGTAACTAACATTTATTACAAATGTATTAACATAAGCACTTGTGTCATATTACTCTAGATAAGAAAGCAGTAAGTGTGAGCAAACTAAAACAGCAGAATGAACCATAATAACTGACTGGTCGGTCAAATAAGGTCGAAGACAATGTACAACTAGTATTATTGCAATAAAAAACTGCAACTTTAACAATATACGCAAGGACTTTCATTTCTTCAACAGACTATGAAGTATGATGGAACTATTGATCGCTTTGGCAATAATGTAATTATTCTGTATTGTGCAATTTATAGCTATTTTACATTGCCCCAGAAGCCAAACAAGTTATACATATGTTTGAAGGGGGTTGATAGAACCAAAGGCTTATTATTGTAAGTGACTTCCGAATCAGCCCCGTGTATAAAGAGCAAGTTTTTATTTATTCAAATTTAAAAAACCGAAAGTGCTAAGCTAACTTTTTATTACTCACTTTAATACACAAAAGTATAACTTGATAAATTACTTAAAAAAGAATATCATAACAGACATTCAAAATTGAAACATCACAAATATGTGATTTATAAAACCTGCGGCAGATTTTTAAATCTAGTTAATTATTGTTTGAAATAAAGATTATATTTGATTAACAATTAGAACATTGTGTGCTTTGTTCACTTGATAACACAAGTAATAAACAAATTAAAACTGGCTTAATTGAACTAAATAAATAAATAAAACTTACTTCTCTTTTCCTGATTTTTCTAGCTATCGTAATAGCAGATTCTTCCAATATGGGATGCTTCAAAGGCGGCAATGTCTTGGAATGTTTTCCATATTTACACCTAAATAAACATGTCATGGTCACATTTACTACTACTTTAATCTGAAGGATTTGATATAATATTTAATAATACGTGCATTTATTGTTATTGTTATCAGCAGATATAGCGCAATAACAAAATAATCTTATAAATTTATCATAACAATTGATACAAATTAGATAATTAAAAAAATAAATTTATATTTAAAATTTTATAATTTACCGTATGCAACCAACATAGCACTACAAAGAAATCAATACTGCTACTTTATGAATTTAAAAATTAAATAATTCCATAATCGGCATTTTCTAACTAAAGGTACTGTAGCACTTCGACCTTCTTATATAATCGACCATATGTTTGAAGTAGTGAGAGAGCACGAATTCCATATATCGCTCTCACTTATTGAAAAGAGAACCATAGTAAATACGCGGACTGACAGTCCGTAACTGTCACGACCTATATAATCCTGAATTAAAAAAAACACCAACAACAATTAAAGACATTTTTGGAATGGTTGAATAACAAAACGATCCGTCCCATTTAAATATAATCCTGTCGTGGCTGTGTTTTGTTTGCGAGGTTATGTTCGATTATTTAAGGAGCGCATGTGCCAGACGTGATAGTATTTATTATTTTGATAGGATTTAATTAATTTTGTATTATGTTGGGTGATAATTTTTTAAATCCCGGTAAAGGTAAATCGCCGACTAGTGAAAAGAAAGCATTCGTGCCGCCTGTATTGCGTGATGTTGGAAAATTAGCCGCAAGTGTCGCTTCAGTCAGTACTGGATCTGCAACAGGTAAATAATTAAATCTATTTAATTAATTATAATTAGGATGTCCTTGATTATAATAACATTAATAAAATATATAATCACTACGTTGAATTGTTATTGATTGTTGTGATTTGTTTCGTATTTGGTTTAAATAATAATTTATTTAAAAGTGCGCGTATGTGTGGTTGCATAGGTTGCATACTAATAATTATAAAAATTAAAAAGTATGTGAATAGTTGGTTATATATACTGAAAAAGCATTTGTTACAAAATGTTTAGAAAATTTAAATATTGTAAAACTACTAGAATCGGATTGTAATGTTTATTAATCATTATATTATAGGAAATATAAACATGCAATTTAAATCTTTTTTTTTTAAATTTATTTGTTATTTAATAATAAAACATACGAATTCAAATCTTTTTCATCTCAGCGTATATAGACTATTGAACGTTTAAGCCATGTTATATTATCCGTTCACCATTTTATGATCATAAGAAAAGAGTACGTTAATTTTTTTTAATAAGTATATTTCGTCTATTTATTATCATAACGCTGAATTTTTTATCTATAAAACCGTTTTTTTTTGTATGAAAATCTGTATTTTTAATGTATAAATCTGGTCTTTGTGTACACATTTGGATTTAAAAAACTTATATCTGGGCTGGTTATAGATAATCGAAGAATCGTTTTTCAAAATTATTAATTGTTTTGCATAACTCGAAACTTAAATTTGGTTTTTATACTTATAGTCGAGTTACTGATACATACATTTAGGCTTTTATTATTACAAATCCGGTCTTCAATAGTCAAAGTTTGGTTTATTGCGCAAAATTTTGAAGTTGAATTTTAAATCCGTCTTGTTTGTTATAAATACGACTTTTTGATTTATGAATTCTACTTTTTGATTCTTAAATCTATTTATAAGACAAATCTGGCGTTAAACACGAAAATTAAGCCTGAATATGCATAAATTTAGCGTATTTATAGGTAATTTTAATTTTATGATGCTAAAATACAAAGTATACACAAATACGATTTTACTATACATACATTTAGTTGTCTTATTACAAATTTGGTCTATTAGTAATCTGGTTTTATAGTTACAAATCTAGCCTTATTATACTACACAAATACTTGCTACAGGTAAAGTTATTATTACAAATATTAAGTTTTTATATACACAAGTTTGGCCTTACACATACATCTATCCTTTTGATGTATTAATTTGACTTTAGTAAACATAAATCCGGCTTTATTTTGTATACATTTTTAATACATTTAGATTTCTAAAAACGGCAAAAACTACTTATTGTGCATTGCTAGGAAGGGCGGGATCCACCTCTCGGCATTGCTTCACCCGTTTCGATCTTTTTCTTGACTTCTTTTCTTCTTCTTTATTTCTTATAACCATCTCTCTCATTTTTATTTGTCATTGATTGTACAGTGTATCCAGAAAGGGTAGGGGTGTTTGTAAATTTAATAAAAACGAAAATATAAGTCAAAATTTTTTATATTTAATATTTGAAAAATTAAGTGCCAAAGATTATCTTGTCTAAATATTGACCTTTGCGCTGCTGGCACTTAACCGAAAATAGAAATTAGCCGTCAAGCGTCGACACATCTCTCTGGAAACGGCTGTCATTTTGGTGCGGATGTTGTGTTTCAGTTGCAGTAGAGTTTGTGGTTTGTTTTTATAAACTTTTTCTTTAAGGAACCTTTATAAGAAATAATCAAGGGGTGTAAGTTCGGGGCTTCTAGGAGGGCAGTAGATGGTGCCTCAACGAGAGATCACTTTTTCTGGGAAAAGTTGATTGACTATCCCAAGTGATTGGTTTGAGGTTTAGCAATAGTCTCTTTTTGTTGAAACCATGTTTCTACATTAAAACCTTCAAACACTTGCAGTTCTGGAACCAAAACATGTTGCAATACCGTTTTTTGTCAGCAGCGCAAGGGTCACCATTTGGACAATATAATCTTTGGCAACAAATTTTCTAAAACTTTATTTAAAAAATAACAAAAAATCTGATTGACTTGCATTTTTGTTTTTATTGAATTTACAAATACCTCTTACCCTTTCTGTACCACACTAGTGCTCCATATGTTATACCTAATTGAGTTGACCACCGAGTACAACATTTTTCTATTATTGGGTCTTGCGTCTTCTACGTAGGGCTATCACACCTAGGTATTTGATGGTTTTTTGGTTTTTAAACGACAGGTTTTTTTATTTAACAATTTTTCAATTCGTCGGAGGGCTCGTTCCGCTAACATTTTTATATCTTTCTTGCGTCATTAATTACCATTGCCAAGCGTATGCGATGACTACAATACCTTTTTCGATATAAGCCTTAGTACACCGTTATAGTTTATCTTTCACAAAATCGGCCTGAGAATTGATCCCTGGGGAACACCGCACGACATTTGCATAATACAGTTTTCGACTATTTTGGTCCGATTTCTCACGTATGTCCTAATCATATTAATAAGGTAGGAAGAGACACATTTTAGTGCTTGTATAATTTCTTCTCAGCTGAGTTAAAGTTTTTTTTTATATTGATTGTGACTAGCATTGGATTTTCTTACGGTCTATTTCACTTGCTTGTTCGTTGGAGAATTTTTTTTTCTTTTATTTTCTTTATGAGCCTGTTATTTAGGGTATGAAGTTTTTGTAGTGTGTTGATCAGACATATTGATTTATATGCCGGTTGACAGTTATCATTTTTTGAAGTGTACAGGTTTTTGGTTTTTTAAATATTGGAAAAGCAGCTCGTTGAACATCAGTTTTAAATATTTTTGGGATCTTTTTTACACAATTTGTATCTTTTTGAGGTATTTGGCCCTTGTTTGCCGCTTTCTCAGCTTTAAATTTGTACTCTGCCATCTTGATTTCTTCTACAGTGCAAAGTGAAATATAATTTTTTTTAACTACATCATACACCCAATCTATCACTGGGTGGCTCGGAAACACATCTACGACCGTCTCACTGCTTTTCTGTCGGAATCTTAATGAGAGTTTTGTAACTTGTGTCTTATATATCCGTGAAAGTTTGACCACAGAGCTTAAGCTAGTTGCTTCAATACCCACTTTTCAGTTCTTTTTGTTGGTTTGAAGGTCTTCCATAGTCCTTTTGCTAATGTAGCAGCTCATGGACTAGGATTTTTTTTCTTTTGGACCCGTTTTTGGTTATAGTCATTACGATGTTTGTGTGATTGTTTAGGTTGACGGCCTCGCTTACTGCCCAGCCTTGCACTTTTGCTGCCAAATTATGTGAGCTCATGTCCACAATGAACCTCTTACTATTGCACTTATAGGTCGGGGAGTCACACTGGTTGAAGACTACCAAACCCAAATTTTATTTATTTACTAGTCAACGGAAGCCATTACAAAATAAGTATATATTTACAGTTTAAAAATCATAAATTAAACATAAAATAACTAATACTAAAATTAAGAATAAAACTTAAATAGTTACAAAATATTAAAAAGGTCACGTATAGGTGACAAGTGCACGCCGCAGGGTATTAAAAGAGTTTTTGAAAAAATCTACTTTAACTTCGTTGGTATGCAGCAAAATACGTGTAGATGCAGAGTGCACCGCATAATCAGTACGTTTGAACGGTGTATGAAATAAATAGTCATTGCGTAAAACTCGAGCTGGGACATGAATATCTATAGAGCTGAGCAAGTCACGACAGTCAATAATCCCACGAAGTACTTTAAAAACTAGTGTCACGTCAAAATTAAAACGTCTTTTTTTAAGCTGGTCATATTACATGTAGAGAGCAGTTTTGTGTAGCTGCCTGCAATGTTACATTTATACGTCAAAAAACGAACAATTTTTTTTAATCTGTTTGATTTGAACAGTACTCGAGATGGGGACTAGAGCGTTTTAATGGATAATTAGAGTACAAGGGTCACAAAACTCCTTAGAATTACGCTTGACAAATTCTAAAAGTTGATAAGCTTTAGCCACGACGGTATTGTATGTAATGTAAATGAAAGGCTTGAATTAAAACGTAATGCCTAAATCACGAGTAGTGTTAACTCTTACCGTAAACTGACGTCTAGAAAATGTTATCACTTTGCATTTATTTAAGTTAAGAAGTAAGTTATTAGCTTGACACTAACTAGAAAAAAAATTGTACTTCTTCATTAAGCAGTACAGCATCATCCACTGAATTTTCATAAAGATTTTTATATCGTCCGCAAATAATAAACAACGAGCATTTGAAAAACAGGGTACTACATCATTGATAAAGATATTGAACAGTAGAGGTCCAAGATGTGATCCCTGTGAAACACCTGATATAACATCAATATTACGAGAAACGCACTGACCGATGCGCACAAATTGAGATCTGTTAGATAATTAGGATTAAATCTACAGTAACAAGGTGCTATTAACTCCAATACCACATAGTTTCATAATTAGTATCTTATGGTAAACGGTATCTAATGCTTTTGAAAAGTCAGTGTAAACTGAATCTACCTGGAATCTGTTTTTGAGCGTATCTGTTATATAAGATTTATACAACAAAAAGTAAGAAGTTGTTGAAATATTTTGTTAAGATTGTACCAGTCCTGCCAGAGCCCCGCATGGAGGGTTTGGCGTTAAAGTTTTTGCTTTGTTTTCTTAACGTTCAAATTTAGCAACCTAATGAATATTATCTCTTGTATTGAGGAAATTTCTGTTATGGACGTTAATTTCTTGTGTTTTGAATCTGTTCTTTGATTTCGGCTAATTTTTAAATTTTAATTGGGTCTTGTTTGTCTTTGTGATGCTTTTTATTGTGACTTTAATAGCGTTTATATTAGGTTTCATGTTGTTCATAACGTCTGCATACGAATTCTCTTTGTTTGGTTTAATTAACTACGTTTTTTTATTGCTTTTTTTAATTGTTTTGCTCTTTTTATTTTTGCTCATTTTCTTCCTGTTTGAGCGGTTTACATTTTTGGTATAGAAAGCAGATTACCAATGTCCCCGTTTTTTTGTGTTAATCCGGCTAATTGATTGCAAATCTGTGTTTAAATTTAAATCCATAAAAATCCGGCATTCAAAACTAAACATTCAACAACTGTGGTAAATTTTTTTTCAAATTTATATTATTGATGTTGGACATTTGGTCTAAACAAACTAAATAATTTGGCTGGAGAATCTATAAATCTTATTAAAGTATTTATTATTTGTTTTAAAACAAATTTTGCTTGAGATTACAAAATCTTACTTAACCAACTCAAATCTTAATGAAATCGTCAAAATTTGGACTAAAACTAAATAATCCGGTTGGAAAATTTAGAAATGTTACAGAAACAGCCAAAATCTAGCCAAAATGTTTATTATTTGTTATTAAACTAACAAATTTGGATCAAAAGTATAAAAATCAAAGTTTGGCCAAAAATTAAATAATTTGACTAGAGAATCTATAAATCTTATTGAAGTAGACAAACCTAGCTTAATATTTATTATTTGTTTTTAAACTAACAAAATTTAGCATGAGAGTACAAAAATCTTACTTAAATGACTCAAATTTGGTTTAAAACTAAATAATCTATAAATTTTACAGAAATAGACAAACTCTAGTCATAAAGTTTTTATTATTTTTTTTAAACTATTTGGCTTAAAACTAATAAGTTATGGATTCATGTTCAAGATATTTGTGAGAAAAAAACAGCAATCTATAGTAAATTTTTAAAATATTACTCATACTGCTTTATGGGTCGGAAATTTGGGGTTGGATAGAACAAAATAAATTAGAAGCGATACACTCAAAATACTGGAAATGAGTACTGAGATTAAGTAGAGAAACTGCAGCATACATTGTGTTAGAGGAAGTAAAAAGAGATAAAATAAAAGTAGAAGCAGGAAAAGAGCGGTAGGATATAAAGAAAGATTGAGAGAAAGAAATGAATGCAAAATTTTGCAAAAATGTCTGAAGGAAAAAATGAATGAAAGATATGAAAGAATAGGAGTAGAGAGAAAGAAATATTATAACGGAAAGGGATATGACTGTAAAGAAGTAGAAAGAATTAGAAATAGTGGAAGAGTTGTATGGAAAGAAATAACATTGCGTGATAGGGATATAGAAATGCAAGAATAAAGAACTAGAGTGAATGAATCAAGGTACAATGAGAAGTATGCAATTATTATGGAAAATATTATTTCAAAATACTTTAATAATTTAATGTATACAAAAACAGAAAAAAATATACTAGCAAGATTTAGTTGTGGAAATGAAGAAAAAGTTTGTAAATTTTGGATGAATGAGGAAAGCAAATTGTGTAGAATGTGTGGAGAAGCCAATGAAACAATAGAACATATGTTAAAAGAATGTGTTGAGATGAGAGAAGAACAAATGGAAAGAAAGGATGTGTTGAAAGAAGATAGAAGTGGAATAGTATGGATGAGAAACATCATTAAAAGAACTGAGGAAACTGACAAGGATTGTATAGTGTAAATTGTAATTATATTATGTTGATTGCGTAGTATAAATGCAGATAGTTATAAATTATGACATGTTAAGTTTTATCGAATATTGATTTTGTTTAAGTAATGTATAAATTGTAAAATATAAAATACTTTTAAAGGCTAAATGGCAAGAAAATAAACTATTATTTAATAATTGTTGCTAGTCTTTTAAATTTAAAATTAAATTATAAAATTAAAAGCATGAATATTATAAATGCTTAGAAAAGTAATAAATGAAAATGATCTTGAAAGATAGAAATATGATCTGAAAAGAAAGTACTGTAAATAATATTACAAAAAAACAACGATATGAATTATTAAAATTAAATATTTACATAATTGTTGAATAATTATCAATAAAATATTATGCAAATAATAAGTTATAGTTTCTTAACTCAATAGTATACAAAACTTATTTCACTTAATATTTTACTATGTAATTATTACTATTAAACAAGTTTGTATTAGTATTACAACTTTGAACAACTTATTATAAAGAACAATTTTTATTATTTTAAATTGCATATACATATATTGTTATTAGTATTAATAATTAATACACTTGATAGTTTAGCTTGCTAATGTTAGGTTATTAATAAAAGTTATATAGACATGAAACTTAGATAAAAATAGAGTTTTGATGTATTTTTCTAATTTTTTTGATGTTTTGAACCCTTAAGCGGCCACTAGACGTTCAATATTATAGTCAATATATTGCACAATAGTTGATAATATACAATAATAATTACCGTCTGTAGATCATATGGAAAAATTGCACAATATATTGAGTCAATCAAAAAAAAATTGATTTTTATTGTACAATCTAAACTTAAAAGTATTTATTTAATTTTTTTAACCATTCTATCATTCATCTGCGTCTTTTTTCTCTTTCTTTTTTAAAGCTATAACTAAAGCAATGGTTACACAACTTACTTTATTTTAGTCCACATGTTGACTGCAGAAGTGTCAGTAACTAACAAAAAGTTTAGGGACACCTTTACGTCTATCAATTAAAAACTGATCAATAATTTATTTTTTGAACCCAGGACCTCTAGTATTGATAGTGTTTTGTTTTTTACGCAATAAATGTGTTGAAGCACACAAGCTGTCTTAATTCTTGCGGATATTGTGATGATGTACTTAATTAAACTGCATATGTTAGCAAATAATATTTTAATCTATTTTTAACAGTCAGGCAGTATTTTATATTGTAATAATAAATTATGAAATAGATGAATAATAAGGAAAGGATTAGAAAAAGGAATGTTTGGGCAACATTACATATACATATAGTTTATATTACTCATGTTTTTGTTGATAAAATTAAATGTATTTAAGCCCAGTTATTATTTAAATTAAAAAAAAATATAGTTTTAGTTTCTTAAGTATAACATATTTGTTTTATTAACTAAAAATACCACTTCTTGATGAGGCTGGAACTATACTATTACTCTTGCGGTTAGATACTCAAGCAGGTGCTGTGTAAACACGGAAGTTCGAGCGGTCAAGTAGTTTCAAGTTGAAAACTGAGAGGGGATCAGGCTAGTTAAATTTTAAAAATAATTAAAAACTGTAGTTTGATATTTTATTGGTTTTTAAGGTTACATGGAGATAATTTTGATTTTAATATTTTTAACGTTCTGCCAGTTATTGTAAGTCTTTTAAGAAAACTATACGTATTCCGAATTTATAAAAGTTGACACATTCTCTGGAATTGGGAAACATGCGAGAGTTTAGAAATTGTTTTTGCCTGTGTCTACTGAAACTATCTGTTTAGTAGTGTCAAATTATAATAAATTTCTTGAAAAGCCGTCATTATTAAGGGCAGGCAAAACAATATTGAGTCAACATTTGCTTGCTTTTTTGTGCTGTTTGGTCTTTGAAAAACTATATACTATAGACAATTTTTTAACAATTTTGGAAAATTTTGACATAATTCAGAACAGTATGTGAGAATTGAAAACTTTTTCACATTTAAAAATATTTTGCAACAGTTAACTGTTTATAGTGGTTGGGTTTGGTTTTTATGAAATTTTTTTCTCAGTTTTGTTATTATTCTATATTTTGTGAAAATAGAGAGTAACCACTATTGTGACAATTGGTATTACTTCTAAAGGAAACGATGTGAGTTTCTAAAAGTTTTTTGGCAGTTTAAAACATTTTTGACAAAAGAGAGTATTTTTGACAGTAGTTTAGAAACAACTTGTGACGGTTTGACAACAGATGTAATGGTTTGATAACATTTGTGATAGTTTAGATATTTTTTGTCATAATTGTAGGAAAATTTTGTATACAATTTGTAACAACTAAATACATATTTTTTACAGAAGAGCAAATTTTAAGTTACTTTATTACGGAATATAAACACTTGAGATGGATGAGAAACCCTGTCATACTTGTTGGATTGGCAACGCTTGTGACAATTTTGGGAAATTCTGTCAAGAGTTGTGGAAAATTTTGTCTACAACATGAAATAATTTGTTATAGTTAAAAACATATTTTTGACAGAAGAAAGTATATTTGACAGTTTAAAAGATTTTAGGTTACATTATGACGATTTGACAACACTTGTGGCAGTTTTAGGAAATTTTGTTACAGTTGAAGGTAATTTTGTATATAATTTGGAACAATTTGTGACAATTAAAAACATGTTTTACAGAAGATATTTTTTTCTTTTTGACGCTTTAACTGCTTAAATGTTTTTAGCAGTTTGACAGTTTGAAAACAATTTGAAGGAATTCTGTTACAGTTGTGGGCAATTTTGCCTACAATTTAGAACAATTTGTTATTGCTAAAATAATATTTTTGACATTTAAAAAAAATTAATGTTAGATTGTAACGGTTTGACAATACTTGTGACAATTTAGAGAAACTCGTTAGTTTTTTTTTATAATTTGGAACAATTCGTCACAGCTATTGTAATGGTTTGTATTATTTCTAAACGAAATAGTTTATGACAGTTTGTAAAAGCTTTTTGACAGTTTTAGTAGATTTGTATACAATTAGTAAGTGTAACTCATCACGTTAATCAGAGTTAAAACCATCAATTTAAACTAAAATTCTTTTATTGTCATGAAAGCTATTTATGAGACTTAAAGAATTGTAGTCAACACCTATACATTTTTTCTATGTTTGTCTAAAGTAGAATTCTTTTTGTGACTTAAATGTCAGAAAATCTGTTGTCAAAAGTTTTGATGGCAAATTCATATTGAGTATTTGACATAAAGTTATTTTGGTCTATAAAAAGTTTTTTTTGACAGATTGGGCGTAAGAACTGTATTAAAAAGCAAGTAAACTCCGTGTAAGAGCCAGAAATTATGTCACAGTTGTGAAATTTTATCTAAATTTGGAACAATTTGTGACAGCTAAAAACATATTTTTGACAGAAGACTGTATTTTTTAAAGTTTAAAAGATTTTAGATTACATTAGGACGGTTTGACAACAGTTGTAACAGTTTGGAAAAATTTTGTTACTGTTGTAGGAAATTTTTTGTACGATTTGGATTAATTTGTGAAAGTTAAAAATCAATTTTTGACAGAACAGAGTATTTTTGGTTACATTGTGACGTATTGACAACACTTGTGACAGTTTTTGAGAAATTTTGTCACATTTTTACAAGTATTTGTCTACACTTTGGAACAATTTTTGACCGTTAAAAACATTTTTTTACAGTTTAATAGATTTTAGGTTACATTATGACGGTTTGACAACACTTGTGACAGTTTATATTATTTATAAACAAAATACTTTGTGATATTTTGTAAAATTATAACAGTTTTGGAACATTTGTTTACAGATTGTAACAATTGGTGATGTTTTAGAACATATTTTTTACGGAAGAAGAACATTTTTAATAGTATAGAACATATTGTGATAGTTTAAAAACACATTGTGATAGTTTGGACAAACTGTGTTACAGTTGTGGGAAACTTTGTCTACAATTTGGAACAATTTGTGAAAGCTAGAAACATGTTTTTGACAGATGAAAATATTTTTGACAGTTTAGAAGATTTTAGGGTACATTCTGACAGTTTGTAATGGGTTGACAAACACTGGAGGAATTTTGTCACAGATGGTTTTGTCTACAATTTGGAACAGTGTGATAGCTGAAAACATATATTTGATAGGAGTGAGTATTTTTGACAGGTTAGAAAATTTTAGGTTACATTGTTACGGTTTAACAATACTTGTGACAGATTGGAGAATTTCTGTCACAGTTGTGGGAAATTTTATTTACAATTTTGAACAATTTGTGACAGTTAAAATCATATTTTTGACATGATTGAATATTTTTGACATTTAAGATTTTAGATTACCATTTGACGGTGACAGTTTAGAGAAATTTTGTCGAGGTTGTGGAAAATTTTGTCTATAATTTGAAACAATTTGTGAAACCTAAAACCTATTTTTGACAGAAGAGACTATATTTAACACTTTGGAAGTTTTAGTTTACATTTGGACGGCCTGACAACACTTATGATAGTTTAGAAGAATTTTTGTACGGTTATAAAATTTTGTCTACAATTTTGAACAATTTGTGAAATACAAAAACATATTTTTGAGGTTTAGAATATTTTAGGTTGGGATTGAGTTAAAAAATGTGTTGTGTGACACCGCGGACTACGGAAAACAATCTGATTTGATAATTGGAATTGCAAGTCCTTTTTTATTATTCATCTTTACGTGCCCTACCGACTAACACCTAGGATCTTTAAAAAATCTGTGTTGCTCGCTTGGGATAAGCGGAGCAGCAGCGGATTTTTTTTTGAAGTGCGCTTTGCGCTGGCCCCGCTAATTGCGCATAGATTTGTTCTTTTTGTGCATTGGGAGGAACGAGAGTCTGCTGTTGAGGAGCAGGTGCCTTACCGTGAGCCTGGCTGTTGCAGCTAGCCTTTAGTTTGTGATAAACTGGTCAGCTCTTGTAGTTAGCGGTGTGCGGCCTATTGCACGAGGCTCTTGTAGCTACATGCCCAGGTTCTTTTGTAAGATTACACGTGAAGCTTGGATGAGCTCCCGCGCAGTTGACACACGCATGTGGTGCGTTGCACCGAGATGCCATGTGCCGTAACGTTGGCAATGGTGGCACTGCGCTATGTCAACGGTCTTTTCTTGTGGAATCTGCACGTGTAGCATTGGGAAGATTTTCTCGTTCCGTATTGTCGAGGTTGGAGTGTACTCTTGAGCGATAGGCTCAGACAGTACCAAATTAACCTTGATGTCTAGTGAAAGGTATTGTTCTTGGTACAATGATCTATCACCACACGAAAATCCGCTTGCGATAGGAAGTGCATACGGCTACAATCGAACACGTTTACTGCGGGTTTAACGATTACGCTCAAAGATTTGAGTGTTGCCATCAACTCTTGGTATGTGGATTTTTTCCGAATAGTGACGGGCGGATGGCGGCGTTAGCCACCGCCTACTGGGGGTGCTGGCACGTTGGTTTGGTTTAAGTGAAGATCTAGGAAGCTAGTCATGCCAGAGTTGGTCTAGGTTGAGCTTTTGGTTTTTGGCTTTACTGGTTGATGGCTCTGATGGCGCTGAAAGCACCGGCCTCGCTGATGGCCTATTAGAAATATTAGCTGAGGAAGACTCATTCTTTTCCTTCCTTGGTTTTTTCTCCTTGACCAAGATGAATCCATCATCTGGAGGCGGGGTTTCGTTACTGTCCTGGTGGACGACTTTTATCTTCTTTTTTTCGGTGGATGAGGCATTGAAGGAAATGTCGTCTTCTGAGGGAGACCTGGGGCGGCGCTTGCTGGACCATGGTGGTTGCGATGGATATCTCTATCGGGGCCTTTTTGGTGGTGGGCAAGGCTGGTGTGTTTGTAGATCAAGCGTGTTTGGTGGGTCCGGCTGTCATCTTAATGGTATTTTCCATTTCCATTTTTATTTTTATTATGGCGTTTTTTAGGTTCAGACGTATTTGCTTGAATTTGTTTTTATGCACACCAATCCTTCTGGATTGACTCTTGATGAGGTGGAAGACGAATTATTTGAGCGAGTTGATCTTGGCTGTTTGCTTCTTGATCAACATCCCGTTAGCAGGGTGAACATTATTTGGAGAATCTCTGCGTCCTCTTGCTTAATTAAGGATAACTATTACTTCCCTAGTAACCCAGTTTCCACTCTTGCGGCAGTTTTTGGTGACCGCCCCGAATTTGCACTACCTACATTATTAACTCTTATTTTTATTAGGTATACAGCTTCAGCTTCAGAACTGTTGCTTCCTACAATTAGACCGGAACAAACTTAAACGGCTTATATACTTGAGTGCTTTGACGCGTCGGTAATGCGCAGGCCGCCTTACATTGTGACGGTTTATTACAAGTTTGTAAAAGTTTTGTGATAGTTTGTAAAAACTATGTAACATGTTTAGAACTTTTGTTTACAATTTGTAACTATTGGTGACATTTTAAAACATTTTTGACAGAAGAGAGACAATTTTGATCATTTTAGGATAGTTTAGATACACATTTTGTTATAGTTTAGAATTATATTGTGATGTTTGACAATACTTGTTACAGTTTGTATTTATTTTAAACGAAACACTTTGTGATAGTTTCAAAATGCTTTATGACAGTTTTGGAAGATTTGTTTCTACTTTGTGACATTTTAGATAACAAAACCAAACATTTTTGACAGTATAGAACATTTTTGATAGTTTAGAAACACAATTTAATGTCAACACTTGTGACAGTTTGGAGAAATTCTGTCACAGTTGTAAATTTTTATGACTACAATTTGGAACTATTGGTGACAGATCAAAACATATTTTTGACAACACTTATGACAGTTTAAAGAATCACTGTTATAGTTGTTGGTTTTTTTCTTCTATTATTTGGAACAATATGTGACAGCCGTGATGATTGACAATACTTGTGACAGTTTTGTGAAATTCTGTTGTAGTTGGAATTTTTTCTACAATTTGGAACAATATTGTGGTGGTTTGACAACACTTGTGAGAGATTGTGTTATTTCTAAACAAAATACTTGGTGACAGTTTGTAAAAAATTTATGACAGTTTTTAAGACAATTTGTGACATTAAAAAATTTAACAGAAGCAAACGTTTTTGACAGTTTAGAAAACTTGAGATTACAGTGTGACGGTTTGACAGTTTGTATTATTTTTAAACGAGTTATTTTGTGGCAATTTTTAAAAGCTTTGTGACAGTTTTGGAACATTTGTTTTGCAATTTCGAACATTTTGTGACAGCTAAAATATGTTTTTGACAGTTTTGTGATAGTTTAACAACATCTGTGACAGTTTGGGGAAACTGTTGCAGTTTTGTGATTTTTTTGTGTATAATTTGACAACTAGTTTGAACTAAAAACATATTTTTAACAGAAGAAAACATTTTTGACAGTTTGAAACAATTAAAAATATTTTAAAAAGATATTGTGATGGTTTGACAATACTTGAAGAAACTTTGTCTAAGTTTTTTAGATTTTGTAACTAAAAACATATTATTGGTAGAAGAAAACATTTTTGACAGTTAAGGACAGTTTAGAAACACATTGTGACTGTTTTATAACTCTTGTAATAAGTTGAAGTAACTTTACAGTTTTGAGATTTAGTCTACAATTTGTCACAGTTAAAAAACATTTTTGACAGAAAATAACATGTTTGACACTTAAGAACGTTTAAGGATAAGAAATGCATTGTAACAGTTTGGTAATACTTATTATTGCCACAATTTAGAATAATTTGTAACATTTTTTGATCAGAAGAGAATATATTTAATAGTTCAGAACATTTTAGAAATATTGTGATGGTTTGACTACACTTGTCATAATTTAAAGAAATTGTCACAGTTTTTAGAATTTTTCTTCAATTTGTTACAGCAAAAAGTTATATTTTTGACTAAAGAGAACATTTTTGACCGTTTAGAACTTTTTATGATAGGTTGGAAACGGTTATGACGTTTTGACTACTTTTGTGTCAGATTGAAGAAACATTGTTGCAGTTTTGGGATGTTTAGTAGAATTTAGAAACACATTGTGATGAATTGACAACACTTATAACAGTTCTATTACTGTTTTGGATTTTTTTCTTAATTTTAATTTTAAGCTACCGCCAGCAAACGATGACTCAGCGGCGTTCATTACATATGATTGGTAGTGATGAGTCGTTCTGAACGCAGCCAACACTTGTGACAGTTTGAAGAAACTGTCACAGTTATGGTATTTTTTTCAGTTTCTTAGAGCTAAAAACAAATGACGCAAGAGAACATCTCTGTGCATTGTGAAGGTTTGACAACACTTGTGATAGTTTGAAGAAACTCAGTTACAATTTGGATTTTTTTTTTCAAAAATTTGTTACAATTAAAACATTTTTGATAGTTTAAAACATTTTAGGATAGTTCAGAAACACATTATGAAAGTTTGATTGTCACAAGTACAGTTTTGAGAAATTTTGTCTTAGTTTTATTAATTTGAAATTATAAATAATGATTGTCTTGTATTTCTGTTTTTAAATGAACATTCGTTAATTAAAGTCGACAATAAATAGTCTCATTACATTAATATTGAAAACAGATTATATTAAAAAAGTTTTACCATCCTATTGTCTTTAATATAATTACCAAATCCCCAAGAGAACGAAATCGATGCCGCTTTTTAGACTCATTATAAAATTCCTTGCCTCTAACAACACCCCCGACCATACAAGCTAAAAATAACAAAGTTTATACATTTTCGTCGAGTTTTAGCACCCACTAATTGATTAAAAAGACAACGATACCTAAAATTTTCAACATTAAAGTAATATTGAGACGAAATATTCACACAAATTTCTTTTTAAATTTTTTACGCTTTTAGGATGAAGTTGAAAAATGATTCAGGCGTGCTTTAGTATAACTAACTTCATTAAAAAAATATATGACAAAAACAGTCCAGGAATAAATTACATCTCCTCACATGTAGGAGTGGTTTTTCTACGGATTAGCACTGACAGACAATGTCTAAACCGAGTAGGGGTTTTATAACATCAGCATCTAAATGAAAAATTAGTTTCAACAATATTATACGCTTGCTGTATCATATTAGTAATTAAATAAATTTCTACTAGTATATCAACCTACATAGATAAAGTTACAAGTTGAGTTCGACATTTATGAGTGATATCGATTCCCAATTGCCGGAGTTCTCCAGTTTACTTAACGTAATGGCTTTGCCTCATAGTTGCCATTACGTGGAGAGAACTCTTATTTTACAGAAAGCTACCCCAAAGTCAACTGGAAAATAATAGAATCAATTTAAATTTAATTGTATTTATTGTGTTCTTAAAAAAGGGAAAATTAAATCCTTAATATTTGCTAAGGGTTCTCAAATAAAATATATTTAGTTACAAAGCGAGGAAAATATTTTCTTTTATACTTTATTCCACTGCGTTTAATTTCACAATTATACTTGTTGCACGTAAAGGAGATTAAATAAATTACAATCCTTTGTAGCTCTAGCTGTGTGTTGTATTACAAATCGGCAACGTGCATTCCTGAATATAAAATTAATTAAAATTTTAATAAGATTTCCCTAGAGTTACCAAGGGATGATTGCATGTTTCGTCTTTTTAATAACTTTTACAATAAAGCTGTTAATGATAAAATTACGTTTTTTTAATTGCGCTATACTAATGATATTTTTATATGAAAGAAGATTTTATATACTCCATGTTTCCAATTATTTTATAATTGCTATGCTGATGCTATCATTGCAACCAAAATCATGTTCTAATAATAAATATGATGATTTTTATGATGCTACATACTATATTAATTGTACATAATTTAAGATTTTAATGGATATTTGTGTTTTATGTTTTCAATGGATTTAGGCATAAGATAAGATGGCGGTAACATACACTTACTTTGAAAATAAAGTATTACTTGTGTGTTACATTCCTTTTATCAAGCATACATCCTTTTTTTAACTGCATCAGTTATTTTTTGTTGATTAAGTGAATTTTTTTAATAGCTATGTTCTTTTTTAAGTATAATCAAGACCGATATTACACCAGCAATTTCCCCAGGCTCTTTTAGAGGAAAATCGGGTAGATTTTTTCGCTTCAGGGGCGCTTAAGTGTCTGTTCTCCCCTTTGTCTCTTCGGATTTTATCCCGTTCATCGGGAAAATTGCCTCCCGCATTTCCATCATATAAGTCTCACAAATCCGTGTTCGACATTCGATTCATTTAATTGGAACGCCAAAGGAGCACAAAAAATGTCTTCGCATTCAGTTTTGTTTCAAGCATGTTCAAAGGGAATTTATTAATATGTCGTGTAAAACACAGAAAGGTTTTATTTAATTTAATTTTAAATTATTTATAAAAAAGAGTTGATTCTACTGCAATTAATTATTATTTTTTATATCTAGTCTGCTATCCTTCCAATGATTGGTAAATATTGACTTTACTAATTAGTAACGACGTATTAAATTTTATGTTATAATCTATACGATCATGAAACGCGATCTAACGTGTCTGAAATGTAAATGTTTGCCAAGGCAATTTCCAATGAGCTGGATGGAAGGGGTGTTATGAGACGGGATGAGGCGGTGATATTTTCATACTTCCCCGAAGCGTCAATGGGAATACTAATTGAAAGCGTTGGGACGAGATTAAAAGTTAATTAAATATATTTGCAACTTGTCTGAAGATTGTATGAACATTTTTATTGGTTTGGCATAATAAAGAATGATTTGTTCAAGCGTTAAGTGAAATATGTTTATTTTGAACTGCAAATTGAGGTTACTAACCACCAATAGCTCTCGTTCAAAAACGGAAATGTCATGCATAATAAATAATTTAGAATTGCATAGAATATCAATTTATGACAAGAAAACTTCAGGAGTTATGCAAAAAAACTTATTATTGCAAATAGAACTGCTTTACTACATAAACTTTATTAAATTTCTTTGTAAGAACCTATTTATTGCAATAAATAATATAGAAATGTGTCGAAGGTTGTAACGCAATGCCCCCTATTAGGAGAAACGTTGAACTGTTTGTGTGTGAAGGAGATCAGATGACCGAAACAAATTTATCATTTAAAAATAATAAATGATGTATTTTATGCAAATTGAATTTTCACTCAGTAAGAGACACTCGTGTTTCAGGGTATGCACCCATCATCAGTGTGCCTAGCATTTCACTTGTCGAAAAGACAATTTACATAAAATCACAGCAACTATTAAAAAGTTTATGTTTAGTAATGTTGCCAACTGGGTGTCAACATCGAATACAGTCAAAGACGTCTTTAAGTGGTCAGCAATTTCTCAACAGTCCAGAAATTACTTTAAATCTTAGCTTGCACTTTTATAAACAACAACGTGTCAAATTGAATGCGCATAATATTACAATAAAAAATGTACGATCAAGTGAAACCAGAAAACGAGAGAATCTGTTTTTGCGTCTACTTTTACAGACTCAATGAGGTCACTTGACGAAATTTTGGGGGTTTTTGGAATGATTGGTTTTTATGACCAAATTAGCACAACGACTGTCAGCTTTTGTTGCACCAGACGGACGACAAGATTTGTTGTCTAAATCATGTTTTTGAACGGCCAAAACAAAATTTATGTTGTGTTGCGACTCAAACAGAAGAGGTTCTTTTAGGTTTTTTTTGTCAATGGTGATTGATTTTGTAATTATTTTTGAGCAAAAAAAAATATTAGTAGCGATTTTGACTTTTTGGCGGCGGCCTGAAAATATTTTTAAACAACGAATAAGTGGCCAAATTGAAGTGTTGTTGGTTTCATAACGCATGACTCTTGTGAGCAAAATATTGATTATAGAACAGTTGATCTAAGATGTTGTGGGTGGCAGCGGTGTGGCACGATTAGCGGCAGGGGTTCTTTTAGACCTTTTTATCTAGATTGTGCTTCCTTTCTTTGATGTTGTTGTACGGACTTCTTGACCAGTGATTGCTGGAATGAAATTTGTTGGTGTTGGGAGGGCTGCACAGTCCGTACGGTACTAATCCGAGGACGCAGAGAAGTTCAAGTAATGTGGTATGCACTTAACTGCTAAGCACGCTGATTTTGTTTGAAACACGCAGCACAAAAGGTATTTCGTGTTTTAAAAACAGTAACGGAAAATCTGTTTTAGTCTTAAGCGATTGTTACCAGGAGGAACGCGGTCAAACGAGAGTTTGCAAACTGAAGCTCACGCTTTAAAAACTAACAGCAGAAAGGAAATTATTGACGAGGAATGTTGTTTTTTAAACTTTTACACGAGGATATAATTTTCTAGATGAACTAAAGTCAGATTGTAGTGTCTTATGATCAAAACGACTCCACGTAAAGGAAAGGTTGAAAACTTCTATTGTCAGAGAATGCGATGGAGATATACATTTCTGGATGACTAACACTTGGGTGGGTGGGTGGGACACTCTATAACATGACTACCAGCTGGTGATTTGCACAGGAGTGTTTACTTACTGACGCAAGTCTTGGTGATCTAGAAACTAGAGTTTTTCTTTTTTGCCACATGATACACATTTTTGGATAACCAACATTTGAGTGGGTGGGTGCGCCACTTGTATTGATCATCAAAATCATGATAATTTTGACATATTTTCACCTTTATTTACTAAGTTTCATAATATATGTTGTTAAACTTATGAAATGAAATAAAATATTTATGTACTTTATGTTATTTTTTGTAGTTTGCTTTGTAACACCATATACAATGTGTATTTATATTTTTTTGTATGAAAAGGCGTATGCCGTAAATAAACTTATTATTTGTTATTATTATTATATAACATGACTACCAGCCAGTAATTTGCACTGAAGTGCCCAAGTGTTAGTGATTTAAAAATTGAAATTTTTCCTACTGCTTGCGTTCGAAGCTTCTATTGTCAGAGAAGGCGATGAAGATAAATTTCTGGATGACCAACACTTTGGTGAGTAGATGTGCTACTCCATAACATGACTACCAGCCAGTAATTTGCACTGGAGTGCCCACCCACCCGCCCAAGTATTGGTAATCCAGAAATTGGAGTTTTTTTTTATTGCCTACGTTAAAAGTTTTTATTGTCAGATGAGATGATGAAAATATAAATTTTTGGATAACTAACAGTTGAATGGGTGGGCTACTCTATAACATGACTACCGGCTAGTTCTTTTCTGCCAGCGTTTGAAGCTTTTTATGTCAGAAAAAGCGATGGTCATATACATTTTTAGATAACCAACAGTTGGGTGGGTAGGTGGTTCCATAACATGATTACTACCCGATAGTTGGAACTGGTAGATAATCATCTTTTGCGTGTAGACCAGGACGATGCTTCAAAGTAGTAATTGGTAATTTTGTTATTAATGCAACAGGACATATGAGAAATTGGTGACAAGGAAACTAGGTTATCTGTTAAATTTGCTACTAAGCAGAGGCACGACGAGAATTAAAAAGAAAAACAGAGTTGCCCGTGGTGTCTTATTTATAAAACTTTTTCAACGTGATAATTTACGTTTTTGAAAGTTTGTGATAAAAAACTCATTTACTGCTGAAATTTACAAGCAAATACTTTACCAAACTTAGGCCTACTTAATAAACTAGATACCATACTATTAAGACTGATTAAGTTGCGCGACGGTTTAACAAAACAACAAAATCTTTAAACAGAAAACACATGCCCAATTGAGGAAAACATGAATCACAACGTAGATGAAAATGGGCTATTATGAGTGGTGACAAAAAAACTTGGTTGACAGATTTTCTACAAATCCAACAATTTTAAACAAACTTGGTTATGATGATTCCAAACTTTTGTGATTTGGTAATGATTGTGTGGAAGAAGAACAAGACTACCTGCTTTCATGTTAATTATTGCAGATTTAAGGGGCCACTCTTTTTTACAAGACGACAAAAATCTGGAAATATATGGAGCTACACTTCCGATAACGAAGACAGTAAAGAACCTCTTAATGCTTGATACCAAACTAACTTTTTATACTCATCTTGACAATGTGACTACAAAGACTATTGCCAAATTGATGGTTAGACGATTATGGGGACTAACACAAGATATAACCAGATTGCTATACACCGTGGTGATTAGACTCATTATCATTTTGTCCATATGAGGTAAAATACTGCCTTTTAGAGTACAGCAACCAAACTAGCTAAAGTATAAAGATTGCTTAGTTGGTGATAACTATACTGCACCAAGTTGTGATGATGGAGGTCAGATAAATTGGACACACTGTAAATCTTGGGGCTCATAGACCGGGAATAGCAAATGTTACTAAAGATGAGATTAGACTTTATGAGAGGTTATTGCATAAAGATGTCATTTGATGTAATAATATTGTTGCGAGACGAATGAACAAGTAAAAAGTCATGAGGTGGGTTAAAGATTACATGGCACTGGAATATACGAAGGCAGGATTAGCAGAGATATTTAGCACTTGCATAAATACTTTTTGCTTGGAGTCGATCTGAATTGCGACGTATCAATAGGTATAGCGGGTATGGTCACACGTAAACACGGGCGTACTGGCGTAACGAGAATAACCTATTTGCGTTTTATTTCAGCTTGAGTTCTTGTGTTAACTGAACTTTAAAAGTCTTAAGACTTAAGTCTTTATGCAAAATACGGTGCAATGTCGTTTGTGGAATGTCTAATTCCAAAGATCGACGAGGAATCGATAAACCTTGGTTTTCTTCAACACTACGGGCTACATCAGCAATATTCTCATGTGTTCTTGAGCGATGCACACGGTTTCGATTCTTCACATCACAAACTTGTCTCAACAGCTAATATTTTCTACCAGGTTTTTTATTGCCGGCCGAGAAGGTGCTTTACGACGACCAAAAAGTGCTTTAGATTTGCGAACTGTGACTGAAAAATTTTCACAATTTTTGTAGTGAATTTTTATGATTTCAATGCGTTGTTGAAGCGTGTATCGTTCCGTTTTTAATAATGGCGTAGTTTTTACTTGTCAAATGTCAAAATTGACAGCTGCCCAAATAACCTGCTATTTAAAATAAAACTTTTTATTGGAAAACCTTTAGAGTATTAATTTAGGACAGAAAAATGTGTAAAACTTGCGTTAACAACTTTTATTGCATAAATATTGCACGGGAAGCTTTTTTACGCTTAAAATTGATCAACAATTGTTGCAGAAATTCTTATATTGTAATAAATAATTTAGAATTGCTTAGAGTATTAATTTATGACAAAAATTGCACAAAAAACTATTATTGCATAGTTATTGCAAAGGAAACATGTTTGATTTGCCTTGAAATCTCTGTTTTTGGTTATTTTTGCCGAATGTTATAAAATGACTTAGATATATGTATTTTTTTCTATTTTTTATTTGGTTGTTGTAAATTGGATTCCTGACAGCTTCCTCATGGTTTTTCTGTTTCCAGTTGCCGATTTCCAAGCTGGTGCCGCGTAGAGAATCTGCGAGTGGATCACGCTTCCCATTGTTCGCCTCTTTGACGCTCTGTGTCCACCCAGATTGGGCATTAGGCTGGTTAGGGCCTTTATTGTCATTGCGACTTTTCCGGTGGTTTGCTTGACATGCTCCTCGAAAGTAAGCTTAGTATCCAGCTAAATACCAAGGTATTTGATGGAAGCACTGGGTTTGATAAAGGAGCCTAGGATGTTAAAGACATGTGCCCTATTTTCCGCTTGGTGGTCAAAAGTATGGCTTTTGATTTCTTGGGTGCAAGCTGTAGTCGTCTTCCTTCTAGCCAATTTGCTATCCGGAGGAGTGCTATGTCTGCGTTGTTCATTAATATTGCTTCATATTCTGCAACCACAGTCAGAGCCACGTCATCGTCAAATCCAATTAGCGTTACTCCTTTTGACTGTTCCATTCTGAGTAGATCGTCGTATAGGATGTTTTACAGGGTTTGACCAAGTACTGATCCCTGCGGAACATCGCTATTGACTTTGATGGTCTTGGTCTTGTCCTCAGCTTTTAGGATTATCTTCCTTTTGGATAGGTAGGATGCTAGTACATTTCTCAGGCTCTCTTTTATTCTTCTTTTTCTTAGATTTTTGAGGATAATTTGCCACGAGGCACTATTAAAGGCGTTTTTCACGTCCAGTTTAATAACAGCGCATAATTGTCTATGTTGGTGTGCGTAGGCTGCCAATTTTTCTGCGATTTTGATTACGTTGTTTATCGCTCCCATTGTTTGCCGCTCTTCCCTGAAACCGTACTGTTTGTCCGCTAGACCTCCAGTTCGCTCAAGTTTGTTTTAAAGCCGCAACAAGACTAGCTGCTTATATAGTTTTCCTTCAACATCTAGTAGGCATATGGGTCTATATGATGCCGGCTGGTCCAACGGTTTGTTGCCTTTTATAAGCTGCACGAGTTTAGCCTGTTTCTAGTCTTCCGGGAATGTACCTATTATGTAGGAATGTATTTATTATACACCTCTAACACATATTTAGGTTTGACATTTACAAATTCTTTTAGCACTTCTGCAGGGATGTTTCCTGGTCTAGGTGCTTAGTTAAGCTTTAGCTTTCTACATGCTGTTTGCAGCTCATCTAATCTAAAATCGGTGAACGTAATTGTGGTCACTCAGGGTTTCCTTGTTGTTTACTTCCCATCTTCCAATTTTTGTTGATAAGCATTCCGCGGTCAGGGTTATGTCTAGTATTGAGAAAAACTCATTTCTCTGGAATGTTGGGTTATTTCCTTCGTTCACACATATGAGGTCGTTTTCTGCCAGCCACTCGGTTACGATTTGACTCCTCTCATCCGTGAAATGCATACCCCATTGCACGGATTTAGCATTAAAATCTCCAACAACGATGGCTTTATCTTTACATCTTCTTATTTTCCTTCCGATTTCGAAGAGTATTTTCTTCAGGTTTTCTATCTCCCTTTTTAATGTCGTTGATTTCCGCTCCAATTTTACTAGGGTCTACCGATTTTTTCACGGTCTTAAGCAATTCCGCATAGGACATATCCTTTATGCTGATTAATACTGCATCTTCTTTTGTTCTTTGTTTTTATTAATTGGATTAATGATTCTCCACATAGCTTTTTGAGAGTTGCAATGACTACTTACATACTTATTGTTAGCATTAAGCCGAGCATTTTTTATGGCTAAATTATATTTTGTTCTGTATGTTTTTTTAATTTGTTTTAACTGAGGATCATTTGATCTAAAACAAACTTCGTTCATAAATTTTAAGTTTTTACGCATTTCTTTTAACTCTTCGTTAAACCAAATTATTTTATTTTGTTTACAGCCATTGTTTGGTTGCAGCTCTTTATGTGGATAAGCATTTAGAGCGTTGCTTGATCATATTTTCAAAAACAAATCTACTTTTACACTGCAATTTAGGTTTTTATTATCAAAAAATTGCCAATTAATATTTTTAATTAAAGAAAAGAATTTGATTTTTCCACATTGAGTTAAAGGTCCACATAGTTGTGGCTTAACTTGATTATTAGTAATATGTTCAAACGATAATTCGACTCCAATATGGTCGGAAAAACCAGAATCAATAGTATGCATAGATAATAGACTCTCGTGAACGTTTGTGAAAATATTATCAATACTATTATCTAACCTGGTAGAACGGTTAAAGTTACTTATTAAGCCATACCCACTAAAAAAGTCAATAAGCCTGGACCTATTAGGATCACTATTGTGAACAAAGTTGATTTTGTTGAAAGCACAGTACAAGACATTTAAAAATATATTAAAATCTCCTGATGGAGAACGATAGACAGATACAACAACGCATTTCATATTAATTAATTCTATGGCAGAAATTTTGCAATCTTTTTTTTTGGATAAATTATTTATGTCCATAGACATACTGTTCATATGTGGCTTAGCAAGTATCATAACACCACCACGCTTATAAATAACTCGTGAAAATTGCGAAACTACTTCCACATCATTTAATTTTACTTGAAGAGCTTCATTGCTAGAAAGCGAATGTTCGCATATACATAAAAATGAATATTTATTCATGCGCTCTGATAAAAAAGATTCCGTTTGAAAAAATTTATTACGCAAGCATTGTATGTTTAAATGCAAGATACATACTATTTGTTTGGTATGGTCTTGCGAAGAAAAACAATCTAAGGACGCTCCTTTAGGCCACTGGATCTTCTATGTCTTTGAGTTGTTCAAACGGAACGGAAACCTTGAATGACGAATAATCTGATGGATGTTTTGATGCCAGCTTTTGACATAACACCGATTTAAAATTGTTCTTTTTTAAATGCGTTATGACAATTTCTTCAGTTATAGTAGGAACCAGTCTATAAACATGAATGTGTGCTTTTTTGTTCACCGCTTGCAGAATAGTATCGGTATTTCTAATGTGCCTTGTATTTTAGGTTTACATTTCTTACGGTTTTTGACGGTTTTCTAGACGTTATTACCGTGTCATTATTATTAGTTGGCAAATTACAATTATTTAAATGTTTTGTAGTATTCGATTGGTTTATGTCCGTAAGGCTAGTAGGGTTGCTTATAGATTGAATAGAAGTCGGAACAAGTTGTTTAATAATTTTATTATTTGCATTGTTTTCAATAATATTGTCTTTTTGGTTGCCTACGTTAGATCTATTGTTTGCATTATTCCTAACAACTACGTTAGCCATACTAACTACCGCTGGAAATTTATGCGGGAACTTTCTTTTATGTACTTCTTTTAGTAGCGATTTGTTGTCTTCTTTGAGCCTTGCGACTTTTTCAACAAGTAGATTATTATTCAACTTTAATTGTTTTACCAATTCCTTAAAATAGACGTAAGATTCTTTTTCAAAGTTCAGTTCAGCATCTTCATTGAGGTTAAGTTTCATTTAGCAACCAGTTTTAACCCATTTATAGCAAGAATGGTGATAAAAGGACACTACTACATGAACACATTTTTTATTTAAATCACTAGATTTAGCTGCATTTTTTACAGCATTTGCAGCTTTATCGACTGTTTCATTCCTTATCACAGAGAGATTAATCAATAGCAGACCAATTGGTCAATAGTTTTCAATGTTAGAATTATCTTTTTTTTTGCGCAACAATATGATTTCTGCATTTTACCAAGCATTATTATGTGGACACTTGTTTAGTGGTATTTTAAAACTGTTTTTAGCAGAGTTTCTTTATCTAACTTGATTATTTTGGTATTGATTTGATCTTCCTCTGGTGTTTGTTTGTTCTTTATTTGATTTAAGCCTTTTTTATTTCTGTCATGTTTATATTTGGCTAATCTTCTGAGCTTATATTATTAGTTGTCTGCTGACTTATATAGGTTTTATTAAAGTTTCCTATTATCTGAGTTATTTCTGATTTATTTGTTATCATACGGCCTTTTGTTGATTCTAGTTTTTTTGATTGTCAGCTTAGATTGTTTTTGTTTTTTCAAATTTGTTACTATATTAGTTCATTAAGCTTTGAGTAACTTGGCGTCATGTTTTTTTTTTATTTGTTTGCTAGTTTCTGCAATTAGCCATTTACTATTTTGAGCTTTATCTTTCATAAAATCTTTTTAGTGTACATTTTGATATCCTGTGATAATTTATCTGATAACTGGTTTAAATTTATATTTTCTAGTTTTTTATGTTTAAATTTCTTAGCTAGTTTTTTGTGTGTTTGGGTTTGTTTTCTTTAAAGTGTTCTAGAGTAGGGCTTTTTTTTAACAATATTTTTCTTTTGACATATGTGTTGAAAATCAACGTGACCCTCAAGAGTCTATGATCACTGCCGGTGTGTAGTCTATTCAGTATCGTAACGTCTATCAATTTCATTTTTGTTATTTTGTCTGGACTTAATAAAAACTAGTATAAATTTTTTAATCTTTCTAATCTCTTTTTCAATGGAGCTGCACAAAATATTTATGAAAGAAAGAGGATACAAGAAGGAAAAAGTTAATGAAGATATAGAAAAACTAAGAAGATATCTAAGGACAATGCAAATATCTAGGCTGAATAACACAAGAATGGGATAAAAGACAGGAGAATGCCAGTGTAGGAAGTAGGGCAGAAAAATAGGGTATAGGGAGATGGGCCGGGGACAGCATGTGTTGCCGCAGCAGACGGCGTGAATTCCGCAAGGCCGAAACCAGCTCACCTCAAACTAGTATCACATTAGAGACAATGACTAGGACAAGTTAACAGCAGGACTAACGCAGAGAAGAAAACCGAAAGCTATTGTCATGCGTTAGTTATTCTCAAGGGCCACTTGTTAAGGCCAACACCTCACTACGTCTGTAGTTTTTTTTAAATTGTTGCTACTATACCAATTACATCGTTTGCTTTCATATTTTTTATTGTGCATTTACTGCTATTTTACATTGTCCCAGAAGTTTTACGACTTGTTTGAAGGGGGGGGGGGGGTGATGGGATCATCGACTTATTAGATGATTTCTGAATTACCCCCAGGGATAAAAAAAGTTAATATGTCATATTTTGGAGATTGAATCTCGAACTGTTAGCGTGCTACTCTAACGATCTATAACTGAGCTATTTTACCGCTTTATAACCGATTAACTGAGCTATCTCTTTTTTTAATCTAAATTGTTTTTTATTTATTATCTTTAACAAGATTTTTACTGCGTGTACTATGATTTAGCTTTTTTATTTCTTTATTCTGTAGACATTTCAACAGCTAATGATCTAATTTTTTTTATTATTGGTGCTCTTTTTACTTTTTTGACTTTATATTTAACTCAGCTATCACAAGTATATGATCGATGTGTATATCTGCTGCTTTTGATAACACACATGTTTTTTTAGCCTTTACTTTTTTTTTTTACTTTTAGCGTTGACTACTAAGGTCTTTAGCTATGCAATCTATTTGCTTTTTGTGTCTGTCTTCAAATGCATTCTAAGTATACAGTGTTTTGTTGTTGTTTGTAAACCACGTGTTTGTAACCAGTCTTTTTTCTTTGCAGAATTTAATTAGTCTTTCTTTTTTTAAATTTTTCTGTTTAAGTCTATACTACTATACTACTACTACTCCTACTATTCTTCTTAAACTACTTTTACTCACACACGCATTCCAGGCTCTCATTACAATATTGCAGCAACCTGGGCTTTTTTTTTAAATTTTTTTTTGGTATATACATACATCTTCTACTGCATCATTTTTATTACTGCTTATTGGCATATAAACATCTCGATCACAACAGAGTTTTGCCACTTGCAGTTGTCTTTTCTCTGTTCTTTCTACTTTGTTTTACTGATTCATGTTATTATTATGTTATTTCTTAGCATTTTACCTCACATTTTCTAGCTTTACTTTCTTCAGTAGAGTTCTGACGTTCTAAGTTTCAATTTTTATTGTTGTTCTTTCTGTTTTCTTTCTCATTTCTCATTTCTCATTTTACATTTTTTTTTCTCTTTGGAGATCCGAATGGGAAACTATTTTATCTTCTTTTAGGTAATTTCTTACCCCTAGGGCAAAGAGATGCCCAGATTTTATTCTTGCTTGTTTACTTTTCAAAGAGACTATTGACTTAGTAGAAAACTGACTTTTTATTTGCTTGGTTGCTATTGCTTGGCTATGATGATGGAAAAGAAGTAGGGTAGAGTCTTTTGATTTGGACATTATTAACTTACTTACTGCTGCACGGATTTAACTTTATCGTATCAAGCTGCAGACAAAGCCGAATTATATTACAGAGCTTTTCATTCTTTACACTTTAATAATGAAATCAGTTAGGTTTACCGAAATGACTGTTAGCATGGTGTAGTCAAAGTATTCTACATCTCTCAAATGATAAGAGCTTTTTAACTGCAGTCAAAGCAAAATCATATCACCGCTTTTAATTGCTCTATAATAATTTTAGGCTTATGCTGTTAGTACTATTACAAACGTCTTTACTTGAGCAAAAGTGTCTAAACTGACCAGAAGTTATTTTAGGTTTATCAAAATCTCTGCTAGAAAAGAGTACAGTACGTGGGCAAAATTTTGTATAATATAGTTAAAGACGTTTTAAGTGGCCAGAGGTCAATTGACCAGAGTGCATACTAAATTTTTGTTTTAGCGCATAGCATTGCAAAAATTGATCAACAACCAGGTGGATAAATTATCGGCTTTTGAAATGATTGACTTTTTGTAAGCAAATACTGTACTCCAGTAATTGTTTAAAAAAAAAACTAGTAATCTAACTTTTTGATAACTAACACTTGAGTTCAGCACTTCATTCTAAACTATTACCTCGATTTTATTTGGAATGTCCTACTCGTTATGTATGCAAACGTCAGAAGTCATTTTGTCGCAATAAAAAATTGTGATCCAACCTATTAGTAAGTAACACTTAGGTTGGTGGATAGGCCACTCCATTTCAAAATATTGACCCTTTATAATGTTCTGCAGTTTTCCACCTATTCAGATGTTCTTCATTAAGGAATTGAATTTTTGTCTTCTATACAGACGTCAGAAGTCATTTTGTCACAAGAGAAAATTGTAGACTACTCTATTTTAAACTATTGGCCTATTACTATGCTTTGCAGTGTCCCAACTACCCGTCCAAGCGTTACTTATCAAGTAATTTGACGTTGGTCTTCTATGCGGACGTCAGAAGTCATTTTGTCACAAGAGAAGATCGTGATTTACCCATTTGATAACTAAAACTCAAATGGGTGGACTATTTTATTCCAAACTATTTTTATGCTTTGGAGTAACCTACTCGTCCGACCAAATGTTTGTCATCAATTATTTGAATGTTTGTCTTCTATGACGATAGAAGTTTTTTGTCAGAAAAGAAAGTTGTATCTATCCTCTTATCAACTAACACTTAGGTGAGTATGGGCTACTCCATTCCAAAATATTAGCCTATTACTATGCTATAAAGTGTTAAATAACAATTTATTTTTTAATTTGTTTAAAACGACTCATCATGCAAACTGATCGCCGCTGATGCACCCATAATCAGTGTCCCTAGCATAATTTTGTGTAAATTGTTTCTCCGACCAGTAAGATGCTAAGCGCACTAATATTGAGTGCATACCCTAAAATACAAATAACCTCACACTGGGTAGAAAAACAATTTAAGTATAAATAATAAATTTGTTACGATCGTCTGATTCAAATGCATTTGCCTGTCCGAGTAAGGACTTAACTGCACTACAGCCCGCTTTACACACACAGAAATCAAGATTTGCGTTACCACCTCTGACACAATAAAATATTGTAACATTTTGATGTTTTATAACCGGATTCTGCAGTTTTTAACAATTTATAAGTAAAAACTTACATTTTTCTACAAAATCTGGCCATAAATCTTTGAAAACTGTAAAATTCTGATTATAAAATGTCAAGAATAATTGTTAATAAAAACTAAAATCTGCCATAAACTTTTGAAAAGTGCAAAATTCTATTTATAAATGGTGAAATAACTAAATGCATTAAAATATTTTTAAATAGAATCAAAATCCGACTAAAAACGGCTTAAAACTATTCTTTTTAGAAAATGTCAAAAATTGCAAAATCCGGTGTTAAATGATTAAAATATTATTAGGAAGCATCAACATTCAGAGGTAAACTGTTGAAAAATGTAAAGAAAATCAGAATTTTTAAAACCTTTAAAATCCGGCCATAAAATATAAAAATATTGTGAGATAGCACCAAATCACCAAGTTATAAAACTGTTAAAAAACTGTTTTTTTCTGTTATAAAATATCAACAAATTGTTAAAAAGAACCAAAATCCGGCCATAAATTGTAAAAAAGTGCAAAACTCTTTTAATAAAATATCAAAATAGCTATATCCGACAATAAACTATTAAAAAAATTGTTAAAAGAAACTCATATCCGGCCATAAACTGTCGAAAAGGGCAAAATTTTGTTCTATCCCAAAAATTGGTGAATATAAAATATTAAAATATGGTGAAAAATAGCAATATTTTTTGTAATAATTTGTAAAAAACGCAAAATTCTATTCATAAAAATACAAAATAAAAAAATTCAGCATATGAAATATAAAAATATTGTTAGGAATAGCAAAATCCGTCCACAATCCGTCAAAAAGTGCAAAATTCTTTTTATAAAATGCCAAAAATTGTAATTTTGGAAAATATTAATAATAATATCACCCGCGTTTGTTTTAACTATTGCAGACTTAATTACTCATTAGTAAAATCAGCAGTTACTCTAGGGACTTTAGGATTAGATTTAATGCCAAAAATATGGTTAAAGTAGCACAACTACAGACAGTTTTTATCAGGTCTAGGTCTGTTATAGGACAGGATGTGCATACATTGGGAGGCTATAAAGTTAATTGGATCCGAAGTTAAGACAAAAAATGTATTTTTAATAAACAATTAATATCTTTTGAATTGACTTACCAACTCAAACTAAATTTTTGGACAACATTATTATACGTATTACTGACGTTTTATTATCATAACCAAACTTTGTATATGCAGTGGTTTTTGCAGTACAGTAACTTAAAAAAAAGTACTTAAAAATTCTTAAATAATGTAAACCTGCACAACTTTTTTATGAGCAATAGTACAAAAACCGGCAACAATCGTAAATTAGCACAAAATATAAGCCATATACATAGTGTAATTAGATTTTTATTTGTAGACTTTCTGCGCGTGCCATCTGCAAAGGAAGTGACAAAACCAATTAAAATTATTTGGCAAACGATTTGCCAGTTTACACATCCTGACAAGTGAATTATTGCACCCGTAATTTGTAGAATGTGTAAATTCTCTAAACAATCCACCTGGTGAATGGTAGAGATGCAAGAAGGCCAAGTCCACGCAAAAACGAAAGATTAGCCCTTTTGCGACGAAGTTTTAGTGGTGGCAAATTGTACAAAGATGTAATGTAATTGCGATCAAAATCAACCGATAAAATCCACAATTTATAAGATAATAATCTAACAAACTTATTTTGAATTTGTTCAATATTTTGAATATGAATTTCGTAAGACGGGCACCAGACTGACGGAGCATATTCTAAATGAGAGCGCAACAAAGAACTTGGGATTAATCTGCTGACATTCTGTAAACAAAACCCAGCATTTTCATAGCCCGGTTACACATATAGTTAATATGCTTGACAAATGTTAGTTTGTGATCAAAGATTACGCCCAAGTCTTTTACTTGAGAAACTTGTTTTAACGGTTTATGATTAATATCATAACCGTAAGGTATTTTATTCAGTCTATTAAAACTAATTGAAAAACATTTGTTAACGTTAAGAAAAAGATAATTATTAGCATTTACGGAATCTATACCTCGTTGTAACAGATGACAATCATTAACAGATGATATTTGACTGTAAAGCTTTAGATCATCAGCAAATAAAAGAAAAGACGATGAATGAATACACTGAGAAATATTATTGATACAAAGCAGAAACAGAATTGGACCGCAGTGTGATCCCTGGGAACACCTGAAGATACAAGAATTGGCTGTGAAAGAAAATTATTAATTTTTGCACATTGAGTACAATTTTTCCAAAAAACTAGATATCCATGAAATCACAGCATGATGAAAACCTAAAGCATGAAGCTTAGCTAACAAAATACTGTGGCTCACACGATCAAAAGCCTTTGAAAAGTTGGTGTGAATAGAATCAATTTGTACTTTTGATTCAATAGCTTTCAAAATATAATTTTTGTAGCACAATAAGTTAGTAAGTGTGGAACGACTCTTGTTCAGTTACAAGTTGATCAAATAATTTACTAATGGCAGATTAAATGCATATATCTCTATAGTTAGTTAGTCAGTCTTCTTTAGCCCCAGATTTAAATAAAGGCATTATGTAGCTTTGTTTCTACATATCAGGAAATTTAGATTTGCTTAAGGAAGCATTAAAAAGTAGATGCTACGGCTTAGAAATGGAATAAATGCATTCTTTCAATATCATAGAAGGGATGTCGTCTGGGCCAGTGCTAAAATTACTTTGAAGGTATTCAATACCTTTAAAAACATCAAACAATCTAATTGAAAAATTTAAACGTTTGAAAATTTGTTGACATTAGATTAGGTCTCCATAGTACATTGTAGACGGAAAGCCATTAGATTTTCTGGTTTTGTTGACAAATTTCCAGAAATGCTTTGGATTTTTTAGAATATTATTCTCAGTACGTGCAATATACTGCTTGTAAAGGCGAGCGCTAAGATTTTTACATGAAGTGCGAATAGATTCAAACTCATTATAATCAAATAGAAGTTCTGAAGATTTAAAACGTTTATGAACAACTTTTTTTCAATTTAGTAAGTGACATCAGTTCCTTGCTAAACCAAATAAGAAAGTTGTTTTTACTTCACAGTTTTTAGGTACGTAACAATCAATTGCATAATACAAAACAGAATAAAATAAATCAACACATACATTAATGTCACAGTTATAAAAAAGTAAAGACCAATCAACACTCTAAAGTCTGCAAATTTAAAATCATTAAAAACATAGTTACTCTTTAAAATATCACAGTTGGTATCACATTTAACATCTATCACATAAGCATAGTGATGTCGGCTTGTGTTTAATAGAACATCAACAGCCATTGCCACTTTTGCATTACAACACACATCCCTACTATTGGGTATTGTTATGCATTCAATGCAGTTTAAAAATACAAAAGAATTGGCTACTAAATATGCAGGGTAAGTTTCATTGCAAACTACTCTAATTCTTAACTCATTATTTATCTACAACGCTGCAGGTAGATTATAATCTTCCAGTAGAATAAGTTTACTACTGGGATATATATATCAGCTAATGATTTAACAATGGTTGGCGTATTTATCAATAGCTGAATTTTGTGGTAACTAATTAAATATGACACAGACTTAAAGTTAACAAAAACAAATACATGTTCTAAGGTTGAATACGTGGGGTGCAGTAATATACCTTTTAGATGAGATCTAATTGCAATTAATACACCTCCACCATCCAGTTTAGCACTAGTTAATGCGGAACAATCGCACCTAAATAAATCGTATCCACGTAGTTTAAGCTCAATATTCTGGGTGAGCCAAGTTTTGGTAAACACTATCAAGTTGTAACTAGAAACCACTACGGTCAGCATTAGTTCCTTAAGTTTAGTTTTTATGCCCCCGATGTTTTGGTAGTTGGTTTTGAGGCCGTTGGTAATTCTACAGTAGGGTCTAGGTTGTTGGCTGGATCCAGGCTCCGAAAATCCTTAGCAGAAGAAGCAGGAACGTTTTGCGCATTTACATTTGTAAATCTTCTGACTGCAATATTAGCAGGCCAGAATTCTTTACATAAAATGGACTGCGTATGATCAGCAGGAATAGCAACTTTAAAGCTGCTGTAACTTCCAGATTTGATAGTTAAATCAACTCAAATCTTTTATGTGATTAACTATATCACATTTTTTTGTCCCACGTTTTAGTTTGGATACGTGAATGTATGAAGTTGGTACATATGCCTGCAGCTTGTCATTATTAGAGCCACTGCCAAAATAACTTTTGCTATTGGTTAAACTAACTGGTTGGATTTAGTTTTAGTTTTAACAACTGAACTTGCTAAAGATGGAAAAGCAGTTGGTTCAAGCAACTGAGTTGATACATTACTGGATAACGCAATATTTGGAGCGGTTTGATGCTTATCACGAATTTTATATTTTAAAATTACCTTGTCTTTTTCGGCATTTTTCTCTTCAAGATAGATAGTTTTTTCAATTAATAATTTATTGTTAGATCGCATTTACTCTAACAATATTTGGTGTAATACGATATTTTCTTTGTAAAGCCTAGGTAATTCTGAATCGTTCATATCAAATAAAGTGCCACAAATGCATTTTTTATATTTTAAAGCACAATTATTGTGAAAAACAATACCACAATTAGTGCATGTTAAGCCAGATTGTGTAACGCTTTTGCATTTGCAAGTTGGCATGATATCAATGCAGTAATATAATAAAACAATAACAAGTGATAAAAATATTAAGGAAAATAGATAATACAGGGATACACTTCACACCGGTGCGGTCGATCACCTGGTGACTTACTCAAAACAAACACAGGTAGACCACGGTAAGGTAATAAAAGAAACAATAGAATATGGAATATGAAGTTAAAATAATTAAAATTACAAGTTAAAAATAAAAGTTATTAAATTAAAAAACATAAGTTACGCCACTGGTAAAAGTAGTTAAAAATTAAGCCACGGACGGCGCGGAAGTCAGATTAGACAAAAACTTGTAAAATTATAGACACTTATTAGTTTACACACAAAACAGCACTAGTGATAAAATAAACACAACACAGTGGCGTAGTAAAAAAAAACTGAATTAATTCCTCTAGTTATATGCATTACGTATATGGCAATAACGTTGAAATTTTGTAAAAAATTTAAAATAATTGTTTTGCAAATAAAATAGTAACGTGCAAAAAAACAAAAATTGTTATTTTCAAATTTAAATCTTATTTTGATCTTTTGCACGCCACTGATTTATTTACAAATCAATTTTCTTGAAACTCTTGCAAAACTTCAACGTTATCATCATATACATAATGCATATAATGTCAAAACTTATTTTAATTGGTAATTACGCTAGAAAAAATAATTCAGAATAAAAAATAACATAAAAAATCATTTCCATTGCAGATGGCACGCACTATTAAGTTTACAAATAAAAATGTTTGGCAATGCTTTACGATTGTTGCTGATTTTTGTATTGTTTTTCGTAAAAAAGTCATACGGGTTTAATTTTTTAAATTTAAATTACTGTTCCGCAAAACCCTAGTTTATACAAAGTTTAACTATGATAGTAAAACGTCAGCAATACGTGTAGTAATGTTGATTTAAAATGTTCAAGTTGGTAGACTTTGGTTTAGAAGATATTAATTTTTTATCACAAACGCATTATTGGTCTTAACTTTGGATCCAATTAACCAATTGTTGTCCGGAACATTTTATTAGTTAGTTTACAATGTAAGTAGCATATTATGCATGTTTTAAATGTTTAAAAAACTAAGATGTTTTTAATACATATTTGGTATTATCAAGTCACTCACAAAATGGCCGCCGTAAAATATTTTGCCTCACTTTAAAAACGCGAGTCAGGTATTTACTATATCCATGATTACAACTTAAAATTGCCATTGGTTTTTTAATATAATCAAATGTTGATTATTATTAAAAAATATTTAAAAAAAATAGATGTTTCTATACTAATTTATTTTAAATTTTGTTTTTAACATTTCGTTATGAAACAAAGTATACTGAATTAAAATTTTTACTTTGCAACTGAACATCCTTACAGGTTTCACAATATAATCAATTTGATCAACAAAGAAATAAATTGTAGTTACTTACTGTACTACATATTTTTTTCAGGATAACTATTTTCTGATAAAATTAAGTATGCTGAATTTAAGTTTTCACCAGTTTTTTTTAATATAATCAGCCAACAAATCATAATTTTTTAAAGTTTTCATTGGTTTGAGCAACATTAGTTTTTTTTCCTATTTAATGCTGCGTCGAAATTATTTCTACGTGGTGTACATGGCATTTGTAATGTAAGTTATTTTTTTTTATAAATATAATTTTTTTTAACCTCTTAGAGTTTCTATAATTAAATTGGAGTATACCGACAAAATTATTTACCGCTATAAAGAGTGGAAGCTCCAACAGTTCTAAAGAAAAGATCGTGCTTATATTATTATATATGTATATATATAAAAAAAAAAATATTCTAACATCATTTATATCTTCTTAATGTATAATATAAAACTACAACAAAATTCAATATCAGATTAAAATTTATTTGCAACTAAATTTCACAGTGTTGATTCCCTTTGGGAAATTGCATTAACGTTTTTTACGTTAAAATTCCGTTGATAACAGAGTTAGAACATGTTGATAGTAATTAAAACTTTTGATTGCTGTCCTCAGAAAATCGTTAACATTTTTTTTAGATGAAAATAAAAAAAAAATGTGTTCTACTTTTTATCTCATCTGTATATGTTAGCAATGTGATAAATGTTGGCTTGTGTCTCTGTCTAGACCAAATGGAAATAAACAAGGCAGAATTGTGCTGGACCGGGAAAGTGTTTCATCCCGATAAATAATTCACAAGGATCGATAGTATTTTCGCTCTTCACAAAGTGCTTTGTCAATTTGCAAATCATTATTTATATCTGCTAACATACAATAAATTTTGTTTAAATATAAATCCTAAAGACGTAATCATTAAATTTGATTGATTGACGTACTCATTATATAAAAATGTAGTCTTGAATGGGTATTTTGTTGAAATACTTAAGTAAACAATCAAACAATAAAATTTTATTATTCTGGTTTAACAATTAATATAATTGGTATTTTATCTTTATATTGTTAATAAGCGATCATTTATGCTAATCGAGAACAGGTTTTATTTAAGACGTTCTGTACTCGCTTTAGTTATGATTCGATTTGCAATGAGATTAGTTGTGAATATTATTATCGTGTGCTCTATTCTAAAAGGTTATCTTTTAGAAGGTATGTTTGTAAATAATTTATTCTATAATATTTAATTTACTTTTTGTTTCAGGTGAGTGACTTCAATTTTATAATTCCAAGTAAGTCTTATTTTTTATTAATTATTTAACATAATTTTGTGAATAAAATGCGATGCACGATTTAAGTAAAGCAACTCTAAAAACATTAAACGGCGGAGTTATTTAATTTATGTATGAAATGAGTGCGAATGTAGGTTAAATAATGGCAAAACTAATATAATTAGAGTTTTAGACGGATTTGAACAGTTTTTGTAATTACATATAATCAAATAATATGTAAAGCATAAAATTATTAAAAAAATGGAATACTTTTTGCAAAATGAGTTTACTAATGCAATTGGTTGTTGCGAGTTGAGAAATAGCAAAATAACTAGATTCAATTCCAGTTTGTAATGTAATGTAATTCAGGTTTTTAGATAAAAATATTTTAATAAAATAATTAATTTAGGATCAACTTTACTATCAAAATCCTTGACAAGTAAAAAAAAAATTTGTTGACGAAATAGATTAAATCAATACAAATAATAAAAAAAAAAAATTAAAACAGTTTTATAGGAAAAATTGAAAAACAAACTTTTTCCTAAAAATGATTATAATATTTTAATTTTACAAAATTAATCAATAATAATTTACTGCAGATCTAATTAGCTAAAATTGTGATTTAGATTTATGTTTTCTAAGCACCAATCTTATTCATGTTTTTTAAACATCAACTTAATTTTTTTGTCTTAATTTATAAATATTTGGTATCTTCTTTCATCCATTCTTGAACCTACGATTTTTGTAGACACTTCAATACCCGTCTGTTTTGCACTACCTAGAACTAGGGATTCTTAACCACTCTCATCTTCTATAGTCTTTCTAGTTCTCTTTCCCTCTTTCTCTTTTACTTGTCATTTTAGTTTGGTTATGCGTTCGATGATATTGATTTTGTTAGTTTTTTTTGTTATTATTTGGTTTTTTATCTTCTGGCGTAAAGTGACTCCTAACATTGCATTTTTTATTGTTCTCTGGGTAGTTTTGAGTTTATTTGTCTATGGTCTTATTGCCAACTACTATAAGACTTCAAATCAATTGAATTAATAATAATTTCAGCACAAATTATCAATTTAGACAGAAGTTTCTGATTGTTGGATATGGATTGGCTTTAGTTTTTGCTTTTCATATTGCGGAACTACGCTTTTATAGCTTGGAGGTCATTTGTACACGCAGACTGTGCATGAATTTTTTTGCTTGCAGTATGTATTTGTTTGTGTGATGCAATGGGTTTCATGTGGGTTAGGCTGTTGTGTTAGATGTGGAGTCAATTTTGGTGTTTTCTTGAGATTTTTGAAGGTAGATTTTAAACTTTAAAGGACTCCAGGCAATATTGCAATTCATTTTGTGTATTTTGTTTGAGTTTGAACAGATTGTCCTTCTCTGATCTATGTAGAATAGTTGATGGTAATTTTGTGGGGTTTTGCTTGTTGTTTAAGGGTTTTATAGTAGCAACCTGTTTGATGGTTTAGGGTAGTTTCGAACTTTTAGTTTGTTGGTTATATGGAGAATGTTGATCTATAGAGGTATTTTCTGATGTTGAGTTGTAGCTTGGAGGATTGAAAAGCGTTTTCCGTGCAATGACACGGAGGGTGATAAACCCCCGCGTCGGGAGTGTAAGGCCACGATGCAATGGTCGGGAGATGAATGCGGGATTTTGATGTTGCATAATAAGTTTAAGTTGGACTCAAAGAGAGAGGGAAAGGGAGTGCAATGCCGCCATCTCGCTGTCGAGAATCTTTGTTGGTGGTCTGGTCTTAAGTTTATACCCCCCACTTGTGCGCTACGGCTGCAATAATCTCTACCATCTCCTTTGAGCGGAGCAACTTACTCTTGGTGATTCTGCGAAGTTTGCCTCTTCTAAGGTAATGGACGCTGCCGGCTTTAGTTTGTTTACTTGGATCTTGGTGGAAGGCGGTAATATTAGTCTTTTATCCAAAAACAGTGTGTTCCGGGTGTTGTTGCTTAGCAGTATTTTTTTATCGAACACCTCCGGTAATGGGTGGTTTGGTGTTTTTAACTCAGTTGATGGTATAATACATATAGGCTCGGTGGTGGTTGTGTAAGTTTTTCGTGTTGGTTTTGTTGTTGACAAGTTTGTTGCTGAAATTGCGAGACAACGCATTGGGCAGTAGACACACAAGGACATATTCTATACGATGCGTGAATTCTACTAGTTGTAGCGGCCACTGTGTAATTTTTTACTTACTGTCGGTTGAATTCTTTAGCTAGACTAGCACTTTGTTGTCGGTATGGATTGCAATAGGTTAATCTTCTAGATACAGCCTGTACTTTTTGATGGCCCATACAACAGCCAGACATTTCAGCTTGTTTGAGTGAAATTGAGTCTGGGTGTCGGTTAGTTTGGCGTTCGTTTTATGATATTATGTGTTTTCGGAATTTTTCTTCTTGGTATAGCATCGTTTCTGCTTTTGTTTATGCTGGTTTTGATTAGCTGGACTCAAATGGTTTTTTGCTGTACTGCATTTACATTAATGGCATTACCATCTGGGCATAGCCGAGTACGTGTTTGCGGAGCTAGGTGTAAAGTTTCATGAAACTGCGTAGCTAAGTTTTGTTGGTCAATCTAGCGTGGTTCCGGATTAGAGTTAAGTGGTGCTGCAAGGGTTTATTCTCTTTTGCCGTGATCTGATAGCCCAGGTATTCTGATTTGTCAAATTTGCACTTCCGCAGTTTGCATTTTAAACTATGTTCTTGGAGGCGTTTGAGTATATTTTGGAAGTGGTAAATGTGGTCTTTGTAGTTTTCTGAGTATACAACGATATTGTCCAGGTATACTAGTTCAAATTTTCTAAACAGGCTTGCCATCACTATTGACATTAACTTCAGGAACGACGTTTTTAGGCTGCACGGCATGTCCCACGTTTTGCGCTGCGAATGTTGTATAATGGCGGTGCTGAATTTACTAATAACTAGTCTTCAGTTTCATTTTGGTAAAGTGTTTTGCTCCACTAAAGTCCTTGAGGGTTTTGTGGATCTTTAGCAAGGGAACGGCTTTGTCTTTAGTGGATACATTGACTTTCCTTAAGTCTATACAGAACCTTGGTGAGCTATTTTTTTTTACCAGAGATACCGGGAAGCAGTAGTTACTAGTACTTCTTTTGATGATGTTGGTGGAAAGCATTTTTTTTACCTACCTTAGGATCATGGTCTTCTGGTTTAGTTGCAATTAAGAAGTGGGCAGTACTGGTGCTTTGGCCACTGTAAGCTGCACTTATGCTTTACTTGTGGTTAGTGGTATAAAACGGGGATCCGCCTGTGCTATCATCGTCTTAAGTTATTTGGTTTTTACAGATTTGATCAGGGCTACATAATTCTGCCTGTTGATGGATTTGACAATTCTTGGCAAGTAGTTTTGAGAGCTTATGAACCTTATATTCTGAGTGGTGCCTTATTCTTGATGGTAGTGGCACCCACTGTGCATGTCAACTTGTGATAGTGCGGTTTTCTGTCGGTCAGCCCAGGGTTTGGGTGGTGACTGCACGGTTGTCTTGCCAGCTCAAGGTTTGGCTTCAGGCGGAGCAGTTTAGTTTTTGGCACAGGGTCTGGCCTGCAGGTGCGGTTGACCTGCTACCGTAGCAGACCTGGGTTTGAGGCTGTTTGAGGTTTTTGCTGGTATTGTGCAGGATTGATTCAAGGCTGGTATTGCCTTTTTGCAGTTGGACGTTGATTGTGGCTTGAACATCCGTAGTAAGTAAAAGCGTCGGTGATGGTGCGTGTCAGGCAGTCTAGGGGTCAGTGCAGGGGTTTGTAGTTTATTCGGGAGTTTGCTGATTTTCCATCGGGAGAAGTTGCAGACGGTAATCCTGTGGTCTGGTCGTAACTACTGGTGGGACAAATGTGGATTTAATATATATCCTCTTACTCGTGCGCTTGGCGGCCGCAACAGTTTTTGGTATGTTATATAGATTTTGATGACATTATTTAGACCACTCAGGAGAGAAGGTTGCGCATAATCAAAAAAGTTTTATTTTTTTTACTTTTTGGTAATTTGTTGGTTGGTTTTTTTATTTTTAGTAACGGTCCTTGGAGGTAACATATTTTCTGTTTTTGTAAAGATATCTATCTACAATAAAATTGATTTCTTATCAGGAGCACAACTTTGTAAGCGAATTTTGAAGTGCCACGTTGTACCACTTTAATTGAGCTGCCGTTAGAAAAATACGGCTTCAGCAACAAAATCATTTTTGCGACTAAAACGGGTGGAGACACAAACTTTCCACCCAGTTTGTTCTGAGTTTTTACGCTTCACCGTTTATGTGTACCTGTGCACTATAGGTAGTGGAATTGACATCTTAGTAACTTTTAAACAGATTTTGTAGGTTGTGTTGCTTGATCATTAGAGTATTAATACTTTATTCACGGTATATACAAAACCATTTACATCTACATCATTATATACATAAATAACGATGAATTACAAACAATATTACAATTACACAAAAATATATAAAAGAATATTGAAAAATAAAAGCATGGAAAAAAGTATACATAAATAAAAACAAAATATAAAATTATTCATCAACACATTTTAATTGACACTTAAAACTACATTTTGAAACACAAAATAAATCAATATTATTAGAGAAACTATTAGCAATTCTACACATTCTACCAATTGGATTATTAAATCCATAATTGGTAGAATGTATAGATTCTCTAAATAATGGAGACTGTCTGGTTCGGCGATTATTGTTGGGGACTTGAAATGGAAGAGTTACAAGTAGCTCTTGGCAATCAATCTCAGACATCATTAGTCCACGTAAAAATGATCTTTTGCGCCGAATTTTCAGCGGCGGAAGATTATATTGCAATGCAATGAGGTTAAAATCGTAATTTTCGGATGAAATGCCTAATTTGTACGATAATAAACGACAAAATTTGTTTTGAATACGTTCTATATTGCATATATGAACGCTGTAGAATGGACACCAAACTGACGGAGCGTACTCTAAATGAGAACGTACTAAAGCGCAATAAAGTAATTTGAGTGCGCTAGGAGATAGGTCAGTAGACATTCTGTAAACAAATCCTAACATTTTCATAGCACGGTTGCACATATAGTTTATATGCTCAACAAAAGTTAGTTTTGAATCAAAAATTACGCCCAAATCTTTTATTTGTGTAACATGCTCTAAAACATTATTATCGATAGTATAGTCAAACGATACTTTACTTAAAGTTCTGTTGAAGCTTATCGAAAAACATTTTTTTGCGTTAAACAACAAGTTATTAATAAGACACCATGAATGAACAGAATCTAAATCATTTTGCAAACTAATGCAGTCCTCGATAGATGATATTCTTTTATAAATTTTAAGATCGTCAGCAAATAAAAGATAAGACGAAGAATTAATAGAATAAACAAGATCATTAATAAAGAGTAAAAACAGAATTGGTCCACAGTGAGATCCTTGAGGAACCCCAGAAGGAACAACAATTGGTTGAGATAAAAAGTTATTAATTTTCACACACTGTGTACGATTTTCCAAAAAGCTCGACAACCACGCAACAACAGATTCATGAAAACCCAAAGCCCGAAGCTTAGCAATCAAAATACTATGATTAACGCGATCAAAAGCCTTTGAAAAATCTGTGTAAATAGAATCTACTTGAACTCTTGATTGAAAGGCATTCAAAAGATCATTTTCGTAACAAAGAAGATTTGTAAGAGTAGAACGACCCTCGCGAAACCCATGTTGCTGTTCCACTAAAATGCTTTTGCACATCCATTGTATTTGACCAGTTACAATTTGATCAAACAACTTAGGAATAGCAGACTGGATGCATATACCTTTATAATTAGTAATATCTTCCTTAGCTCCAGATTTATGTAAAAGCATAATGTAGTTTTGTTTCCAAACTGAAGGAAACTTGGCTTCATTAAGAGAAGCCTCAAAAAGTAAGTGCAATGGCATAGAAATTGAATAAATACATTGTTTTAACAGCATAGATGGAACACCGTCCGGTCCAGTGCTAAAGTTACATTTAAGGTTCCCAATCCCTTTAAATACATCCAACAAACTAATTGAAAATGATCGATGTAATACGTTTTTCTTAAAGTCAAACAAAGGAGTTGGATGAGTTTGTGTATCGTAAACAGAGGAAAAGAATTCAGCAAAACTATTAACATAGTCATCTCCATTACTGCAAGTTTTTTGTTTATAATACATTGTGGCTGGAAAATCATTTCCAAATTTCCAAAAATGTTTAGGATTACTTTGAATGTTGTTTTCTGTTCGAACAATATATTGCTTGTATAGACATGTACTGAGATTTTTACACGAAGTACGAATTGATTGAAACTCGTTATAATCAGACAATACTCTTGAAGATTTATAACGTTTATGAACAGTTTTTTTGAGTCTAGTAAGTGAAATCAATTCTTTATTAAACCAAACTGAAAAATTGTTTTCTCGCCATTGTTTTTTGGGAACAAAATAGTCAATAGCAAAATGCAACACAGAGTAAAAAAAATTAACGCAATTATCAACATCACAATTATAAAAAAGGGCGGACCAATCAACATTCAACAAAAAATTATTGATTGCGTTAAAGTTGGCATATTTAAAATCATTAAAAACATAATTACACATTAAAATATCACGGCTAGTATCACATTTTACATCAATCGCATAAGCAATATGATGTTGGCTAAGTTTTAACAAAACATCCACAGCTTTAATCACAGAAATATCACAGATGTTAGAAAAACATAAATCTAAGAACACACCACCATCATTAGGTATAGAAATACATTGAGCGCAGTTTAGAAATCCATAACAGTTGGAAACAAAATGAGCAGAATAAGTATCATTACAAATAACACTTATGCCTAACTCATCATTAACCCATACCGCTGCGGGTAGATTATAATTGCCTAGTGAAATTAGTTTACTGTCTGGATATTTGTCAGCGATAGATTCAACGGAATAACAATGATCTAAATATTTATCACATGCCGAGTTAGGTGGTAAGTAGACTGCACTGATAATATATGATACAAACTTAAACTTAACAATTACAAACAAATGTTCAACACTTAAAAATGTAGGTTGTAATAAAGTACAATTAAAACAAGTTTTAGTAGCAATTAAGACACCTCCTCCGTCAAGCTTAGGGCTTGTTAATGAAGAGCGATCACATCTAAACAAACTGTAACCAATTAATTGTAGCTCCGCATCGCTGATGTCCTGATTTAGCCAGGTTTCGGTCAGTACAAAAATATCGTAGTTGGATACAGCTACAGCCAGCATAAGTTCATTAAGTTTAGTTTTTATACCCCCGACATTCTGGTAATAGATGGAGATACCGCTGGTGTTTCTGGTGACGGGTTTAGATTGTTGGCTGGATCCAGATTTCGAAAATCCACCGAAGATGAAGCAGGAACATTATTAACTCGCCCATAATTTAAAAATTTCTTGACCGCTATATTTGCAGGCCAAAAATCTTTGCAGAGAATAGATCGAGCATGATTAGCTGGAACAGAAACTTTAAAGCTGCTGTAGTTTCCAGATTTTACTTTTAACTCAACAACATCAACTGATATCGTGGAAATTTTAGATTTAATATGATTTACTATATCAGTTTTATTAGTTCCACGTCTAAGTTTAGAAACATGTACGTAAGAAGTAGGCACATAAGCCTGCAGTTTGTCATTGGTTGGGCCACAACCAAAGATAGTTTGAGTTCTTGGCTGAGTTTTTTGATTAGTTTTTCCCTTAACAACAGAGCTTGCCAAAGAAGGAAAAACTGCAGGTTGAATCAATTGCACCGTATCATTAGTGAGCGGCGCAGTAGTGGGAGCAGTTAGTTGTTTACTGCGAGCTTCGTATTGAAGAATAGTTTTATCTTTTTCGGTGATCTTCTCTTCAAGATAAGTAATTTTATCTAAGAGTAATTTATTGTTTGACCTCAATTCATCACATAAAACTTGGTAAAGAGTAATATTTTCTTTATAAAGTTTAGGAAGTTCGGAATCATCTAATTCAAATAAATTACCGCAATTACATTTCTTGTAACGAATAGCGCAACTGTTATGGAAGATAACGCCACAATTGCTACAGGTTACACCTGATTGTGCAACAGTTTTGCATTTACACTGCATAATAACAGATACAGTTACAAAAACAAAAATGACTAGAGCAATAAATAAATAAAAACAGGATAAGGTTGATACAAGGACACAATTCACACCGGTGCGGTCGATCACTGGTGACTGACTAAAAACAAATACAGGTAGACCACGGTAAGGTTACACAAGAGACAGCAGGATTATAAAAATTAATAATAAAATTTTAAAATTACACGTTAAAAAATGGAAGTTACGCCACTGGTACGAATAGTTAAAATCACCGCCACGGGAAGCGCGACAAAACAGTAAGCGGGAAACTATAATTCTAGGTTAAATACATTTACAATAATAAAAATAATTAAACCAGTGAATTTTCTTAAAATTGTAAAGATGACTGGTTGCTAATATAATTACCAGCCTGAATGACACAAACTTTAGAATTATAGGCACTAAATTCCACACAAACTGCACAAGTTAAAAATTAATAACATTACACACACACAGTGGCGTATCTATGAGAGTACACACAAAATTAAGCGTAAAGAATTGTTTTTTATTTAAATTTACATATTTTTATAATATTTTAAAATTTGAACATAAAATTAGTCTCGTAAACAAAAATTATTAGAATTTGAAGTTTAGGTCTACATTTTTTTTTTTAATTTATAAAACCTTTAAAATAACGTATTGTACATATTTTTTTTATTTTGTCAAATTTGTTATATTCTAATAATGTTTTTTAAGTAAGGTATTGGGTTTACTTTTAAAACTTCAAAGGCAGTGCGACTCGTGTTTTTTTTTAATTTTTAAGGACTGGCATTTGGTATGGCTTACTTTTTTGCATAAAAATCACTTCATGAGGATGCACCTAAAGAAATTCTACAAAAAAATGTTAAGAACCAGTCTAACGTACATGTACTAGTTTTCAAAAGTTCCAAAATTATAAAATATTTTAATGTATTTTCAAAATTCAACACATATACTAGTACCACACTAGTTCTCAAAAGTTCTAAAATTATAAAATATTTTAATATCGTTTATGGGCAATTCCATCAAACGGACCAGAGCTGGGGGGGGGGGGGGTGCATTGAGAAACTTGCTTATGTATTTTTTTTAATTTCTTTAACTTATTAGTAGTTTTTTGATCGGTATATGATTTTGTCATTTGTTAACTTAATCGCATTTTTTGTTTAAAAACCGCAATTTTAACTCAAAAAAATAAATTTACTAATGAAATCTATCAGAAATTTTCCGTAGAATCCAAATCAAATTTCAAGTCTATACCCCGTCTATAAGCCGCAAAAGCCATAAAACCATGTTTTTGTTCTCAGCCAAAGTTGACGGGTTTTGATGTAAATTAATAGAAAAATATAAATTTGTTTTGTGTATTTGGGTTTTAAAGGTCTAAAACACGAAAAAATTTCAATTTTTCAACATAAACTTTTACAAACGCACATTTAGCAGTTTTCAGAGAAACTATACACCAAATATTATTAAAAAATGAGTTTTGCAAACAATTCTACATAGAAAATAGTCAGTGTCGTGCTTATCTGGCAAAGAAAAATCCATCTAGAAAAAAAAATTGTTTTCAACATTTACTTAAATTTTTTTTTTTCATTTTTCTTAAAGATTATTTAGATTATATTTTTTTAAGCTTATTTCAGAAGTTTAACAAAAACATCTTTTGTCGCTTGAACCGATTTTGGGCCATTTTACTCTTTATTTGTTAGTTTTTGCGCTTGCGGCACAAATTTAGACTCGATCTATCGGCGGCAAAATTTGAAAATATTATTATTTTTGGCATTCAAACATAAATCCGCCTAGACTTTATCAAAATTTGTTAAAAAAAGTTTTAAACTACACCCTAGTGTGTTTATAATATTTTTTGTTGATATAAAAAAAAAAAAATCATTTTTGACGCATATTTTGCCTAAAAATTTTGTAAACATTTCTTTCTAGATAGACTTTTCTATAGACGATGAGTACAACACTGACTATTTTCCATGTAAAATTGTCCCCAGAATTCAAATTTTTAATAATATTTGGTGTATTGTTTCTCTGAGCGCGGCTAAACGTGCATTTGTAAGAGTATATGTTGAATAATAGGCCTACTTTGCAGATTTTTTGAGTTTTAGATCCTTAAAACTCAAATACACAGAACAAATTTATATTTTCCAAATAATTTACATCAAAATACGTCAATTTTGGTGGTTAAAAAAAATATTAAAAAATGCTCCTTTTTGCACAGCCCACTGAGAACAAAAACATGGTTTTATGGCTCTTGCGGCTTATAGACAGGGTATAGACTTGAAATGACGCCAGATTTAGATTATATAAAAAAATTTTGGTTGATTTCATTAGTAAATTTATTTATTTTGAATAAAAATTGCGGTTTTTAAACAAAAAATGCGATTAAGTTAAAAAATGACAAAAAAACTAAAAAAAATCGTAGAATTTTTTTTATGAGTTTCATACCCTCATATACCAATCAAAGGACTACTAATAAGTTATAGAAACTAAAAAAAAATACATAAGCAAGTTTCTCAATGCACCCCCCCCCCCCAGCTCTGGTCCGTTTGAAATGAAATTGCTCTTATAGTTAATTAAAATTTCAAGATTTTTAAAATTCTATTTTGTTCAACTTTACCACCTGTCTAAAAATGGAGTTTTCTTTTTCTTGATGTAGACGAGGGAGAGTAGAGCCGTGTAATGTCAACTCAAAAGCTAAAGAACATACTGAAAGTAGATCAAAAGTTGTCCAAAAGAAGAGCAAAAGAACTAAAATTAAAGGAAAATGAAAGAAAAAACAATTTGATAGCCAAAGTTTATTTTTGAAAGCTTTCTAGAATTTTCTGGTAATGTTGGAGGATTTTTGACAAAATTTTGTTATACTTTTGGTGGTTGTAACTAGTTGATTATTAATTTAAAACCTAAAGAACAAACTCAAAGCAAGCCAAAAGTTGATCAAAAAAGATCAGATAATCAAGTTTTATTTTAGTCTTTTTTTGTATGTTGGAGGATTATTTGACAAACTCTTTTTGATTTTTCTGGAGGTTGATTACTATTTTGATAATTATGGGGTGGCGTTGTTATTGAAGACACTTTTTAAATGAGATTTATTGACTACGTTTGGTGTTTTTATGTGTCATTAAATGGAGGTTTAGGATTAGTTTTTTATTTATTTGCGATGTCATTAGGAATTTGGATTATTTTGACGTTGTTTCCAATTTTAATTATTATAATGGATAATGTTTTTTATGGTAGCATTAAGAAATCTATCGAAGTAGGCATATGTTTGGTAGCGTTTTGATGGTTAGCTTTGGTTGATTTTAGCAATGGGTCAGGTATTGGTCATTGTTTTGTATGGGTTGGTAAGGTTTGGTGAATTAATATTGGTGGTTTTTTGTTTAGGTTAGGTTAGGTTAAGTTAGGTCCATGTGTGTGCTAAAACCTCCAAACTCAAACACCATGAAAATTGAAAAAGGGCCAGCTGGATTAAGGGGATACCACTCTTACTTGAGTATTGATTATTGCAGAGGAGTAATTGCTGATCTGAATGCGTTTTGTGCTACGATTTTTAATTTATTATTTTGACGTACTATAAATAAGGCATTCAACATCTTGATGCAAAATAACAAATCAACGAGTTGCCATAATTAACACAAGCTGCAACCAGTTTTAAGGCTTAACTTTTGAACACTTGATCTCTAGTTCGTAATCAAGGGAGGCAACTGGTTTGACTTATATTCTTAATATAAAATAGCAATTGATTGCTTTGTTCTTACGGTTTGGGATTAGAATGATGTATTTTTGCAACAATTAAGTACGTGATATTTAGCAACTGCACGAGGATTATTATTTTGAATAATGGTCGATCTGAAGTTTATCAGCCGACTTTTAGCCGAAACCATGAAAGGCGGAGGAATCACCTATAAAACACTGCCAAGAAAATTTTGATGGCAGAATAGATACTACGGCTCAACTACAAAATGCATTAAAAATTTAAAAAGGGCAGTAGAAGCACTTCATGACATTAGAAATTGATTTACTATAAACATAAGTAATATAATTGAAGGAATGCTGCTTTTACGTATTGTCCAGGTCAATATGATTGATGAATATATTAGTTCTTACTCAGGTGAAGAATAAATAGATGAACACGCAGAGAAATGCTTTGTTGTCGCTAAACCATCAAAGCTTCTACTGGTGACGCTTATTTAAAAGAGAACTAACAGCAAATGCATTTATTTGGGCGCACCATGGAGAAAAGAACATTGAACATCAACTAAATTGGGCAATGAAATAAAACGATGAATGTTTTGTTGAATTATTACCGGACCGAGACGTCTTCGTGCTAGTTGCCGACCGGATTTATTAACTTTTTGAGCTTTTTAGTAGCATTATTATTTTGGACAACGTTTCTCAGTTCTTTAGCCGATGTTTAGCCGAGACAACGAGGTGGTAGCAATGTACATAATTGCTACATATCACTTACAATAAATGTAATAAAACGCCGACAAAAAAATCTTTAAATTTTGATTGCACAGTACCGCAGAAGACTAAGTGATATTATTACCTTAATTAGAAAATTGTGGGTGGAGATTTAAAATATGGAAAAATAGCATTTTAAGGCACAAATAGTTGATGTACTATTGACAACTATTGGATATAACTGCAAAAGGAAGACATTGCTAATCTGTTAAAGAAGCCAAAATTTACGACCAACGGATTGGATCATTAAGCTTTTTGAGCTAATACTCTGAAAACTGTTTGATTGTCTAGAAGCTACTAAAGTTTTAGTAGGTGCAGGCTACTCTCAAGAGACATAGACATAGGATATAGAGTACACCAAAATAATGATTTGAACACTGGCGGATAGTGACTAATTGCCTGGAAATTTATCAAATTTACTACTAGACAGAAGTTTGAAGTGATGCTTGAAAATAAAACGATGTATGTTATACTTAATGAAGAAAGGTATACAAGCCGCAACCAAATTTAAGGTTTAAGGAGTAGCATTTGTTTTTATTGTGGTTTAAGAGGTAATTAGGGGGTAAGCAACCGGTTTGCTTTAAGGTAATTATATGAACTGAGATCTTTGCTGTGATAGTTAGTGACAGTTTTCTTGAGCACGAGTTGGCCAGAATTTGTATTTTGATAAGAGTCTGCAGTTCATCAGCTACGACATATTTTGATAGAAAATGTGCAACAAATGGAACGATGACGGCTCAACTACTGCTGTCTTTGGCCTTTTTCTTTCACATGGTTATTATCTTTGTCTGTCTCTTTTTATTTGCTTCTCTTTTTTCTCCAATCTGTGTGCTATTTATTCTACTTATTTGGTTTGTACTCACATGCGTTTTTAGTTTTTTTAAGTCTTTGTTTATTGTAACTCTTCTCTTTCATGAATAGTTTATGCAGTTCCATTAGTTGTACTCTTTTTGGCAGTTCTAAATTTGTAAATTTTTATAATAATCTTTAATCTTTATTTACGGTAAGTAAAACCATTTACATCTACATAAAAATACAATAAATATAAACAATATAATACATATATAAAAAACAAAAGCAAAAGATTGACATAAAAAACAATATAAAATACATAACATTTAATCAATATGTCCCAATTGAATCTTAAACAAAGATTTAGAACAAAAAAAATTTAAATTGTTTGTTAAACTGTTTGCAAATCTACAAATTCTACCAATAGGATTGTGAAATCCATATTTAGTAGAATGTGTAAATTCTCTAAATAATGAACTCAGGACAGTCTACTTCAGACATCACTAGACCACGCAAAAATGAGAGATCTGATCTTTTGCGCCGAACTTTTAGTGACGGTAAATTGTATAGTGAAGAAATGTAATTGCGATCAAAATTAACCGACAATATACCAGATCTATAGGACAACAGGCGAAAAAATTTGTTTTGAATACGTTCAATATTCTGACTATGGATTTCATAGAAAGGGCACCAGACTGACGGAACGTACTCTAAATGAGAACGCACCAAGGCACAGTAAAGTAATTTAAGAGTATTTGGAGAAAGATCAGCAGACATCCTGTATACAAACCCCAGCATTTTTATAGCACGATTACACATGTAGCTGATATGCTCAACAAACGTAAGTTTAAAATCGAAAATTACACCCAAGTCTTTAATTTGTGTCACTTGTTGTAGCACCTTGTTATCGATAATATAATCGTACGAAATTTTGCTTAGCGTTCTATTAAAACTGATTGCAAAACATTTATTTACATTAAACAAAAGGTTATTAATAAGACACCAATCATTAACAGAGTCTAAATCTTGTTGTAAAAGATTACAATCATCGATTGATAAAATACTTCTATAAATTTTTAAATCATCTGCAAATAATAGGAATGATGATGAACTAATACAGTCAGAAAGATCATTGATAAAAAGTAAAAATAAAATAGGTCCGCAGTGTGATCCCTGAGGAACACCTGATGGAACTAAAATAGGTTGTGAAAGAAAGTTATTGATTTTTACACACTGCGTTCGGTTTTTCAAAAAGCAAGATAACCAAGCAACCACTGCATTATGAAAACCCAAAGCACGAAGCTTAGCAATCAAAATATTGTGGCTCACACGATCAAAGGCCTTTGAAAAGTCAGTGTAAATAGAGTCAACTTGAGTTTTGCATTCAAATGCGTTTAAAATGTAATTTTCGTAAGAAAGTAGATTGGTAAGTGTAGATCGACCCTCACGAAACCCATGCTGTTCTTCTACTAAAATACTTTTGCACATCCAACGTATTTGACCAGTTATAATTTGATCAAATAATTTTGGGATAGCAGATTGAATGCAAATTCCTCTATAATTTGTAATATTTTCTTTAGCACCAGATTTATGCAATGGCATAATATAAGTTTGTTTCCATACATCAGGAAATTTAGTTTCATTTAATGAAGCGTTAAAAAGTAAATGTAATGGTTTTGAAATTGAATAAATACAATTCTTTAAGAGCATAGAAGGAATACCGTCAGGTCCAGTGCTAAGATTAGATTTAAGGCTTGTAATTCCATTAAAAATATCTAGTAAACTGACTGAGAAATTTGTATGAATTACATTTTTATCAAACTTAAACAATGGAGTTGGATGAGTTTGAGAATTATAAACGGAAGAGAAAAAATCTGCAAATTTGTTTACAAGATCGTCACCATTAATACAGGTTTGATCACCATAATACATTGTAGCTGGAAAAGCATTAGTTTTCTTAGCTTCATTTACAAATCTCCAAATATGTTTTGGATTAGACCGAATGTTATTCTCGGTGCGTAAAATGTACTGTTTGTAAAGACGTGCGTTCAGATTTTTACATGAAGTCCGAAGAGAATCAAATTCATTGTAATCAGAAAGAAGTTCTGAAGATTTAAATCGTTTATGTGCTATTTTTTTAAGTTTAGTAAGTGAAATTAATTCCCTGCTAAACCAAATAGGAAAGTTGTTGTCATGCCACACTTTTTTAGGTACATAACAATCAATTGCATAATACAAAACAGAATAAAATAAATCAACACATACATTAATATCACAGTTGTTAAAAAGAACAGACCAATCAACGTTCAACAAAAAATCATTGATTGCGCTGAAGTTGGCACATTTAAAATCATTAAAAACGTAGTTACAGGGCTGCGTTCCTAAACACGGAGTGAGGGGAGAGTGACACCTCGGCGAGTGTGATGTCACTCGATCAAACGGGGAATATAGTTTATGAATGAGTCGGTCGTGTTTAGGGTAGGGTATTAAGGTAAGGCCAACTTCATTGGGTAAGGCTGTCAAAAATCAAACGTCAATGCGTCAAATATAAACAACATTTATTAGTTAATATGGCACAAGCTAATAAAAGAAGAAAAATTTTAGCTGTTGTTGTTCCATTAGCAAATGCAGTCAGAACAATATGCATTATTTTTATTTTTGACCATGACTTGGTCTTGATTAATTAATTGAATTGCTCCTGTTTCTGTTCTTATTATTTCATGTGAACAAATAGACATTTTTGTAATATCCATTTTCAAAATGTAAATTATAATAACGACGTAAACAAACCATAGATAACATAAAAAACAGACTAACTTCGGTCGGGTGTGATATTTCCCCCGCTCATAGAGGACGGTAACATGGGTACGGTATGAACGCCGGCGAGAGTGAAATGTTTTCCCTTCACCCCTACTTTAGGAACCACAAAGGTGATCATTTGGGTCACTCTCACTCTCGCACAAGTACTTTAGGAACGCACCCCAGTTTAAAATATCACTAGAAGTATCACATTTGACATCTATCACATAGGCATTATGATGTTGACTTATATCTAATAAAACATCTACAGCATTTATCACAGTAATATTATCACTATCATTAGTAAAACACAAATCTAAAAATACATCCATACTATTTGGTATGGTTATACATTGAACACAGCTTAAAAATCCAAATGAATTAGCAACTAAATGTCCAGGATAGTTTTCGTTGCAAGTAACTCCAGTTCCAAATTCATCATTTAGCCACGTTGCATCTGGTAAATTGTAATCTCCCAGTAAAATTAATTTACTATTAGGAAAAACATCAGCAAAAGATTCAACGGAGTAGCAGTGGTCAGCATATTTATCAATAACCGAACGAGGGGGTAAATAAACTGCACCAATTATGTACGACACAAACTTAAAGTTGACAATTACAAACACATGTTCAACACTTAGATATGGCGGATGTAGTAATGTACACTTTAAATGACTTCTAACCGCAATCAATACGCCACCCCCGCTTTTTTTAGGGCTAGTTAAATTAGACCGATCACATCTAAATAGGTTATAGCCAGTTAGTCTTAGTTCTGAGTCAGCGATGTCTTCAGATAGCCAAGTTTCGGTTAAAACAATAATGTCATAACTTGACAGAGCTACAGCTAACAAAAGTTTTTTCAGTTTGGTTTTTATGCCTCCAACGTTTTGGTAGTAAATTGAGAGGCCGTTGGTATTCCTGGGGACGGGTCCAAACTGTTGAGCGGATTTAACGTCCGAAAATCCCCTGCAGGAGTTAGTGGTAAATTTCGTGGTCGGCCATAGTTAATAAATTTCTTGACGGCAATGTTTGCCGGCCAAAAGTTTTTAGAAAGAACTAAACCAGCTTGATCGGCTGGAATAGATACTTTAAAGCTGCTGTAGTTTCCAGATCTCACTACCAACTCAACAACATCAATCAAAACAGATGGTAGTTTAGCTTTCATATAGTTTGCAATTTCAGTTTTATTTGTTCCACGCTTAAGTTTTGACACATGAATATATGAAGAAGGAACGTAGGCTTGTAGCTGGTCATTGTCAGGACCACATCCAAAAATCGTTGGAGTTTTGTGCTGTACTCTAGGTTTAATTGATTGTGAACTATTAGTGGTGTTAGAAGTACTGGATAAAATTGTTTTTGCCGGTGGCAATTGAATTGAATCCGTATTAATAACAGGCCTAATAGAAGCAGGTTCAAGTTGACGGCAAGATTTTAAGTTTAAAATTTCTATATCTTTCAGAGCTATCTTCTCCTCCAAATAAGAAATTTTGTCAGTTAAAAGTTTATTGTTAGAGCGAACTTCATCTAACAATACTTGATACAACACGATGTTTTCTTTGTATAGTTTGCATAGATCAGACTCCGATTTAAAATCAAATAAAACACCACAATGACATTTTTTGTAGCGAATAGCACAGCTATTATGGAAAATAACTCCACAACCACTACAAGTAATTCCAGATTGTGCTATACTGTTACACTTGCAAAGGCCAGTCATAGTAAAAAAAAATGTAAATGTAAATATAAATGTGAATAAAATAAAATAAAATATGTAGGAAAAGGTTTAAAACAAGGAGACAAATTTCACACCGGTACGGTCTATCACCAGGTGACTCACTTTAAAACAAACACGGATAGACCACGGAAAGGTTACAGTAGAGACAACGGGATAATTTAAAACAAACTTTAAAATTAAATTAAAATATAAAATCACAAATTAAAACTCTATGTTACGCCACTGGTACAAATAGTATAAAAATATGCCGCAAACGGCGTGGATGTTGCAACAATAATTAAAGGTTAATTTATTACAACAATGCACATCAAGAATATCGCTGCTATAAGAAGTTAACAATTAGCATATATAACTACTTACACAGTCAACACAAGATGTGCCAAGTAATTTTTAATTAAATAAACTCAATAACACACAAAACCACAACAGCACCAAAATAATAACAACACAAGACACAGTGGCGTTAAATGAAATTTTGCCTCCCTTGATACGCTTATATTTCTATCTGGGATTACTTCTTTAAGTCTTCTTGTTGTCAGGTCTATTCTGATTATCTCAAAGGTTGCGTTATCCATCAACCTCGAGGTAGCGTATCTACCATTTTGTATTTGCTTCATTATTTCTGTTATTCTGCTTTCTTTTAACATTTTATTTCTTCTGTTTATCTATCTCTGCAATTTTGTTTGGTATTTTAGTCTTTGTAAATGTTTTTCTGTTTTTTTCTATTTTTTGGTATGCATAATTGTCTTGTCTTTTCTTATTTGTTTCTTTTTGTTTCTTTTTTCTTGTTTTTTTAGTTTGCTTTTCTTGTTTTATTATTTTTTTTTCTATGGCTTTTAGAGTGTGTTCTGCATTATCATGTATTTTTTTCTGACAGAATATACATACATATTTCCTTTTCTTTGGTTTTTACGATTGGTTGCGATTGATAATATGTCGCAGAGTTGGATTTAAGCAAACTTGCATCCGGGGTTACCGAGTGGCATCGGCTCACTTATATTTGAAGGTAGGCTTTTATAAATATTTCAGTTGACTATGTTCAATTATTAGATTAAGTGCCGAAGTAAAGGCAAAGGTAAAAGTATGTTTTTGCGAAGTTTAATAAATTCCATTCTTATTAAAGCTTTCTGAGACTAGTGGGTGGGTGGATACATGTAAAGCTTATCAATACTTTGACGAGTGAATTACCAGGATTCCTGAACCGATAAGTATAGTTTTGAAGTTGCCAAGTTATCAACGTTTTAGGCGAGTTATTTACATCACTGGGCTAAACCTGGAGTAAAAATATTTTAGTCATTTTCTTGTCTAGGGTTTTTCCAAGAGTTTGTGGAACATGGAAAGAAAAGACCTAAGCAGGTTTGAAGAAAAGAACCTTAATTTGAAAATTAAAGTAATTGAATGTTTTCAGCATGTGAACGAGTTTCAAGGAGGTTGAAAACAAAGAGAAAGGTGTAAAGAATATACAACCTTTAAACTACATAATGGTTTTTGTGGGTTTTGTTGGATATTTATTGGAGTATTCAACTAACACTCTTGAAACGCTAAAATCAATGAGACCATGGAAGAGGTCTATTACCGGCACAAAACTAATTTTACAAACAACATTGAAGCGAATGTGCTTTACGATTTTTGGTATCAATTAGCATTGACCTGCCAAACACTTTCACATCTTTGAGATTAAAATGTTAATGACAGCAAAAAACTGTCTTTTAAATCATGGAGATTTTTCATTTTTTAAAAGTTACTCAACAGACCTTCTGTTAAGACCATCAACGATAAGACCACAAATAAAGTTGCCTGTCTGCTATCATTACAAAAACAGCTTTACAAACAATTGCTGAATGTTTATGCATTCAGTTTGGCAACGATTTTTAGTCTCAAACACCAATCAACAAACAATCAAAGCCGAGGTCTTTGAAAAATGAATTTTAGTTGGGTGCAGTGCATCACTAATACTGTCAGCAAATCAGGAAGATCTTTTAGCTTATCTAAATGTTACAAACGTGGGATGCTTATCCAGAAGAGGTATTTATGGGGTAAAGAATAAACCAAGATGGAGTACGAATAATTTGGAGAGAACAAACCAGGAAGACTTTTCAGCTTTTCTAAAAGTTACAAATGGGGGACGCTTACTCAGAAGGCGCAGTTGTGGGTATATAGTAAGTTTTAAAAAATTACAAATGGGAGACAATTACCAAGAAGAGATAACCATAGACTAAAGTGTAAACCAAAATAGAGCCCTAATAATATGAAGAGAACTAAAATGTTATTGGTAGGACCAATGCAGGTAGCTCTTCTTTAGATTTTACATGGAATAGAAAACGTAAGACTTGGACCTAAATCATTCTACGAATCTTTTACTAGCCAGAAATCCAACGTGGTTTATATTACTAAAATAAAAACGGTTAATCTCAAGGTTGGGGCTTTACGAGTTCTTTAACAATCAGCTACATATATTATTAGTTATTGGATCTTATGAACTTTTAAAAAAGAAGGTTTATCTCAGAATTATAATTTTGGATAATGGTCTTTAGCTATTTAGCTCAAATTTCGCTGTTACAGTTTTGAATTTTTTTAAAACTTATTGAAGTATTGTTGAGTAGACTACCAGGGCTTTACAACCAGTACCTAGTGAAGTTTTTACAGTAATCCCAGTACAACGTGGCCAGTATAATAGGCAACCTAATATGCACGAACAAATTATTTGCTTTGTTGCACTCATGCTTTTGCCTATTATAGCATCTTTTTCTTGCGCTTATATTTCACACAAAAGTGTCATTATTCTGGGCATTGGTATTTAGCTTTTTGGTTGAAGTTTCTTTTTTGTAAATTTTTTTTATAACCTTGCCGTCCTATTTTTTGATTGTTTTTTTAAAGTCTTGATTAAATTATGATAGTTAAGGATAGCTTCTCAAATAGTGTGTAGTTTTTATTTAGAATGTTATCAAATATAACAAGGCATACAAAATCTCAATTTAGATATTTTAAACTTTTTCCATACAACATTGAGAGAACTTTATTTACACTTCATACTAGTCATACTTTTATGTAAATAATAAATAGATTTAATTCGCACAAATATTTAAATAAATTCATAATGCAATAAATTATTTCTTACTAGTTTTAAATGTATTAATGCAGAAGGAAGCCAATATTCAGTCATATATGAAAATTGGGGTCTTTATTTCATACAAAAATCAATAGATTCATTTATAATATTTAATATTCCTACTGAAACCGCCCACTATTTCAATCAACCTCGTTTCCATATAATCTCATATTAAAATACTATTATTAAAGCGGCAAATTTCAGTTAAAATTCGTTTTGCATCCATCTATCGATCCGCATATTGAAAATGCACAGTGGGTGAGAAAATACAAAAAATACGGATAGAATTTCACATCGATCCATTGGAATTCGACTATATTTTGGTTGGTATTTCTTTGTACGTAAGAAAATTTCATTCAGGATGTGAACATCAATTAAGCGGATTCAGGGGGGACCTGATAGGATCTAATCAATTCCCGGAAAGGACGGCTACTTTGTTCTCTTCACAAAGGATTGTCGGCTATTATAGGATACGTTTGATGCTGTGATTTTAATTCTCGAATATTTAAGCAAAACATTTGGCACAAATGTCATTGTCAATTATATACATTTTTTATACAACATGGTTGTTCTTACAGTAGCAGAAAAAAAGTTAAAAAAAGCTACTAAAAAAGCAAATAAAAAGGCAGCAGCTGCACTTAAAAAGAAAGACTTGCAATACAGCAAAATATATAGAGAAATTAAATATGGACAGCTTACTTATCAAAAGCATGAAAAAAGCTGGAGAAAAATGCTTTTTCGAGTAGCTATGCCTAAAATGCGAGCCGATTTAGAATTTGCTTGGCATAATTTTGAAAGAACAATAGATTCTAAAGATTTTACAATATCACTGCTTATGGATGAATTGAGAGCTTCTGAAGAGCAATATATGCGAAGCCAGCGTTCGCATATGGACAATATTGATGATTTAATTGTCTTATGTCATGATCAAATTGCTGATTTAAGACAAACCAGTCAGAAAGTAATTGAAAATTTATACAAGACAGCAACATTTGAACGTACCGATGTTACAAATGTTACTAAAGAAAATGAGGAATATTTACGTACCATGCTTTTTATGTTACAACACCAGAAAAAAGAATCTGAGAAATTATTAAGAGGTGAATATTTATCTAAACAGGAAGTTGAAATATCAAGATTGCAAGAATATTGTAACAAATTTACTGAGGAGTTGGAGGGAAAATTTGAAAAAATGTGGGATGATTCAATTGAATGTTTAAAAGACCACATCACTAGCTGTTATCATCGCAGGAAGAGATATTACGAACTCAGCTGTCAGGATGAAGTTATGCAAAATGTTATTAGATCACTTTGGGCCAAAATCAAACGTTACTTGGATGCTATAAAGTTAATAAAAGTTAAATTCAGCGAGTATTGTTATGATGAAAACAAAAAAATTACACATCTAACAGGTGAATTTAAACATTTTGATTATATTAACAGACTGATTAAGCAGAGAGTTGAAGAGGAACGTTTAATGGATGAACATAATTTACAGATACTTACTTTAGAAAGCAATAAGATTATCAAGCGATTGGAAGTGGATGAGAAAAGAGGGGAGAGATTGCTGAAAATATCTGCAATTTGCAGGAAATTTGAAACTGATCAAGAATTAACACTACCATTTCCTAAATATGATGATGAATATGTGGTGAAATCTATTCCAATTAAAGTTAAATGTCATGAATGTATGCCGGAGATGGATTTGTTTTGGAATAGATGTGCACAAGCTGATGATTTAAGGTACAAAGTAAATGAACAAAAAGTTTATTTACAAATGAAGAATGATAGATTGAAGCAGAGATTGCATGAATATTGCCAGTGCTTGTCTTGCACTGAAAATATTAATGTATCACAACGCGCAAGGGCAAATGTTGGTATTAGATTTGCCTAATATTTTATATTTTTTTTAAGATTAATAAATATTTTTTTTAATGCGTGATGATTTTTTATACATGATGCGAATCAGACAGTAGTTTAAAAAAGGTTGAGAACAAATATGTCCAGAGTGCAATGTAATCAGTGAAATATTTTATTTTCTTACTTCAAAACATATTAGTTCCATTCTATGTGTTTTGTTGAAAGTATTTATTTTATTAAATATTGTTACCAAACAGACATTGATAAATATTTTATGGGTTTCAGTTTGAGCTTCACTTGAAAGATTAAATCTGAATATTATAAATTCTAATATTTGCTTTTAATCTTTACTTTGCGTTAGCTATTAGAACGTCGGGGATTTCAATTCGTCTTACTTTTTAAACCGTGTTCTCAATTAAACGAATTTTCTTGCAGTTAGGTCGACATAATTTGGAGTGGAGTGGTGGCAATGCAATGACAGTGTCAGATCATTGTGGCGGAAATATTAATATTTTGAATATATGTATGTGCTAATGTATGCAACCCCAATTACTTATTTTAAAGTAATATCGCGCAACCGAGATTTACTGAGCGCATCTCGCGCGCAGTCCTTTTCGGATGAATCCTCGGAAGGATTCCATTTTGCAGCCGCCTTTCTGAACCGCGTGTCGTTACGATATATTATCAAGAAGCCTTAGAGGTTGTTTACTATTACCTGCTTTAGGTAAGTTAGAAAATATGTATTATTTATATCTATATATTTCCCCGTTTTCGTTGGCTTGTAGTTTAATAACTACATGTGCAAAAGATTTGCACGTGTGCGTTTTTTGTTATTAATTTTGAATTTTGTTTTATGTTTGGTTGAGTGTTTATTGTGTTTTATGTTGTAAAATCTGCATTCCTTTTTAGTTAATAATAATAAATCGAGACGCTGTGAAGCTTTTATTTTATTTTACCTATCACCTTGTTCAGTGCCGAATTAATTCACACCACATCTTTTGGAGTCTAACGTGGAGCTTGGTGACAAGGAATTAAAATAAAATAAATTATAAAATGGGACTGGTTAATAGAAGTCCAATGGAATCTAAAGATAATGATGAAAGAATGGTCACTAGAAGTAGAAGCCAATTAAATACGGGAGCAGTACCGAAAATACTCCCAGAAGTGCACGAAACTCCTCACCGCAGTTATTCAACTAGACGTGATTCGGAAACAATAGCAGGAAGTCCAGCTACACCTAATACATTACATCGGACATTCTCTCAAAAGGATGAAGGTCAGGCAGAAGTACCATTTATTTGTGAACTGTTGGCAAGTACTTATAAATTGCAACCTAATTCAAAACCTAATCTAAATTTTGATAGATCCTAATTTAACAAATTCAGTTTCTTACACTAATGTATGTACCCCGTCGCTACAGAGGCGCCAGAACAAAATTAGACACTCTTTATCTAACTTGCAGTTAGACGCAACAGGGTAAACGGGAGCAAATACATTAACAGAATTGCAAAATAATTATGTATTACCTTGTAATGTAAGTAAACCTATTGTATCTAATCCATTAAGTACGTGTCAAAGCTTAAGCCAATAGTACTTTGAATTATAATTATAAATATTATTTACCAACCAATGCCCAGCAAGCTACACATTTTGCCAATAGTGCTGAAAATAATAAATATTATGTACCTCAAATGTTCAGCAACCAACTGCAAACAGTACTTCAAATTATAAATATTGTGTACCACCTAATGTTCAGCAACCAGCTGCAAATGCCAATAGTAACTTTATTTATAAACATCTTCCATCTATTGTTGTTCAAGCACCGTTACATAACGTAAACTAGACTACTAATCCTAATTGTCAATGTTATGCACAACATAATGTACAACAGCCATTTTATAATCATCTCGTGCCTCCTCCAGGATATATATGACAATAACTGTTATCCTTTTAGATATAATAATTATTATAATGGACCAGTTAATGAAGCTGTGTCACCTAATTTACTACCAAATGTACAAAAAAATGTGAACTCAATCAATCATATCGCAACTGCGCGTAATCCGGATATAAGTTTTTATTTAAAGTATATGCCTTTATTTGAAAACGATGGTAGTAGCCACCCAGTGGAATATATAAATATATTAGAAAATATTTTAGTCCAATCAGACATGCCGTACATGTTTTTCAAAAATTGCGTATCACAAACACTTACAAAAAATGCAAAAGCATGGGGTAATGCATTCGTAAATACATTTAACACGATTGATGATTTTAAATTAGCTTTTATAAAGCAATTTAGGGACCCAATCCGGCAATTCCAAACTAGATTTAATTTAGAAACTAATAGGTACAATCGCGGTAGCTATGTGGAATATTTTCTAAATGCGTATTCTCAAGCAAAATACTTAGATCCCCCATACATTAATTCAGTGTTAATCACTATTATTAGCCGCGGTTTTCCACCTAATATAGCATTGTGTCTAATAGGCGTTAATTTATTAAATGAAGCATTAGATCGGCTCCGCCATGCGGATTTTATATCCGAAAAGTCAAGACCAGTACGCGATACATTTAGCAATGACAGTAGTAGTTTTCACAACGCCAATTTACGTTCATACTCTCCTAACAACCGATCTAACAGCCCACAGCGTTACTCTACTAATGCCACAACTAACCCGCAACGGTATTTTACTAATGCTCAACGCTATAATACCAACATGCAGCGTTAAGGTAGTCCACATCGCGTTGCATTCCGCGAAACGTCGGAAAACTAGAAACCGTGATTCCGGAACGCCCACGGGTCGCGGTTATAGCAATTGGGCACAATACTAAAGCATCTCATAACAATACCCAATCTGAATTATTGCAGGAAGAAACCTGCGAATATAACCACAGCGCAGAAATGTATGCGCCACTGGTAAGCGTTCAACTATATGGTTGCAGTTTTCCAGCCCTTTTGGACACTGGAAGTGAAATTTGCTGCTTGTCTGGTGCGGTATGGGATCAAATTCAACAATTTGATAGCAAAATCCCAATATTTTTGGCTAGCGGAGTTAAAGTCTCGGGAGCATTTAGAGGAGCTAAACGAACAATAACTCATCAAATGTTACTAAGTTTTGAGCTATGTGGACATACTTTTCAACACGAATTTCTCTTAATTCAAAAACTTGCATACCCAATTATTATAGGAGTAGATTGGCTACGTACAGTTAAAGCACATGTCGATTTAGAGAATGCAACTTTGCTGCTTCCAAATTTTAATTTAAGTATACCACATATACAACCTCTTCACGAATTTCGAGCAATTGATTCACCCAAGTTTAAAATTAATAGAAACCAAATGGTGGTCAATCTACCTTCGGAATCTGAAAATTTATCGGTTGACTTAAAGGATGCAACCTTATTAACCAACTTAAACGACAAAGAAAGATCACAGTTTAAAAACTTGCTAGACCAATATGCAACAATCTTTTCAAACATCCCTGGTCGTACAACAGAATACCACCATGATATTCTACTTACCGATAATACGCCATTTCAAATAAAACCTTACCCTACGCCTTTTGCTCATCGACAAGCTGTCCAACAAGAACTAGAGCGAATGGAACAATATGGAGTTATCGAACGCAGTGATACCCCATTCTGTTCTCCTTTACTAACGGTAATAAAACGAGATGGTAGTGTAAGAGTCTGTTTAGATGCGCGGCGGCTAAACAGCGTTATGGAAGCTGACTCAGAATTACCACGTCGAATAGACGATATTCTTTGAGACTTAGGCGATGTGCGTTATATATCCACTCTTGATTTGACAAATTCATACTGGCAAATACCGCTTAAACCTGATGTCAAGAGGTATACCGGATTTGTGGTTGGGACTCGTTGCTACCAGTATCGGGTGTTACCTTTTGGTCTCAAAACTGCAGTGTCATTTTTTACTATGTTGATGACTTTCTTGTCCATTCCAGTTCTTTTGATGAGCGTCTTTCTCATTTAGGACGCATTTTTACACGTTTGTCCGATGCTGGTTTTACATTAAAATTAAATAAATGTGTTTTTTTAGACAAGATAGGTAACCTTTTTGGGGTATGTTTTGAATCGAGAAGGCCTTAAGTCTGACCCTGCACGTATACAAGAATTTCCTCAGCCTACAAACCAGAAACAGTTGCACGCTTTTCTTGGTTTGTGCAACTACGATCGAGCTTTCTGTCTAAGTTTTGCCTCTCATACAGAACCGTTAGTAGCGTTACTACGTGGTAAAGCAAAATGGAAGTGGAATTCTGAGCAACAAATAGCGTTTGATAGTTTGCGTCAATTAATTGCTAAAGAAACACTCCTACACCATCCTGATCATTCTGCGCCATTTTATGTGCAGATTGATGCGTGCGACGTTGGTTTGCTGCCACAAATAGGAACAAAAAAACGTGTAATTGCTTTTGCAAGCCGTCTTTTACTGGATAGAGAGAGAAACTATAGCGTGCCTGAGAAAGAGGCTTTGTCTGTTGTATGGGCGCTATGCAAATGGCGTGTCTACTTACTTGGACGCCACTTTTTTGTCATGTCTGACCACCGGTCGTTGTCTTATTTACAAAGTTGTAGGTTGTTATCAGCACGTATAACTCGTTGGATACTTGCCCTCCAGGAGTACGATTTTACGATATCCTATATTGTTGGCAAAGACAATGTTGTGCCAGACATATTGTCACGACATCCTTCTAATAGGTTAACAACTCCTTCGGGTAACCATTTTTATTTGTTTGCAACTATGCGCAGCGGAGTAACCTCTGATGTAAAAAACAAACTTAATTTGTTATTGAAACAAATGTCGGAGAAGCAAATGAAAGATCCTTTCCTGGGGCCTATTGTCAAACAAGTACAAAATCTTGAGACATCAATCCTCAAACGTTACGTTTACCGAGAAGGGTTGCCATATGTAAATCGTGGCGAGTTTAGGGTATCCTATTTATGTGTCCCTAAGTGTTTAATAACAGAAATGGTTTTTCTGATTCACGCTGCTATCGGGCATTTTGGTGTTCATAAAACCTGGGCAGCTCTTCGTCGTGAGGTATGGTGGAAGCACTTACACAAAGATGTAAAACGCCTTTTAAAAACTTGTGATATTTGTCAGAGGTCTAAACATGTACCTCTTTCAGATCCTCCTTACGTTTCTATAGTTCCTGACGGCCCTAATGAGTTGTTGGCGTTAGGTTTATACGGACCCTTACCCACGTCTGTTAGTGGCGTTTCTTATTTGTGTGTTGTTGTTGATGTATTTACTAATTTTTTTTTTATGGCCGCTTAAGAAAGCATCTACGGATTCTATATTGCGCCGTCTAAAAACGGAATATTTTAATAAATTTGGTACTCCAAAACGAATATTTTCAGACCACGGGACTCAGTTTACTGCGGGTTTGTGTAAACAAACGTTAGAGGAACTTGGTATCCGCGTTGTGCATTGTTCCGTACGCCTCGCGCAAGCTAATCCGTCGGAGCGTCTTATGCGGGAGCTTGGACGCCTTTTCCGGGTTTACTGCTACGAAAAGCACACTCGTTGGGCTAAAGAAGTTCCTAAATTAGCACATTTTTTAAACAATATTATCCACGAATCTACTGGATTTACTCCGTCAGAATTGCAGTTAGGCAAAATTCCAACATCTATTCTTAACCTTGTCTTGCAAGATAATGGTAGATGTTATGATAACTATATCAAATTATATTTAGCTCGTGAAACCTTATTGGGAAAAGCTTAGCATCGGATGGCTTCTCATCCTGGCAAACCGTATCCTAATTTTTCAGTAGGTAGTTTAGTTCTTTTACGAGCTAATCCACTGTCATCCGCCGTCAACTCGCAAACAAAAAAAATTATGTTGCTGTTTGAAGGACTGTATAGGAATAAAAAAGCTGTTAGTATTGCTACTATATACTTGAAAATCCGTTGGACCACACCGAACGAGGCATGTTTCATGCGACACACCTAAGGCCATATTATTCATAATTCTTTTACTACGATTGTATAATCTTAACCGCAAGAATTCGGGAGCAGTTGTGGCGGAAACATTAATATTTTGAATATATGTATGTGTTAATGTATGCAACCCCAATTACTTATTTTAAAGTAATATCGCGCAGCCGCGATTTACTGAGCGCATCTCGCGCGCAGTCCTTTTCGGATGAATCTTCGGAAGGATTCCATTTTGCAGCCGCCTTTCTGAACCGCGTGTCGTTACGATATATTATCAAGAAGCCTTAGAGGTTGTTTAATATTACCTGCTTTAGGTAAGTTAGAAAATATGTATTATTTATATCTATATATTTCCCCGTTTTCGTTGGCTTGTAGTTTAATAACTACATGTGCAAAAGATTTGCACGTGTGCGTTTTTTGTTATTAATTTTGAATTTTGTTTTATGTTTGGTTGAGTGTTAATTGTGTTTTATATTGTAATTTCTGCATTTCTTTTTAGTTAATAATAATAAATCGAGACGCTGTGAAGCCTTTATTTTATTTTACTCTTCACTTTGCTCAGTGCCAAATTAATTCACACCACACCATTAAGAGCATCCCTACTGTTACCTTGATTTTCAGTATTACAACGAAAACAGTCATTTTTATTTTCAAATATTTTTTGATAATTGCAAAACTATATTTTGTTAAAGTATTTTAGTCAAATTATAGTTGGAAATAACGGAAAAACAAAATCTAAATATAGTTTCATGAATTTTTCGGTATTTTTGAATGCATTTTAATGCTATTTGCAAATATAATTTAACTAAAATACTTTGACAAAGCATAGATAGATCGTTTCTAAATTTACTGGTAAAAAAATAAATCAAATTATTTGTAGAAATATGAATACGACAAGACAAGTTGCTTTTTTGTTATAATACTTCAGCAACTCGATGGATTTATTTGCTAGTTTTGTGGTGTTATGTTTTTTATTTGTTGACAAATAGAATAGTTTTTTTATAGGTTTTCTAAGTTTAAGGTGGGAAATTTGTCGCATAAAACTATCGTGCAGCTTTTCTCGGAAGTTAATTAAGATAATTCATTTCCGTTTTTGGCATTATTATGAGTATAATAACAACATTTGAATAAGCTATTTTGGTAAAAATATATTAATAAATAAAAAAGTTTAGTGGTAAAAATTGTTCAATTTATTTCAAACTTAGTTCATATTAATGATATTTATATAAAAAAAATTATGCCGCAAAAATTATCACAAAATGATTATTTGTTTGCTTTAAAAGTAGCACCGAAGATGAAGATACTTTTGGATGTAAACAATAAGCCCATCGATGGGTCTGCCCATTACGTTCGGTACTGTTTTTATTACACAATTGGTAGTTTGATTTTATACGGAACCATTCCTGACAATTCTGTCCTTAATGTTTTTACGTGGAGTCAAGACTAAATGGGGAACTTTCTTAGTAGGTTTTATTCTAAATCCTTAGAAAAAATAGAGTTCAACAATCAACTCTTTAATTTCAACTATATTTTTTAGATTATTTTTAGTGTACTTTTATCTTTAAAGATCTTTTATATTGTGCTTTGCGATCATCTTTTCTAAAATGTATGTAATACTTTTTTCAAAAATAGAAAAAAAATTGTTTATTGGGTAATCTTTATTATCAAACAAAAGAACCATTTTGTACATTTATCTTTAACAATTTTTTTCTTAAATGTACGATCATTAACTGCGGCTAGCATGGGTTCATTTAGAAGTTCCAATTTTTGATTACGCGTTTGAGCATTTTGAGTGGTGTTTGGCGATAGACGCGAGTAATGTTGGCTTCTAATACTTCAATCGTAGCCGGTTATTTATGTAGATTTTAGACTTTACGTAGCCCTTAATAAAAAAGTTTAGAAATGCAATATCACATTCTTTAGGCTCGTTTCACACGTATACGGTTTCAATTCGGTTCGGTTTGTTTTCGGTTTGTTTTCGGTTTGTTTTCGGTTTGTTTTCGATTTCTATTTGGTACCAATAGAAACAGTATAGCACCGAATACTCTCTTGTAAAGTGATGAGAAGGTGCTCCAAATGAATTTCTTCTATGTTTTTTTGTTTTTCTATAAAGAAACAACACGGCAACAACTTGACTACTCTTTGTTATGATTACTACTGAGCCTTTGTACAAAAAAAAACACAAAACCTGATACGAACCGTGTATGTGTGAAAAAGTTTCTTTTTTTTTCGGTTGCTACCGAAAACAAACCGAACAGAATGGAAACCGGTTTGTACCGTGAAATTATCTGTTTACCAAATTGTTCATGCAATAAGGTTATGGTTTTACGGGCTGTGTGGCAAATAGCGCTGCTTTGTTGGAACCAAATGACGTTGAGATTACGAGTAACAATTTTAGATTTTGTCTAGATGTAATGGCAGCTCTTTAACTTTTTCTGGTTGCTTTTCAGCCCAAATACGACAATTTTGCCTATTAACGTAGCTATTAAACCATAAATTCCATAATTCCAATAAAGAATCCGTGCAGAAAATATTAAGTTGCAATAAAAAACTAAGAAATCCGGATTTACGTTTCAATTCAGACCTTACTATTATGCAAAGAAATCAAAGAAAACTAGTGTATGATGAGTTGAAAGATCGGCAATCACGTGGGGAAACTGATTTAACTGTGAGATATAAAAACGGAAATCCTGTATTACAAAAAATTAAAAATCCTACAAATCGTCCACTTTTAAATGCTCCAAAAAAGTAAATATCTATTTTCATAATGCCGGTGGAATTCGTACTAAGTTAAGTGAATTTACCCATAACGTAAACTGCGGCATCTATGATGTAATTATTATTATAGAAAGTTGGTTGAAGGATGATATTTTGAATAGCGAACTTAAATTAAAAATTTTTGTAATATATAGAACTGATAGAAATGATTTAACTAGTGTTAAATCTAATGGTGGCGGAATATTGATAGCTGTAAAAAATAATATTAAATCGATAGAATTGAATATATGCGAAAAAACTGTAGAACAATTATTTATATCAGCCAAAATAGATGGAAAATCATTCATTATTGGAGGCGTATACATACCTCCAGGTTCCAGTTTAGATAAATATTATCTTCATAGCAACACAGTAGAACAACTTTCAAATAGTGATCCGTCAGCAGAATTATTAATTTGTGGAGATTATAATTTGCCATCAGTGGGATAATGATAATATGGGTTTAAAAGCAGTAGGAAATATCAATCAAAATGTTGAAACTGTAGTGGATACATTTGGATTTTTAAACTTGCATCAAGTTAATACAATTCCTAACAGCAGAGGCTCTTTTCTGGATTTGGTATTTACTGATATTCCGGACTTACAGGTATTTCCATCTACCGATAGAATATTTAACAACTCAGTCCATCACACAGCTATGAATTTAGAATTAAAAATCAAGAAAGAAGTTTCAAACAACTTGAGTGGTGAACAGTTTGTTTTTAATTTTAAGAAAGCTGATTACTATTCCATAAATCAAGTGTTAGCTAGCATAAATTGGGATGCAGTTTTTAAGAAAAAGTTAGTAGATGAAATGGTTACCACGTTTTACAATATTGTTTACGAGATTTTATATTTGTATGTACCACTGAAAAAATGTATAGTCAACACGTTTCCTGCTTGGTTTAGTCCGGAATTAATTCGACCTACTAAAAAAAAAAAAGATTTCATAACAAATACAGATCTACTGATAACGTTAACGATTATAATCAGTTTAAATGATTACGTATGCAATGCAAAAACTTAAGTACATTGTTGTACAACACTTACTTACAACGCATTGAATATAACATAAACTCAAACCCGTCAAACTTTTGGAAATATATTCGTGAAAACAAGAAGACAAATGGTATTTCAGCATCAATGATGTATAATAACAAACTTTGTGATAACAGCTGTGATATTGCCGATGCTTTTAAAGAATATTTTAAATCAACATATGCCAACTCCATCTGTGATAATTTTATTAATTTTTGCTGTGATAAAAATGTGCCGTTTTGTAAATTATCTTTGTCATTAATTGAAGTTTTTAAAGAACTAGAACAATTAAATACAAATTTTTCTTCTGGTCCAGATAAACTTCCAGGAATATTTTTGGCTAACTGTGTGTACACTATTGCTTATTCTATTCATAAACTATTTGCTCAGTCCTTAATTGAAAACAAATTCCCATCATTTTGGAAAGCCAGTTATGTAGTGCCTATACACAAATCTGGTAAACGTGAATTGGTGGAAAATTATCGTGGAGTGTCAATCCAATCTGCAATTCCAAAAATTTTGGATAAAATAGTGTCCCAACAGTTGGCTTGGATGTCAAAATCGTTAATTTCACCTAAGCAACATGGATTCAAAGAAGGAAGATCAACTGCTACTAACCTAATGGAATATCAATTGTTTATATTAAAGTCTTTTGAAAACAGACTACAAGTAGATTCTGTTTACACAAATTTTTCAAAAGCCTTTGATAGAGTTAACCATAGCATTTTAATTCAAAAACTGACAATAATTAGTTTTAACAAAAATATTGTAAAATGGATTCATTGCTTTTTGTGCGGTCGTACACAACGTGTAAAAATTATGAACACAATATCTAATGATATTAATGTTTTATCGGGTGTACCGCAAGGTTCTCATTGTGGTTCTATTTTGTTTTTAATTTTTGTAAATGATTTGTGTAATATCATTAAAAGTGATTGTATTATGTTTGCAGATGACCTTAAAGTATTTAAATCAATTTCTTATTTTGATGATTGTCTTCTTCTCCAAGAGGATTTGAATTGTATTTCTATATGGTGTGAAGATAATCAATTGTATCTTAATATAGATAAATGTAAAGTTATAACTTTTAGTAGAGTAAAAATGCAGCACAACTGGGTCTATTCTTTATTAAACGGTACTACATTAGAAAAGGTTGAAACAATTAAAGATTTGGGAGTTTTGTTTGATACTAAGCTTAATTTTAGTATTCACATACAAGCTTTAACAAATAAAGCTTTAAAAATGCTAGGTTTTATTTGCAGAACAAACACAAACTTTAGTGTATAAACATTTAAAACATTGTATTGTTCCTTGGTACGATCACTTCTTGTATTTGGAGCTCACAATATAATATTTATATAAACAAACTTGAACGTGTTCAAACAAAATTTTTAAACAGATGTAAATATAAATATTTTAATATCGAATGGACTTTAGAAATGATTAGTAATAATTTATATCTTGATTCATTGCGCACTAGACGCATTAAAACTGATTTATGCTTTATGCATAAGCTTGTAAACGGAGTTACTGATAGTCCTGCACTTCTCTATGAGTTACCATTTTATGTAAATATGTGTGTAGTTAGTACAAGAAGTAATAATATGTTTTGTCAACCGAATTCTACTTCTAATTACCACATTTATAGTCCACTGAATAGGTGTACTAGATACTGTAATCAACTAAACCAATTTAGTAAATTTATTATTGCAGGATCATCATTAAGTGATTTTAAGATGGAATTAAAGGTTGTAAATGTAAATATTTTTATTTAAGTGTCATGCTTGTTAGTTATATTTATTTTTATATATTATTGTAATTACCTACTACAACTATGTAAACTATTGTAAATGTTTCTAAAAAATGTGAAACCGTCAATAAATATTATTATTATTATTATAAATGGGTCTTATTGCTGAACAAAATTTTGGTCAAAAGCAATCAATCTTCTTCAAGCTTTTCAAGAGCACAAAGTTGGCTAGCTTTAATTCTTATTTTTTTTTCTATGTTTTATTATTTTGAATCAAGATCATCATCAATAAATATTGGATTTAAATTTTTTCAAAGGTACAGGGAATGGTGCGTTCATTAGGCCGAATATGTTGCACGAAACATTCTTTATAGAGCATTGATATTTGTAATACAGCTGAATAGTTTGTAGACGCTGTGCCGGGCCAAGTCTTTTTATGACAAAATGTCAAACAATACTCAACAAAAATACCATGATAGTTTGACTCAGCGCACGCTCTACCATAAAATCCTTACTGAAAAATAAGTAAGATTGTAACGAAATGTTTTGCAATTTTTTTTTGCAATTTTAATTAATTCAATGCAATAAACGCGTTTCCTGTTTTAATGTTAGATGTTTGTATGGTAATTGGGTACTCTATGCGAGTTTTATGCAATAAATTATTTTTATGGAATTTTTCTTATATATTTAAATTTAAATTTTTAATTTTATGTGGCAAAAAAGTTTTTGTTTTTTTTTGCATTTTCTTTGCTATACTTAAATTGAATTTTTTGGCGATTTTTAATTAATTTAATGCAATAAAAGGTTTTTGATGAGTTTTTAGCGGTAAATAGGTTTTCTGTCCGGATTTCATGCAATAACTAAGTCCATAGAGCAATTTTTGCAATAAATTGATTTTGTATGCAGTTTTTAAAGAAAACAAATAGCCAAATAAATATTTTATGCAAATTTTATGCAGCAATTAAGGTGTTTGGTGTTTTTGTATGCATGTTTTGTTATAAATTGATAATTTTGGCAATTTATAATGCAATAAATGGGGTTATTTCATGCAATGTATAAGTCTGCAGTGCGATGTTTTGCAATAAATTGGTTTTTGTTGCAGTTTATAATTAATTCTCTGCAATAAATACATTTCTGTACTGCTTTTTTATCAATTAAACGGTATTCTGTGCAAATTTTATTTAATAAATAATTTCAATGGGCAATTTTCACATATATTTTTTTCACAATTTTTAATTCATATTCTACGCGAATGCAGTTTTTACATATTTTATGCTATATGCTTTATGCTTATTTTTATTAGCAATTTTTAACCCAATTTGTTGCATTGGGGGATGAACTTTTCCAAGTTTTTTTGCTATAAAGTTATTTTTTTAACAATATTAAAATGCAAGCAGTAAATGGGCTTTACACGCCAATTTACACAGTTTATAAATATTGGGCATGTGGTTTAATACAGTGTTCTTGCCCACCCGCCCGAGTGTTTGTTATTAAGAAATTTGATTATTTTCACACTTGTTGCGTTTTTCCTGTTTTTAATATGACAGATTTAATGACAGTTGTCACTAATGCGTCAGAGGTGGGTACAATAACAATTTTTTCGATAACTTACACTTGGGTAGGTAGGCGAGAACACAATTTATAAATATTAGGCCGGTGGTTTGATATAATGTTCCCGCCCACCCGCTCGACAATTAGTTATCAAGAAATTTCTATATTCTCACACTTGTACTGTTTCTGCTATTTTTAATAAGACAGATTGAATCTCACTAGTCACTAATAAGTCTGAGGTGGGTACAATAACAAATTTCTTGATAACTAACACTTGGGTGGGTGGGCGGAAACCCAATTTATAAAAATTGCGTCGGTGGCTTGATACTGTGTTCTCGCCTGCTCGCCCGACTGTTGATATCAAGAAATTTGCTTAGTTACACTTATTGCGTTTTTGCTATTTTTAATGACAGCATGAATGACAGTAGTCACTAATACGTCAGAGGTGTGTACAATAACAATTTTTTTAATAACTAACAGTTGGGTGGGTGGGCGGGAACATAGTTTATAAATATTGCGTCAGTGTTTTGATACAGTGTTCCCACTCAAGTGTTTGTTATCAAGAAATTTGTCTTATGGCTGGTTTTAGCTATTTTTAACATTTTATAAAAAGGTTTTTGCATTTTTCAACAGCATGTCAGGATTTTAATGCTTTAAAGCTATTTTTGATTTTTTTTTAATACGTTGATATTTAACGGCCGGATTTTGTTATTTTTTTAATATTTTATTAAGAGAGTTTTGCATTTTTTTAACAGTTTATGCCAAATTTTAGTTTTTTCTAACAATTTTTTAGCTAAATTTCATAAAAAAATTAAAATTTTATTAACAAAATTTGTTTTTTCCAGCTTTTTTGGCTGGATTTTGTTTTTTTTTTTTAATATTTTAATATTCTATGACCAAAATATATATATTTTTTTGACTCTTCATAAATAGAATGTTGCAGTTTTTATTAGTTGGTAAATTTTTTGATATTTCATTACCAGATTTTGCAATTTTTTGTATTTTGGACGAGAGGTGAGAGAATGTAGCTTTGAGGAACTACTTCTATGGTCTGTGGTCCTTATAGAAGGCTTTTTTGACGTCAAAGAAGATCATCTTTGTAGTCTTTTTCAATCTGAAACCTTTGATAATATGATTAGTCATGTGATTTAGTTGGTGGACTGCTGAGTAACCTCTTTTGAACCTATGTTGGTGAATGAGGAATAGATTGTTAGTTTCTGCATAGTCTTGGATTATATTCTCTCTACTTAAGGTAAATAACAGACTATTAGGCAGGTAGTTTTGTGGAGATCTCTAGTCTTTTCTAGGTTTTGGGATAATTATCACAAGTGAGCCCGGTTTGAAGAATTGTATTAGCAATGTTGATGAGCGCCATTATTGCTGTATGCAAAAACTATTTTAGAGTATTTTTTTGGAGCCAGGAGCAGACCGAGTTGTAAGCTTTTTAGCGGCGCGTCGTTGATAGCGGCTTCTAAGAATTTTTAACTTTCTGGTAAATCCGTTTTATGTTCAGATTTGTTTTCTAAGTGATTGAGGGAAAACATTGGAGCTGTCTGCAAACGCTTTGGTTTTTCTCTCGATAGTGCATAAACCTTATTTTTGTCACATGAGTGTCTGTTCCGTAAAGTTTTGGAGATCTTCTACATTGTCATCTTCTGTCATAAACTCAAAAGTTTTAGCACAAATTTTGGTGCAACTTTATGGTCTTCTTGGTGACTTACAAAATGGTAACGTATGGGTTTCTCCAGGCCCAGTACCTGAAATCTTTGTAGCTCTACATAATTGAGCAACGCCCGATTTTTGACGTTTGTACTTAACTTATTTTACGTTGGGTGCTTAGAATTAAAATCCCCAGCAATAATTGTGGGAAAAGACTTGTAAGGACCGTGTCAAAATCCGTTGATTCTGTTTGATTGTTTGGGCTGATGCGATCTTAATTGTGCCTTTGATTTGGAATGGTTAAAATTATTTTTTGCAAAGATTGATGCCTTTGATTTACCACCAACGTTTCCATGTACGTGAAGGTTTTTGAGAATCTCAACGCTTGATTGAAAGTGTGGTTTGTTCTAGACACTGGCATGACGTCGATGTTTTCTTAAATGAAGAATTCTTCTACTTTACACATCTTTTTTGTAATGCCGTTGGCATTCCAGAAATAAACCGTAAGCAAAGCTTTTAGTGTATTGTTCATTATTGATTCAAAATTATTGAAGTCGTTGAGAAGAACTACTATCTTTTTGTTACTTAGTGCAGGGTTAGGCACCGGCAGAGATACAACGTTTGCAAACGATTCGTTTGCTGTAACTACGGCAGGTTTGCCAGAGCGGGATTGGTTGCCGGTTTTACGTTTTTGTTGCCTTTTTTATGAGAAGCAAACCTTTTTTAATAAGTTTTGCATTCCTTGAAGTTAGCAAGATGCGGGCCAGAACATAATGCACACTTATAGAATGTGTCTTTTGGGCAAGCTACTAATTGGTGGAATTTTAAACAGAATTGTCAGACAAAAAGTTTTAAAAAATTTTTTGGGGTGTGGCCAAGTTTTTGGCACTTTAGGCATTCTAGAATGCCGCCGCTACGTTTCTTTAGTTTGACATAAACTTTTAAGCTCAGAAGCTTGGACAAACCTATAATTTTGGCGTTTCTTGCGTTTTTTTAGTGGGAGTTGCACCAAGACCATGCTTAATCGAATAAATGTGTTGCTCATGCAATAAATGTTAGTAGAAAAGAATTCTAATAATCTACTTCTTGCTCTGTGAGGTAATCTAGAATGTGCCGGATAACTACGTTAGGGCATAGTGTAAAAATCCGCCCTAACAGATTTGAGGTGGGCAGTTGCCTTCTTATGATTATTGCTAGAGATCGGAGCTATGAGATAAGTTTGTTGCTAAAATATTTTGTAAAGCACGAATGCAGGAAAACGGAAGTTCAAAAAACCTCTATTTGGTGAAGGCTCAACAAGCATTTTCTTTTTTAGTGGGGGCGGTGTTTTTCAATAAAACAGAATGTTTTTGTGCCGGCGAGAATAGCCGCTGATAGTTGTTGACTAGTTTGGCTAAAAGCTGCTGAGAGCTGTTTGAAGGCCCGGAAGATGGATGCAGGAAGGCACTCACTTCAAGTCTTTTTCTTTCTGGAGGTTTTTTTTTTTAAGACTGTGCTTAATCTTTTGACGTTTGTACTTTTTTTTTAAAAGGGAAAAAGTTGCTTTTTTCTGGGAGTTTAAGTGGGTTAGTTTTGGTCTTGTCGGGCACTTAGAAGTTGCGGTCATCGAGTCTAGGCGTCGTTTGTTTTTGATGAGGGCCTCGACTTTTATTGCCATCTAGTTTTTTCTTACGGGGGCGGAATTGTTGGGTGTCTTGGTCTAGTTTATGACAAAGTTTGTTAAAAGCTCAATAGCAAACTTAAGCCCCTTGATCCTGTTGTGGAAGTGGCCGATGGGTTTTGCCATGGAATCTATTTGCAATTTTAGTTTCCGGATTTTTATAGGAGTTGGAAATGAATAGCCTCCCTGGTGCTTGTCCTTTTTTTTTGGACTTTTTAGATGAATAATGGGGTCGTGCTTGACTTCTATGTTGATGAAAACGGATTTGGGCTGCTGCTCTGGCACGGATGCCATTGCAACTTTAGTCATTTATTTACAGATGATTAAGTTTGTTAGAAGCTCTAAATCAAAAAATAATTTTTCTGTAAACTTGTTTTAATGATCAAACCGACTTTTGCATAATGTTTTTTTGTCTTAATTACCTTTAAGTAAAAACCGCTATTCATTAATCTTTTCTGTACCTGCTTAATCTGTTTTTTTTCCTTTTGTATTATTTTATGTAATTCATAATCATTTTAATCATAATAACTTCAATGTAATTTCTACCTTTCTGTACATTTTATGTTTTACTGTCGTATATATGCTTTAATTTTTCTTTTATATTTATACTTGTTTGTATCACCGTCTGATGATGGGCTCATGATGGGCTTGTAGAAGGTTGAAACATGTTACGGATTTTAAATATATTTGTGATATAATGGATTTAATGGTCTTTAAGTTGAAATTTTAATCATATGGGATATAGAACGAATGGCTTATTTTTTTATTATTTTTTTTTATTTATTCCGATTTAGTATGAAATAGGATTTCATTTAGGCGGCAGGCAGGCTCGGCAGTAAGTTCTCGAGGACCAATTATCGAGTATTTGCGCCACTGTTTTCAGCGGTATTTTGGCGATTTCAAATGTTCTGCTTCAAGTGGTCAATTGTGAGAAGATTGTCAGCATACACCTTTTTCTTCAATGAATGCGCCTCACAAAAAAAAATCCAGCGGTGTCAAGTCGCAGCTGCGGGGTGGCTAGTTTACATTGCCAAAACGGCTCATAACGCGATTTTTGAATTTTGTGCGCAGAAAGTTTGTCGTGGGATGTGCAGTATAGGATGTCGTCCCATTTTGTTGAAACCAGAGCTGCCGTAAATCAAGTTCCTCCAATTTTGGCCACAAAAAATTAGTGATCATGCCTCTGTAACGATCTTCAGTAACAGTAACGTTGGCTTCATCATCGTTTTTGAAAAAAAAAAATGGCCCAATAACGTCACCACTTCAAAATACGCACCAACCGGTAACTTGCAAGGGATGCATTGGTGTGTCGAGTATGGCATGTAAATTTTCTGTTCTTCAACGGCAGTTTTGTTTATTCACATCTCCGCCAAGATGGAAATGGGCCTTGTCTAAAAAGAAGATTTTTCAGTTAAAATTTAGGACAACATTCAATTTGTTTAAAGCCCACTGAGCGAAACGAAAACAGGCACTAAGGTTGGCCATATTAATTTCTTAAACAAGTTGCACTTTGTAAGCAAACATACCGAGGTCTTTGTGAAGAATTTTCTTCAGGGTGGTTTGCCGAATATTGAGTTGCTGACTTCTGCGCCAAGTTGATGTTCCTGGGTTCTTGCATACAAATGTTGGCAGAACAATAACAATAACAATTTTTTTAATAACTAACAGTTGGGTGGGTAGGCGGAAACACAGTTTATAAATATTGCGTCAGTGGTTTGATACAGTGTTCCCGCCCACCCGCCCAAGTGTTAGTTATCAAGAAATTTGTCTTATGGCTGGTTTTAGCAATTTTTAACATTTTATAAAAAGGTTTTTGCATTTTTCAACAGCATGTCAGGATTTTAATGCTTTAAAGCTATTTTTGATTTTTTTTTAATACGTTGATATTTAACGGCCGGATTTTGTTATTTTTTTTATATTTTATTAATAGAGTTTTGCATTTTTTAACAGTTTATGCCGAATTTTAGTTTTTTCTAACAATTTTTTTAATATTTTTTAGCTAAATTTCATAAAAAAATTAAAATTTTATTAACAAAATTTGTTTTTTCCAGCTTTTTTGGCTGGATTTTGTTTTTGTTTTTTGAATATTTTAATATTCTATGACCAAAATATATTTTTGACTCTTCATAAATAGAATGTTGCAGTTTTTATTAGTTGGTAAATTTTTTGATATTTCATTACCAGATTTTGCAATTTTTGGTATTTTGGACGAGAGGTGAGAGAATGTAGCTTTGAGGAACTACTGCTATGGTCTGTGGTCCTTATAGAAGGCTTAATTGACGTCAAAGAAGATCATCTTTGTAGTATTTTTCAATACTGAAACCCTTGATAATATGATCAGTCATGCGATTTAGTTGGTGGACTGCTGAGTAACCCCTTTTGAACCTATGTTGGTGAAAGAGGAATAGATTGTTAGTTTCTGCATAGTCTTGGATTACATACCGAGGTCTTTGTGAAGAATTTTCTTCAGGGTGGTTTGCCGAATATTGAGTTGCTGACTTCTGCGCCAAGTTGATGTTCCTGGGTTCTTGCATACAAATGTTGGCAGAACGCCTCAGATGTATGTTTGCGCGCATTGTCTACCATAATTTCAGAATACTAAGCTTTTGTATTCCTTTGATGGATGGATTCATTTTTTCCAAAAACCGTACACAATTTTTGCGCTGTTGCAGACAAATGGGACCTATTTTCAAAATAAGTTTTCAGTATTTCAAAACATTGCTCTAACGTTAAATGGGTTTTCTGTTGCGAATTGTATGCAACAAATAAATTGGTAGCGGAAAAAAATACATAATTTGTTTGCAATAAATTGATATTTTTGGCAAATTTATTAACTTAATACAATAAATGAGCTTTTCAATCATAATTTATTATGAATTTTATGCAGTAAAAAAGGGGTGTAGTTTTATAAGGTACAACCTCCACTTTTTGAAATTATTGAGTTATTGATACCATCTTGTAAAAAAATTTGCACTGTACATTGTGTTACTAAAATTTTGTTTCATACAATACTATAAAAACGATTTTTTGTTTATTTATTCATTTAATTTAGTTTTTACTTAAGAAAAGATTTTGGCAAGTTTCAGTTTAAAAAGACATAATAATTTTATTTATTTTCATAATTTATTGATCAAATTAATTTTTATAACAAGGTTAACAAATGTTTTGTAAATAACTCAAAAAGCACAGTAATCAGTTTTAAGAATTACTTTAGTTGTGACAGTTTTTTGAAGTTTCTGACAAATTGATTATTGTGGAGATTGTACTTTTTGAAACTAGACCTCTCATTTATTGCAATTAATGCGTTTTTGTACTAATTTATGATGAATTTTATGCCACAAATTGGTATTTTGTGTAAATTTCAAAGTCAAACTTTTTTTTGTCAGAAATTAGTTTTCTTTGCATTTTTAATTAAATCATTAACAAACAAAAGTCTTTTTTGCTAAAAATGTTTTTTAATTAATTTTTTAAATGTGTTTTCTGATGGGAATTTTATGAAATAAATATTTTTTTGCGATTTTTACATATTTTTTGTTTGTTTTTTTTTTAAAGTTTTAATTAATTCATTTGAGCAATTTGACATTTTTTGGAGAATTTTATTTACCACATATTATTGTAGTAATTTAAGTTTCACATATTTTTTTGCTGTAAATAAATTTTCTTTACAGTTTGAAATAAATAAATCTTATTCTCTAATTTTTGATAAATTTTATGCAAAAAATATTTTTTTAAATTATATTTTTAGAAATTTTGCTATAAATTGGTTTTTGTGACAGTTTTTGTATGAATTTTATGCGCTAATAAGGTTTCTTTGTGTAAATAAGTAAGATTTTTTGTAATAAATTAGTTTTCTCTGCCGTTTTATATATGTAAAGCATTGCAATAAATGCGTTTTTGTTCTAATTTGTAATGATTTTTTTTTGCAATAAATAGGTATTTTGTTAATATTTACATATTTTTTTGCTTTTAATTCATTTTTAAAGCAATTATTAGAAAACTTAATATAAACAAATTTTATGTGAAAAAATTTGATGTATTTTATGCAGTTAATAGTTTTTATGGAATTTTTTTAAATATTTTTTTCCATATATATATATTTTTTTTTAATTTGCAGTCAACTAAAAGCAATAAATGGGTTTTAAGTTTCAATTTTTATGCTATATACAATTTTTTTTGCTCGATTTTTACTTAGTTTTGTTATACATAATTTTTTTTTTTAATTTTCATTTAATTTTCTGACTATTTTTGATTTGGCATTTTGTGCGAAATGTGCAATAAATATTTTTTATATGCAATTGTTTTCATATTTTTTTCTGCAATTTTTAATCAGTTCAATAAATGAATATGCTACGTTTTAATCAATTTTATGCAATAAATGCCGTATTTTTTATTATAAATAGTTTTTTTTTGCGGGTTTAAATTAACTTAACTTATTTGAGTAATTCCATATATCGAGAAACTTGCTTTAGTATTTTTGTTTGTTTCTAAAACTATTAGTGAAATCAATCAGAAATTTTCCGTAAAATTTAAATCTGCCGTCATTTCAAGTCTATGCTCTGTCTATAAAGCCATAAAACCAGTTTTTTGTTATCAGTGGGTTGGACAAAAAGGAGCATTTTTTTAACCGCTGAAGTTTACATATTTTGATGTAAATTAGTTAGAAAATAAAAATTGATTTATTTATTTATTTATTTTGTTGTCTCAATATCACTAATCATAACCGCTTATTTTAATTCTTGCTAATGTTTTGATGTACATTTTGATTTTACCGATTTTGAGCATCTGTATCCTGATGCACTAGCAGCGCCGTCTTCACTTTGCTTCTGTTTTGGATGAGGAACTATAACTGTTTTAGCCACGTGGAAATAATTGAATTTACGTCCTCACGCGGTCTGAGTAGATTGGGTAGGATTTTATAATAAACGCTGTCTTCTTACTCTATGTATTTATTGCTGCTCGATTGCAAGTTCAATAATAACTAGCTCTATTTTACATAAAATACAATATATATATATATATACAATTTATTAATGGGTAAAAGTGTACAGGGGGAAAAAAAGAGTGCAATGATTAGTTTTTAACAACGAGTAATAAAATTCATATTTCTGGGAATTTAAGGGTTAATCAGGTATAAAGGCTTAAAAATAAATACATCTGTACAAATAAAACAAATAATTACAAACGGATGTCACAATAACCATAAATATAAAATAATTAGATATAATAAAACGTATTAAATAATAATACAATTTGGCGGCGCCAACATGCTCCCACCTTAAAAGGATTAATTTCTTTTAAAATAATTGTTTAATTGTCACCTTGATTTGGTAACAAACATATTTTTGAGACCGCACGTTTAAAAACACCACTTGTAGTTTTCAGTGATACTACACGCACATGTCCATTGCTCCCTTTAAATAGTTCTAAAATTCTGCCCATTTTCCACGTTGCAGGAGGATCATTTCGTTCGATAAGTAGAACCATCAGACCTTCTTTCAGCTGGTGTGGATTTTCTTTACGCCACTTAGTACGTGTTTGCAAGTGATTTACGTATTCTCGTTTCCATTTTTGCCAAAACTGCTGCGTTAATTGCTGCATACGTTGAAATGTCACTAAACGATTGTTTGATTGGCTGAGGTCTTCATCAAATGTAGTTGTTAGTGGTCTTCCAATTAGAAAATGTGCCGGGGCAAGAGGGTTCAAATCATGTGGATCGCTACTAAGAGGATATAAAGGACGCGAGTTAAGTACAGCTTCGATCTGTGTTACAACCGTTTCAAATTCTTCACGAGTTAAAATTAATTCCCCTACTACGCGAGTGAGATGCCGTTTCATCATTTTTATATTAGCTTCCCAAATACCACTAAAGTGTGGAGATTTAGGCGGTATAAGTTCCCAAGTTATATCAATACCTTCATTCAACATGGCACTATCAAGTTCCAAATTCCAAGTGATAAATTCTTTTTTGAGGCGCTTTAATTCTGAATTAGTTCCATCAAAATTGGTTTCATTGTCCGATAATATTTTGTTAGGTTTACCTCGTTGCGCTATAAATCTGCGAAATGCTGCTAAGAACGCTTGAGCTGATAGATCCGATACTACTTCTAAGTGAATTGCTTTAGTGCATAAGCAGATAAACAAACAAGCATATATTTTAAACGTTTTACTTCCACGAGAACGTCGTTCGTGTCCTTTAAATGGGCCAGCAAAATCCACGCCTGTGGTTAAAAATGGAGGTGATGGATTGACTCGATGTTTGGGCAAATTTCCCATCATTTGGATGTATGGTTTAGGGTTAGATTGAAAACAAGTTACACATGTTCTTACAATTTGCCTAGTTAAATTTCGCCCCCTAACAGGCCAATAGTTTTGTCTCAACATAAAAAGAAGCTGTTGGGGACCAAAATGCAAGTTAATTCTATGATAGAATAAAGCCAACAACGTCGTTAAATGATGATGTGGCAATATAATTTGATGCCTTTGATCAAAATTTTGATTACAATTTTTTAATCTTCCTCCTACTCTTAACAAACCGTCATTGTCAATAAATGGAGAAAGTGAAAGAATTGCGGAATTTGAATGTAAATTTTTTCCATTTTTTAATTGTTCAAGTTCAATTCTATAAGATTGTATTTGAATTAGTTTTATTAACAATTTTAATGTTTCGCGGCGTTCTTGTGCTCCAATGTTGTCTGAATAATTTTATTAATAAACCGTAAACAATAATAGAAAACACGAATTAATTTTGGCAAATTTGAAAATTGTGATATAATATTTTGATTAGTTGTTACAGTATATGAAACTACTAATCTTTCATCAGGCGTTTCAACATTAAGATGGCTTTCTACAGGATAATCGTTTCCTTGGAGCCATGAGGGCCCCTGCCACCATAAATTATGAGCGTCGGTCACTTCTAGAAATGAACCTCGAGAGATTAAATCAGCTGGGTTGTCAGCTGATTTAACGTGATGCCAATTTTCTGACAAAGTTAACTGCTGAATTTCTGAGACCCTATTATCCACAAAAGTTTTCCAGCGACTTGGACAAGATTTTATCCAACATAATGTAACCTTTGAATCAGACCACAGAAAAAATTTATTAAACTTAATTTTTAGTATTGTAAGAATACGTTGGGTCAATTTTGCAAGTAGTACACTCGCGCAAAGTTCTAACCTGGGTATAGTAATTTGTTTGATTGGAGCAACTCGACTTTTGGCCGTCAATTTTGTGTACGTTGCAGTCATTTATACTTTTAATATATATGCACGCGCCATATGCCTTTTCCGAGGCATCTGCAAATCCGTGCAGTTCAATATATGTGTAGTGTGCTGATTGCTTGCCGTTTTATTTTGATTGAGTCTATTTTATTTATATGTGATAAATATCGTTTCCATTCATAATCAATTTGTGATGGCACTGGGTCATCCCAACTGCTTTTTAGTTTCCATAAGTCTTAAATAATTAACTTTGGAATAATAGTTAGTGGACTTAGTAACCCAAGTGGATCAAATAGTTGAGTTGTTTGACTTAGAATTGATCGTTTTGTACTATTATATTGGAACTGGAATTCATCTGTTATTGCATTGAAAACAATACCAAGAGTTTTTGTTTCATTCGTAAATATATTTGAAAACTGTGAACTGTTTTCATTACTGGACTGAAAGTGATTGATCAATTGTTCACTGTTTGAATTCCATTTACGAAGTGAAAATCCCGCAGAAATTAAAATGTTTGAAACTTCAGTACAACGAGTAATTAAGACGTCTAAGTTATTGGACCCTGTTAGTAAATCGTCGATGTACATATCTTCTTTGATAATACTTGAAGCTTCTGGATAATTGTCTTTATTCTGATTTGCCAATTCAAATAAACATCGTATAGCAAGATATGGAGCTGAAGCCGTTCCGTATGTGACGGTATTTAACTCATAAAAATTAGGTTTTAAATCTGGATGATCACGCCACACTATTTTTTGTAAACATCTTTGATCAGGATTGATTAATACCTGCCTATACATTTTCTCTATATCCGCTGTAGCTACGAAACAGTATTTTCTAAATTTTATTAAGAGAGTAAAAAGATCTGACTGAATGGTTGGACCTACATGTTGAATTTCATTTAAAGATATATTTGTCGAGGTTTTTGCGGAACCGTCGAAAACTACTCTTAATTTGGTTGTAATGCTATCTTCGCGAGTAACGCAATTATGCGGAAGAAAATATTCTTGTTTTTCGTTTTTAGAAGAAATGGCAGACATATGTTTCAGATTTATATATTCAATTATAAAATCTGAATACATTTGTTTTTGAGTAAGATTTTTATTTAAACGATTTTTCAAACTGTAAAATCTTCGCAGGGCTTGTGCGCGTGAATCACCTAATTCATACTGAACTTGTTTTAATGGAATTGAGACTATAAATCGACCCGATTGGTTACGACGAGTGGTGGTTTTAAAATGTGATTCGCAGAACTCTTCATCTGGTGTTAAAAAAATTGATTTTTTCTCGTAATTATCAAGTTGCCAGAATTTTTCTAATTGTGAATTCAGTGACAAACAAGAAACAACTTTGTTTTGATAATAATTAACTGGTATGATGCCTGAAATGATCCAACCGAGTTGTGTATTTTGCATCTTTAAATCAGAATTTTCAATGATAATTTGACCATCTAAAATAATGTTCCAAAAAAGAGTGGAACCAACGAGTATATCGATCGGTTTTGACTGATGAAATTCTTCATCAGCAAGTGAAACATTGAATGGGATATTAAAGTTAAATCTTTCAAACGATATTTGAGGTATGTTATCTGTAAGTTTGTCAAGAATCAAACACGACATTTCAGTTGCAAATGATGAAGTTTTAGATGTTACCTTTAATGTAACACAATGATTAATATGTGACATTTTTTGATTTATTCCCGATACTGTATGATTAAGTGAGTGTTTGTTTAATTTTAATTTATTTACTAATGATATTGTTATGAAATTAAATTGTGACCCGGAATCTAATAAAACACGAGCTTGGTGTGCCTTTCCAGATTGATCAAACACATTGACTTGAGCAGTACACAATAAAGATACATTATTTTTAATCGTCGAACAATTGACTACTGCGGAAGGTTCAGTTGATTTTTCGGTTGATTGATTGTTTACAGATTTTTCAAAATGAAGTAAAGTATTATGTGATAAATTACATTTGCGACATGCAGACGACTTGCATTCTTTCACATTGTGACCCTTTCGAAGGCAATTTAAACATAATTTCAACATTTTAGCTAAATTGAAACGATTTTGAATAGATTTTTCAAGAAATTCGGAACATTGATTTATATAATGTGTATTGTTACACACTGGACAAGAATGTGAGCTTTTCGATGTTATTGTGAATGAGTTTATGTGTGATTTATTTTTTGATACATTTTGAGGCTGATATCTACCTGTTTCAAAAGTATACGATTTTTCTTAGAGAAATTTGATTAAATGTTGACAATTAGGCAATTCATCGGATTTAAAATTATTATTCATATATAAATCCCATTCAGTATTAGTTCTTTTGTCTAGTTTTGATATAATGTGAGGAATAAGGAACACTTCAAAATTTTCAGGAGATATTTTTAATGATTCGATACTACGAATATATTGCTCAAGCGAATTAGCGGCAGATTTTAGTGAAGTAAAATCGAAGTTTAAAATATTTTTTGAATGTGCGTAAATAATTCTTCGACGTTGATTGAATCGATCTTTTAAAATATTGTACGCGACCATATAATTTGATGCAGTAGTTTCTAATGATTTAATAGTGTTTAATGCTTCACCGCTTAAGGCAGATCGCAAATAGCACAATTTCTGAACTTCCGGTATGGAACCATTTTCATGAATAACCGCGTTAAATGCGTCCTCAAATGAACGCCACTTAGTAAAATCACCATCGAATGAAGGTAATTGTATTGTGGATAATTTAATGTTTTTAGATGAGTCCGTATTAATAGATTCTACTTTTCTAATGTCTTTTGGTTTAATAAGAGCAGACGCGGCACCCAAAAACATATCAATTAATGATTCTAATTCAATTCGAATTTTGAATTCAGTTTCAATATCTTTAGACAATCACTCAATTGAAGATTGAGTTGTCTCAAACTGATCTGCATTTTCTTGCAACCTTTTGAGTCGGCGCGATATTGTTTCGACGTCAACATCACTTAAGGGTTTATTGACAAAACTATTTATAAATTGTTCGAATGACGTTAGCTGCATTAAAAACGCGTTCGTTTTTCAATTAGTTGCGGTTCTGTTAAACGAGGCATTGTTTTAAGATCGAAGCTTTACTAACACGAGAAACGAGGAAATGGGAACACAAAGGAAAGCACTTACTTGTTTGTAAATATATTTGTGTTGTTTCGACAAATGATGAAGTTGAGGTGCTGCGAATGACCTGGTGCAAACTTCTTAAAGACGGTTTTTCTTTATTATAAAAATCCGGAACGAAGGACCATTGTTTTAGCCACGTGGAAATAATTGAATTTACGTCCTTACGCGGTCTAAGTAGATTAGGTAGGTTTTTATAATAAACGCTGTCTTCTTACTTTATGTATTTATTGCTGCTTGATTGCAAGTTCAATAATAACTAGCTCTATTTTACATAAAATACAATATATATATACAATTTATTAATGGGTAAAAGTGTACAGGGGGAAAAAAAGGGTGCAATGATTAGTTTTTAACAACGAGTAATAAAATTCATATTTCTGGGAATTTAAGGGTTAATCAGGTATAAAGGCTTAAAAATAAATACATCTGTACAAATAAAACAAATAATTACAAACGGATGTCACAATAACCATAAATATAAAATAATTAGATATAATAAAAAGTATTAAATAATAATACAATTTGGCGGCGCCAACAATAACAGATTCCACTAACAGGTGTTTTGGCATTAGAGGTGGTGGTGGTGGCGTTATAGAACAACCTCTGGAATTTGTTTTGTGTATTTGCGTTTTAGGGGTCTAAAACTCGAAAATCTGCAAAAGTAGGCCTATTCTTCAACATAAACTCTTATAAATACACTTTTAGCCGCGCTCAGAGGAACAATACACCAATTATTATTAACATTTTGAATTCTGGGGACAATTTTACATGGAAAATAGTCAGTGTTGTGCTGATTGGCTGTAGAAAAGTTCATCTAGAAAAAAAAATTACAAAATTTTTAGACAAAAAATGCGTTAAAAATTTATTATTTTTTTAATATTTACAAAAAATGTTATAAGCACACTAGGGTGTGGTTTAAATTTTTTTTATCAAATTTTGATAAGCGCTTGGCGGATTTATGTTTGAATGCCAAAAATAATACAGGGTGATTCTTAACTTATGCGTATAAACTCGAGGAATTATAGTTTACAATCAATATTATTGATAAATTTAAAAAAAATTTAGTAAAAGTTTATTGATTGTAAACTATAATTTTTTGAGTTTATCCGCATAGGTTAAGAATCACCCTGTATTATTCTCAAATTTTGGCACCGATAGATTTATGCCGCAAGCACAAAAACTATCAAACAAAGAATAAAAATTCTAAAATTGGTTCAAGTGACAAAAGATGTCTTTGTTAAACTTCTGAATGAACTTAAAAAAATATAAGCCAAATAATCTAATCGACAAAATGTTGAAGAAAATTTTTGATGGGCTTTTCTACGCCAGATAAGCACGACACTGACTCTTTTTTATGTAGAATTGTTTGCAAAACTCAAATTTTTGATAATATTTGGTGTATAGTTCTTTTAAACGCTGCAAAATGTGAATGTGTTTTTTTGAGTTGTAGATCTTTAAAACCCAAACACACTTTTGCGGTTAAAAAATCTAAAAAATGTTTTTTTTGTCTAGCTCATAGAGAACAAAAAAATTGTTTAATGGTTTTTGCGGCCTATAAACGGGGTATAGACTTGACATGGATTTGGATTCTACGGAAAATTTCTAATTGATTTTACTAGTAATTTTGTTTTTTGAGTTTAAGATTAAGTTAAAAACGAAAATAAAATTTAAAAAAACGGTAGAATTTTTTTAAATGGTTTTAAACTTTTGTGAACCGATCAAAAGACTACTAATAAATTATAGAAACGGAAAAAAATACTAAAGCAAACTTCTCAATGCACCCCCATTTTTTTTTTAAATTTATAGCGCCGACTACTATGGTCATTAGCTAAATAAAAATAATAATAACCTGAGGAAACATCACAACACATTACATTTTTACCTACTATCACAGTTCACACCGAAGCTATGCAATGCTTTGATGCCGAACCCTACAAACTAACTTAACCTAATATCAAAACTTAACTTAGTATCACAGATGACACAGAAGCTCTAAAATGCTTTGATAGAAAACCCTATAAACCAACTAAACATAATATCACAGATTGTACCAAAGTTGCAAAGGACTTAAGTGTTTTAATTAAACTGACCAATAAAATCAAATGAATAAATTAACATCAAAACACCTGTTTGAGGAGTCTTGCGTTTTTTAAAAATTGTTTGATAAAATGGACGCCACGCTTGAGCCGATTACGGTGTGGAAGGTAGGCTTGGCATTCTTCCAAAATGTGCTTCATCTTTAGAGGGTCATGACACGTTTGGCATGCGGGTTGTTTGTTTCCGATCAGGAGATACAAAGACCTTCTCTCTCCTGCTGACATCTACTGGCAACTTCTTAGAAGTTGACTGGACATACTCTTTTTTTAGGACAGTATACTCTTTTTGAAGCTAGTATACTCTTAACTTTTTTTAATTGAAAATTATCCAAAAATATACTCTTTTTCAATGAGCTCTAAAATTACCGGTTTTTATTAAATTTATTTATATAACCTGGGAAAGCTTCTAACTTGCTTGCGCATGCGGCAGATATCTAACGAAACCGTTTTTAAATTCAGCCGTGCGACTATTTGTTTAGTTAAAAAATGTGTATGTTTGTGGGAAAATGTTTTTTAGTTGGAGTTTGAATTAATTGCTTATAACTCAAAAATGGTGCGTTTTATAACGACTCAAAGTTAATCTTAGAATCAAAAAATGTAAAAATATACAAGGTGTTTTATTTGAAAAAATAGTTTACTAAATTTTTATAATAAAATGTATATTAAATATATTTTTATAAAAAAAAAATTTTGGATTTTTTTTGCGGTTGGAAAATTATTTAAGTGTTTTGCTAATTTTGACTAACCTTGTATGTATATTTGTGAGATTTAAAAATAATTTGGAATTTTCATTGTTTATACTCTTTTTTACTAACAAAAATCTGGTTACCTTGACTTCTATGCTGTCACGGAGAGCTTGATTTCTTTTAATTTGCTTTTGAAGCTGTTTCATACTTTTTGCCAGTTTTCGATGAGTTTTGAAATAACGTATTCTTTGAGGTAATTTGGTCTTACGGGAATGTTGTTCGTAGGATCCGCGTCAGCCGCCTGACCAGCGGCTTTATCGGCTAGCTCTTTGCTTTCGATAACCACATGACTCTCTGTGCAATCCTGGCCAGGCGGAAAATATCAAAGTTTGAACGAGCTGCGCCAGCGTGTGATGGATGGCACTCAGCGAGTTGGAACAAAGGAGGTACGAGCTGTGAGATGACGAGGTGTTTTCTTGCAAAGAATGCGTATTGGATGGAGTTTTCTAAAATGATAAAATAGTCAACAGTCTGAAACCCGACTGGTGTTTAGCTTAAAGTACTTTTCAGCATTCACACCAGGCGGTTGTTGATTTTTTTTAGTTTTATTGAGACAACAGGAACGTGAAATCGGTTTGTAGGTGTTTACATGGTTTGGATCTTTGCCTGGCATCCGCAACGGCAAGATAATGACTTCTGTTTAATGTTTCGGGTAGACTCCGCTTTCTTATATCAGGTTGTAGATTTTCAGCAACCGTCATGCGGGAAGGAAGTTGCTGGATAACCAGATAAGGTACGTTGTTTTGTTCCAGTGCGGAAGAGGTACTCAAGCCGCTGATAGCCGTTTTTAATTTTTTTAAGATTAAGAAACAGTCTTAGGGCAAAGACGGGGAAATCTAGCAGAGTTTCTGATTGTTTTTTTTTTACGCTGGAATTCTTCATTATAATTTTAAGGGTTACTGGCAGACGAAAATTGAATTGCCAATGCGTCTGCAATTTTGGTTGTTTCGCTGACTTTGCGTTCGATTAGGATGGGAGCCACAAAAGAAATTTTTTATCCCGATACGGCTCCCACTTTTTTCTATACTTTGCCGACCGAAGTGGTTGGCGTGATTGTCCACACGTAGCTCTTCCATGATCTTTGTTTGCTTCTGAGATTTTTGCGGCGCGCGATGGCGCGTTTCTTCTTGAAAGCGATCATGTTTTCCTGCGTTGGTGTTTTTTTGAAACATTTTAAAGCTATTTCTTCTTTCTTTTCTTTTTCACAGCTACACGAAGGTCATTGTTTCACTAGGAAACCGACAGACTGGCCAGCTGACTCCAGCGGTTTGCTATAAAAACTTCCGCTGCTTGGACAATACTAAAAAGCTTTACGGCGGTCTCAACATCTTTACCATTTGACTCTGGAGTGGCCAGACTAGCTTGAAAACCTTGCCAGTCTGCGCGGTGGAGACACCATCTTTGGGGGATGGACTGTCTGACTCGTTTAACAATGGTTTTAATTTCGATGGGAAAATTATCGCTGCCGTGAAGGTTCTCTAATACATGCCAAGATAAACATGTGGCTCAATTGCCGAAAAATTAGTACCTTTACCTCCGAAGTGTGTGTAGAGGAGAACAGCGTCGTTTTGATCGAGAATATCCTCTATCAATTGACCTCATGAGTTTTTTCTCAGGGAACTTCAACGCGGATTGTGGGCGTTAAAATTGCCCACCAGGAGATAGGGCGGTGGAAGCTGCAAAATAAGGTTTTGTATATCCAATCGAACTCTGGAAGATACAAGTTGCATATAGTAACTTTTATTGGAACGGTAAGGAGGATTGCAATTGCCTGAAGTCTAGTTCTGAGTTGCTGACTGAGCGGCTGATACAGTTAACATAAGAAGGTCATCTTTGACCTTTTTGATAGATTTGGTGTCCGTACAATGCCCTATTAATTAAAAAGGGAATAACTTTGTCAACGTTGCTCTCTTCCTTAGTAATCAAGATGAACCGAGGGACAGGTGTTGCTTTCTCATTACTGGCACTATTATTTGACAAAATATCTTTGTCAGACTTCTTCTTTTTTTGTCGAAGAAGATGCTGGGGGGTCCGATTTGTCATTGGACGGGGACCGGGTAGCTATATCTATTGGCACAACCCAATCAGTTGCACCAATTTCCGAACAACTAACCACTGCGCTACCGGAGCATTGTTCTCCCACTTTAATATTGAGTAACTTTGTAATTGTTATCAGTTATCAAAACGTTAGCAACAAATTTTTTATTAATATATTCTATGTTCAAAAAAAATAATCTCAAATTGTAAATGTTATTTGGTGCAAATTTTATGCAATAAAATAATTTTTATGGGCAATAAATGGCTTTACTCAAAGGTTTATTTCTTTTTTTTGTGTGTATTTTTTTGGGCAAATTTTGAGACTACAAATGATCATTATTGACGCTTTCAATGTTGTTTAATAGGTGATCTCATCCAATGCTAAATATTTTTGATTGTGAGTGAAATATTTATTACAAAAGTGATATTGAGAGTTTGAGATATCAACAATCTTTGTTACAATTCTTTTTGGTTTTATTTTGGTTAGATGATGATAATGCTGTTTCTTCTTCTTTTTTATTGATCATTGTTAAAAGATTTTTATTGGCATAGATTTCTTGGGATTTTTATCATTGTTTTCAATGGTTTAGATGAGCAAAGTTTTTATTTACAAAAGTGAATCAGACATTTTGTTAAGAAGTTTTAAAAATTTGTGGGTTTCAATATTGTGGTCGTTGTCTTAACTTCAACATTATTTTTGATAAAAAAAATTTTTTTCTGTGGTTTTTAGATTTCTTTTATATACTTTTTGCAGACTCTATAATTTTCCTAGAGACTATAAACATTTTGGAGATATTTAAAATATGTTTGTAACTTTGAATCATATTTGAGGATTTTGAACCTTTAGGGTTTTTGTGTCAGGTTTAATAACCATGGTAGATTTGGTGTCGCTTGTGGTGGAGGCGGTGGACATTGTAGTCTAAAAGTGGTTGTGGTAGAGGACGCAATCATGTAATGGAAGATCAAAAATAATGGGTTTTTGTAACTAAATTGGGTCGCTTAGTATGAAGATGCCTACATTGGAAGACATCTATCTGTTCTCACTTTTCATTAAGGAGTTTGAAATTATAGACTTTTTTAATGGAATTTAAGTCTTAAGGATGAGGTTTTGAGGATGGTTTTGGTCAACGTAGACGTTTTAAGGTATTTGTTGCTATTGGTGATAGTGATGCTCATATCGGATTCGGCGTTAAGTGCAGCAAGGAAGTAGCAATGCCATTTATGGTGGTATCATCTTGGCCAAATTTTTGGTTGGTCCAGTACGTAGAGAAAATGTGGGTAACAAAATTGACGTATAGTTACACGTTTGATTCCTGCTTTTTTTGGTATCGGAATTGCATCTGCTCCAGTTCCAAAGAAGCTTTTCTAGATTGATGGTATTGAGGATTGTTATATTTTAGCTTGTGCTTCTACTGGTACTTTTGGCAATTTTGCTAAGGCAACTTATGCTGCTATTACTAAGACTTACGATTATCTGATTACAAAGACACCTTATCAAGAGTATGCTGACTATTTGGCTAAAAATTATCGTACAGGCCCGGCTGGCACTGTAGAACAACTCAACTAAGATAATAATTTATAATAAATAAACAAAAATCTTATTAAAAAAAAAAGAAAATCTAAAACAGATTACAACGTAAAACAAAGTTTTATAAAAATTATATTGAAATTTTTGTCAAGAAAATGAAAAAAAAAAAAATTATTAAATGCAATTAGCTATAAAACAAATGTACAAACTTAAGAGAAACAATTTTTGGTTTTATTTTTAAACTTTGGTTGTTTTTGATTTTTTTTTTTCTACAGACAGCGAGTTTTATGAATATATTTTGACTTATTGAAGCAATTACATTAAAACAAAATTATGATCCACTATACATACGACGCATGAAATATGTGTCTATAAATGAACCGGAAATAGTAATTAACTCCGTATTCGTGAATTATAATTATCTTAATTTCTCCTACATCACACTTTGCTATTAATTTTCAAGCGACTGTTCCTAGCTAAACTTTATTAGATTATTTGCAGTCGGCGCCTATTAATTAAGCCTTGTTCGTACTTCCGTGAAATGTTGGGAGTGTGTTGGAGCAAACTTTGATTCTAGACTGCAGTATATGCATGTATTTTAATAATTACACAATATTTTTTATAATTTGAGAAATGGAGTAATTATAATCAAACATTAAATATTAATTATTCTTTTGAAATATGGACCAATTAATTTATAAAAGAAAACATGAAATAAAAACTATATTATGCATGAATAAATACGAAACGAAATTGGCTTCTGTAATGAAGGAAATGTTAATTAACGGAGCTGTTGATAATTCTGTATAGAATTACAAATGCTAATGTAATAAATTCATGCCAGGAACATCAATCTGGTAATTACATTGTGATTCTCGTTAAATATTCAAGCTAATTATATCGCCCATCGAATTTCATTAATTAATATTCAATATCACATCATAATACCTCAATCAAAGCTTAATGATTTTGGAGAAATCTGAATTAAAAATTAATTGGTTTTATACAATCAAGGTAATAAATAGCTTTTGATTAAACAATTTAGAAAATTTTAATATTTACAGTTTTAACTCGGTACTAGTGGCATACGAAAAAGAAATTGGAATGTGTTTGGTTGAATACTGGTTTTGTGTGAATATTTTGACTGTTTGTTGCTGTTATTGATAATGTTTAGAAAGCAGTCGTTCTGGGGGTAGTCATATGTTATGGACTGGCAGCTTTTAGATGCAGCTTTCTGAGACTGATTTATTTAAACTTTTGCTAGTATCTATCTTGAAAAACGCATTTTTGAAATAATATTCACCTCAATTGTTTTCTAAATATTTTGTAATAATTGTTAAAGTTTTTAACATTTTTAGTAAATAGCCAAAAATGATCAAAATATGCAGTTTTTAAGCAAGAAAAAGCTTGGGCTTAATTTATTTTTAAATTTTATAATGGTCATAGTTGGTTAATCGTTTTCTGAATATGCAATGGTTTTTCTTCTAATGACTTTGAAAATTTGAGGAATTCGCCAAAAAATTGTCAAAGGTTGCCAATTTTTAAGCCTGGACACTAGTTTTATTTTTGAATTAACTGAAGACTCATGTCCATTTTTTGAAATCTTTATTTCAGAGGACTTTAGAACTACAAAGAATTTTTTCTTTAAAAAATTAAAATTAAAGTTCAAATCAGGCTTAGATACTATACTATTTTGTCAGTTTTGTACATAAAAGAATTGCAGATAGGTATATGACAGATTTTAATTTTTATTGCTTAGGACTTTAAAAAATTAAGAAATATTTTTTTTTAGAAATGTTTAGTCTAGGATTAAGACTTTGAAATTGTATAGAAGAAGCCTTAAAACTATAAAATTTAACAGTTTTTAAGCCTAATCTAAGCCTAGACTATGAATTCTTGAAAAAATATACTTATTCCAGATTGTGATACATCTTGGTTTTTATCATTTTTGACCAACGAGGACGAAAACTACAAAATTGATCAGTTTAAAACTAACCTTAAGCATGCAATATTAAAAATATTTTTTTTATATTAATTGGAGATAGTTTTCTAACAAAATTTCACTAATTTTTAATAGTAGGAACTAGTAGGAACTAGCAGGAAGTAGGTTTTTTGGTGGAACAAGAATAAGAACACGATAAACGGGTAATAAGGAAGATATTAGGCTAAAGGAAAGTGAACAAAGCACTACCAAGAAAGTGCTGAAGCTACTGATTCTTAAAGCAAAGGAAAGAGTGGAAAAAGATAAACGATGTACTGGAAGATAACATCTGTGACGATGGCTACAGGATTATTAGAAAGAAATGGAAGATTTGTGGAATCAAATTGGCTGACTCCTTTCAAGATGAAGTAAGATGGGCATTGTTTCTGTGAAAAGACGATTGAAGCTCTTAAGAAGAAAAATATTTCTAAGCACCTCACCGAAGTGATAAAGAACTACTTCACAAATAGGGCATGAAAAAGAAGAAGCACAAAGGGAGGGGTACCACAAGGTTTGATACTGCCTCTCCTTCTAAAACACCTTGTACGACGACTTGCTAAGGATAGACGTTCCTAGACAAGTGACTTTCTTAGCATACTCAGACGACCTTGCTAATAGTGTGGATAAAAACCGCGGACGTAATGGAGTTCTAAAGTTATCTTCTACAACTTCAAAAGTCGTGTAATATATTTTGCAAGGCATTGTTTATGATCTTCATAAACTTATTTCAGACACTTTTTATGTCAACTTTTAACTGGTTTTTCATGTATTGTAACTACATTATGCATTGTGGTGCTCCTTTGCCAACAGATTGCAATAAAAAATATTTTGTATGTGACACTGAGTGTAGATAGATTTCCCAAGTTAATCACTGATGGTTTGTTTGACTAAGTCTTTATAATTTTTTTCTGGATCATCTTCCCCCCAAAGTCGAACACATTGCTAAAGTAATAGTGTTTTTTGTACTTTGACAGATAATCTTATAGATTACTATCCAGTTGAGTTCTTATTCATAGAAATTTTCAATCTTACTGTTATATTTATCTTCTAATTGTAATTTCATGTAAGAGTTCTTCATCAAATGTTGAGTGTTGAGGTTATGGCCAATATGCCGAAGACAACATCAGTGATTTCCAATCAATTATCGCAATGCAAACATCAATAAAATACAAATTATGACGGTTAAACTGTTTCCTTAAGTTCATTCATCTTCAAAAAAATATTTTATGAGTGATGGAACCACTCTCCTATACCATGACCATTTCCTGATCATAGTGCTAATAAAAATTCATAATGTTACTAGAAAACGTTCCTATAATAAAATAAATAAAAATACGGCTAAATATAAGACACGCTCTAATTATCATGACGGACTATATAGTAAATTGTCATAGCAGCTACAATTCATAGAAAAGATGATTTCTTGTTCAACGTTCATTACTAAACTTAATATAATCTCATCTACACCAACAACAAACAAATAAATGTCAAAATAAAATGTCAATTAACGGGCAAATGACATTAATATCATTGCAATATTTTTTTATGTTTAATTTTATACAATTAAGGCATTAAAATGCCAAAAGTAGTTCTCACCCCTGAAGAAAAAAAAGCGCTTAAGATTCAAAAGAAAGCAGAAAAGAAACGCCTAGCTGAATTAAAATTGAAAGAATTACGATTTGATAAATTGGGAAGGGAAATTAGATACGGTGATATCACCTTAAACAGGCATGAAAAGAGCTGGAAAGACATGTTGTTGAAAATAGCCATGCCTAGAATGCGACAAGATCTTACTTACGCCTGGCACAATTTTGAACGTACAGTAGATTCTAAAGATTTCACAATATCGCTTCTAATAGATGAACTTCAACAGTCTGAACAACAATATATGAGAAGCATGCGTTCACATATGGATAATATTGATGATTTAATTGTCTTATGTCATGATCAAATTGCTGGATTAAGGAAAGAAAGTCAACAAGTTATAGAAAATTTATATAAAGCAGCAACAATCGAACGTTCAGATGTTAGTATATTTACTAAAGAAAATGAAGAATATTTAAGAACAATGCTTTACATGCTTGATGATCAAAAGAAAGAATCTGAAAAAATACTCAGGGGTGAATATTTATCAAAACAAGAAGTTGAAATATCAAGATTGCAAGAATATTGCAATAAATTTACTGAGGAATTAGAAGCAAAATTTAATAAAATGTGGGATGATTCTATAAAATGTTTAAAAGATCACATAGTATCATGTTCGGTTCGTCGGAATGAATATTACCAGCTGAAGAAACAAGATGAACTAATGCAAGTTGTCATTCGGGACTTATGGAATCGTATTAAAAAAAACATGGATACAATCAAAATAACCAAAATAAAATTCCATGAATATTGTTATGAAGAAAATAAAAAAGTCCGAAATTTATCAAGCGAAATGGAACATTTCGAACATGTTTTCAATACAATAAAGAAACGCGTTGAGGACGAAACTTTAATGGATGATAAAAATCTATTAACGCTTACTATTACAAGCAATGAAATCATTAAATCATTAGAAACTAGTGCAAAGAAAGCTGAAAAATTATTGAAATTATCAGCAATTTCCAGAAAATATGAAACAATGCATGAAAAAACCCTTCCGTTTCCAACATATAATGATCCTTTTATACTTCAAAAAAAAGTTATGTTGGATAAAGCACCATGCACAGAATATAAATCGCAAATGTACATGTTTTGGAATCGTGTAGCTCAAGCTGATGCCTCGAGGTACAAATTTAATGAATCTAAGGAATATTTTAAATACAAAAATGATGTATTGAAACAGAAATTGCATAATTATTGTCAATGTTTGTCGTGTACTGAAACTATCAATGTAGCAAAACCTAGTAAAGAAGATGTTAAGAAATCTAAAATTAAGTTTAAAATAATGAATTGATTTAATCTGAATAATTTTTGGGATTATTATAAAAATTATAATATTAATAAAAAAATTAATAGATTTAAAATATTTATTTCATAAATAAGTTAATTTTTTTTGTTGATACACCAAAAATTAGAGCTAGCACCACTTAGTACCAAAAAACAATATAACTTATTAGGATATTTACTACTAACATTTTTTTTTAATTACAAAACGTAATGTTTAGAAATTTGAATTTCAACAAGTAAAACCACACTCACTAAAACTAGCTCCAGGACAAAAGGGAGAATTTTTCTAAAACCTGACAGAACAAATGGATGCAAAGTCTATGAATTTTACCTAGGAGTTAAACATCACCATCCAGTGGCTACTTTAAGTGGTTACCAGCTTAACTACCTTCCCCCCGCTCCTATCATCTCCAGCACTCCACTAAGAAATGAAAAAAAAGATGTACTGAAATCGGCTAATACCTCCAAAGAAGAAGAAGTAGAAGCAATGGCCTTATCCTCCCTAAAGCGTCTAGCCACGGAAGACTCCTTCTTGAAAGACGAAGGCAAACTTTCCACCTCTCTCCTCCGAATCTTTCTCGAAAAAAACACCATTGTCCAGATTACCTAACAGAGAAAGACGCATAGCTTTAGAATCCCTTTGCCTTCTAACGTCCACAGAATAAGAAACAAATTCATTCGTTTCTTAATAGTTGCCTTATAAATCCCAAAAAGAGCAAAAAATGCGGAGATCATGGTCTTATCCAAGCTCAAAAACTTAAAGGTTACAGTAAAATCTAAAAACGGAGCGGTGGCATTCCACAATGCTAAAAGTGCCAACAAAACAGGCACACCGCCAAGAGATAATAGATAGTATCTCTGATATGACGTAACTGCGAGAAGCTCCTCCAATCGGTGTTCTGCACCAAAGACACCTCCCCAATTGTGCTCTCTGTGATGGCCTTTATCTTGCCAACCTCAAGAAATCCAAGGCATTCATAAGAATGATGGCCTTGCAAACCAAAATAATCCAAGACGCCAGACCAACAACCCGCTAGCCCCGGTTCCATCTTCTTTTTCAAAGTTCAAGTTCTCGCAAACTTGCAACGGCAAAAGCAAACAAATTGTTTTCAGATGATGTCGCTGCTTCAACGCCAAAAACGGTAAATCCAAATAAAAAAATAACAGTTCTTTTCAAGGAATTTAATGATTTATCTCTCTTAACTCAATACAATGTATAATACACTAAACGTATTACTCCGTGTTGGCTTCTGGAGTGCTTACGGCATTACAGAAAAAATAAAAAATTAAAAGAGTTCTTCTTTAAACAGAACCTCAACATTATGCTAGTATCTGAGTCAAACCACAAACCTACTCAAGCGCTCAGATTCCCAAATTTCTTTCTTTTGCAAAAAGATCTGTGTGCCTCTCCAAAGTGCATCCCCTATACGCTAACGCTAGAAACAAATGCAATCGTGGTTAACGTGATCGAGCTGGGCACAGTCAAGATCGCATCTGCTTATATCCGGTCAACCTTATCAAAACGGTCTTCACAAATCCCCTCACCACAAATAAATGCTGAGGACTTTAACTCAAAGTATGCAGCGTGGAACAGCTTACAAACCAATGCCAAAAGTCAAGCTGAGCAAAATAGTTAACAATTATTAGATCCGGAGACGTTTTTGACGTAGCAATATTCAAGATTGTCATATTCCAAGCTAAAATCTAAACAATCAATGACTCCAACTATAACTCAGTACTACTTAAGCTCTATAGAAGGGGATCAGGCGAAAAAGTAGAAAATTTGTTACCCATACATAGACTCTTCTCACTATCCCCGGAAGAGAGCATTGTTAACCTGGCCCAAGTAAAAACGGTCGCGGATATCAAATAAACCGTTGCAGTACTTACTAATCAAATCTACCAACCCACAAAAAAAGCTTCTATAGCCCATTAGGTTTGCGATGATAACTCTATAAGATTATCCTTACTTACAAAGGCATTGAATCGAAAAAGATATGCCGCCAAACATCAATGACACAAGCATTGCAACCTCACAGATCGCGAGATCGTAAACCCGCTTCACAGCAAAGTCAAAATGGAAATAAGGTTGCACAAAAACTTGTTCTAAAAAACCACTTTAAAATCTATCACAAATTCCAGCCACTCATGGCAAAAATGGAGTTCAGTATACCATCGAGGAAAAGACCGAGCATCTTCTTATAGCCTCAAACTTCAATGCTCCTCTAAATCACCGCGGATACTAATCTGAAACACCTTAAAAAAGCCAACCAAAAAATTGACGACTTTCTGGAAAACGCTGGCAACAACACCCCGCTGAAAAGCGTTTGACCTTCTCAAATAAGAGAAATGATCAAAAAACTTAAAACTCACTCTGCTCCTAGCTCCAATAAAATTCCAAACAAAGCTTTAATATTGCTAATACAATTCAGCAATTTTCTACAGAATAGAAAGGTCCACATTTTATAAACATTTTAAGTAAGGTTATAGACAAGATGGTCTTAGACACAACTACACGGAAGTTACTAATCTTCTTGCCACATCAACATGAGTTCAGATGGAACCATTCAGTTGTCTACCAACTAAACCGCGTGACGGACCACATTATCAATTGGTATAGGAAAAAAAAAACACAAGGGTAGTTTTTTTTTTGACGTTGTTAAAGCGTTTGACAAGGACTAGCTCAAAAACCTTCTCTTAAATCTAATTAGACAAAACTTTTTTCTGCGTTTTATAAAGCTGATAGCTTTGTATCTAAACCGCGGAAGTCTAGCATTTAAAGTTAAAATGACATTTTTTCCTCAGATAACGGCAGAACATCGTCTCGCCTCTGCTATTTTACCTGTTTCTCAATGACATGCCTTCGGAATGAACGCATGACAATCAAATTACTCAAAGTAATCACTATAAGACTACAAAAAATCACTACCAATCTAGAAGACTAGTTGAACGATTTTCAAATCAAAGTAAATCCAGAGAAAAGCAACGCTGTTCTCTTCACACAGCGACAAACCACCCCTCACAAAAACGTCTTTGTAAACAACGTTCCTATACCGTGGTCCAATACTGCTAAGCATCTTAAGATAACATTTGACAAAGAATTTAACTACACAGTGCATGTACAGTACAGTATTCTTTACAAAGCCAAAATGGATAAAAATCTTCTTGTTTCGATGCTGTGACGGAACAGATTTCTACATTTCTACCAACAGACCATAAATCACCTATGCGTGGGGGACGAATTTTGAGCACGACCACAAAATGGCACCTCGATCGTCTTAAAGCCTTCCAAAGTACAACTTTGCGGATGCTCCTTGGATTATGAAACAGATTAGGCCTTGTTCCGCCAATTTACACAGATAATTTTTCCAAAAATTATATCGTCGTATATTTGGGAATGGGTGCCTTCACCAGAAATAATGCTCCTTACCTGTGCTTTCTTTATTAGGTTCCTCAATCTGAGCATGCTTTAAGTCATTTTTTTATAATTTTCTATAGTCTAATAAAACTTGTCCAGCATTTTTTAAACATTCACAGTTCCTTTTTAAAAGTTTTTTTGTAAAAGTTGTGTCTCTGAAATCTGTTTGGTTATTTTTAGTAACTACCAGCCAATCGGTCTTCTATGCATCTTAAGTAAGGTCATAGAGAGGGTGATCTTAGGCAAGACCGGTGAGATAGCTCAGTTATAAAGCGTTTGCGCAGAACGTTTACAGTCCGGCGTTGATTTCCGAAATATGACTAAAATAATAACTTGTTCTTTATTGGATTTGAAAGTTACCTAATAAGTCGTTTGTTTTATGAACTTTCTTCAAACAAGTCTTAAGACTTCTGTAATATTTTTACACTGTTTAAATATTTTTTAAATGACAAAAATGTTGACAAGCTATTGAAAAATGTTCCCAAACAGTACAAAATACTCAAACTGTCCAAATATGTTTATGAACTGCTCAAAATTGCTAAACAGTTTGCAGACGGTAAAAATATTTTTAAACGGCCAAAAAAGTTTTTAAACTGCCCAAAAAAGTGACGTTTGTAAACACTTTGTGTGATATTAATAAATTTACTTTACTTTACAGAAATGTTTTTAAACAGTTTTTTTATAAACTGTTGTTCAAACTAAGCAAAATATTTACAAAACAATCTAAAATACTATAAAACTACCTAAATCTGCTCAAAAAAGTGTTTAAACTGCCAACAAACTCAAACACTAAAAAATATGTTTAAATTATGTTTTTATCTGCTTTTTTTAAATTTCTCAAAATAGTTCAAAATATATTCTAAATCTACTCAAAAATGTTCTCTAAGAGATGGAAATGTTTTAAACGGTCAAAAATTCTCTTGAATTGTCCAAACATTCTTAAAATACTTATTTGGATTTTCAATCTGCTAAGAATGTTTTTAAACTGATTAAAAAGGTTCTCAAACTGTTCAAAATTTAAAACAGTTTTAAACAAATATTTCTAAAGTTTTTCAAACATTAAGAATGTGTTCAAACTGCAAAATTGTTTCCTTACCGTGCAAAATAGCCTAAAATAGTTTAAAATATTTCTAAATTACTAAATTTTGTTCTCAAACTTTAAAATTGTTTTCAAATTGGTTGAAATGTTCTAAACAGTCTAAAATATTTTTGAATTGTCCAAATATATTTGGATTAATAACTTCAAAAGACCAAATAATTTAGAAATAGTCTAAAATATTCTTAGGGAACTCATTTGGGTTTTTAGTATACCAAACATGTTTCCAAATTGCTTAAAAAATGTTACTAATTAAACAAACAACTGTGGTTCCAGCGAAATGACCAAATGCTAATTGCATAAATGCTAATTTATGCTGATTGATCATTTAGTATTAAATTGCACTAGCTGGAGCCGCAGTTGTTTGTTTGATTATTAACATTATCAATTGTGTTTATAAGCACATACATATTTATTCAAATTTGTTTTTTACTATCATGCGATGTCGTCGTCATACAATGACGAGGTTTATAAAACCGAAACAATTGTCTGTACTGTGATCATTAGATTGAGTGTTAATAAATTATTAATTTATATATTCTTGGTTTTAGAACGTTCTGCGACGTTGTCCGATACCCGCTTTCCATTCTCTCCTATCTTCCCATTGTCTAGTCTCCAGGTTTCTCTCGCTTATAGCTCTTGAAATTTTTTGCTCCCATTCTTTTTTCTGTTTTTTCCTAGGGGTCTTTATTCTAGGGCTAGGTTTGGTATTCTTGTTGGCTGCATGCGCTGGACATGTTCATACCATATTAATTGTCGAGTTTGGATTTCCTCGATTATGTTTTCTTTAAGATCTATGTTTTTCCTTAGTTTAGTGACCTACTTATAACATCAATTTCCACTGCCCTAAGTTTATTTTCCCATACTTTAGTTGTTCTCCACGTTTTGCATCCGAATAGTAGGTTGCTCTTAATCATCGTGTTGTATATATTTAGCTTTCTCTTTGTGTTAATATCTTTACTCCACAACAGTCCGTTTAGCGCGTTTATTAGCTTTTTTGCTTGTAGTATTCGTTGTCTTATTTTTCTGTTGTCTGTTCCTGACTTGTGGAACCATGCGCCCAAATATTTATACTCGTTAACCGGGCCAATATGTCCGTGGTTCTCCAAGTCTAGGTCTTCTTCTTTTCCGCCACTGCACATATACTTGGTCTTCCCTATGTTCATGGTCATTCCCTATCTTTTATATTCTTCTATGAGTTTACGGTTCATGTATTCCAGGTCTTCCTTATCCTGCGCTATTACGACCTGGTCGTCCGCAAATTACAACGTGTATAGCATCGTTTTATCGGATAAGAGAATTTCTATATTTCTACATTTCCTCTTCCATTGCTTCATTGCATGCTCAATGTTTATGTTGAACAGTGTGGGAGATAGGCAGCATCCTTGGAGGAGTAATTTGTTGATATGGAAGCTTTTCTACAGTTTTCCGCTTATCTTTACTCTGCAAGTTGAGTTTTTGTATAAGTGTTTTATTGCGTTTATATGGTGTTAATGGATGATTGTTGTAGAACGTCCCAGGAGGACTGCAGGCCGAGCTTGTAAAAAATGGGACGGAAAAGCTGTATACCGAACTAGCCACAATATTCACAAAATGGGTAAACGGAGAACCAATATCGGAAGAAGTTAAGGAGCATATAACATCAATTTATAAGATAGGATCGAAAAAAGAATGTTCGAATTACAGAGGCATAGCCGTTACCAGCACCCTCAGCAAACTCTACGGCAGAATACTAAGGGACTTGATAGAATAGGAGCAACCCCACATATCCGATGAACAGTCAGGTTTTTGGGCAGGAAAATCATGCAACGACAACCTATTTGCCCTGAAACAAATTATAGAAAAGAAAACTAACATCTACGAAGAATTATATCTGCTATTTGTGGATCTAGCCAAGGCATAATTTATTTTATTCTTAAAAAATGTTTCTAATTTGCTCAAAATGTTTTCAAGCGGACCAAATTTTTTTAAACTACCCAAATATGTTCTCCAGTGTAAAAGTAACGTTGTAGCTGAGAAACCGTTATTGTACAGTGAGTGCTTCTATACAAAGTCTATTTAATCAGTTAATTGTAGACGCATTTTTCTGAAATTTTTGTTATCGTCTAATAAATAGTTGTACTATATTGTGTGTAAATTTGGAGAAGATTGATGACGAAATAACAATTTAAAGTGCATTTTAAGTAAAAGTTTTATTGTGCCGTGTATAAAAACGAGGAATTCCTTGCAGACGAGAAAAACACTCTTCGCATAGATATTTTACAGACTTTTTGTTGAGTGCGCCGCTAAGACTGGAAAAGGTGATCGCTGGAACTGTAAGCGGTGGAAACCAGCCCCTATGGCAAATAATCAATTAACATGAAACATTGATTTTGAAGCAATTATAGAAAAACTATTCACTAAACATCTTAACTCATTTCAATTAGAAATTAAAAAAACATTAGATTTGTTTAATAATAAATTAGAAGATATTAATACTAGATTATTAAAAGTTGAAACTAATAATATAGAAATTGGGAATAAATTTGAAAAACTATCAAACCCAAGTTGTGATATAAATAATCAATCACTATCTATTGTTTCTGATACTGCAATTGGTGACGTCTTATTAGAATTTGATGAAAGGCGCAGCAGTTGTCATAATGTAATACTACATAAACTTCCAGAATCAACATCTAAAATTTCAGAAGAAAGAATTAAACATGATAAAGATCTTTTGTTTAAAGAGCTGGATGGACTTGGAAATTTTGAGGAACCCGTTAAAATGTATAGACTTGTTAAAAATAATTTTTCGCGCCCGTTAATTGTTTATTCCAATAAAGAATTCGTGCAGAAAATATTAAGTTCCAATAAAAAACTAAGAAATCCGGATTTACGTTTCAATTCAGACCATACTATTATGCAAAGAAATCAAAGAAAACTAGTGTATGATGAGTTGAAAGATCGGCAATCACGTGGGGAAACTGATTTAACTGTGAGATATAAAAACGGAAATCCTGTATTACAAAAAATTAA